>CM062813.1:674022703-674645945 GCA_031772625.1 Pinus tabuliformis | reverse complement strand
GTCGAGGCTGTGGTGGTCGTCGGATGCAGATGCCGAAGATTATCCATCATTTCGCACCGGATCTGCTCAGAAGAAGAAGTAAACCCAACCAGGGTTAACAAAAGCTGTGCTCTGCCTCCCCAGAATAGTCGATACTCTGCATCTCATTTTCAGAACTTTCCAAGCTTCCTGGATCTGCCTAGAAGGAGCATCTGGGATCTGAATGTTTCAACCTCGATTCCTCATTCAAGCAGCCGAGATCTTACTCATTTCCAGCAAGCGAGTTTCCAGATTCAGATAATTCTTCTGACTGGCAAAACCCTGCTCCTAGAAGTCCAGTCGTCTTTCACAGTGCGCCATCTCTCAAAGATTCTCGAACTGAGGTTGGGGATCCCTTCCTCCCTTCTGCGGCTCCTCTTTGTTGGTAAGCAGCTTGATAACAATCTGCCTCTTTCCTTTTATAATATTGAAAGAAATGCCACAGTGATCCTATCACTTCGACTAAGGGGAGGGGCAGTCGGGCAATCCTCTGCCTCCAAAGGTTTCTCATACAAAGATGCAGTACATGCACAACCTGCCAAGAAGCCTGCCCAATCTGCCGAGGCTCCCAAACCCTTCTTGGTGGACAAAATGGAGGAAACCCCTGCCATTGAAATCACTCATCCATCTTTGGATGATCAATACCAGACATTTGCAGAAAAATCCCTCATATGCAGATTTAATGGCCTATGGCCCCGCACTGCTGATCTATACCAGTGGATCCATTCTAATTGGACCAACAATTGCAAAGTCTTCTTCTGCTCTAAAGGCTTCTTTATTGTAGTCATTGCCTTCAACGAAGATTACCAGAAAGCCTTAACGGGGGGCCCCTGGTTCTAGGGATCAGCTGGACTTTTCCTCTCCCCCTGGTTCCCAGACTTTGACCCCTCCACTGCAGTGATCTCCAAACTTCCTATCTGGGTCAGGCTTCCAAATCTCCCTGCGCATCTATGGCATTTTGCTGTCTTTCAAGGAATCGGAGACACCCTTGGCCGCTTCCTGGCAACATATACCTTAAGGGGGGAGAAAGGAATATACACCTATGGCAGAATTTGTGCAGAAATAGACATCAATAAAGGGTTGCCAGATCAGATCATCCTCAAAGTCGGGGACTTCCATTGGATGCAAACTTTGGAATATGAGAATACAGCCTTCAGGTGTCGCCATTGCCATCAGACAAGGCATCTCCAGAACACATGTGCAGCGTTCCTCGACAAAAAGAAGAATTTCACTCGCAAATCCAAATCCAAGAGTTGGAAACCTTGTGACAAACCCCCTATGGATGACATAGATTCCTCTAGCTCTGATGAGGATGACTTGGAAGTGGACGAGGAGAATTTGGAGCAACCGAAGGACCCGCCCTCAGCCCGCGCCATGGATCCTTCTGCGCCTTTGTTCTCGCAAAAACGTCCTCATGAGTCTTCTCCTTCTGACTCAAACAAGGAGTCTCCTCCTTTAGCTCAGATCAGTCTACAAGTAGTTCCGGTCCAGCCAGATCCATTTGGTTGGGTCAAAGTCAGCAAAAAGAAAGGAAAAAAATGTAGATTAGATGATTCTGCCCATGCTGGGTAGACTCCCTAGACCAGCTCGTTCTTTCTGTTCCTCTCTGTTATCTTCTGCTTGTGCCGTGGTTGTTTTTGGGACCGAGGTTGATATCATATTATTTCCGGCTCCCTTGCTGCTTAGCTTCGCTTCTTTGAAAGCTCTGTTTGTACCATATTTCTTTTCTTAATAGATTGAGTCTTAATTCAAAAAAAAAAAAAAAAGTTACGTGAGGGAGTAGTGGAGTTATAAGGAGAAATGAGGTGGACAGATAAGGTGGAGGGTGGGGTGAGGATGAGGTCGCGGTGTTGATAGGTATAAGGATTCAGGAATATGAACCTTATGTTAAAAAAACATAGCCCCTCATATAAACTAAATCGCATCACAAATCGCAAATCCAGAAGAAGAAAAAAAACAAAAAAAAAGTAAAAATTCACTAAAAGTTAATATTTACAATGAATTATTATTTTAAGTGAAAAAATTGAAATATCATACATTTATTTACATTTTTTAGTCTAGGTAAGAAAGTGATCAAACTTTAAAAGAGTACCATTTACAAACCGGTTGACCAAATGAAGCGAAACAAATATCGATGGAAAGCTAGTGAAAAGTCGAATTCAATGAAACAATCAAAACATAAATATGATGAAAACATAAAAATGACAAAATTGTAAGACAATTAACTAAAATGGAAATCATAAAAGATGCTTAGCCAAAAATTAATGGAAAGGGTCCACATTATTTGAGTCAACAAGTCAAAAATGGGGGTGTTGGGTTTTCCCTACAACAGTCGCTTACAATAATCTTTGGGTTTCGATGTAACTTTTGAATTGTTTTTATAAATACAGTAGCAATTGTATTGGATTTAAAAGAATGGGATAATGCACAAAAGTGTGCATACTTGGTAAGTCTATCAATTACCACCATGATGACACTCTTCCCTTCAGACTTGGGTAAAACCTGTGATAAAATCCATTGGGACCCCCTCCTAATCCTAACTTGGAATGGCTAAAGGTTGTAATATATCCAGGGTATTAATTGTATCAACTTTATTTTGTTAGGAAACTAAACATTTTTCCATAAACTTTTGAATATCAGATTTAAGTTCATTCCAAAAAAAATACTTCTTGACCCTATGGTAAGTTTTTAAAAATCCCCAAGTTCCCTCCTCAGGGGAGGTGTGCAATTCCAAAAGAATCTTTTGTTTGAGTTGGAAATTCTTATAGAGATATAAGAGATATTAGAACCATAATGAATAATTTTTCTAGATAAATGTATCAAATGTACTGGGATCGTTTCTCAACTTTTGAATGAGTTTCCTCACCTCTTCATCATTCTTCCTTTCATCCATATCTTAAGTTATATAATTAGGTTGGATAATAGAAATGGCAAAAAACAATGCTTCCATGTCCTCATCCTTTCTTGAAAGTGAATATGCAACAACATTTTACTTCCCTTTTTTGTAGATGATTTCAAGGTCATGACCCAACATCGTTGTGACACATTTTTGTTGCTCTTCTGAAGATAATCTTTGTTCCAAAAAGTATTTAAGACTATTGTGATATGTTTTTACCTTGAAGTGTCTTCCCATTAAGTAAGGTCGTCATTGCTTTAGTGCATGTAATTGTAGAAATTCTCATTGTAGATCACCTAATAATGCAATATACTAAATCAAAATACTTGATCTACTTCTACAAACAAACTTGCGGAAGCTTAATCGATTTTGAGCAAGATCAAATAGAACACATATAACAGATGAAGAAGAAACAATCACACATGAACACAGAAGAATACTCTGGGGAAAGCCTCAGCTAAAAACCCTATCTCTGTATTATCATACAAGTGGATATATCTCTGGATTACACAAAGCTTTATCTCACAAGCTATCCATCTCTCAGTACAATCCCTCACTGTTGCTCATAGACAATCAAAGGCTTCTCACAAACCTTCTCCTCTACCCTCTAAGCCCCCTATTTCCTTGTGCAGTTTCTCCTGGGTCCTCAAGCTGCCACCTGTGTGTAATTACCTCACGCACTGCTCACTAACCTCTGAAATAATTGCGTAATCTTGAAGGAGATATTTCCTTCTGCATGGATGTGTTTCCTATATAGGAAAATTCCTCCAACTGATAGTACATTGTCCTTCCCTCTCATCCCAACTAGGTCTCTAAGTGAACTGACATGCATGAGTTATTTATGAGAGAATATTCAGTTATCTAAAGTACACTGGTTACATGCGTGCATGCGTTAACTAACTAAAGTCACAATCAATTCCACAAACTATTGGAACTAATCTAATTGGACTTAACTCAGTTAACTGAGCTAACTAATTACAACTCAAAGCACAACTCATCCTGATCTCCTTAATTAAGGGATAACTTCCTCAATCAAGGGGATAATTGTTGCATGTCTTCACATAGACTTCATGTTTGATTTTCTCCAACTAATTAACTCAAGATGAATTAATGAATTATTTTTCAAACAGCTGCTAAGATCAAATTCAAATTTTAATTCTCAATTTTAGTTCAGGGACTAACTAAAATTGGAATGTATCCTAAAATGCTATTTATAGCAATGTTATTTTTAACATTTCTATTTTATCATTCCTTGTTGCTCTTTCCAACACTGGTACCTGAAATGCTATTTATAGCATTACTATTTTTAACATTTCTTGTTCCTATTTTCAACACTCCCTCTCAACAAGAAAGGCATTCAACTCGAACCCAATCTTGAAGCTTTGGAATGTTCTGGATGCAACACTTATCCCTAGTGTTTTTGCTCCAGCAACTCTAGAAACAAAAAAAATCCAACCTGAATCAGAATGAAGCCTCTGTCATCAAAGTCTCTGATTGTTATTACCTCTATCAATTGAAAAACTCTACACCTCTGTGCTCTTTAGTATCTGACTACTCTAGGCTCTGTCACCTTGATCTCTAACTGCATCAATCACACTGTTTCCTCTAGCTACATCCATGTTGTTGCTGGTCCTGTCTCTGAGCACTGCATCTGCAGTGTACCTCCTCTCATCATGTTGCATCGTGCTACCCACTGCTACACTGCAACTCAGTTACTAAGAAGTAAGTAACTAATCTCCCAACTAGCCTCCCTGTTGGGCTTGAAACATCCTCTGATGCTAAAGTCTCCTCTACCGCTCCATCTACATCTATCTCTACCCACTCAGCCAATCCTGCTACTCCTCGTCGGGGCTCCCGTAGAAAGGTCTAATCAAAGACGTTGGGTACCTCAAGGATCCTACCCCTATTTCAGTGTTCTTGGGACTATCACTCCACATCACCTCACCTCCCACCTGGAGGTATAGATGCATGTGATCCCTCTACCCACTTGGCTAGAAATTTCCCCCTACTGGAGGTCTCTGCATGAGTGGATACCTCCACTCGATCTCCTCTCTGCTTCTCTAGTTGTGGCTACTCCACAACCTTCTGAAGCTACTTCACCAATTGTGGCTCCTCCACAATTGTCTGAGACTTCTTCTGGCGCTGCATGTTGAGAGGTAATGTACTCTCCCTCTCAACCACCAAGTCTCCAACATTTTCCTTGCTCCTCAAGGCTTTGCATGCATCTTGAACCTCAAGAGCATACAGGTTCTTGACTCGTGAACCGATCTGCTTCACTTATCTCGTGGTGATGTGTCTAAGGAAAACCTTTCCCTTACTGAAGACTACATAATAGCCTTTGTCCTTTAGCATCGAGAATCGATACCAAGTTCTTCTTTAGTCCTGGCACATAATTCACATCTGTCAAGGTAATGTGAGCTCCATGCTCCCTCTAAAAAGAAACCATGCTCACTCCTAAAACATTATACTTTTCATCATTACCCATCTCCATGAGTATCTTGAGGTCTTTCTCCTCCAAGGTATTGAACAAACTCTTATCGACAGTCATGTGGAATGAGGCTCCACTATCAAGAAACCAACCACAACCCATCATCGATGAAACCATGCATGTGATGAGGGTAAAATCCAATTTGAATTGAAAGGCCAATGCCTCACCTTCAGATCCTTCCTTGGATCCCTTATTGGATTTCTTTAATGGACAATTAGTTGCATAATGGCCCACCTCATGAAAATTAAAGTATTGCACTTTAGATTTGTCAAACTTCTTCCCTCCATGAGAACAACTCGATTTGGGATGAGAATCCTTCTCCTTCCCTTTCTTTGCCTTACTCACTAAGGCGCAATTTTCTTCATCCTCCTTGGATGAAGAACCATCTTTGGTGTTTCTCCTGATCTCCTCCTGCATCTGGTCCGACCACATTTGTTCACAATCTAGCAGTTTCTCTCTTCCATTTACTAAGTCTTGGTAGCTATGCCAGCTCTTAGGAAGACTGAGGAGAAAAAGACTCACCATGTCATCATTGGTTGTCTTGATTCCTACACTTCCAAGCTCATCCCTACAGGTGGTGAGCTTGTTCAGATATGTAGAGATCATGTTGCCCTTTTCAAACTTGATTTTCCGAAGCTTGTTTATCAGCACCAGCTTCCTCTAATCGCTTATATTTTGATATAGATCCTTCAATGTTTTCCACATTGAAAACGATGTCTCCTTCCCATGCAGACTCAAGATAATGTGGTCTTGAACTCCCTCCAGAAGAATCCTCCTCGCCCTAGCCACACATTTCTTCCATTCCGCCAATTCTTGGGCATTAGCAGCTACTGGCTTGGGGAATTCTAGATCAATGAAGTCCTTCAAGCCGTTGTCCTCTAATACCACTTCCATGCGATCCTTCCAGGCTATCTAATTCGAGCTGCCACCCAGGGCATACTCAAGTCCAAAAACCGTTGAACGCCATTGGTGAAATTTTAGATGTGATAAGAATTCGATTTCTATAATCAAGAACTTCAAACTTCGAACTTCTCCCTACTTGTAAATTTTTCTCCGCTTTGATCACCTTTGCTCTGATACCATGTAGAAATTCTCATTGTATATCACTTGATAATGCAATATACTAAAGCAAAATACTTGATCTACTTCTACAAACAAACTTGCGAAAGCTTAATCGCTTTTCAGCAAGATCAAATAGAACACATATAATAGATGAAGAAGAAACAATCACACATGAACACAGAGGAATAATCTAGGGAAAGCCTCAGCTAAAGACTCCAATCTTTGTATTATCATACAAGTGGAAATATCTCCAGATTACACAAAGCTTTAGCTCACAAGCTATCCAACTCTTAGTACAATCCCTCACTGTTGCTCATAGACAGTCAAATGCTTCTAACAAACCTTCTCCTCTGCCCTCCAAGCCTCCTATTTCCTTGCATAGTTTCTCATGGGTCCTCAAGTTGCCACCTGTGTGTAATTACCTCACACACTTCTCACTAACCTCTGAAATAACTACGTAATCCTGAAGGAGATAATTCCTTCTGCATGGATGAGTTTCCTATATAGGAAAATTCCTCCAACTGATAGTACACTGTCCCTTCCTCTGATCTCAACTGGGTCTCTTACTGAACTGACATGCATGAGTTATTTATGAGAGAATATTCAGTTATCTGAAGTACACTAGTTACATGCATATGTGCATTAACTAACTGAACTCACAATCAATTCCACAAACTATTGGAACTAATCTAACTGGACTTAACTCAGTTAACTGAGCTAACTAATTACAACTCATCCTGATCTCCTTAATTAAGGGATAACTTCCTCAATCCAAGGGATAACTATTGCATGTCTTCACATAGACTTCATGTTTGATTTTCTCCAACTAATTAACTCAAGATGAATTAATTGATTATTTTTCAAACAGCTGCTAAGATCAAATTCGAATTTTAATTCTCAATTTTAGTTCAGGGACTATCTAAAATTGGAATGTATCCCGAAATTCTATTTATAGCAATTTTATTTTTAGCATTCCTATTTTATCATTCCTTGTTGCTATTTCCAACACTGGTACCTGAAATGCTATTTATAGGATTTCTATTTTTAGCATTTATTGTTGCTATTTTCAACAGTAATATTGCCAACATTTCTTTCTCATAAATAGGTTTGTGTAAATACCTTTCCTTAATTGGACAACTTTCAAAAGAAATGGGTCTTCCTTCTTGCATTAAAACAGCAACAATTCCATTTCCTGAGGCATTACATTCCACAATAAAATTTGTTGTGAAGTCTATTGTAGCTAAGACTGTTGGAAATAATACTGAGAGGTGGGTGAATCATTATTATTAAATTCTTTTCAATCTATACAAATATTTGCAGATCTGTCAATTGAAACTTGCATATACCTTCCAGACTTATAATTTAAATTATTCTTCAAATGTTTGTCATTAATCTGTATGTGAGAACCATATAATAATGAGTAGGAACATAAAATAGACAGTCACGCCAAGGAACACAAGATGTAAGGTGGAAACCCAATGTGGGTGAAAACCACCTGTTGTAATATGTCTCTATCTTCTTTCAATTAGAAACTTCTTTTTACAATGATTTTGTACTGGTGCAGTCCTTTACCATTACGCAGGTTGCAACCTGCAAAGAGCTACAACCCTCTCTCGTTTTCCAGCTTCTCTTGGAAGGAAGCTACTATCCCCTTAGCTCTTGTACTAGCTAAGATACTATTACGTAGGTGCTGACCTACAGAAGGCTACTACCTTCTCTTTTCTTCCAGGGACCGCGTTTCATCAATTTTCAGACTAGATCCATGAATAAATAATCATCAGGTATATGTGCATCAACCAATTAACCAATAACTTCTCAGAATGTTGTAATCAGACAAACAGTACCAGTAACCAGACACCGAGTCTATACTCATAACACTGCAACAATAGACAAAATCAGCTAAATATACTTCAAGAAAAGTCCACAGCTTCACCAGTAGTAACCTGCGGATGTCCGCACTTTCTCTGTCTGTGGTCTGCACAGCTTCGCTCCTGCGCTGTCTGTGGCCTGCAGCTTCGCTCTTGCGCTATCTGTGGCCTGTGCAGCTTCGCACCTGCATTGTTTGTGCTCTGTGCACCTCCGCACCTACGCCTTCTTTGATCCTGCGCACCTCCGGATATAGACATTTTATCAGTTCTCAAATATACCCTAGACTGTCAAATTCACAGATCCGTTCATGCGCCAAAGAGATCTCGACCCATCAGCAGATTTGACTTATAATGCTCTGGTTTCTTCTTCATTTAGGTTCAACTATAACTCACTAACCGATTATTAGAAATTCAGATCTTGCTATTCTTAAGATATTCAACACACTTGTGTCCAGCCAAATGATCTCCTTTCCCTTTTATAGCCAAGGCCTTACTCAAACCATTGAGAAACGATACTAGGGACCCAAAACCTGGGTTCAATATTTTAGATGCAAAACCACGGACCAAAACCATAGGATAAAAAATGTTGGGCTAAATACCATGGACCAAACTTAAGATGTGTGTTTTTCTCTGCAAGAAAGTCCGTGCATTTTAGGTTCGAACCTTTTGGGTGGGAGACCTACGAACATGTCCGCACCTTTTCAACGGTCCTCCTACGCAACTTGCCGATAACCACACCTTTTGATTGGTGCACCTGCGGAACCCAAAAATAACATTGCTGCACTATAATTTATCATCTAAGATGAGTGGGTTGCCATCAAGTACAACATATGCATCATAATGCCAACAAATACCAGTGCTTGGCACATTACCTCTTTAAGATTTTTAAAGTCCTTAGTTGCTTATGGAGTCCAAGAAAATTCATTTTTCTTTAGTAATGTTGTTAGGGGTGCTATTATTCTTCCTCGAAGGTGCTTTAAGGTTGTGGAGATTTTAGATTCCTTAATTTCTTTAATTTTATTAGGGTCTACCTTAATACCCACATGAGATACAATATGAACCAAATATTCCACCTCATGTACTCCAAATAAACATTTGGATGTTTTTGCATATAATTGTTTCTCCTCCAATATTTTGAGCACCTTGTCAATATCTTGAACATGATCCTTCCATGACTTGTTGTAGATTAGTATATCACAAAAAAATATGAACACAAATTTTCTAAGAAAGGGTTTGAAAATGGAATTCATCAAACCTCGAAATATGGAAGGTGCATTAGTAAGGCCAAAAGGCATGACCAAAAATTCATAATGACCTTCATGAGTTATGAATGTTGTTTTCATGTTGTCTTCAGTCTTCATTCTAATTTGATGATATCCTAAATGAAGATCCAACTTGGTGAAGTAAACTGCTCCATGCAATTCATCCAAAAATTATTCAATGACATGAATGAGAAATTTATCTTTACTAGTGAGATTTTTAAACTTCCTATAATCCAGACACATATGCCATGATCCATCCTTCTTGTGCATCAATACTACCACTAACATACTAGCCTCTAACATTTTTGCAACTATACATTCAATTTCACTCTTTTTGGCATAGGGATATATGTAAGGCTTCATGTTTAGAGGAACACTTCATGTAATCAAGTGAATAGCATGATCATAATCATGAGTAGGTGGGAGGCATTTGGGAGTCTCAAATACCTTCGAATGATTATCCAATTTTTTTTGGAGATCTGGAGAAATAGATTATTTAGATGTTTGAATCTCTAGTGAGCATAATTGTGCAATTACACCATTTTGTTCATTCTTAAAAATATTTGTCATGCCATTAGAGCTTGTTATATTTCTTGGTTTCCCTAAGATAACCCATAATTCAATTTCCTTTCCTTCCCAAAAAAAATCCAAGAGTTCTTGAAAATTAAAAGTTATCATCCCTAAATATTGTAAGCATTGGACTCCTAGTAAAACATTAGCACCACCCATTAGAATGGAAAGCATTGGACTATTCAATACATATTCCCCCATGGTTAACTAGATATTATGGGACTTTCGAGAGAAATTTATAGTTCCTCCATTTGTAACCATCACTTAACACTCTAGTGTTGGATATAGAAATCAATTCAATTCATTGGCTATCTTATAATGAATACAATTATCGGTACTACCTGATTCAATCAACGCTATTACATTTTTCTTCTTGATATATCCTTCAATATTGAGATTTTGTGTGTAGGTTTTAACCCCATACAGAAATTACTTGCATACGAATTCTAAAACACAAAAAATAAACTATGCGAAAGCATAACACATATACATAGAGATTTTCCCCTGGATCCCAAAACCGAGACTACCAGCTTGATTTTTTATTATGTTCCTTTCAATGTTATAATACATATTTATACATGCCAAAGCATCCAATACCATGGACTGAAAACCATCGCGTCCAATACCATAGACCGAAAACCATCACATCCAAAAACATGTGCGAAAATCATGCACAAAACCATAGGTGGGTCCGCCCAACCTAATATAGGTTCCAAAACCAAAATTTTCCGGGGCACTGCCCTGAACCCAATAAAATGGGGTTACGAGTATGCCTCAAACCCCCTGTGAACCCCCCCCCCCCCCCCCCAACCCCCCGGTTAACCATGTGGGATAGTTGTGGAAAGAATGTAACACAACCCAACATTATCCCACTTGTTTTTTTCTTTCCACAGGGGGCCACAAAAGAGCTTAGTCATTTTTCCAGCCCTGGAATGCCCATTTTCTCTCTACACCAAGAGAACTTCTCAGAGCTCACAGTTTTTGTCAATGCATCTGTAGTATTTTTCAAAGTTTCCACCTTTAGCAGCAACACCTTTTTGTATTCTATCATGTCCCTCACAAAGTGATACTGAACATCAGTGTGCTTTGTCTTTGAATGATATGCAGGGTTCTTTGCCAAGAAAATTGCACTTTGGCTTTCATAGTCTATCCTTATAGCTCCATGTACTAACCCCATACTTGAACATAATCTCTAACCAAACTGTTTCCTTGCTTGCATGAGTGGTTGCCATGTATTCTGCCTCTGTAGTTGATAGGGCCACTACATATTGTTTCTTACTCATCCAACTGACTGCACCTCCAAATAGGTTAAACACATACCCACTTGTAGATCTTCTATGATCCATATCTCTAGCCCAATCTGCATCAACAAATCCATGAATATCTAACATTCTGTCCAACCTTGATCTTCCGTGGTAGCACAAACCATAATCACTAGTGCCATGCAAATACCTAAAAACCCGCTTCACTGCTGTCCAATGCTCCTTCCCTGGTTTTGACATAAACATGCTCAATACTCCCACTGCATGTGCAATGTATGGTCTAGTATAGACCATTTCATACATTAGGCTACTGACTGCACTTGCATATGGAACACGGGACATGTCCTCTTCCTCTTTCTGTGTCTTGGGACACTGTTCAGCAGATAACCTCACACCTACAGGAATAGGAACCTTCACCGGTTTACTATCCTGCATATTAAACCTCTGTAGTATTGTCTCGACATACTTCCTCTGGTTTAACCAGAGCTTCCTCTTTGCCCAATCTCTTTTAATTTCCATGCCCAAAATATAGTTTGCAGCACCAAGATCTTTCATGTCAAATTTGGAGGACAATTGGGTCTTCAAATCCTAGATAATTTCTTTGTCAGCAACATATCATCCACATACAAGACCAGATAAATAACACGGTCACCAATTAATTTAAAATACACACATTGATCTGTTTTGCTTCTGGTGAAGCCAAGTCCCCGTATAAATGTATCAAATTTCTAATACCACATCCTTGGTGACTGTTTTAACCCATACAGAGACTTCTTTAACTTCCATACCAGTTCTTTCTTACCCTTCACCGCAAAGCCTTCAGGTTGCTTCATGTATATTTCTTCTTCCAGATCCCCATGAAGAAATGTTGTCTTCACATCCATCTGTTCTACCTCAAAATCAAAAGCAGCAGCAACAGATAAAAGTAATCTAATAGAAGTTAACTTGGCAACATGAGAAAAAATATCACCAAAATCAATTCCCGCCACCTGGGAATAACCTTTTGCTACCAACCGAGCTTTGTATTTCTCCACCTTTCCTTATACATTTGTCTTCTTCTTGAACACCCATTTGCTTCCAATGGGTTTCCTTCTAACTAGCAACTCCACCAGATCCCAAGCCTCATTTTTGTGCAAAGATGCCATTTCATCAACCATGGCCTCTTTCCAGAGTTTTCCATCTTCTGAATCTACTGCCTCCTTCGCATTTATGGGATCATCATTAGTAATAGATAAAGCAAAATTTGAACAAAAAGCAGATGGACTATACCTTTCTGGTTGCCTTCTTTCTCGAACAGATCTTCTCACAGTCGAAGTTTGTGGCTCTTCATCTTCTAATTCCTCCTCTGTTGTAGAGTTTTATTCTTCCTCCTTTAGCTCAAACTCTATCTTCTCAGGTTCCTTTGGTTGAAATTCATGTTTAATAACATCTTTTACCTCTTTGAACACCAAATCTCAGTTGTACACAACCTTCCTTGTTACTGGGTTCCAAAGCTTATAACCCTTTAAACCATCCTTATACTCAATAAAGATGCACTTTTCAAATTTACTATCCAACTTGGTTCGTTTCTCTTTTGGAACATGTACATATGCATCACATCCAAATACCCTCATATGCGAAAGGGAGGGTTTCCTACCAGTCCATACCTCTTGTGGAGTCTTATCCTCCAATGCTGATGAAGGTGACCTGTTGACCAGGTAACATGCAGTATCCACCGCCTCTGCCCAGAATTCCTATCCTAACCAAGCACCACTGCATGCTTCTTGACCTTTCCATCAACATCTTATTCATTCTTTATACAACTCCATTTTGCTGAGGTGTATATGGAGTAGTCTTCTGTCATGCTATACCACACTTCTTATAGAATTCTTCAAATTCCTTGCTGCAAAACTCTCCACCATTATCTGTCCTCAACACCTTTATCTTCTTCTCTGTCTGATTTTCCACGAGAGCCTTAAATTCTTTAAACCTTTCAAAGGCTTCAGATTTCTTCTTAAGGAAATATATCCATGTATTCCTTGAGAAGTCATCTATAAATGATACATAGTACACAGACTTACCCAGTGATGGAAACTTCACAAATCCAAACACATCACTGTGCACAAGTTCTGATATCAGTTTCACCCTCTTACCACCAGAGGGGAAACTCACCTGATTCTGCTTCCCATATACACAATTTTCACAGAAATTAAAATCCAAAGAGCTATTACTCATACCTTCTACCATACCTTTACCATAAAGTATTCGAAGGCCCTTCTCTCCAATATGTCCAAGCCTTTGATGCCACAACATGGTCTTCTCTCCAGAGACCACTAGATTTTCTGCTCCACTTTCAAGAACCACAGAACTATTGCACCCATCAATAACAATGCCACCTTGTAGCTTGTACAGAGTTCCAATTCGAACTCCCTGCATCAATACCAGTGCTCCTCGAAAAATTTTGTAGGTATCCTTCTCGAACATTGTTTTTACACCTACATCATCCAACTTGCTTACAGAAATCAGATTTATGGCCAATGCAGGAATATGAAAAACACCCGGAAGTCTTTTAACCCTTCCACCTTGCAGCTTCAACTTTACTTTTCCACGACCAATGATTCTAGCCTCCCTGTCATCCCCCAAGAAGACATCACCACCATCATATTTCTCATACTCGCAAAACCACTCTCTATGGGGAGTGCAGTGAAAGATGCACCTGAGTCAATCAACCATGCCTCGTGATCTACATGTGTACTTGAAGAAGCCAATTACACATCCCCACCTTCATCTAAGGTGGTTTTAACCTCTACAGAATGAGCAACATCAGATCCCTTTCCATTATCAGGAGCTTTATATTTATAGTCCCTTTTGTAGTGCCCTTCCTTTCTGCATTTCCAGCACACCACCTTTACAGGTTTTCCTGGAGACTTAGATCTCCCTCTAGATTTAGATCCCCACTCGATGACTTTTTTTTGTTTCTGTTTTGGGACCATCCTCGTACAAACGAGGCATCACCATTCTAGCTCTCCATATTTTTCCGTCTCATCTTCTCCATCGGCAAGGATGAGACTATTTCATCAAACTGCAAGGCAATTTCATTGCTACCTATTGCAATAACCAGACTATCCCACGAATTTGGTAGAGAACACAACAAATTGATGCACTTATCTTCATCTAAAATTTTAATATCAACAAATGCTAACTGACTTACTACAGTATTAAATGCATTCAGGTGCCCTGTCACCGAGTCTCCGTCTTTCATCCTCAGGTTATACAGCTTTTTCCGCAGGAACAGTTTATTCACCAGAGACTTAGAATGGTACAAAGTCCCTAACTTGTCCCACAAAGCCTTCGTTGTAGCTTCCCCTAATACATTCAGCAATACTGAATCTGAGATACACAATCGTATTATGCTCTTTGCCTTCCGATCCAACTTCTTCCATTCTTCATCGAACACTCCCGTTGGTTTAGTACTCAGATCTTCCGCGATCCACTAATCTTTATCCACCAATAGATCCTCCATCTTCAGTTTCCACAACTCAAAACTTTAACGATTAAATTTATCGATCTCTATCTTTCCACTACTCGCCATATTCTTTCACCAACAAAATTAATCTCGCAGATCTCCCACTGAAAAGTGTCTACCATAGGCTTGAGCGAAACCCCTTAGCAACAAAGGCATCCCCTTTAAGCCAAAATATCTTTGATACCAAATGTAGGTTTTAACCCCGTACAGAAATTACCTACATACGAATTCTAAAACACAGAAAATAAACAATGTGAGAGCATAACACATAAAACACATATACACAGAGATTTCCCCCTGGATCCCAAAACCAGGACTACCAACCTGATTTTTCATTATGTTCATTTCAATGTTATAATACATATTTATACATGCCAAAGCATCCAATACCATGGACCAAAAACCATCGCGTCCAATACCATGGACCAGAAACCATCGCGTCCAAAAACATGTGCGAAAATCATGCACAAAACCATAGGTGGGTCCGCCCAACCTAATATAGGGTCCAAAACCAAAATTTTCTAGGGCGCTGCCCTGGACCCCATAAAATGGGGTTACAGGTATGCCTCAAACCCCCTGTGACTCCCCCCCACTACACAATCTGCACAACGAAGCGGGGCTTTGCCCCCCTCCCCACCCCCTCTAATCCTCTGGTTAACTACGTGGGCTAGTCGTGGAAAGAATATAACACAACCCAACATTGTGGAGTGTTAATTCTAGCCAATGTATTACAAGATATGGTTAGATTCATTTCTCCTTTATCTGGGGTTGGTTCCTAGGGTATATCCTCTTCTTTTGATGTTTCTTCTCCCTTTTCTTCCTCCTCTTCACAATCTATGTAAAATAGTTTCTTCTCAACACACTTATGAACTTTAGTGTATTTTCTATCAAAACTATAACAAAGCCCTTTTTCTCTTCTTTCCTCCAATTCTTGGGATGTCAACCTTATAGGTTGTAGAAGGCTAGGAGCAACGATACTTCCATTTTTATAGTTGTGAGTGGTAGACTTCCTTGTCGCCATAATTTTTCTTTCAACTTTTCTTGCCACCTTGAATAATTCTCCAGTTAATCAGATTCCCAAAGGTGAACCTCATGTTGGATATTATCCTTCAAAGTACCTATCAATACATCAATCTTATGTTCCTCTAAAATATCAATTACCATAATATTAAATTTTTGGAAGTCCTCAATGTGATCTTCCATTGAACCCTTTTATTTCAAATTTATCAATTGGCTAAAGAAAGTGTTTCTCTTTATATCTACATAATGTGCTATTATTTCCTCCGTAAAAATTAACCAAAGTTACAAGTGGTTTACTAGAACAAAATCCATTGATACATACAAACTGATTGGGTTCTAAATATAAAGTTGCAATGTGTACCTTTTCTGTGTGTTTCACATCATGTAGATCAAAATATTGCTCCATCTATAATATCCATGTTACTAGATCCTTGTCATCAAAATTCCTCATATTTATCTTTGGAATGTGGTTGGTATTCAATCAAAAGTTAGAGTATCTAAAATCATAACTAACATTCCTTTTCTTCTCATCCTGAGTTTCATGGAATACCTTTTCAACATTAGGAAGAATTTCCCGTAGCAACTTTGTCAAAGCTTACTTCAAACCTTTCAAGCCTTCTTTCAAACCATCCATCTTAGCTTCCATGTTTTCTTTTAATCCATCCTCCAAAAATTCTATTTATGCTTTTAAACCATTCTTTAAACCATCCATCTTAGCTTCCATTTCAGTTTTGGTTACTCTTTACAAGAACGAAATTTGTTGCACTTGGTCGTGTAATTTTGACATATCATGTTGCATTTCTTCCTCTTCTTCATGTGGCATAGTATATATTTTTGGTTGCTTATAGTGATTATCCATTTTTTTTAGGCTTATTGGAACCAAATAATGATATCTATACTTTAATATTCCCTTTGAATTACTTCAGACAGATTTTTCAAACAAAACTTATGCAAATTTTAAAAAATGCACAACTTTTTATTCTTTATATTTGGAGCTTGATATTGAAACCATTGTATCTATGGAATTTCAGCCTCCCAAGGTCTAGAATTGGGTCCTTTGGTAGCACTCTGAGTCTTGTTTCCAACACCACAAGTCATATCAAGATTAGATTCTTCAATATAAAGTTATGTCAAATCTCCCGTGATGACCTAATTATGGACTGGTTCAGTAGAGCGAACTTGTACAAAATGCCACATGTCATTGTTTCAACCTTCGGCCTTGAAATTGATATAAGAGAAATTATTTTAGACTAAATTCTGAATCAGTTAGAAACCCTAAATTCTTTGGACCATATCTCATAAAATATAGTGAACCAATATTTGAAATTTCTACCCAAAATTCACCAAGATTTCGGATTCATGTGGTCAAAATTTCAGCTTCTGAAGCTTTGTAGAAAAAAAATGTAGAAAGAATTCCAATATGACCTGTTTGAAACCCTAGAATCCAAAGCTCTGATACCAAATGTTATGAAACCATATCACAAACAGAAGATGTAGAAATTCCCACTGTAGATCAACAGATTATGCAATATACTAAAGCAAAATACAAGATCTACTTCTACAACAAACTTGTGGAAGCTTAATCGAATATGAGCAAGATCAATTTGAACACATATAATTGAGAATGAGAAATCAATCACACATGAACACAAAAGAATAACCTAGGGAAAGCCTCAACCTAAAACCCAAATCTTTGTATTATCATACAAGTGGAAATATGTTCAAGTTACAAAAAGAATCAGCACTCAAGCTATCCTGCTCTTTCTGTAATCAAACAATGTTGCTCATAGATAGTCAAATGCTTCTCCAAACCTTCTCCTCTACCCTCCAAGCCTCCTATTTCCTTGTGCAGTTTTCCTTGGTGTCCAGTGCTTCCATCTGTATGAATTGGCATCTTCACACACTCACTAACCTCTGATCTAATTGCGCAATCCTGAAGGAGATTCCTTCTACATGGATGAGTTTCCTATATAGGAAAAATCCTCCAACTAATAGTACATTGGCCCTTCCTCTGATCTCAACTGGGACTCTGAATGAACTGACATGCATGAGTTATTTATGAGAGAATATTCAGTTATCTGAAGTGCAGTAGTTACATGCATGCATGTTGTTGGGCCTCTGTTTTGCCTTGCTTTATATCACCTTTTACTCGAAATCACTCATTCTTTTGTTTAGCTTGACTAGTCATTGTCATAGTTTTTTGCATTCTCAGAGATAATAAGCAAGTATTTGCTATTCGCTTGTTTTAATGAGATTTAAACATCAAAGGTAGATTTTAATAATAGTTTGTGTTTGCAGGTTTACAAAGTTGGTTATATGCCTATTCTGATAGAGGCGAATTTCCTACATCACACATTCTTGCACTAGTACCGGTAGGATTCTTGCACCACACATTCCTGCACCAGTTCAAATTTTACAACTTCCACCCGAATTCGCAGCAGTTTCCCGATAGTCGATTTACTCCTCGATTTCCACGCTGATCGTTGCGAATCTCAAAATTCTGAAACATGGGTTTTTTCCCAGTATAGGAAATTGTGTATGATGAGGGATGTTTTCCAAAATGCGTAATGGTTGAGGAGATATGAAGAGGTCTTTGGAGGAAGTTTGTTAAAAATACCAATTTTTCCAGAGATCTAGAAAACGCCCAGATTTGGAAAATTCATCTTAAATCTCTATTTTTTTAATAGGGTGTTGTGACCATCAACAACCCCCCTTTTTATTAGTGTTAGCACTAACATTAATAAATGGGGACCCTTCTAAAAAATCAAAACTTAACACTTAAGATTTCCTTTTTGTTTTCAATAAAACATGATACCAAAGCAAAACTCCCAACTATATGAATTCCTACCTTTTCATGCTTCATGTGCATAAAAAACATTATAAATGTTAAACCTCCTTATGAAAAGCATTATACAACCACAAAAGCTAGGAAAACCCTCGTAAGCAGAAAGTCTTGAGTACTAAGTTAAACTTTAATAAACCCATTCTTTTAATGATAAACATCGCATCGCGAAAAGGGTAACGGCGGGCATCCTTTACAAAGAAACTCTTGGAAATGCGAAAAAGCGAGAATGCAAGATCGCGAGCCTTACAAACTCATCACATATCATAGATTCCATTGACCACAATGCCACTTAATACAAAACGCCCAGATATTGTGAAATGTGATAAAGCTTCTCGCAAATCACATCTCGCAACTGCACGATGAAACAAATGATTGTTAAAGATAATAGGTTTTGCGATATCGCGATTTGCGATATTGCGAAGCAAATTGCAAAATCGCTTTATCGCAGATCTAAGGGCTCAGAGTTCAATGATAGTACTTTCCGTCGTTCAATGCAAGAGTTATGAGCATTAAATGTTAGCTTAACGGTCCATTGATGGTAGTTATTAAAAACAAATCAGATCTGGTTTAAAGAATTATTTCATGTAAGGTGATATCTTTGATATGATTTTAAAAATTAAAAGCTTTCCCGTCACCTTATTGTTGTTCATTATTCACACCATCCTTATTGTATCTTTATTCTCTACTTACTATTTTCAGGAGCAGTACGCAGAACAACAATCAGAATGTAATGGAGAAGAAAGGCAAAGCTCCCGCATCTGAAAAATCAGAGATGACTTCGTTATTTATAGACACCACTTGTACCAAAGAAGCAGGGATATCTACTTGGGAAGCCATGTACCGACTGTTAGAAGGAGAAAACCTAAGAGTTATGGAGGTTACAGTTACGGCAGATGGGCGTGGGTCATCTGAAGCATCACTAACAGAGCTTGCATGCTCGTTTCTACACTGTGTTGCAGCGAGGCCAAAGATACTCCCTTACATGGATATAGTAAAATGGATTATAGAACACGCTGATATATCCAATAGGGAATTCAAGACACGGAACCAAGAATTCATGGGGTCATTTACCCCAAGTAATTTGAGGCGTATGTATCACCTGCCAGAACCCCAGGCCAGTTATAACAAACAGTTTGTGGAAAAATTCACCAAAGAGAACGAGGATTTGGAAAACTACACAAAGAGCCGGTCCGTGAAGGAGGAACCATTAAAGAAGGATAAAAATGGTATGTACGCCACTGGCTCCCTCGCTTCTCCCTATTGTTTTGTTACTGCAATGTTATGTAGACTATTTGGGAAGCCAGATATCAATAAGTTTTCATCAGAATGGTTACCTTTATTGGATGCGGCCACCAATGCCACCATAATGGATTGGGCCCAAATTTTATCAAATAATTTAGCTTCTGCTATTTTAAATTATTGAACTAAAATCATTTTTGCCCAGAGGTTTTACCCTCCCTTTTTTTTAGTTGCCTACGTCATGGATGCTATTTGTTTCGTCTATGATTTTCTCGTCATGGGGTGGAAATGGACAGTCCAAAACCCTCCACCTATTCAAGTCTACCACAAAGAACTGTGGGAATCTAATTTCATCCCACATTTCTATAAGGTTTGTCATGGAGTGATGCTTCCTATTCATAAAATGTTATATAACACAGACACCCCAAGATTCTCTCCAGAAGTTGAAATTGACATTCTCCTTGTGGGAAGATGGTTTGGGGAGGAGTTATTCACCTACATTAGGGTATTTGGGAAAATTGCCTCACCTAATGTGCTTATTTTGTATGTTCCCAACAAACTTATGGCCCGAGAGATAGCTTACCAGACCTGTGGTGTTGGGGGAATGAGCAGAGAACTCAAGGATAAGAAGAAGGCCATCTGGCCTCAATTCCCTATGGTTTGCGGGGCCTTCGCATTATTTTATTTGGTACATGCTTTTAAATAGGTTGATAATATGCTAAGTCTGCAACTACCAAAGTTCCGAGGGAGGTAGTATGATCCCTTGGTTATTATCAAGAATTTTACAATGATAGTCAAAATAAAAGTGTTTACTAAAGAATATGATATCTTTGACGATGTCTTTTGGCAGAAGATCTCTCTTAGAGAGATTCTACATATGGCACAAATTCAGTTTGACCAAGAAAAGCTTCAAGAGTTTAACCGTTATAGAGAACAGAGGTTGGAAAATGTCCCATTCGACAAATTGCGCATTGAACCAATAAGGGAACCCACTCCCAGTATCAGTATAAGTGGAAGTTCAAGAGAAGAAAAGTCTAAATCAAAGTCCGAGAGGGAATCAGCTGAAAAATCGGATAAGCAGTCAAAAATTGATCACAGCAGAAGTGAAGCATCAATCAAAGATACAGCTCAGTCTATAGAAAAGCCTAACCAGTGGGTTTTGTCCCCAAAACAGGTCGAGACTCCCGCTCCCCTCACAAAGCCAACAAGTCCAATTATAGTAGACCTAGAAAAAGAGTGGGAGAATTTTAATGAACTAATCAACACTTAGGAACAGAGTTCTGTCCACTGATAAACCTAGGGGAGACAACCACAGAGATGATAATAGAAGAGTTTATTAATACTCAAGAGACAGAGCATATTCCTGTTGCTTCGTCATCCGAAATTGTGCTGAAAATAGAGGAGATCCCTCCTCTGGATGTATTTTATAGCCCACAACATAAGGTTGTTGTCAAGAGACAAAGAAAGAAACGAAAAATAGATACTGTACTTTCTCCAGAGGTTGATCCTTTAGATGTTCTTTGGCAAGACCTAACCATCGATCCAGCAAAAAACCTCACTAGGCTCTCTCAAATTGCGGGGGCATATGCTTCTGCAACCATTAATAAAGCATCAGAAGTTTAAATGCTATTAAAAGAAAAGGAGGATAAGATCCTATTTTTGGAAAATTAACTACAGCAGGCCAGCATCAGCCGAGAATCAGAAATATAATTGGAAAAGTTACAATAGGACTTCCAACAAATGCAGTTAGGTTATCAAAACAATATGGCCGATAAAGAACAACAATTACAGGCCACAATAGAACTACACAAGGACGACCCTAAAATTGAAGAATTCGTCACAGAAGCCCTTGCCCTAAACGACCAACTCTTACAACAGGAAAAAATGCTTTACCAAAGAATCACGCAATGAAATTCCCATTGCGAAAAAAGTGACTACATTACAAATCAAGTCGTAGACTTACGACTTGATTATGATTCAGTTTTTAAGAAAGTTTCTGACTTTGTGAATTGGCAGAAATTGGAGGAAGGAAAAAGAGCAGAATTTCCTAGGATTGATGAATCCCACAAAGAAATGTTATTTGTGAAATGGGATGCATAGCTCAAGGAAGCAGAGCAAGCGATGGAGGAGGCAACAACAACAGCAAGTAACGTCATCGACTTCATCAACAAAAATTTGCATAAAGAAAATTTATTATCAGAAACCACTCCAAGATTTATCCCAAAGGCACAGTAGCTGCAAAAAAGGTGGAAGCAAACGGCAGAAAAAAAGGCAGAGTTAATTAAGCAGATAAGCAAGTTAAATTGGGACACTTACTGGCAATATCTGGTAAAACCACATAACCAGTGGATGACTTTGAAGTGCCTCATAACCTTCGCCGAGAATATAACGCTAGCGCTCATTGATTCCTTATTCACAGGTCAATTGAAGGCTGAAGTCAGCCAACCGACACTCCTGAAGCCTATGCTAGACATTTGCAACTTAAAAGAACAGATGCATGTTTTAGCATAGATACAGTTTTAGTTTAATTTTAGTTCATTTTTTCCTAAAATGAGGATGGTCATTTTGAACTTCCTCATCTATTTTTGTAATAACTATTTTTAGATTTTAGAGTGGTATTTAAATCCCTCTCATGCATTTAGAGAGGGGTCCAGAAATTTTTCAAAAACAATTCTTTAGAACATGCACTTTTGCCCCCTCTGAGGAGGTTTTGATAAATGAATGGAACAAGATTTATTTATATCTGAGTTTAATGTCTGCTACTGAAATGCACTTCTATACTCTTAGTGGATATTGAATTATTTGAAGATAAATCTATATTGCCGAGGCTCATGAGTAGAACCTATTATCAATGGTACTTTTATCTCTTAATACTTTTTGCTTATGTGCCAAGTGATATATTATTTTCAGTTGTTTATATATGAAAGCCTGAATGTTCAGTTATCATTTTTGCACTTTTGTATGGTGATAACTATTCTTTTTATGCTAAGTGTATAAATGACTTATTATGCGATGTGTTTATCATAATTGTTTCAGCTAATTTCTTATATGAAACAATCATATTTAATGTACTCTTTTCTCATAGTGATTGAATGATTTTTATTACCAATCGCTGTTGGAAATTATTTTAGATCACATAAACAAAGTGTTACTCCCGGGATAGTTTAGAGTTAGATTTTTTCCTTTATTAGAATAAAATTGCATATGTTAGATTATATTTAGAATAAAGCATTCTCCTCATAAACCTTTAAAAAGAAAAACATCATCCCCTTAGTGTACTATCATAAACAAATTTGGAAACTGGTCCCATCATCCCCAGTCGGAGCCACTATCTCAAACAGAAAAGGAGTTGCTTTCAAGGTCCGAACTGGGTGGTTATCCCCCTTGTTGTAGACCTGATTTTCGGTCCTTCAACATATTTGGCGCTAGAAGGAGGGCGTGAACTATGAATGGTGAGAAAATTTAAATCTATAACCCATTTTGAGAGTAAATCACCATCAACATCTCCCCCGACTTCTCCATCGCATTCTAAATCTCCAAATTCTAAGCGAGAAGTTGAGAAACAACAACTGCTACTCAAAACCTGAACATCTCAGATAAATCCACTCTTGAACCTCCTAAAGTTCAGTCTTTAATTCATAAACTTCAAGGATTTTCCATATCACCACAGAAGTTTGAGTTATCTCAAGGTAGTGTGACTTCACAATACATTCCTTCCCATCCTCTTACCAGATTACAGAGTGAAAAGCTTGGTATTGAACCAACAGAATTCCCTCTACCAAAAAGAAAAAGAGTAAGGAAGACTCTGGAACGGTCTGATAGTGAGACTCTTTCATCATCATCATTGATTTCATCTAATCCATTGCAAAGTCAACCATCCAACCCCCAACTCCATATCGTTGTTCAACAAGGTACTGGAATTGCATCATCGTCTTCCCAAACACTCATAACCTCATATGTGCTATCCTCTATTAGTATCTCAATGATGGCAGGAAATCCTCACCAAGGCCATGCGCCAATCCAGGGGCAGTCGCAATGCTTGTGCCCTTGAGTCAATCTCCAACTCATCCTAAGAAATGGCAGCCAAAGTTTAACCCAGATGTAGGTGTATTGGAAGAAGAACACATAAACATATTTATGTTGTCAATAAATTTAAATGGAGTTACAGAAGAATACATTGTTGTTAGGCTTATCACATATACCTTACAATGAGTGGCTGGATCCTGGTATTTCTCATTACCCTCAGGATCCATTACTAGTTGGAAAATTTTCCAAGAGTAGTTCTTGACTAAATTCGGTGATGATAGGTCTACAGCGACATTAATTAATGATCTCTCAAATCTTAAAACCAAATCAAGAGAACCTATCAAATATTTCAACTCACGATTTAATAAACTCTTAAATAATATCCCTACCACATCCAAGCCTAGCGAAGAAGTTCGAAGTGAATGGTACATATTTGCCTTACCTTTGAACATAGCTTTCCTTGTAGATAGGGCTGCCAAGCCAACATTGGATGAAAACATGAAAGAAGTGATAACGGTGGAAAAACATATCTTAGCTTTAGAAAAGAAAAATGTTGTTGATGAAAGAAAATCTAAGAAAGTTGCTTTTAGAGATGACCCTAAGAAAAAACAATCAAAGGACCCATTCGACTTGGAAGGATTACAGAAAGTTTTAAAAACCATGTCTAATGAAATGGTTGATATTAAAAAACAAGTGGCAGAGACTTCTTCTAAGAAGCCTTATAAGCCTTTCAGGAGGAATCCTTCAACCGATCCAAAGCCTCCCAACACTATAACAAACGTAGAATCGGAAGGAGAAGAAGAGGAAGTTTAAATGGAGGAACATATTGATGATGATGAGGTTGTAGAACTACAGGGAATGTGGGACTTCATCCTTCTAGATGAAGAAGATCAAGATGCATTATCAGTCACTACCAACAGCAGAAATCAACTCGATCCTCCACAATCCAGTTCTAAAAAAAAGAACCCAAGCCCAGCTTCCAAAGATAAAGTCGCAGGTAAGAAATCATCACCAAAAGTGACTCAGACAAACCCAGTCCAATCTGATTCATCAAATCCATCTAAAACACTTATCATTTCCAATGAAATGGAGTATAATATTGTTGAAGACATGAAGAAGACTAGGGCCAACATTACTTTTCATGAGCTGAGTAAATTGAAGCATCAACAGAAACTACTTTTGAAAGAGCTGCATGCAGTACCTGTTGCACCTCTTCCTGCTGCTGTAATCTCACAAGCTACTCATGAAATGGGGAGACCTCCAACTGGTATGTCAAATAAAGTTGACCCAAATGACATTGCTTTAATTGGAGGAAGGTCAAAATCCCATACTCCTCCATTCCTCCTTACCTTTGAAATTTTCAATAAAAATTTGCATAATTGTTTGGTAGACTCTGGTGCTTCATCTAATATTTTTCCTAAGATAGTTTGTGCAAAGTTAAATGTCCAACCTCAAAAGTCTGCAGTACGCATAGTGCAGCTGGACTGGTCTCAAGTTGAAGTCATTGGCAAACTAAATCAAGTGACCATAAGGCTTTCATTGAATTCAAAGGTATGTCAAGTCATTGATATTCTCGTTGCAGAAATTCCTGAATTTTATGGTTTAATTCTTAGCATGGATTAGTCTGAACTGCTTCATGGTTACTTTGCGATCGACTGGTCACACATGTGGCTCCCTTACAATGGTAAACCAAATCAGATAAAGGTTGAGCGAGAAAGACACCAAAAGTACATAGTAACGAAGTTGGAAGGAGAAAATGAACCTATAGCATACAGCAACAATATAATTGGGAACTATTTTGTTGACTCGTTCTTAGGGAATTTCAATGCTCATACTTCACCTTTTTTAGAAAATTCAGTTTTATCTCAGGTAGAAATTTTTTCTCAAACAGATAGTTCTAAATGCATTAATTTTGTAGATAGTCCTATACATAAATCTTTGTTTTGGAAATTATTTTTCGACAGTTCTAAGTCTAGTAATGGATCAGGAGTAGGTTGTATATTAATTAGTCCAGAAGGAGAGAAAACCATGCTAACTTGTAGACTCGAGTTCGATTGCACAAATAATACTGCAGAATATGAAGCTCTAGTTCAAGGGTTATACAAGGAAATCAAACTTGACATCAAGTATCTACAAGTCTTTGTTGATTCTGAGATTGATATTAAGCAGGAACAAAATAATATACATTGTCTATCAGGTCACTTAAAGCATTATCAATCGTTAGTACAAGACCTAACTACACACTTTATAGAATTTAATATTTCATCCATTCCCAGACTCCAAAATGCTAGTGCTGACCTCCTGGCTAATGTAGCTTCCAAGCTCATTCCCTCATAATACTATAGTAGAGACAGATTCTCAATCTAATTGATCCTTATACCCTCCATCCCGGATAATGTTACCAACTAGAGAGTTTTTAACGATGACCCTGATATTGTAAGTTTTCTGACTTTAGAAGGCTCTTATAATAATCAGATAATTGATGAGGACCAACATGACAAGCAGTTACAGCAAGAAAGCACCAATAATGCTATACCCAAATCTGTATTCAAATTGGAATACCTGTATGATTTAAAAGACATATTCAAAAGGTCCACCAATTTAAAACTTTAGAGTTCAACTCTGAGATATGAATTAGTGAATCTAGGAACTAACATAAAGTGCAGAATATCAACTTAGGTCTTGGTCTAACTCCAGAGGAAAAATCAACCTTCATTCGACTTTTGAAGCAGTATAAAAACGTCTTTGTCTGGAATTACGATGACCTCAAAACTTACAATATCTCAATCATACAGCGTACAATTCCAATGATCTCTGATGAGAAACCAGTCCAGAAGAAGCTGAGAAAAATCTATCCTAATCTGGAAAGCCAGATTAAGTCTGAGCTGAATAAATTATTGAAAGCCAAAATTATTTTTCCTATTCGACATTCTAGATGGGTTTCCAACCTGGTACCAGTCAGAAAGAAAAACGGAGACATTCGGATTTGTATTGACTTTCAAATCTTAATAAAGCTTGCCAAAAGGACAATTTTCCATTACCCCCTATGGAACAGATATTACAATCAGTTGCAGGGTCTGAATTGATGTCCTTTTTAGATGGCTTCTCAGGATATAACCAAATTTTAGTCCATCTAGATGATCAATTGAAGACAACATTCAGAACCAAATGGGGCACATATGCATATCAAAATATGCCATTTGGACTAATTAATGTTGGAGCCACATTTCAAAGGACCATGGGTATTGCATTTAAAGGATTAGTGAATAAGTCAGTGGTGATATACTTAGATGACATAACAGTGTATTCTAAAAACGTAGTAACCGCCTCAAAAATTTAAAGCAGATCTTTCAACGTTGTCAAAAGTATGGAATCTCACTTAATCCAAAAAAGTCCTTTTTTGAATTAAGTGAAGGAAAGCTTCTTGGATTCATAGTGTCTAAATCTAGAATCCATATTGATCCAGATAGGATTAAGGATA
Organism: Pinus tabuliformis; assembly: GCA_031772625.1. Lineage (NCBI taxonomy): Eukaryota > Viridiplantae > Streptophyta > Pinopsida > Pinales > Pinaceae > Pinus > Pinus tabuliformis. The sequence continues at coordinate 674,618,403 of CM062813.1, read as the reverse complement.
TTTCTGAGATATCCTTACCCCATAAAAAAAATCAATGCAATCCTTCCTTGGTCAAATCAATTTCGTTAAAATATTTGTCCCCGACTTTTCAAGAATTGTGTCACCTCTCTAAGCAATGATTAAGAAAATCTCTCTCTTCAAATGGGGTCAGGCAGAACATGAAGCGTTCAACTTGATTAAACAAGCAATTATAAATGCCCCATCTCCAGCGACTCCAAACTTCTCTGATCCCTTCATTTTGTATACATTTGCCTCTGAGAAATCGTATGCTGCAATACTCATGCAAGCCAATCAAGATAAAGCAGAAGCCCCAATTACCTTTTTCAGTTCAAACTTGCAAGGAGCCGAATTAAATTAATCCAACGTTGAGAAATAGGCTTATGCTATTTTCAAAGCAATCAAACACTTTAGACCCTTTCTTCTCAAGACCCATACAAAAATAATAGTGCCATTTCCAGCAATACAAAATATTTTGGTATAGAAAGACGTGGGTGAAAAGAGAGCGAATTGGGTCACGGCCCTGCAAGAATATGACGTTGAAATCAAGCCAACAGATATTGTAAAAGGTCAAGGTTTTTACAAGATGTTAGCTGGAGCATTGCATATATCAGAAATATCGTCCCCTGATCATGAGGTACAAATGTATGAGGTAAGCCTAAATGATATTGAATCGAGATATGTTGATATCATGTTTTACCTAAAGAATTGATATGCTCCTTCACATTTGAATCATACAAAGAAAAGAGCCCTTAGATTAAAAGCTAAGCAATATCAAATTGTAAATGATGTACTCTTTAGGATGAATTATGATTATGTTCTTCTTAGATGCCTTGAAAAATCTAAAGCTGAAAAAGTATTGCAAGAAATTCATGATGGACCAGTAGGTGGACATTATGCAAGAGATGCGACAGCACACAAAATCTTGTGTGCAGGCTACTACTAGCCAAAATTATTTAAGGATGCACATAGCTATGTAAGAAGATGTCATATTTGTCAAACTGCTGCTGGAAGACAAAAGAAACCATCATTTCCATTATAGTCGGTCAACATCGATCAACCATTTGAGCAATGGGGATTAGATATAATAGGTGAGATCATTCCTCACTCTTCTAAATAGCATAAGTACATCCTTACAACTACTGATTACTTTACTAAGTGGGTAGAATCAATTCCTCTCAAGACAGCTAACTCTGAAAATATCATCGATTTCACAGATCAATTCATAATTACCAAGTTTGGCTTACCTTCCACTTTAATGTTTGATAATGCATAATATTTTTCTAGTAATGCTATGACTAAATTTGTGCTAAAAATAGGTTTTAAACTTAAATATTCTGCCAATTATTACCCGCAAGGGAATGGGTTGGTCGAATCAACAAATAAAAACTTGATTAGAATCATTAAATGGACTATTGATCAGAGTCATAGGAATTGGCACAAATCTTTGATGTATGCTCTTTGGGCAGATCGAATAACTCAAAAATATTCTATTGGCACATCTCCCTTTAATTTAGTTTATGTGAAAGAAGTGGTTCTCCCAATACATCTAGTTGTTTCTTCTTTAGCCTTAGTTCAGTTCATCGAAGAAACTCCTTCTTCATCCTTGCAACTAAGACAATTGCAGATACTTAAGCTAGAAGAGGAATGAGAACAGGCCAAAATTACCCATGCACATCATCAAGCATTAGTAAAGGCTTCTTTTGATTCAAACCTGGTATCCAGAAAAGATTTTCAAATTGGAGATTTAGTATTGAAATGGGATAAAGCCCATGAAGAGAAAGGAAAGCATTGTAAATTCCAATGGATGTGGCTCAGACCATTCCAAATTGTTGAAATCATGGGTCCATCGACTTTCATGTTACAAGACTTAGCAGGGAAAAGAGAATCTTTACTTGTTAATGGGCAGATTCTTAAAAAATACTTTCCATAGAAGATGATCTCTTCTATTTTAGTAAATTATTATTTTTAGCTTCTTTTTTTTTCCTTTTTGATAATAAAACAGGTTGAAAATGTTTACCTTTTGGTTTCCATGAAAAAGATTAGTGTCTCTTGTCAATTTTGTTTTTCGCTTGTATAAATGGAAGTGATTAGGAAAATTAATCTTTATTTTTGAAAAATATGGTCAAGTGCTATAATTCTAAAGGTTTTACTTGTTCTTTTGTTTCAACTTTACAAGTTTTGATTAAAAACAACCTTTAGTAGGAGTTTGCTTCATATCAGTCATGAAAAGCATCAATAACAAGACAAAGATTCTCTACAGAAAAGCTACTTTTAAAACTCTACAATTGTCGTCCAGAAAAACTCTTAAGCATCCAATGACTTCCTCCCCACTTTAGGAAATTGCAAGTTTGAAAGAATAATCCAGTTATGCACTATAAACTTAAAGAATAAGAGGTCTCATCAAGAGCTGGCTTATCATGATCATAAAGATTATAACTAGCTGACATTGCCAAACTGCATACCAAAACAGGGTAATGACTCGAGATTGTTTCAATCAAAAGACAAGGGGTCTCATCACGAGCCAGCTTGTTTAGTTAGTTATAAATCAAGTGAATGGCACTGTCAAATTTGGCCACCAAACCAAGACATTGTTCTTTAAGAATTAAAAGAAAAGAAAAAGCAATAAGTGTAGATGAGGATTTATCTTTGAAAATTGCATACTTCTTAAGTAGGATACTGGATCATTTTTGGGTAACAGGTAACCCTATCAAGGCTATGAACGCCTGTTGGTAGCAGAGGCTCTACCTACGACAAATGAGTAAACCTAAAACTGATCTACAGAGATGTCTTTGTTTTTATCTTTATAAACCAAGTAATGACTGATGTAAGTACAATGACTAGCTTTGGGAAGAAGATAATCAGAATTAGGATAGATGGAACAAAATATTGTTGTTAGAAAATAGCACTATGTACCTTATATTTCTACAGTAAAGTTTGACTTTCTAAAACCATTTATATTTTAGAAGTTTTAGAAAATTCAAAAAACTATCAGAGATAACTGGTTCTTTCAAGTGAACCACCAATTGTTGAGACAGTCAACAACCCCCCTTTTTATTAGTGTTAGCAATAACATTAATAAATGGGGACCCTTCTAAAAAATGAAAACTTAACACTTAAGATTGCCTTTTTGTTTTCAATAAAACATGATACCAAAGCAAAAATCCCTACAATATGAATTCCTACCTTTTCATGCTTCATGCGCATAAAAAACATTATAAATGTTAAGCCTCCTTATGCAAAGCACTATACAACCACAAAAGCTAGGAAAACCCTCGTAAGTGGAAAGTCCTGAGTACTAAGTTAAAATTTAATAAACACATTCTTTTAATGATAAACATCGCATCGCAAAAATGATAACGACGAGCATCCTTTACAAAGAAACTCTTGGAAATGCAAAAAGGCAAGAATGCGAGATCGCAAGCCTTACAAACTCATTGCATATCGCAGATTCCATTGAACGCAGTGCCACTTAATAAAAAATGCCCAGATATTGCGAAATGTGATAAATCTTCTCAAAAATTGCATCTCGCAGCCGCATGATGAAACAAATGATTGTTAAAGATAATAGGTTTTTTGATATCGCGATCTGTAATATTGCGAAGCAAATCGCAAAATCGCTTTATCACATATCTAAGGGCTTAGATTTCAATGATAGTACTTTCTGTCGTTCAATGGAAGAGTTATGAGCATTAAATGTTAGCTTAACGGTCCATTGATGGTATTTATTAAAAACGAACCAGATCTACTTTAAAGAATTATTTCACATAAGGTGATATATTTGATATGATTTTAAAAATTAAAAGCTTTCCCATCACCTTATTGTTGTTCATTATTCACCATCATCCTTATTGTATCTTTGTTCTCTGCTTACTATTTTCAGGAGCAGTACGCAAAACAACACTCAAAACGTAATGGGCAAGAAAGGCAAAGCTCCCACATCTGAAAAATCAAAGATGACTCCATTATTTATAGACACCACTTGTACTAGGCAAGCAGGGATATCTACTTGGGAAGGAATGTACCGACTGTTAGAAGAAGAAAACCCGAGAGTTATGGAGGTTACAGTTACGGCAGATGGACATGGGTCATCCGAAGCATCACTAATAGAGTTTGCATTCTCGTTTCTGCACCACGTTGCAGCGAGGCCGAAGATACTCCCTTACACGAATATGGTAAAATTGATTATAGACCATGCTGATATATCCGACAGAGAATTCAAGACACAGAACCAGGAAGTCATGGGGTCATGTCCCCCAAGTAATTTGAGGCGTATTTATCACCTACCAGAACCCCAGGTCAGTTATAACAAACAATTTGTGGAAAAACTCACCAAAGAGAACAGGATTTAGCAGACGGCACAAAGAGCTGGTCCACGAAGGAGGAACCATTAAAGAATGATAAAAATGGTATGTACGCCATTGGCTCCCTTGCTTCTCCCTATTGTTTTGCTGTTGCAATGTTATGTAGACTATTTGGGAAGACAAACATCAATAAGTTTTCATCAGAATGGTTGTCTTTATTCGATGCGGCCACCAATGCCACCATAATGGATTGGGCCCAAATTTTATCAAATAATTTAGCTTCTACCATTTTAAATTATCGAACTAAAAGAACTTTTGCTCAGAGGTTTTACCCTCACTTCTTTTCAGCTACCTACATCATGGATGTTATTTGTTTCGTCTCTGATTTTCCCAGGGGTGGAAATGGACAATACAGAACCCTATACCTATTCAAGTCTACCACAAAGAACTGTGAGAATCCAATTTCGTCCCACATTTCTATCAGATTTTTCATGGAGTGATGCTTCCTATTCATAAAATTTTATATAACACAGACACCCCAAGATTATCCCCAGAAGCTGAAATTGACATTCTCCCTATGCGAATATGGTTTGGGGAGGATTTATTCACCTACATTAGGGTATTTGGGAACATTGTCTCGCCTCATGTGCTTCCTTTGTATGTTCCAGACAAACTTATGGCATGACAGATAGCTTACTAGACCTGTGGTGTTGGGGGAATGAGCAGAGAACTCAAGGATAAGAAGAAGGCCATCTGGCCTCAATTCCCTGTGGTCTACGGGGCCTTAGCATTATTTGATTTGGGACACACTTTTAAAGAGGTTGATAATATGCTAAGTCTACAGCTACCAAATTTCCAAGGGAGGCAATACGATCCCTTGGATACTATCAAGAATTTTACAACGATGGTCAAAATAAAAGTGTTTACTAAAGAAGATGATATCTTTAATGATGTCTTTCAGCAGAAGAGATCTCTCAGAGAGATTCTACATATGGCACAAATTTAGTTTGACCAAGCGAAGCTTCAAGAGTTTAACCGTCAGAGAGAACAGAGGTTGGCAAATGTCCCATTGGACAAATTGCACATTGAACCAATAAGGGAACCCACTCCCAATATTATTATAAGTGGAAGTTTAGGAGAAGAGAAGTCTAAATCAAAGTCCGAGAGGGAATCAGTTTAAAAATCTGATAAGCAATCAAAAAGTGATCACAGTAGAAGTGAAGCGTCAATCAAAGATATAGCTCAGTCTATAGAAAAGCCCGACCAATAGGTTTTGTCCCCAAAACAAGTCGAGACTCCCGCTCCCCTCGCAAAGCCAACAAGTCCAATTATAGTAGACCTAGAAAAAGAGTGGGAGAATTTTAATGAGCTAATCAACACCGAGGAACAGAGTGCAGGTCCACTGATAAACCTAGGGGACACAACCACAGAGATGATAATAGAAGAGGTTATTAATACTCAAGAGACAGAGCATATTCATGTTGCTCTATCATCCGAAATTGTGCTAAAAATAGGGGAGATCCCTCCTCTGGATGTATTTATAGCCTGCAACATAATTCTGTTGTTAGGAGACAAAGAAAGAAACGAAAAATAGATATTGTACTTTTTCCAAAGGCTGAACCTTTATATGTTCTTTGGCAAGACCCGACCATCGATCCAATAGAAAACTTCACTAGGCTCTCTCATATTGCAGGGGCATATGCTTCTGTAACCATTGATAAAGAGTCAGAAGTTCAAACACTATTAAAAGAAAAAGAGGATAAGATCATATTTTTGGAACAACAACTACAGCAGGCCAATGTCAGCCAAGAATCAGACATACAATTGGCAAAGCTACAACAGGACTTCCAGCAAATGCAGTTGGGTTATCAAAAAAATCTGGCCGATAAAGAACAACAATTATAGGCCACAATAGAACTGCACAGGATGACCCTAAAATTGAAGAATTCTTCACAGAAGCCCTTTCCCTAAACAACCAACTCTTACAACAGGAAGATATTCTTTGCCAAAGAATCTCGTAATGGAATTCCCATTGCAAAAAAAGCGACTACATTACAAATCAAGTCATAGACTTATGACTTGATTATGATTCAATTTTTAAGAAAGTTTCTGACTTTGTGAATTGGCAGAAATTGGAGGAAGGAAAATAGAAGAATTGCCCAAGATTGATGAATCCCACAAAGAAATGTTATTTGCGAAATGGGATGCATAGCTCAAGGAAGTAGAGCAAGTGATGGAGGAGGTAGCAACAGTAGCAAGTAATGTCATCCACTGCATCAACGAAAATTTGCATAAAGCAAATTTAATATCAGAAACCACTCCAGGATTTCTCCCAAAGGCACAACAGCTACAAACAAGGTGGAAGAAAATGGCAGAAGAAAAGGTAGAGTCAATTAAGCAGATAAGCAAGTTAAACTGGGACACTTACTGGCAATATCTGGTAAAACCACATAGCCAGTGGATGACTTTGAAGTGCCTCATAACCTCCATTGAGAAGATAGTGTCAGTGCTCACCGATTCCATATTCGCAGGTCAATTGAAGGCTAAAGTCGGCCAACCGATGCTCCTGAAGCCCATGCTGGACATTTACAACTTAAAAGAACAAATACATGATTTAGCATAGATACAGTTTTAGTTTAATTTTAGTTCATTTTTTCCTAAAATGAGGATGGTCGTTTTGAACCTCCTCATCTATTTTTGTAATAACTATTTTTAGATTTTATAATAGTATTTAAAACTCTCTCATGCATTTAGACAGGGGTCCAGAAATTTGTCAAAAACAATTCTTCAGAACATGCACTTTTGCCCCCTCTGAGGAGGTTTTGATAAATGAATGGAACGAGATTTATTTATATCTGAGTTTAATGTCTGCTACTGAAATGCACTTCTATACTCTTAGTGGATATTGAATTATTTGAAGATAAATCTATATCGTCGAAGCTCATGAGTAGAACCTATTATCAATGGTACTTTTATCTCTTAATACTTTTTGCTTATGTGCCAAGTGATATATTATTTTCAGTTGTTTATATATGAAATCCTGAATGTTCAGTTATCATTTTTTCACTTTTGTATGGTGATAACTATTCTTTTTATGCTAAGTGTATGAATGACTTATTATGCAATGTGTTTATCATAATTGTTTTGGCTAATTTCTTATATGAAACAAGCATATTTAATGTACTCTTTTATTGTAGTGATTGAATGATTTTTATTACCAATCGTTGTTGGAAATTATTTTAGATCGCATAAACAAAGTGTTACTCCCATGATAGTTTAGAGTTAGATGTTTTCCTTTATTAGAATAAAATTGCATATGTTAGATTAGATTTAGAATAAAGCATTCTCCTCATAAACCTTTAAAAATAAAAACATCATCCCCTTAGTGTACCATCATAAACAAATTGGGAAACTGGTCCCATCATCCCTAGTCGGAGCCACTATCCCAAACGGAAAAGGAGTTGCTTTCAAGGTCCGGACCGGGTGGTTATCCCCCTTGTTGTAGACCTGATTTTCGGGCCTTCAACATAGGGGAATGGCTATACTGATATTTTGTTTAATTAGAATTAGTGGGGATGAAATCCCCATGATTGTTTACGAAGGATACAATTAATTATCATGTAAACATATTATAAAAGGAGGAGCGGTTATGCACATAGGGGGGAGGCGGTAATAGGATTGTGTTTCTAAATGGGAGATTGTACCTTTTGTTATCGCCCAAATCTGGGCTGGACTCTGTATTTCATGATGTACTTTGCCTTTGTGAATTAATAGGAATAAGGAGCTCCACCTCATGCTTTTTGAATCTTATTTGTTCCTTTAAACAAATGAGTCTGATCTCAGTTACTAAGCAGCATTTTTACTTAAAAGGGAAATGTGTTGGTTGGCTAGGGCCCAGCCAACCCAACACGTTTACCCCATTTCATTTCCATGTAATTTGTGTTTACATTGTCAAGTGTGATTTTTAATTTCCAGGACATGCATTCCTGTCTGAGTGAAAGCGGATCCGTTGTGTGAAAATTTCCTTTTCCTACAATTTTTTTTTTTCTGCACTCGATTTCAGATTGGTTTCCCTGCCTGGTCCAAGCAGGAGAAATGAACCTGCACTAGTGCACGTTGGCGTGATATTTCCTTTCCTGCAATTCCGTTTAATTGGTTTTCCTCGCCTGGGCGAAGCAGGATAAATGAACCTGCACCAGTGCATGTTGGTGTGATATTTCTTTCCTGCAATTTCGTTTCATTGGTTTTCCCCGCTTGGTCCAAGCAAAAGAAATGAACTTGCACCAGTGCACGTTGGTGTGTTGCAGCAAATTTTTTTAGCTTACTTCCTCCAAGCTTATTTTCTTTCATTAAATGATTATGACAGGATAAATGTATATTTATTGTTTCTTCATTATTGCATTCTATTAAGATCAGGAGCATTCACTTTTTATGTGTGCAATTTAATTTGACACTTGCAATAATTAAGCACTCATTTTAAGAATTAATAGCTAAGTGCAGGAAGCTCTGATTAGGTGCAAGAACTAGTTTCTTGTCATAGGATCTGAGTGCTCTGAACCCTGGAAGTTTGAGCCCTTGCATGAAGTAAAAAGCCTTTGGTAAAGACACCATTTATACCTCCTGCATAAACTTTTGTTCCCGCACTAGTGCAAGCAGACTACGATAGTGCAGGACAGGTTAGTGCAAGAAGGAAATCTCTAAAGAAGATGGTTTAAGGGCCCATTCTACGAGACTACCAAGTGTCTCTGCTAAATAAAAAAATAACACATACTCAGAAATTAAAAATTGATCAGTTAGAGTGATTTCCTTTTTATTTTGATTCCTTTGCAAATGCATTCTTTCTTGTTCCAGCACCAAATTACTTTGATGATTCAGTTATCTTTTACTCTTTCGATTCTACAAGCTTTTCTTTAAGAAAGTAGGAATTTATATCAGGAAAATTCATACCATCTATGGCATTGCTTGTGCTTCATCTCTAATTTTACGAATCCCCAGGGTTGAAAATTAAGTGTTGAGGAGTTTTCTTAAGTGAAATTCCTACACCCAACATTTTGGCATCGTTTCCAGGGAGGCAATTTGATTTGGTAAGATTTTTATGTTGATGCAATAGGGGTAAGTCTGCCTTTATCTTTTTTTATTTTTTATGCAAGTGTGGTGAGCTTTATTTCAGCCAATAACTTTTAAAACCAATTATCTTCAAATCCTAACCTTTAACATTATATCATTTTTGGGGTGTTGTAAGAACCCCCGTTACTAATGTGTGTGTGGAGACAAGGATTATCAATCAACTAGATGGACTTAAAGATGATAACAAGTATGAAGGTTCTCTCTCAAGCCCTAGTAGCTACGAGGATCTTGATCTCTACCTCTGAGGAGGAAAACTTCTTGACAATAGTCAAGGACTTGTCCATTTCTCCACCATAATAAGAGGATTTAGAAGTCTCTTTTGAGGAGATGAATGAATCATGCACTATAATCAATGAAGGATATCCATTGGAACCTGAGAACAAAAAGTTCTTGACATGTCTATCAGCAGATCTAGAATGTGATCAAGAGACTAGTCGCCCTAAGGAGAATAATCGACATGACAAGGAAGAAGAAGATGTGCAACATGGGCCAAATCAAGAAATGGGCCAAGGCTACCATGATTACATTGAACATTGGTTCCAAACAAATACTCAAGAAAGGCAACATTATCCTCTTCTAAAACTCTTGTTGTCATATCATTTACATTCATTGGTTTTTCATGCTCATGCACACTTTCAAGTTTGTATGATAAATTTGAGCATGAATATATATTTTCACCTAATCTACACATGGCTTCATTGTAAGTACTCCTATACATAAAAGGAAGCCTTCCGCCTCTTAGGTAAAGTAGGGTAGGTGAATAAAGATGTTAAGATGCTATTAGGGTTTTTGAATTTTAAAGTGTAGTCACTAAAACTACTTTTGACCCGCATTTCTTGTTAACACACATGTCTGTGACACATCTTGTTGAGTATGATTCACTCTAATACCTCGTGATTTTTCAAAGTAACCATAACTAATCACTCTAAGAAGTTGTCATCTGATATATATGATTTCAGCTTCCCTTAGAAGGTAGTATTGGAAACCCCCTATGGAGAACCACTCTTGTTAAGATCATAATAAGCTATTCATGAGAACACTAGCATTCTTAATTCAAGGAGTCTTTTAGTCATTATCTGGGATATCTTTAATAAGTCTTTGGGGCAAAGGAACTAGTCAGTAATGATTAGTCATTAAAGCTTTTCACGCCATCCCGTACTCTTAAGGAGTAGATCTCTCTCCCCACTTATTAAGTAACCTTTTAGGTTAATCATAATCAAAGTATACAAAATATTTACGGGAGGATAGGAGGTCTCGTGATGAGCCGACTTACCACGATCATGAGACCTAGCATGCATGACATTACTGCTTCTAGTCACCAAGCTAGAGTAACGGATTTCAACCAAAAAGTTGGAAGATAGGAGTTCTCATCACGAGCTGACCTGTTCATCCATGTTACTTCTTGTGAGTGGCACTGCTATTAGTTGGTTACCAAACCAGAAAAGTGGCCTTCATCTAAAATTAAAATAAGATATGCTATATACCTAGGGGGGATAATATGGGGTACCAAGGGAGGTACTTAAGGTAATAATGTAATAATGGGATGGGCCATAGTAATAAATAAGGTGGTTAACCCATGTCATGTAAGGGACCACAAGTAGTTAATAATAATGTAATGGGCCCATGGTATTAGTTGATGGTATGAGGGAACCATGGTAATGACCAATGGTATTGTATGTATGAGGCCTATATAGAGGCTAGAGACTCCACTTGGGAGATAGTCAAGGATTATTGTATGAACAGGCATATGGCTTGTGGAGTGTTCTCCTTCCTTAAGGAGTGAATGTATGGTGTTGCCCTACCATAAGGGTTTTGAGATCAATAAAGAATCATTTCTATATATTTCTATCTTATTTTTTTTGGGTTTATTTCCATTATCATATATTTCCAGGTTAGATCTATAAAAAGTGGTATCAGAGCAATTTCTTGGGCACAAAAGTGGAAATTTTTTTTATTTTTTGCAGGGATTTTTGGGTGGCGAGTTTACAGATCAGATCTGTATGGTTTGGTGAAAGATTTGCAAAATCTAATTATATATCTGTATTCTTTGTGAAAAAATAGCCAATTTCAAAAAAAAAATTGGTTGAATCGGAGTCCGGATGAAGGAGATATCGCTGATCCAAAAATCAGTGGTGTTGTAGACAATTTTTCGGGGCAGCGAGTTTGCGGCTCAGATCTGGACGTCCTGGTGAAAGATATGCAAAATATAATTGTAGATCTATATTCTTTGTGAAAAAATAGCCGATTTCGAAAAAAAATCGGTTGAATCGGAGTCCGGATGAGGGAGATATCGCTGATTTAAAATCAGCTCTTTTTGCAGAAATTTTGGTGACGGCGGGAGAGTAGCAGCACAGATCTGAAATTTCAAGTGCCTAGATCAAGATTTCTACCACATGGGAAGATGCAGAATGATTGTTCCATTTCTAAAAACAGGTTATAATAGAGAGTCTGAGCAATATTGACGAAACTGTGACAATTTCAAATTTTCGCCAAGTAAGTGAAATTTTTTCAAACCCTCTTCATGGCTTCTAGCAAGGTTCTATTATTTACAGGAAAAGATGATGGTCCTACTATTGAAGAATACATAAAACATCAGAAGTGGGTATGGAAAGACCATTGGAAATGGTGGGTAGTGGCGCAATTTGAAGATGAGGCAACCACATGGTGGGGATTACTTAACCAAACGAAGTGTTTGAACCTGCCCGATGAAGAATTTGAAAAATTACTTTTAGACAGATGGTCTCATGCTAGAAAACAAGATAAGGTGAAACATGTGGGTCTATTTCCTACTGGTATATCCTTATTACAGGTTCATGGATTGATTCAGAAGGAGAAAATCATTGTGTCTATAAATCCGAGTTGCAAGCAAAATCTCATAAATGTCAACTTGGCAAAAAAATTGCAAGTCCCAGCAAAACAAATTGAAAATACACAGGTTGATGATAAGGATGTTCAAATTTATAAGGATTTGAAGCTTTCTATGGATAAGTATGTGTTTCATGGTGATTTTTATGCTTCAAATATGGATAACATGGATGTTGTTTTGGGATACTCTTGGATGGAATTAGTGGGTACTATCAATATTAATGTGAAGAAGAAATTCCTGAAGCTATGGTATAAAAAGAAGAAAATTACATTACAGGATATTTCCATCCATAAACAGGTAGAGCACATGGAGGCTGAAGCAGAAGATGTTCCAGGGACTGACATATCAGATGATGAGCCTTTGATGATCAACAATCAAACACAAACAAAGGCTGAAGAAGAAAAGGTTACAGGTGATGATACATCAGAGGAGGGCTCAGTGGTTGAAGTCATATTGAAAAAGAAGACACCACAACAGGCACCACAACAGGGTGAAGTAAAGAAAAAGCCATCCTGGGTTAAAACTTCAACATATCATCACCCACATCACCCCGCAAGACAACCATCAAGATGGCAACCAATTAGCCACATGGACAACAACCCCCGCATGATAGATCGAGAGAAGCGAAGATCCACCTACTACACATCCACACAGAAGAGCTACCACGGTCAATTTCCATCTCAAGCGAGCGAGGCACCAGCGAGATCGAGGGTTCACCTTTCTCTTGGATGGCTAGATGCACGTGCATGGTACCAGTGGACTACTCTTTTGAGTAGATCTTATTATTTGTGTTCTTCCCATGTTTCGGGGACGAAACATGCTTAGGGGGGTGGAATGTTATATACCTAGGGGGGATAATATGGGGTACCAAGGGAGGTACTTAAGGTAATAATGTAATAATGGGATGGGCCATAGTAATAAATAAGGTGGTTAACCCATGTCATGTAAGGGACCACAAGTAGTTAATAATAATGTAATGGGCCCATGGTATTAGTTGATGGTATGAGGGAACCATGGTAATGACCAATGGTATTGTATGTATGAGGCCTATATAGAGGCTAGAGACTCCACTTGGGAGATAGTCAAGGATTATTGTATGAACAGGCATATGGCTTGTGGAGTGTTCTCCTTCCTTAAGGAGTGAATGTATGGTGTTGCCCTACCATAAGGGTTTTGAGATCAATAAAGAAGCATTTCTATCTATTTCTATCTTGTTGTAGATCTAATCCAGAAATATAAGATCATGCAAAGAAACCCAAGAATAATTTGAAATGATTCTTTATTGATCAAACCCTTAAGGTAGGGCAACACCATACATTCACTCCTTAAGGAAGGAGAACACTCCACAAGCCATATGCCTGTTCATACTAGAATACTTCTCTTCCTCTTCATATGTGGAGTCTCTAGCCTTTATATAGGCCTCATACATACAATACCATGCATCATTACCATGGTTTCCTCATACCATCAACTAATACCATGGGCCCATTACATTATTATTAACTACTTGTGGTCCCTTACATGACATGGGTTAACCACCTTATTTGTTACTATGGCCCATCCCATTATTACATTATTACCTTGGGTACCTCCCTTGGTACCCCATATTACCCCCCCTAGGTACATAACAAGATAACTCTGAATCCATGCCTAGTAAGTGGGACACAGACATTTCGATGGGTCAAAAGACACCCCTACCGAGGTTATGGACACCTGCGGGCAGCAGGGATATGTCTATGGTATTAAAGTTAATTGCATACTATGATTTGCTTGGCTATCTTTCTCTTCCCCTAAACTTATCCTTTTGTTTTGGACAATGGTTTTAAAGACGATTTGAACATGATTCTTTGAGTTATATCTTTAAAAAAATCAAGAATCTTTAAGGATGTGGTACCCTTAGTAAAGGTTATTCTTTTTTCTATATTAAGAGGAAATTTAGTTTGAATCCAGATGACAACGAAATTTAGAGTGTTCAATAAAGAGGTTGCTAATTGGTATCATAACTCATTTTGACTTTCATGGTATTTAGAGTGATGAATTACTCAACAATGACTACTCACAAGATGCTCGTTGGAAACAATGTGTATTGATGGTGGTTGCCTCTAAATATGTGCTGCATAATCTAGGTACAAGATTGCTATAGTAGGTGCATGAACTTGTGGTAGTTATTTTGAGATTGCACCTTTTCAACAAAAATTGATTTTCATTATAATACTTTGGGTAGAAACAAGACAAGGAATTCATTTGGGACAAGGTAACAGGTATGTACCATACTCTTTTGTCTATAATTTCTACTTTTTGTACCTAATCTTGTTGCATTCTTACAATTGATATTTTCATTAGAACTATAACGTGGTTAGCAGGTAGACCTTCCAGAAAATTTTCTACCTTTCTTCATATCCCATTTTCATAATTCCCCATCAGTGTTCTTCTTCAATCCCAGAATGATTACCTTCCCATCCGTTTCGTAAATCCCACTTTACCCCTTGAATTATTTTCCTATCCCACTTCTATTTACGCCCTCTTGATGGTACTGTTCCTGGAATCCCTGTAGTAAACTTCCTTCCCATTCTAAATTTTTCCCTTTTCCCACTTCTTTGTTCCCTCATGAACTTATTGCAAGATCTACTGGAGAAAGAGAAAAAATATATGCTCATAAGCATCAAAGAAATGGCAAAGCAAACCTTCTGTATGATTGAGGAAGTCATGTTAAAGTCCAGCCAAGTTTTACCAAAATTCACTGTTTTTTAGCAGATTTTATGCTTGCACCAGTGCAATCACGTTGTAATATACAGTAATGAAAGCAGAAAAGTGCCAGCAAAGCAGCGCAGTTTAGGCAGTGTATGCAGGTTAGTGCAAGCACGCACCATCCTTGCAATTTGGTATTTTTATTGTAGTCCTTGTGATAGATTTTCTTAAAATTAGTATAAATAATCAAAGAGTCTAGCAAACACTATGTTCTTGAAACAAGCTTTATCTAGCTTAGGAAATGTTATCACATATAATTGTAGGAAACATCATTACGAATGCCCATCAATTTTTTTAATCTTTCTTTTTGCAAGGGAGCAACAATGCGACAATTGATTTCCTTGCATGAGGACATGCAAGAAGGTCAGCATGGGGGGATGTTGGGCCTCTATTTTGCTTTGCTTTATATCACCTTTTACTCGAAATCACTCATGCTTTTGTTTAGCTTGACTAGTCATTGTCATAGTTTTGTGCATTCTCGAAGATAATAAGTAAGTATTTGCTATTCCTTTGTTTTAATGAGATTTAAACATTAAAGGCATATTTCATAATAGTTTGTGCGTTTGCAGGTTTACAAAGTTGGTTATATGCCTATTTTTATAGAGGCGAAGTTCCTACACCACACATTCGTGCACTAGTACTGGTAGGATTCCTGCACCACACATTCCTGCACCAGTTCAGATTTTACAACTTCCACCCGAATTCGTAGCAGCTTCCCGATAGCCGATTTACTCCTCGATTTCCACACCGATCGTTGTGAATCTCAAAATTATGAAACATGGGCTTTTTTTCCCGGTATAGGAAATTGAGTAAGATGTGGGCCATTTTCGAAAATGCGTAATGGTTGAGGAGATATGAAGAGGTCTTTGGAGGCATTTTGTTAAAAATACCAATTTTTCCAGAAATCTAGAAAACGCCCAAAGTTGTAAAATTCGTATTAAATCTCTATTTTTTTAATAGTGGAATGGTTTTACTGATATTCTATTTAATTAGAATTATTTGGGATGAAATCCCCATGATTGTTTACAAAGGATACGATTAATTATCATGTAAACATATTATAAAAGGAGGAGCGATTATGCACGTAGGGGGGGGAGGCAGTAACAGGACTGCGTTTCTAAATCGGAGATTGTACCCTTTGTTATTGCCTAAATCTAGGCTGGACTCTGTATTTCATGATATACTTTGCCTTTTTGAATTAATAGGAATAAGGAGCTCCACCTCATGCTTTTCGAATCTTATTTGTTCCTTTAAACAAATGAGTTTGATCCGAGTTACTGAGCAGTGCTTTTTTTAAAGGGAAACCCACTGGTTGGATAGGGCCTAGCCAACCCAGCACGTTTACCCCATTTCGTTTCCCTATAATTTTTTTTTACATTGTCAAGTGTGATTAAATTTCCAGCACGTGCATTCTTGTCTGAGTGAAAGCGGATCCGTTGTGTGAAGTAGATAAATTTCCTTTTCCTGCAATTTCTTTTTCCGCACTTGATTTCAATTTGGTTTTCCCCACCTGGTCCAAGCAAGAGAAATGAACCTGCACCAATGCACATTGGTGTGATATTTCCTTTCCTGCAATTCCGTTTGATTGGTTTTCCCAGCCTGGTCCAAGCAGGAGAAATGAACCCACACCAGTGCATGTTGGTGTGATATTCCTTTCCTGCAATTTCGTTTAATTGGTTTTCCCCGCCTGGTCCAAGCAAGAGAAATGAACCTGCACCAGTGCACGTCGCCTGGTCCAAGCAGGAGAAATGAACCTGCACCAGTGCACGTTGGTGATAGGATAAATGTATATTGATTATTTCTTCATTATTACATTCTGTTAGGATCAGGAACATTCACTTTTTATGTGTGCAATTTAATTTGACACTTGCAATAATTAAGCACTCATTTTAAGAATTAATAGCTAAGTGCAGGAAGCTCTGATCAGGTGCAAGAACTAGTTTCTTGTCATAGGATCTGAGTGCTATGAACCCTGGAATTTCGAGCCCTTGCATGAAGTAAAAATCCTTTGGTAAAGACACCATTTATACCTCCTCCATAAACCTTTATTCCTGCACTAGTGCAAGCAAACTATGATAGTGCAAGACAGATTAGTGCAAGAAGGAAATCTCTAAAGAAGCATGTTTAAGGGCCCATTCTACAAGACTACCAAGTGTCTCTGCTAAAGAAAAACATAACACATACTCAGCAATTAGAAATTGATCAGTTGGAGTGATTGCATTTTTATTTTGATTCCTTTGCAAATGCATTCTTTCTTGTTCCAACACTAGATTACTTTGATGATTCAGTTATCTTTTACTCTTTCAATTCTGCAAGCTTTTATTTAAGAAAGTAGGAATTTCTATCAAGAAAATGCATACCATCTCTAGCATTGCCTGTGCTTCGTCTCTAAGTTTACGAATCCCCCGGGTTGACAATTAAGTGTTGAAGAGTTTGCTTAAGTGCAATTCCTGCACCCAACACATGCATTAACTAACTGAACTCACAATTAATTCCACAAACTGTTGGAACTAATCTAACTGGACTTAACTCATATAACTGAGCTAACTAATTACAACTCAAATTACAACTCATCCTTATCTCTTTAACTAAGGGATAAATTCCCCAATTAATGGAGAAATTGTTGCATCTCCCCACATAGACTTCATGTTTTATTTTCTACAACTAATTAACTCAAGATGAATTAATTAATTATTTTACAAATAGCTACTAAGATCAAATTCGAATTTTACTTCTCAATTTTAGTTCAGGGACTAACTAAAATTGGAATCTAACCCGAAATCCTATTTATAGCAATGCTACTTTTAGCACTTCCATTTTTCATTCCTTGTTGCTATGTCCAACACTCATACTCGAACTGCTATTTATAACAGTGCTATTTTTAGCACTTCTATTTTTAGCATTTCTTGTTTCCATTTTCAACACTCCCTCTCAACAAGAAAGGCATTCAACTCGAACCCGATTGTTTGGTCAATTTAGTGTGTCCTAAATTGCTATTTAAAATGTCAATCGGGGAGTCGTAAACTGCTGAATTGAAGTGCACTGTATATGCAAGATAACCGATTTCTTAATTCTTTGTCGTTTTTGAGTTTTTGGTTTGTTTTTGGGTTTATCTTCTGTGGATTCCCTAGTGTGAGATGGCAAGATTGAAGGTCAAGTATGGATGGTAATGGTGATTTCTACAATGATTTTCCAAACTTTAAAGTTCTCAAAAAGAAGGTTTCAAACTGACTGTGATGAAATCAATTCTCAAAAGAAAATAAAAATGTACCAAAACAGTGAACTAGTGACAATGAAGCCCAGTATCCTTACTGCTGTATAAAAAGAAAATAAAAAATGAACTCAAAGCAATTCAAAGACTGAAAGCAAAGCAAACTAAATCACACTACTTCAACCCACATTCTGACCCTTCACCTTTCGACTCGCTCCGGCTATAGGAAGTAATCATAAACAAGCTGAGTAATATGATATCTAAATTGCAGGAAATCAAATTGCATAAAATGAAACTAAGATTTAACTACTCATTCATATTTCAATTCCTGAAAATGACATAAGTAATTTAATCACTAACTTGCAGGAAAGCAAACTAAATCATACTACATCAAATAATATTCTGATTCCTCACTATTTGAGTCGCTTGGCTATAGGAAGGAAATCATAAACAGATGAGTAATATGATATCTAAGTTGCAGAAAAGTAAATAAGCAAAGCAAAACTGAAAGAAATGACAATGCTGGAATTAAAACTCAGTAAATGAATCAGTAGAAAGGACAAGATGATCTCATGTCAGTAGTCATTAAAACTATGTAATGTGCCCGGGCTGCCTACAAGAACCTGAAAGAAAATACTGATCAGCTAGCAATCATGAGAAAGCATAAAAGAAAAGATGAACAGCAGTTAGTATAAATATCAGGAAATATATACACAAGCAACTGATTATAAAAGCAGTAACATAATGAAAGAAAGTGAGAAACTATACAGTAGATACAGAGCTTTGGTGTACAGGGGCCCTCTGCAACCTCGGCCAATCAATACTTAGTCACAAATTGAACTCAAGAATGTTGTCTTCTCATATATTAAAGTGCAGTAAAAACATAGAAATAGAGCACGGTATAGTGGCTCGTAAACACAATCAAGATTACATATCAAAATCTAACTATCAAGCGTATGATAACGCGTTATTTATAAGTGAAAATGCTATAACTGATTCCTAGATTCTACCCTGCCAAACGGACACGTAAATCTCCACGGCCCGAGATCTAGCGGTATGGTAATCATGACAGATAAATCCATGGAGTGGTGGCTGCTTGATTTAGTTCATGGATTGATCCACAGGTGTTAGCACATCTCCGGAGATTGAGGATCTTGCCACGCAAAACTTCACATGGGCAAAACAGAGCCATGCCACCACAAAGCTCTTGGTTTGACCGCTCCTTTGTCCATCTTTGACCATGGTTGTTTGTGAGTGATTCGGATGAACCAAGGGGACATGCTCCATGTACATGTCATTTGCAGCTTGCCCATGTGGCCAAATTCTCCATTGGACACCTGTAACATAGTCTTTAACAAAACTGCTGCGGAAACTTGAGCTGGCTGCGGAAAGTGACAAGTTTCCACAACTGATTGAACAAAAATCTAAATCAAACAGCAGTCACAAACATAGTTAGGAAACCATTTTATAAGCTCTTTTTAGACTAATATGCAATGATTTGACAGCTTGGTGGATCAAGTAAATGGAAAAGAAGGTTGAAAAGGTATATAGGGAAGATGCATGCTTGGGACTCAACACCGATCCTGAACCTTTGGAATTTTCTGCATGCAACACTTCTCCCAAGTGTTGTTGCTCCAGCAACTCCAGAAACAAAAAATCTCCTAATTGACCTCCCTGTTGGGCTAGAAACACCCTCTGATGCTGAAGCTCCCTTTGCCACTGACAAGTGTTCCCTCTGTGACCTCTGAGCTATTGCAACACTCCATGCATCTCACACCGTTGCACACCTCTTTATGCCATCCTGCACTGGTGCAACACTCCTGTGCCTCTCGCATTGTTGCAGCCTGCTAACTCTGCACTGTCTTGGGATTCCTGCACTGTAGCTCTCTCTGCCACTCCATCCACATCTTCCTCTACCCACTCAGTCGGTAATACTACTCCTCGTTGGGGCTCCCGTAGCAAGGTCTAATCAAATAGGTTGGGTACCTCAATGATCCTGCCCCTATTCCAGCCTTCTTGGAACTGTCACTACACATCACCCCACCTCCAAACTAGAGGTATGGATGCATGTGATCCCTCTACCCACTTTTCTCAAAATTTCCCCCTACTGGAGGTCTCTGCATGAGTAGATGTCTCTACTCGATCTCCTCTCGGCTTCTCTAGTTGTGGCTGCTCCACAACCTCCTGAAGCTACTTCACCAATTGTGGCTCCTCCACAATTGTCTGAGACTTCTTCTGGCGCTGCATGTTGAGAGGTAATGTATTCACCCTCTCAACCACTAAGTCTCCATCATTTGCCTTGCTCCTCAAGGCTTTGCATGCATCTTGAACCTCAAGAGCATACAGGTTCTTGACTCGTAAACCGATCTTCTTCACTTATCTCATGGTGACGTGTCTAAGGAAAACCTTTCCCTTACTGAAGACTACATCATAGCCTTTGTCTTCCAGCATTGCGATCGACGCCAAATTTTTCCTCAGTCCTGGTACATACTTGACATCGGTTAAGGTAACGCAAGCTCCATGCTCCCTCTTAAAAACAACCATGCCTACACCTGAGACACTATACTTTTCATCATTACCCATCACTATGAGTATCTAGAGATCTTTCTCCTCCAAGGTACTAAACAAACTCTTGTCACCAGTCATGTGAAAATAAGCTCCACTATCAAGAAACCAACCACATCCCACCATGGATGAAACCATTCATGTGAAGAGGGTGAAATCCAACTCTAACTATGAGGCCAATGCCTCACCTTCCGATCCTTCCTTGTATCCCATCTTGGATTTCTTTAATGGAAAATTTGTTGCAAAATGGCCCACCTCATGACAATGAAAGCATCACACTTTCGATTTGTCAAACTTCTTCCCAACATGGGAAGAACTTAATTTGAGATGAGAATCCTTCTCCTTCCCTTTCTTTGCCTTACTCACTAAGGCGCAATTTTCTTCATCCTCCTTGGATGATGAATATCGATCTCTGGTGCTTCTTCTTATCTCCTCTTGCATCAGATCTGACCAAATTCGTTCCCAATCTGGTAGTGTTTCTCTTCCATTAACCGAGCCTTGTTAGCTATGCCAGCTCTTAGGAAGACCGAGGAGTGCAAGACTCACCATGTCATCATTAGTTGTCGTGATCCCTACACTTCCAAGCTCATCCCTGCAGGTGGTGAGCTTGTTCAGATATGTAGAGATTGTGTCGCCCTTTTCACACTTGATTTTCCGAAGCTTGTCTTTCAGCACTAGCTTCCTCTAATCGTTGTTGTTCTAATATAGATATTTCAATGTTTTCCACATTGAAAATGGTGTCTCCTTCCCATGGAGGCTCGAGACAATGTGGTCTTGAACTCCCTTCAAGAGGATTCTCCTTGCTCTAGCAACACATTTCTTCCATTCCACCAATTCTGTAGCATCAGATATTTCTAGCTTGGGGACTTCTTGATCAATGAAGTCCTTTAAACCGTTATCCTCTAATACTGCTTCCATGTGATCCTTCTAAGCTATATAATTCGAGCTGCCATCAATGGCATACTCGAGTCTTAAACCGTTGAACACCATTGGTGAAATTGAGATGTGATAAGAACTCGATTTCTATATTCAGGAACCTCAAACTTCAAACTTCTCCCTTCTTGTATATTGTTCTTCGCTTTAATCACCTTTGCTTCGATACCATGTAGAAATTCCCACTGTAGATCAACAGATTATGCAATATACTAAAGCAAAATACAAGATCAACTTCTACAACAAACTTGCAGAAGCTTAACTGAATATGAGCAAGATAAATTAGAACACATATAATTGAGAATGAGAAATAAATCACACATTAACACAAAAGAATAACCTGGGGAAAGCCTCAACCTAAAACCCCAATCTCTGTATTATCATACAATGGAAATATGTTCAAGTTACAAAAAGAATCATCTCTCGAGCTATCATGCTCTCTCTGCAATCAAACAATGCTGCTCATAGACAGTCAAAGGCTTCTCCAAACCTTCTCCTCTACCCTCCATGCCTCCTATTTCCTTGCGCAATTTTCCTTGGGGTCCAGTGTTTCCACTTGTGTGAATTGGCCTCTTCACACACTCACTGACCTCTAATCTAACTGCGCAATCCTGAAGGAGATACTTCCTTCTGCATGGATGAGTTTCCTATATAGGAAAAATCATCCAACTTATAGTACAATGTCCCTTCCTCTGATCTCAACTGGGTCTCTAACTGAACTGACGTGCATGAGTTATTTATGAGAGAATATTCATTTATCTGAAGTGCAGCAGTTACATGCATGCATGCATTAACTAACTGAACTCACAATTAATTCCACAAACTATTGGAACTAATCTAACTGGACTTAACTCAGGTAACTGAGCTAACTAATTACAACTCATCCTTATCTCTTTAACTAAGGGATAAATTCCTCAATTAATGGAGAAACTGTTGCATGTCCCTACATAGACTTCATGTCTGATTTTCTACAACTAATTAACTCAAGATGAATTAATTAACTATTTTACAAACAGCTGCTAAGATCAAATTCGAATTTTACTTCTCAATTTTAGTTCAGGGACTAACTAAAATTGGAATCTAACCTGAAATGATATTTATATCAATGCTATTTTTAGCACTTTCATTTTTCATTCCTTGTTGCTATGTCCAACACTGGTACCCGAACTGCTATTTATAGTAGTGTTATTTTTAACACTTCTATTTTTAGCATTTCTTGTTGTCATTTTCAACAGAAGAATAGATAGATCACCGACTTTGAAAATTAGCCTTTTCAAGGGGGAAACCTCTTTTAATTCCCATAAATGAACAATTCTTGGATGATACAAATGACAAGACCTCTTTGGTATATATAGAGGAGTCTAAGGGGTAATAATATAATCAAAGCCTACATAACAATTATAATGTAAGGGCATAATAACAACAATAGTGGGCTTCTATGAGGCATAACAATAACAATATGGAGGCTACATGGGCACAACAATAACAATAGGGGGGCTACACTAATAATAATAATAATAATAAAGGGTTTACACTAGTATTATAGGGACCTAAATCCCTAGCCCCTACTGAGGGTAGAAGGAGGAAGTTACTGTGTCAACCTGACCTCCAATGTCCCATTATGAAAATGGGGTCTAAATTTTTTGATCTCTTACCACTTCTCCAAAGCTTAAAATGGATATCATCGTTGTGTTCATCTCGTTCAAACCTTTCCAATGATGTAAAAATTGTTTCAAACTGACTCTTGGATTAGAAGATAAGGTCATTCAAAGATTGGACTATAAGATACAGTCATGTCATCTTGACCTACCACATGGTGTCCACGTGGCTATCCCACTCATGTGCAACATCATGGCCAAGTGGCAACTATCAAATTACTCATACCAATTCACATATAACTTTGTTTCTATGGTCCACATGGACCAACCTATAATTCATATATGATTTAGATGAAGCATACGAGTGCAGGTCATCCATGGCCACATCATCCCAAGGAGTTCCCATATTTCTTTCTATTGAAACTATTGGGTACAACCTTTCAATCTATTGTAGTGACATACCCTTTTTTATAGGGCTCATCCACCCCGTTGACTTATAATTACAAGTTTTATGCCACATGGTAATTTCCCCAGTTAGCAAGCCCCACACACCAAGTTATTTTAACTGATATCCAAGTTATTTTAACTGCATAATTAATAGATATTGATATATCTCTTCATACACAGGCCATTTAGACCAATTTGCGAGCTAAGGATGGACACAGGAATAACCATTTCAAAGAAAAACATTCAAGAACACTTCTATACAAGAATTCGCCTTCCTTAGCGTTAACCTAAATAGTTTATTAACAAATATTCCCATCTCTTCATGCTCAAGTAATCCTAGGACAATTTTCAAGCTCATATATATCCATAGTAAATGAAACATTCTTAAAATATTTACAAAAGACATTGATATTCCTCATTCATGTAGGAAACAACACTCCTCAAAATTATCATGATATTGTTTCAGCACAATAAACAGAGACAATATAATGACATGTACAAAGACATAAGAGTATATTTATCTTATAAGAGATCCAACAATTGAGATTGGGACCCTAACGCTCCACCAAAACTTAGACAAGTTACAACCACATTTACTTGTAGTTGTCACCCTCGAGCCAAATTCCAATGCTTGAGGTGGCGTGCTCTTGAGAGGAAACTTAACCAATACTGACAACTGAAATAGGATGTCACAATGTCACTCTGCCTTCATCTACAAGCTACACAATCATCCATGTATTATTTCCAAACTTTTCAAGCATGATTAACATCCATGTCGGGATACCATAGTATAGAGAGTCTCGACTCACTTTTAGGAGAAGAGAGTCCACATAAAGGGAAGGTTCCGGTGGATACACTAATGATGGACAAGAAATCACCTCTCCAGATACTTAGTCAATGAGTTAAGCACCAGAGCTTCAATCCCAAGGAAACTCCTGGTGGTTCATCATACCTCACAAAGACTCGAGTGTCTCTTCCCAATCATGTAGGTTCATCAATCCACAACCTTCTAGTGGGTTATTTAGCCTTTAGGCAAGCCACTACTCTCTATAATTTTTTCACCTAGAAATCCTCTTTGAGGGCTCCTCAACAAGTTCACTTATCCAAAGCTCTATCTATGATTCTAATTGTTGCTCTCCACGACACCTTTGATCCCCTGGAGGAACTTTCCAATTCTCCCATTGTGTGTTTTTCCATTGTGCCTGCATCAAAGAGAGAATGCCTCCTTCATTCTTTCCCATCAACTATTTTTTGTGCCCCCCCAACATACCAACCATCTGTCATTTTTTATGCTCCACGTAGTCTAATTCCTTGGGCATCACAATATATTCTTGTTCTTTGATGTTTTTGTCCTATTTTCTTGTTTTTAAATCCAAAGGACACCTAGGCTTGTCCATTTATTTTTTTAGTTAATTTATTTCATTGTTAACCCATTTAATCTTCCAAACCAAACCAAGGCTACTACATTTAAAATCACCAATTCCTCAAGCAATCTCTCACTCCAAGAAACTAGAATATGTGTCCCTTTCTCTCAACCTTTTAGATAATTATAGTTATTTACAATGAGGGAATATTAGCCAAGGGATGTCACAAGACGATATGCCCATTTACATAGATCATAAAATACAAGTCCATAAAAATACTTACAAATGTATGCCTAAGCATGTGATGTAATGAAACATTAACTAGTTCCATTGCTAGCATCCCTTGTAACACACCCCTTTACATTCCTTAGCCAAAGGGGTGATTATTAGGTAGACCCGACTTCCAGGATACTATTAAGAGAATGGGGTCTAGAAATTTCTTTTTAGTTTTCCTTTTTTTTGTGTGTAATATTTACTATTGTATATGATCTTATACTGAATATTTAGCCTATGGGTGAAAACCACTCAAGACTTTTTTCTAGGTATTTACATACAAAATATGAGAGCTGAAAATAGCTTTAATGCATAGTTTTTTTTCTATCTAATGTGGATAAGTACAAATGGAAAGATAGCTTTTACATATTGAATATTACATGTTGTACAGTGCTTCAAGTCTACCACTGAGGTTTTCTGCATCTTATTAATTAGAATGAAACAAATTACGATTAAAATCTTCAAAATCCTTCTACATATATGAAGGTAGATCTGGATTTTTCATAACCTTTATTTAAATAATTTCCTCATCAGCTTAAAGACTCTATTTGTTATTAATTACCCCAATGCATTTAGATAAATTCTAATTATGCAAAGAAAATAGCTTTTCGTGTTGTCTTAGAAGTTGGAATAGACTTAAGTAGTCTCAAATTTGCAAGTTGGTTTGGAAAAAGTAAATCCAAGAAAAATATTGTCTTTTAGAGGAGTATTTTATTCTTCTTATGAGATTTTGTACACATTGCTCTGTATCAATTCCAACTTCATATTAATTAACTCTTTGATGTAACAGGCCTAATTCTACTTACATTAGACCCACAAATGCCAATGGCCTTAAAGTTGTCTAGGAAACCTGATCAATATACAAGAGTTAAGAGGAATCTAGGAACCTCCAATACTAAAGTTTATAATTGAGTGATAAGTGGGTGTCTAATCACTATGGATATATATTTGAGTACATACCTTTGCCACACAATATATACATTTGAGCAAGTTTATGCACAGAGGACACATAATTTGAACAGTTTCCACAACACTACCAAAATTATTATGCGAAATATATTGAAAGGTAAAGGTGGTTTTCACCTACAAATCCCACTGCTATCATGTAGCTACTTATTAAACATAAGTTTTTGTGAATATAATTTATGGATTTCACTATATAACATACTTTTAATTAATAAAGTTTTGGTTGAACTCTAAGTTCTACAAGGTTAACTTCAAGAATATGAAATATAAAAAATGAAAAACTAACAAACTTGGATAACCAAACATCAAAATAAATATGAACAGTAATCCCACAATATAAAAATGGTTTAATCCTTTCCCATGACAGAATCAAACTTGGCAAGGCAAGAAAATCACTAATTTACAAACCTGTAACAAATTTTGTTGAAATGGCACTAACATTGAGGGTTATAATTTCATTCTTTTTGGCTAGTAGATAAACCATGAATTGAATTGAATGGACTCCCCTTTGAATTCTCTATTGTGTTAGAGGATTAACACAAATTGGTGAATCAATATTTTGCTACAAATAAATGAGCGTTTGCAAAAACTAATTGTGGCATGAGATCCCTTAGCATCATCAATATCATATTGATAGTAGTCCATATGGGAGGAATAATACAATATTTTTAATTCAACCTCCTAACCACAAAAAATTGTCCTTTTCATCTTAAGAGAAAGTTAGTTGTGAGTGTGATTACACTATAGGAGAATTGATACCATTGGAAAATCAAATAGGGACAAAGAATGAAATAGAAAAGGACATGTTTAATTTATCCCTGTATCCAACCTCTAAAAACAACTTTGAAACTAACAATCCATTTTCTTTTTGAAATGTAAAAGGAATGTTGATGCTTCTAAGGGAAATAGTCAACCATTTAATAAAAATAGATAGTTTGGAAAAAGTGCAGAAAGAAAAATGTCCAATATAATTTATGGTTCTAACTCTAGGAATGAGGTTAAGTAAAATTCAAGAGAGGCTAATGATACATGCATCAGTTAATTGTTTGAATGATGAGTGGATCGACATTTGAAGCATTCATTATCCATTCATCCCAAATCTCATATAAGTATGGAATATTTTCCAATGCTCTATTGTCACCTAAACTAGTTTCAAGCAACATTGTGACAAATCCCTATTCTAAAATTTACACAAGAACCAAATCAGAGAAACAGCCAAAAGACCTTCATTGTTGAGAGCGAGCTATCATAGATATAAATCTTTGACACCTTGTATCTCTACAACTTCCCCTCTTTCACATGATAAAGGGAAACTTCCTACTTCTTAATGGACATACGATTCCAAGACCAAGGATAAGCTCCAAATAAAACTTAGGCTTCAAATATCAAAAATGGAAAAGGAATCAGCATGGATACAACTTTTTTCTTGACAAAATGTTTGAATGAAATTAAGGTTGTGCAATAGTGAACAAACTGACTTATCTACAAAGTGCATGGAGGTACAAACATCATGGACTGAGAAAATGGAAACAAAATGGCCATGACTCAAAGGTGCATTCATTCATTACGGATAGGATCCTTATTCCTTTATGCACAATGCCTACGTAGAATAAACATCCACTAAGGGATCCCTTATGACCTCGAGGTTAGAATTGCTAATTAATTTATGACATTTAGTGTCGAAAAAAATAAGTCATGTTTGTTGGTACTATTTTATTGCCATTCTTTCTTCTAAAAATCCATCATTTATCTATCATTTTCTTCCATAAACTCCTCATAGTCCATTGAAATTGATTAATGAAGCATTATAATTGTTATTTTACATTAAATTTAATTTGTGGATTTTTATGTTAAAAATTGGAAATTTTCAACAAAATTACGGGATGTTATGACTTCCTGTAATTGGTTTATGTTGTGACACATGGCATGGAAGGAAAATCGAAACAGAGGATAAGGACATGATCTAGGATGTACATACATGGTGGAAAATCTATTTAGCATCAAATCTGGAGCTCCTGAATACATGGTCAATGCTGGTCAAACCCAGCCTTTTTGGTTGTAAAAGCAACAAAAATATGAAGTTACCTAAACTGATTTCGTTTTGTTTTAGAAATCAATTAGGATTAGAAAAAATGAAAATAGCCTTTTTGATTGTAAAATCAGAAACATCTGAAGCGATAATGAATGTACGTTTGGTTGTAAATTTTAATAAATAGGAAGAGTGCTAGTGAAAAATATTGATTGACAAGAGCAGACTTAAGACTGCGTATTCCAGAACTCTGTTTTAATGTAATCGATTCTCAGAATTTAATCAAAAGCAGAATTTCATATGGTGTTTATGACTTAGCGTCCTTATCATCTAAAGTTTTTCTAAGTGTGCCATCAAAGCGTGGAAGGGTCCTATGTGAATATTGGTACACTTTCGTTTCTGTTTCATAGAACTTAGTCTTCAGATCTGAATAGCGTTTTATGTCATTTCATTGCTTGTGAGTTGAACAATTTGATTAGAATTTCTTGCGGTTGTTATTTTATGATTCATAGTAGTACTTTGAAAATTCAATTGCAAAATTATTGAATCAGACTTTGTAAAAGGTTTAACTGAACATTGAATTTCAAGACATTTCTATGGACTCTGTTTTCATGAATTGGATTTTTAGTATGCTTAGTGTGTTACCTTGGAAGAGTTTTTGTGAATTATATCCTTGTAAGAGGATTGAGAACTCAGACTAGTAACACGCTGTTTTTTTAGAACAATTGATTAAATTAGATGATATAAGTGTTTAAATTGTGAAAGGAAACATATTTCAATCTCTTGTAAAAGAGTGTTGTAGCCTGTCACAATAGACACTTATTTAGATAGATGAGATCCTTTTAGGTCTATAAACTTTAGACGCGTGCCTCTAAGTTTACCTACCTTGGTTGACATTAAATTTAGTCTAATCTAGCACCCTGGATTGGTCACTACATTTTGGTGTCGTTTCTAGGGAGGCGCAACTAGAGGATTTCTTAAAAAAAAAACATAAATAAACAAAAAAAAGGAACAAACAAAAACATAGATTTAATTCTCATTCATCATTTTAGAAGTCATGTTTACTTATGTCTAGATCTAGAGATGATAAAGGTAGATTCATAAAACCCCCCCATCCAAAAACTAATCCACCGCTAGGAGCAGACCCTTTAGGAAAAATTGAACACACAACACTAGCTGGGAAATTCACCATACAATAATTAGGGGATAAACAAAAATCAGGGCAAAGACTCACACTCATTGAGAGACAAATTCTATTGGCACATGAATCACAGAAGAAACATCTCCCTGAATCCTTTATAAAAAGAGAAAGTAGTAAAATGACTCAACAATCTCTCCTTGAACCTACAGATTTTGAAAAATTTCAAGAAGGAGAAAAATCACTAGAACAACTTCTCTTTGAAACAAGTGACACTGAACAAGGAATTAAATCAATAGAGGAATCTATCAAAATGGCTGAGGAAGGAGGAGGATCAGCAAGAAGACCCACTCCTGAACAACAAGATCAAAGAGAGGAGGAAGAGTCAACCTTTAAATTTCCTATTCAAGAACCAGGAGAAAATCATGATGAGGAAATAAAAATGAAAAACATACCTCCATCTGTGTTACCAAACTTTTATGGCATGGCTTCAGAAGATCCAGATTCATTCTTGTTTGAATTTGACATAGTATGTCGAACATATGGTTACACAGATGATGCCCATAGGCTTAGACTCTTCCCAGCAACATTAAAAGCATCAGCATTAAGATGGTTCATGGGACTTGGTGAATATGAAATAACTAATTGGGATGGCATGAGAAGAATATTCCTAAATAAATACCAAACTTATTGTAGATCGAAAGATTCTAAATATGATATCTTTAGAATGAATCAACAAGAGGATGAAAATTTAGAGGAGTATTTGGAACGATTTGTTTACAATTTATAAAAACCAAAACATAGAACCATGTCTCTTGATCTGATTTGAATAATATTTTTGAAGGGAATTCGAGAGGAATACTTAGATGATCTTAATTTGATGGGAAAAGGTGATATTTCCACTTTACCTTTTGAAGAAATTGTTGATTTATGTGAAAAGTATTCTAGGAGCAAAGCGAGAAATGGAAAAAGAGCTATATCATCCAAAGCCACCAAATATGTTTCAGCAAGTGTCACAAGGGCTGAAATAGGAAACTTGTTAGAAGAATTCAAAACAAATCTATTAAGTACCTTAGGAAATCAAATTGACACTCTGAAATCAAAGAAAAGACAAGAAGAGGAAGATCAAGTAATGGCTATCTTTTGTCCAAGATGCCGGAAGAAACATGCTTTGAAAGACTACCCATTAGAAAAAATTCAAGTTTGCGCCTTTTTTACTGAAAATCATGATATATTTCATTGCTCTAAATTCAAGATTTTGCATAATTGTAATGTGGAAGCTAACACAGATATGGAGAATGTGTATTTCATGGGCGCAAAGAGACCATGGAAACCAAGACCTCTACCTCTAGGTATGTTTCCAAACCAAATTTTTCAATTTCCTGCACAAGATCATATGTATGTTCAGAATTATTGGAATGTACCCATGCCATGGCAACACCAAAATTACCCACAACAACAATGGAGACCATTTCAGCAATACTCTCAACACTATCAACCATATCCTCAACCATACCAACAATATTCTCAACCATATCAATAGTATCATCGGCCATATTTGCAATATCCTCAAACATATCAACAATATCCTCAGCAGCAAGTTGTTTATCAACCCCAAAACACTCAACAAGCATTGCCTGCTCCTCCACCAATAAAACAACCTCAATTACAACTTCCATCTAACCAACCTCCTAGACCCACTCAGATTCCTGCTCAACCTGTACCAAATCCAAATAATAGAGCAGAGAGAACATCTTATAGTGTAGATGAGGGACCATCATATCCCACATTACCTTTACAAAATATCGAGCTGAGGTCTGGTAAGTTACTTCAAAAAGAACCTCCAATAGCTGAAAAACAAGAAGAAAATGAACAAAATGAAAATGAAACTCCAACTCAAAGGAAACCTGTTAAAATTGGCATTCAGGGAAAAACTTCATGTAGGTCATCTTATTCATGGCTAATAATATTTTTATTAGATTCCTCTCATCGAGAGGTGTAGGATTGATATAAAGATCATCCAATTCCGATAAGTATTCATGGAGATATGAATTTATTTTGATTATGGAATTATTATCAAGCCGACCTACAACTCATGTAGGCTCAGAAGCCCAACAGTCGCATCTATTCACCCACCAACGTTGTGTATAAATATAAGAGGACTTTTCCTCATTTGGACTCACTCATCTCATCACATCTCTCTCTCTCTACTGCGTAGATATGAGTCTCTTCTCTACTGCGCTGAAATGGGTCTCTCTCTCTCACACATGTGGAGCTGGAAACAGCTGAAACTGAAGCTGCAACTACAGAAGAAAAGATTGACTTGCGTGGCCTAGAATATCTCCTCATCTAAACTATGCTGTAGGTTCATCTGAACCTCCTTTGGAAGACGAAATTTTTGGTGGTGGAATGAAGTCAATCTGACGAACGGTTTGCAAGATATCGACTGCCCTAGTTTGAAGCCGGAAACTGCTGAAACTGAAGCTGCAACTGCAGAAGTAAAGATTGACTTGCGTGGCCTAGAAGATCTCCTCATCTGAACTGTGCTCTAGGTTCATCTGAACCTCCTCTGGAAGCCAAAACTTTTGGTGGTGGAATGAAGTCAATCTGACAAACGGTTTGCAAGATATGATCTGCCCTAGTTTGATAATGAAGCCGCTAATGCTGATGCTACTGATCTAGGGTTTGCTACTGCTGATATGAATCAGATTTATTGCACTATTTCTCTCTGCTGAATTATTGAAGATAAAATAAGATTTGATCAAAGGGTTTCCCCACACATTGTGGGGTTTTTCCCTGGCTAGCCGCCACATCTTGTGTCTCTTGTCTTGGCTTGTTTTCTGTCGATCGTTTAATGTTCTATCTACACTTTACTTTATGTACATGTGATTGCTAATCGGTACAATATAATAAGAAAAAGAAGTAAACTGTTATAAGCATAGAACATACCATAACTTAACATGGTATCAGAGCTGAGGTGAAGACAAAGCCCGAGCAAGAGCAAGAGCAATCATCGAAGAGAAGATTGGCAAGGCTATCCTAAAAGAACTATGGGGTCCTCAACACTCTTTCCTGCCGAAGACAAGCTCTGTGAGAACGCTGACTATCACGGATGGAAGATGTCTAGCAATCTAACCCTTGAGAATCAAGGAGTGTTGGATCATGTGAGAGGCAATATTGTTGAGCCTCCATCAAATGCATCCGCTGTTGCGTGGAACAAATGGAAAAATGGAGAAGTCAAAACAATAGAAGATCATCTGGGACTCTATCGTCAAGCACTTGGTGGCCTACATCTCTGAACTGGACACCTCCAAGGAAATCTACGATAGACTGGTGAGTTTATTTAAAGTTAATGATGCAAATCAAGTTTTGTTTCGTAGAAATAAGCTGAGGGAAATCAAGAAGGGTAAAGATGAAAGTATGCAAGCATACTTCTTAAGAATCACCGAGATCAAGAACGATCTCCTATCTATTGGGGAAACCATTACTAACAAAGAAATGGCCCT
This sequence comes from Pinus tabuliformis, assembly GCA_031772625.1. Classification (NCBI taxonomy): domain Eukaryota; kingdom Viridiplantae; phylum Streptophyta; class Pinopsida; order Pinales; family Pinaceae; genus Pinus; species Pinus tabuliformis. Next base: position 674,585,331 of record CM062813.1, on the reverse strand, counting down.
CACAACTCTCGGAGGATTACCATCTGAATGGTATGTGTTCAGGACTACTCTTCTGAACAATAATTTAATTCCTAGTTTCGAGGAATTAATGGCTAGATGCATTCAAGAACAAACAAGGGTAGAGGAGTAGGAAATGCCCTTGCCTAAAGGTCCTCCTGCTGCTTTTTCTTTTCATGCAAAGAAAAGAAATAATTCTGGGACTAAATCAAAAGGAAAGGCTGGACCTAAGGCTAGAAGAAAATGACGATGTTACATTTGCGATAAAGCAAGTCACTATGCAAGGGAGTGCCCTGATAGAAAGGACTCACTCTAGGACGATGATCAAAATCCCTCTGATGGAAATCAAAGGAATGACAAATTCAACAGCAAAGGTAAGAGGAGAGTTGGGAATCAAGGAAGAGGACAAGCATTCAAGAAGGCCAGAAATTCCAGGATGTATTAAATGCACCTGACCTCAATTAGAACCTAGTGTTCATCTCGGGAACGGAAGACAAAGGCTACAAGGTAACCTTCAGCGATGGCAAGGTATGTATATGGAAAAGTAATCTTAAAGATGCCTTTACTCTTGGGATTAGTGTTGATTCATTATATCAGGTTGATGGAAGTCTGCTAGGTGTCATGTCTTATGACACATCTCTTCAGTCCGAACTTTGGCATTAGAGGTTTTCCCCCTTTCATTATAAAGCTATACTCGGTGTAAGACAAATGGTGATAGGGATGCTCGAATTCTAAATAGAGAATGAAGGTGTATGTCCAGGATGTGCTGAAGGAAAGCTCAAAAGGGGACCATTCCCCTCAAGCCAAAGCAAGACCTCTGATAGATTACAATTGGTTCACTCAGGCATACCTGAGGTTGGCATTAAGAGGGAGACTACTACACCACATACTCCTGAGCAGAATGGTGTGGTGGGAAGGAAGAACCGCACGATGATGGAAGCTGTCTGGGCCATGCTACATATGTTTCTATGGGCTGAAACTACAATCACCGTTGTATATGTTCAAAATTGATGCCATCATCAAGCATTGGGTTCCAAGACTCCTGAAGAAAAATTCACCGGTAAGAATCCTGATGTTTCTCATTTTAAAATTTTTGGAAGCCCTGTATAATTTCATGTGCCGAAAGAGAAAAGAAATAAATTGGGAGCATCTGGAAAGAAGGGAATTTTCGTAGGCTATGGTGAAAATACTAAAGGCTATAGAATCTATGTAGCCGGTCAAAGGGAAGTCATAATTAGTCATGATGTCACCTTTGACGAAGCAAGGTGATCAATCTTCCGACTTTGAGGAGCTCTCAAGAAGCAGACACCAGGGAACCGAAAGAAAAGGATGATGAATCAATGCCTGATTTAGAAGAACCCATGGATCCGATTGATCCTCCTCCATATGAGCCTTCCTCTTCTAAGAAGAGGCCTTCATGGCTTAAGGGGTTACTTGATGATGCTGAAGAACATGCTGCACCCCGAGGAACCTTTCGTGAAAGTAAGAAACCTCATAGGTATCAAGGATACCTAACCATCATGAGCACGATCATACAAAATGAGCCTTCGTCATTCTCAGATGTCGTCAAGCATCAAGTATGGAAGGATGCTATGACCGAAGAATACGAGTCTATCATAAAGAATGATGTTTGGGAAGTAGTTCCCAAACCCCAGGACAAGACTGTTGTTACTTCCAAATGGCTTTACAAGATAAAGCATGCAGCAGATGGAAGCACAGAAAAGTATAAGGCTCGTTTTGTTGCTCGAGGTTTCTCCCAAAAGGAAGGTATAGACTATGATGAGATATTTGCACCTGTTGCCAGATATACGACCATCCGCTTGATCATAGCCCTTGCCGCTTCACAAGGATGGAACCTACATCAGATGGATGTCAAGACTGCATTCTTGTATGGCTCGATCAAAGAAGAGGTCTACGTGGAGCAACCCGAAGGATTTGAGATTTATGATCGAAAATCTCATGTATGCAGGTTGAAGAAAGCTCTCTATGGGCTGAAGCAAGCACCCCGAGCATGGTATGAGAGGATCGATAGCTACTTGATGAAGCTGGGATTCACTAGGAGTGAAGCCGATCCTAACCTTTACTTTAAGGTTGAAGATGACAAGCCTCTCATACTGGTGTTGTATGTGGATGACCTCTTTCTAATAGGTGCAGACCCTCTCATTCACAAATGTAAGAGGGAGCTGGCTTCTGAATTTGAAATGAAGGACCAACGACTTGAAGTATGGTAGAAGCCAAGGGAAATTTTCCTATCTCAAGGGAAATATGTGGTAAAGATATTGGAAAGATTTGGTATGATGGACTGCGAGCCTGTGACTACCTCGAGGATCTTAACTTTTAGAAGTTATATGGTAGTGATGTCGGACCAGATTTGGGAAATGCCTCTGAGTTTCATAAACTCATTGGCATTGATGTTCTTGGTGAACCTCCGTCCGAACATATTTTTTGCACTTAGCATTGTGAGATGATATTTGGTTGAGCCTCACTGGATTGATGCCAGGAATCTTCTGAGATGTCTTCAGGACACAATCTCTCATGGATTAAGATACACTGTCGGAGATGTGAGACTACTTGGATATACTGATGTTTATTGGGCAGGCAGTGTGGTGGACCATAAGAGCACTTCCGGGTGCTGTTTCACCTTGGGATCCGCTTCGATATCCTGGATGAGCAGGAAGCAGAAGTCGGTGGCTTTGAGCACCGCCGAAGCAGGATATATTGTTGCTAACATAACCTCGTGTGAGGTAGTATAGTTGTGAAAGCTCTTCAGTGAGCTGTTTGGATTTACATTGGATACCACTGTGATTCTCTATAACAACCAGAGGTGGGATTTGATTATTGAGGAATCCCGTATTCGTCGATTGCTCCAGCAGATAGACATCATCTGGGATATGGTAAGTTGATGAGCAAGGAGGCTCCATCGCATTAAGATGATGTACAGGTTGATACACCTTGTCAAGGCCCCGAGGAAAGATCTAATCTGTGATTTTCCTAAACGACTTGGAGTCGGTAAGAAACCCTTGTACAAGGGTCCTGCATGTTGAATACATTGAGCTCTGGGAGCTCTGAGGGCTTGCGGTTATTACTGGAGCAACATACGACCACAGGGTGACTCACCCTCCCCTGGTGGTGCACACTGGAACAATATGATACGCTCTCTTGTGGGACAAGATGATTCGCTCTCTTGTGGAATAGGATGATTCGCTCTCCTGTGTAGCAGGATGATTAGTTCTCCTGTGAGGCCTGGATTGATGTGTTCTCCATGGCGATTGTAGCAGGATTGATGTTCTCTCCTATGAGACCTGGATTGATGTGTTCTCCATGGCGTCCTGGATTGATGTGTTCTCCATGGCAATTTTAGCACGATTGATGTGTTCTCCTGTGAGGCCTGGATTGATGTGTTCTCCATGGAAATTGTAGCAGGATTGATGTGTTCTCCTGTGAGGACAGGATTGATTAGTTCTCCTGTCGAGGCATCCTACCCATGCAGTCTGGGACTCATAGGAAGTACCTCTCATCTGATCAATGAGCAGGGAAATTAAGTTAGGGACCATAGTAGTACCGATGGACGCATCGTTGTAACTACCGTACTCCCTACGCTAGTATGACCTCCATTGATCTAGGATCAATGATACTAGTTTGGGACCAGTGGTAGGAGTTGTACCATACTATGACGCTGACTTCAGGTCGGTTGAGACTGGTCTGGGATCAGTGGTACATACTCTGAGACTGACTTTGAGTCAGTGGAGGATGATATTGGTCTGGGACCATTGGAGTTGTACTCACTATGACGCTGACTTTGGGTTGGTTGAGACTGGTCTGGGACCAGTGGTACATACTCTGAGACTGACTTTGAGTCAGTATGATACATCCTCGATCATTTCTTCTTCTTCATAATTCGGACAAAAGCAGAGTAGAACAGAACAATGCAAGAGCAGAGGAGAACAGAAAAAGACGGTACAGATCAGTGCAGGGCAGAACAAGACAAAGCAGAACAGGAAAAATAGAGCAGAGCAGGGCAAGGATCAGGTTGTACAAGGCAGTGCATTTGATGGATGAATAGTAACGACCGATATACAGATTGTAGATGAAGTTTTCCATGGTTGAGAGGGAGTGTTAAACTTGGAAACCAAGGATAAACTTCATGTGGGTCATCTTATTCATGGCTAATAATATTTTTATTAGATTCCTCTCATCGAGACGTGTAGGATTGATATAAAGATCATCCAATTCCAATAAGTATTCATGGAGATATGAATTTATTTTGATTATGGAATTATTATCAAGCCGACCTACAACTCATGTAGGCTCAGAAGTCCAACAGTCGCATCTATTCACCCACCAACGTTGTGTATAAATATAAGAGGACTTTTCCTCATTTTGACTCACTCATCTCATCACATCTCTCTCTCTCTACTACACAGATATGAGTCTCTTCTCTACTGCACTGAAATGGGTCTCTCTCTCTCACACATGTGAAGCCAGAAACTGCTGAAACTGAAGCTGCAACTGCAGAAGTAAAGATTGACTTGCGTGGCCTAGAAGATCTCCTCATCTGAACTGTGCTGTAGGTTCATCTGAACCTCCTCTGGAAGCCGAAACTTTTGGTGGTGGAATGAAGTCAATCTGACGAACGGTTTGCAAGATATCAACTGCCCTAGTTTGAAGCCAGAAACTGCTGAAACTGAAGCTGCAACTGCAGAAGTAAAGATTGACTTGCGTGGCCTAGAATATCTCCTCATCTGAACTATGCTGTAGGTTCATCTGAACCTCCTCTGGAAGCCAAAAGTTTTTGTGGTGGAATGAAGTCAATCTGACGAACGGTTTGCAAGATATGGTCTGCCCTAGTTTGATAATGAAGCCGCTAATGCTGATGCTACTGATATAGGGTTTTCTACTGCTGATATGAATCAGATTTATTGTACTATTTCTCTCTGCTGAATTATTGAAGATAAAAGAAGATTTGATCAAAGGGTTTCCCCACACATTGTGGGGTTTGTCCCTGGCTAGCCGCCACATCTTGTGTCTCTTGTCTTGGCTTGTTTTCTGTCGATCGTTTAATGTTCTATCTGGACCTTACTTTATGTACATGTGATTGCTAATCGGTGGAATATAATAAGAAAAATAAGTAAACTTTTATAAGCATAGAACATACCATAACTTAACAAAACCAAATTATGACATAAAAAATAAACAAATGCAACCGTTGCATCCACCACCTTTTCCAGAAAGATTGGTCCAAGCAAAACGTCCCATGTCCATACCATAATTTGATGTTTTAGATGAGCTAAAGAATGTCTATATAAAAATTCCACTATTACAAGCCATAAAAGACATTCCCATATATACTAAAGCAATCAAAGAGCTATGCCTCAAGAAGCCTACCAGGAAAAGAGTTGATCCACAAACTATTCATGTTATTGGACATTTAGCTGGCCTTATGACAAACACCATTTCAATGGAAAAGTATGTTGATCCTGGTATTCCCAGAGTCACTACAATCAATAACAACATGCATATTCCAAACACCTTAATTGACCTTGGGGCCGCAATAAATGTAATGACTCTTGAAACAATGAAAACACTGCAGCTCACAAACTTGCAGCACACAACAATTGTTCTAGAACTAGCTAATAGGTCTAAAGTGATTCCTGAAGAGATTTTGGAGGACATAATTGTTTCACTAGACTCTTGGGAGTATCCAGTGGACTTTTTAGTTCTTCAGCCAAAATCTAATTTAGGAGGACGCCCTATCATCCTTGGTAGACCATGGTTAGCAACTGCTGATGCATTCATAAGATATAGATCGGGTAATATGATTATTTCACGAGGAACTGAAAGCAAACAACTCACTCTCTACCCATCGGCACAATCACCAGCAGTAACACACAATTTATGGGTTGATGATAAATACAATGATAAGCAAGAAGTTCAATCTGTTTTCAGCATCAATGAAATCTATGATTTTCAAGAACATAATAATGATGATTTGGTAGAATTGTTCCTTTCTCAACCTGATATTTCTGGAGAATTAAGAAATGACCAATACCATGCTGCGGATGAACTTTTGGCACAGAATTTTCAGGAAACATGCACCATTCATTCTTTGCAAATGACATTTCAGAACATTTTTCCCATTCAATCTATCACAAACACACAGAGCAAGACCATAGAGATTAGTCCAGGAAAAAGTTTGAATATTAGCACTCACCTAGACTCATCTCAGGAGGAAAAATTCATTCAATTATTGAAAAAATACTAGAAAGCATTTGCTTGGGACTACACTGATATGCACGGAATTCACCCTGAAACATGTACTCACCATATTTATACGGATAGTAATATCAAACTAGTGAGGCAACCGCAGAGAAGAATGAATACCATGCTTTAGGATATTGTTAGAGATGAATTACAAAAACTATCGAAATTCAATTTTATTTATCCTATCTCTGACAGTCAGTGGGTATCCCCATTGGTAGTAGTGCCCAAGAAAAATGGCAAGTGGAGGATTTGTGTTGATTAAAGATAGTTGAACAAAGCAACCCTCAAATATTATTTCCCACTACCATTTATTGACCAAGTGCTAGACACATTAGCTGGGAAATCATCATTCTCTTTTCTTGATGGTTTTAGTGGCTATAACCAGATCAGGATAGCCTTAGAGGACCAGGACAAAACAACTTTTAATTGTCCCTGGGGCACTTATGCCTATAATGTTTTACCATTTGGATCAATGCTCCAGCTACATTTTAGAGAGTTGTATTAGCTATTTCTGTTGATTTAGTTCATGAATTTGTTGAAGTTTACATGGATGATTTTCAGTGTATGGTAATTCATTTGAGCATTCATTAGAAAATCTTGAAAAAGTTTTGAAGAGATGTATTGAAGCTAATCTGTACCTGAGCAATGAAAAGTGTTTTATGATGTTAAATGAAGGGATAATATTAGGTCACTATATTTCTTCTCAAGGCATTAAAGTTGATCCATCAAAAATCCAGATCATTGTCAATTTGCCAATTCTGAAGACTCAAAAAGAGGTAAGAAGTTTTCTTGGGTATGCAAGCTATTACAGAAGGTTTATTGAACATTTTAGTAAAATAGCTTTACCTCTATTTAAGCTCCTAGCAAAAGATACACCTTTCAACTGGAATGAGAATTGTCAGAAAGCTTTTGAAACACTCAAAGAGAAGTTATCAACCACACCAGTCTTAAAAGGACCTAACTAGACCCTACCATTTCACATATTTACAAATGCATCTGATACTGCAGTAGGTGCCTCGTTAGACCAAAAAGAAGAGTCTTTCAATTATGCCATATATTTCATTAGTAAAAATCTAACACTTGCAGAATTAAACTACAGTCACTGAAAAAGAAATGCTTGCAATCATACATGCTGTAAATAAATTCCGACATTATATAACTGGTTATGAGTTTTTTGTACATACTGACCAGTCTTCCATTAAGTATTTAATGAATAAACCAATCACTAATGGCAGAGTTACCAGATGGCTGTTATTATTACAAGAATTTAATATTACAGTGTTAGATAGACCACGTAAGGAGAATCAGGTAGCAGATTTTCTTTCTAGACTGCAAAATTCAGGTGAGGTTGTTCCGGTTGAAGATTCTTTTCCGGATGAAAATTTATTTGCAATTTCAATAGTGAATCCTTGGTATGCTGATTTAGCCAATTATTTGTCCGCAGGAAAAACACCTCCATATTTTACTCCAAAGGAAAAGAAGAGGCTGATCAAACAAAGTGCTAGATATTCATGGGTTAATGGAGATTTATTTTACACCGGTTATGATATGATTATTAGACGATGTGTAAGAAATGATGAAATCATTGATATTTTAAAATCTTGTCATGATGAACCATGTGGTGGGAATTTTGCAGCCAAAAGAACCGCATTCAAGATTCTCAGTCTTGGATACTATTGGCCATCTATTTTTAAGGATTCCAAGAAGTATGTGAAAAGTTGTGATAGTTGTCAAAGAATGGGCAGACCAACAGCTACGGATGAAATGCCACTTCAACCTCAAGTACATTTAGATCCATTTGAAAATTGGGCTCTAGATTTTGTAGGACCCATCAGTCCGACTTCCAAAGGCAAAAATTACATCCTAGTATGTATTGATTGTTAGTGTCAGTCTTTTCAGCCTTCCTCCAGTGATCAAATATGCTCTTACAAAGTGGTCTCAGAGTGTAAAGGTCAAATTTTGTCATTTCAGTGAGTCTACAAGCAAAATTTGGTCACTAGGCATTAGGTCTAGGGTTTGCTTTCACTCCTTTCAAAATTGCCCAAATGTCAGTCTATTTCACTATTCAGCTGAGTATATCATTATTGATAGGGTTTTCATCATCACGTCAAGTTCCATTGGGTCATTTTACTCCTTGTTCATGCTTCAGTTGCGCCTAGGCAAGGTTCATTTCCCTCTCCTAGGGTTTTGAAGGCAATTTCTCTTGGACGGTCAAATCATCAACAAAAATCATATCCTGATGCTCATACACCTTCCCCTATCCTTCATGTACCTTATCAAATGCTTCCCATCACTGAGATCCCCAAAATTCCTCATTTTCGCACAAACCCTAGTTTCTTGCTACAACCTGGCAATTTTCTAAGTTGGGTTTGTGTTTTGCCCTTTTGGACCCCTTCCCCTCACTCAATATCTGATATTCCACTTTCCCCTACTTCCTAACATCACTCCCTACTCCCAAAAATTTCCTCAAGAATTTAGAAGCCTCCTATCCCCTTCATTTCGCTTCATTTCGACAAAGTTCCTTGTTTCACACATCGGGATAAGGTTCACTTAAAAGATATTTCAGAGCAATAAAAGATGAATTTTGGAAACCTAAGAGATTTTTTTGTCCAAAACATGCCAAATACAAAAAACCTCCTTCACATTTTACACAGGTGTCATGGTTTTATAGAAATGTTAAAAATATCGTTGCCTCAGGAGAATCGAATGCACCTCTGAAGTGACCTTGGAAAAATAAAGTTTTCTTCTAGCTTGGTTGGCCAAATGACTTTCTTGATGAGTCAAATGATAACTAGACACAAAGATATTTCCAATGAGCTATCATGGGTTCAATTTGGAGTTGAGGAAGGCATTCACAAGCTGACTGCAACAGCACTCTGCCTTGAGGCAGCCTCATTTGGCACATTTTGACCAGTCTTGGGAGATTTGATTTTTGATAGGGAAAATGAACTCCAAATTGACAAATTCTAGGTGGGTTGGAAACTAGACTCAAATAACTTTCCAACGAGCTATCCTGAGCCCAATTTGGACACCGGGAAGGCCTCCAAAAAGCATCTGAAAGTTGCACTACGCGTTGGGCTCAGGCGCGCTACACATCAGGGTTTTTGCTCAACGCGTAGCGCGCCGCGCGCTACCCTTACGTTGGGGAGGTCCATTTCACAAAAACTCAGCATTTTTGGATTTTTCATGACAAGTTACACTTGCTCAGCCACTTCCAAGACATTTCATCAAGTTTTGGGCCCCCAAAAGGTCAAAAAACATGCAAAAAATGACCTCACTGCCCCTTTTTGGACACACAGGAAGCAGTCTTGGGAGATTTGATTTTTGGAGGGGCAAATGGGCACCAAATTGAGAAATTCCACTTGGGCTGGAGAGTAGAAATCTAGACCTTTCCAAGAAGCCCACTTGTGCCTCATTTGGATGCTGAGAAGTGCCTAAAAAGTGGCCTGAAAGGCGCGCTACGCGTTGAGAAATGGCGCGCTACGCGTTGGGAAAATTTGCCAGTTTTGCACCTTCAGCTCAGGAAAACGTAGCATTGACTAGTTTTGACTTTTTGGTGGGATTTTTCATCCTCCTTGATGTAATTGATGTAATTTCATGTTTACATGACACTTTTTTACCTATTCTAGAAGATTCATTCATAAAATGGCAAACATTTAATGAATGAATTGGTTTCCTAGCTTATAGAGGCAAGTTGTTTTGACTGCCTAGATTGTAGTGCTTTGTTTAGAATTGGTTGAAACAGCTCCTAGGATGATGAGCTCGACCCCTAGAGGCAAGGGAATGGGTTGGAATGGCCTATATTATGTATTTTCTAAATCAATTTCATGGTTGGAGAGGTTGGACTCTTGAGGGATAAGCTTAGACTGTATTACTCTTTGTATCTCTGTAATTTTGGCAAAGGAAGGACCAGGGTTTTGCAGCACTATTTGGGATTCCTATGGTTATTTGTGTTGATGGTGTGCTTCTCTCATGTACTTGTAAGTTTGTTATGTGTATCATTTTCCTACTCTTCTCTTCTGCAAATTAAGTAAATGAAGTGTTAAGGTAGAATTCATGGTTTCTATGCTCTGCCTTTAAGTTTGCTTAATATCTATGTTTTCATCTGTCTAAGGAGAACTCTCGATGGTTTCTTGCTCTCCTTAGCTCCTCACTGGTCATTTCTATCCATTCACTTATTTCAAAGGAATCAAGACAGTTTCCTACCTTGCCCCAAAAGGACCTCTGCAAAAACTGTGTCTCATCCCCGCACCCAAAATTGTTGTGCTCAGTTTTCCAACAAAACCATAAAAATTTGAAATCAAACTTTCCCTATCAGTTTACTAGCCTAAAATCAGTGTTCTTTATTGGTCATCTCATCCCTTTGAAAACCTTTTGCCGAGATAGACCCGGAGAGAGCCCTCTCCTGTCCCCGTAGGGCTAGCTACGAGGCTAAGTGGTTTGATGTTGCCTTGAATTTTTCCTTCTTCAGCCTGAGGCCAAATTTAAGTGCTAACATATTAGCAACCATACTGGGGAAGGACAAATGGTTTGTTGGTTGATGTCATTTGTTTTATAAGCTACAGACGGAGCCTGAAGTTATGCCAGGTAGCCTTCGAAACGCTTTTGCTTTGCATTAGCGTAAGTAGATAAACGTTGCTTCAGTCAATCTCCGGTCTAGCTTGTAAACGTGGAATTTAACTTGTTAATTACCCCGGTACATGTATCAAGTGCAGATCTGATTGTTGATGGTGAACAACGATCAGACACTGGCAAGGCTGAAACATTCACCTGGCAACTCTAAATCACTTTTGAGATCAGATCCAAAGACTCCACTGGAGGATGATCCCAACCAGCAAAAGCATGAAAGGACAACATGGACAGATCAAGTATTCAAGTTGGAATTTCATCCAAGACATTTTGTTCTTTGTCATAAATTATTTCTTCTCTTTTCCCAAGAATGTCAAGAAGATTCTGCAAAGTATATTGTATTTGAGAAGAGAGCCTCGGCCTGCATTTGATTCTTTCCCTTTGAAGATTGTGAATACCAAAGATTTGCATGCCTTTGAGCTTGATCAAGATCCTTTTTCTGAATTTTGTGATGACCATATTCAAATTGATCAATCTCAAGAGACCAAGACTGATTCTATACCTGCTGTACATATCCCTACACCTTGTAAAATTCCATATCAGTATAAACCTCTTGTTTTACCTTTTGTTCTCCATGCTTTCCCCAAAAACTATGATCTATACTTGCCGAGGTTTGATGGTGAAAGTAAGAATGTCAACGCTGAGCAACATGTGCATAATTTTGAGTCTCTTCTGGACCTTTTTGAGGTTGATAGCGAAGATGTCAGTATAAGGCTTTCTGCTCTTTCTTTGCAAGCCAAAGTGAAGAGTTGGTTCAAAGCCCTGCCTGATGCAAGCATTTCAGATTTCCAGCAGTTTTCCAAAGTTTTTCTCGACAGGTGGATGATCGGGCAGAACCTTTTCTTGATTGTAGAAGAGTATAACCAGCTGAAAAGACTGCCAGGGGAGACAGTACAACAATTTTCAACCAGATTTAACCAATTTTATTATTCGATGCCAGTTGATATAAGGCCTACTCCTAGATCGGCTCTCTTGCACTATCCGGGTGCCTTTGATCCGGAGATGGAGTTTCAGCTGAGAGAAAGGGATATTGCAACACTTCACGAGATGCAAAACAGTGCAATAAATGTAGAGTTGCATCTGCTGATCCGACGGGCAAGGTTGAAAGAAGAAGAGATGAAAAACATAGATCCGGCCGAATCAACATCTCTAGAGGTGAAGCTTGACATTTTGGTAAGTGCAGTGGAAAAGATGATGGATAGGATCACCACAAGGAATGATTATGATGTTCAAACTCATGGCTCGTTGATTGAAGAAGAACAAGTTGCTGATCCAAAACATTTTGTTTCTTATCCTAGTTGTCATAGATCTGATAATGATTGTTTTGTAGATCACCTTGGCGAAGAAAGAACTGTTGATATGACCTGCATGCTTGATGATATGTTTTATACTGATGATTTGCCTCAGTTTGATCAGTATGATGATGATTATGTTCTCCAAACAAAAGCTAATCTTACAGACAAATCAGCAGCTAGTTTGTGGGAGGAAGAGGTTCACTTACAGCAGCTCGAGTACAATGATCAAATGATGCATATCAGCTATGACATTGACGAGGAAAGTGCAGCAAAGTTTGAAGTAAGTGAAGGATCTTTGCATTTTTGTTTTGATTCATTTCAGTTCATCAAAGATAACTACCATGCAATCAGAAATCAAATGTCAACAAGTCTTGATTTGAATCATCTTGAGAGCAATGAAAATTTTGTTCAAGACTTCTCATATTCAGATTTGCAACCCCCGAAAGCCATTGATTGTCAAGTTGCAGCTGAAGACTTGGAAGTGGACACACATGGTTTAATGATTCAAGGTGACTCTGTACCATTTTGTTTTGAATCATTTCAGTTTTTGAAGGGTGGATTTCATAGTAAATCTTCAAATGAACAACCTATAACAAATCAGCAATCTCTCAGTGTTAATGTTGAGGATGAGACAGATAACAAAATTTTTGAGTAGCCTGTAGCATCAGATTTGCAGCCACCAAAAGAAATTGAAGGGAAGATTATAGAGGAAGTTGTGGAAGACGAAATACATGATTTGATGATGTAGGAAGATTCTATACCCTTTTGTTTCAAAGCATTTCAGTTTATAAGGCAGAATCTTCGTAAAAGCTCTCAAGAAAAAGATGAACAGCTAGAAGGATGTCATACATTTTCAATGGATACATTACAGCAGTCTTTTCAAGTTTTTCATGATCCAATCGCTGATGTTTTGGATGAGGTTTGCAGTCAAAGCCTTTCTCCATTGACTACATGTGAGCTTGAAACATGTGCTGATATGAATTTGATCCGGCAGCCGGTTTCTTTCTCATTCTCAGCAGAGGTCTCATTACAAGGCTCAGATCAAAGTTTGCATTCATGGTATGAGGAAACAAGAAGTAATCCACTAGATGAGCTAGGTTCTAGTGTGCTTGAATTTCAAGATCCTTATGCAGTGTTTTTGGAGGTGGAGAGAGAATTCATATCATTTTACGGATCTGTTTCCAAGTTGTCACGGGAGTTGTCTTTCAGTAGTTCTCTCGTGTTGTTCATAAGTGAGCACTTGCGGAAAATTCGAACAACAGATGGAATATTTTGGATTTCAGAGATCTGTGGCTTGAATCTTTTGAATCATTGACCGGAGAATCCACAGTTTTAACATTTTTGTACCAACGTTTCAAATCCCAACTGGGATCCATCATCAGGATATGAGAATGATGATAACAGAAGAGCAACAAAGAAGTAATAAATAGTGATGAGGATAAATTTTAGAACAATATACTGTCGGCTGAAATAATCATTAATTAATTTAATATTAATATGTTTTAATAAATTATTATTTTATTATTTAAATTTTTGGAAAAGTAAATTAATACCAAACCCTAAAGATTAATTAAGGACTAAACTAAGACTAAAAAGCCTAATAAACTAAGAAGAAATAATTTCAATATAAAATTAAATTAATGTATTAACCTAATTATATTAACAATTATAAATAATAAGTAATTTATAATTTACTAATATAATAATTAATATATTAATTAATTGTTATATAGAAATTATGGAAATGAACTATAAACTAAGACTAAAGAAAGCCTAAAAATTAAAAAGAAGAAATAATTTCAATATAAAATAATGTATTAACCTAATATATATTAACAAATTATAACTAATAAGTATTTATAATTTATTGATATAATAATTAATATATTAATTAATTGTTATACAGAAATTATTTTAAGGAAATAAAGCTAACTAATAAATTTTTAAGGGCTATAACCAAAACAAAAATAGGTTGATTGAACTAAAAACACTACATACTAGGGAAATATTAATTCTTATATAATTTAATTAAAATATTAATCAAATTATATTAATCATTATAAATAATTAATATTTATAATTAATTAATATAGTGATTAATATATTACTTAATAGCAATATAGGAATTAATATATCCTAGCATTTAATGGAAATTTTAACCTAGATCTAAAAGAAAACATAGACAAATGACATGAGAAGGGAGAGGGGGGTAACTTACCTGTTGAGGCCTTTACCAGGGAATGTGCTTGCGCTTTTTATTTCCCTGATCAAGGGAAGCCAGCTCCCGCTAATCTCCACACCACTATCCCTGTTTAGATTATGAGGATGTTTGATGATTTCAAGCGCTTCTCTGATCTTTCGTCTCTGATGTTGCTCTTCCCTTGCGATAATTGATGCGCTTTCCAGACAAATATGGTGCTTAGTCTTTAAGGAGTGCTCTGCTAGGGCTGAAGTACGAGATCTTCCGTTCTTAATATCAGCGCCATGTTCCTTGAGTCTTGTCTGGAGGGAGCGACCTGTTTCACCAATGTAGCTCTTCCCACAAGAACATTCTATTTTATATACTCCTTTAAGCTGATGATTGTCGATATCATCTTTAACAGACTTTAAACTTTGTCTGATAGTACTTGGAGCTGAGAAATGAGTGATAATGTTTTTCTTTTTTAGGATTTTAGCGATTTTGTCTGTAATTCCATTGATATACGGTAGAAAAACAATACCACAATTAGGCTGGTCTTGAGCCTTAGGCTCATGAGACAACATCTTTCTTTCAGCTTTCTCAATGGCCTTTTTAATTTCTTGCTCCTTGTAGCCTATACTTTTAAAAGTTAAAATTAGATGCTTCTTCTCTTCGTCCAGGTGCTCTGAGTCGGAAATTCGAAGGGCTCTGATGGCCAGCGTGTTTAGAACACCAAACTTCTGGGATGGGTGATGGTGGGAATCAGCATGGAGGTAACTTTCTGTGTGGGTTGCTTTCCTGAAAACCTTATGGCC
This sequence comes from Pinus tabuliformis, assembly GCA_031772625.1. Taxonomy (NCBI): domain Eukaryota; kingdom Viridiplantae; phylum Streptophyta; class Pinopsida; order Pinales; family Pinaceae; genus Pinus; species Pinus tabuliformis. The sequence continues at coordinate 674,570,155 of CM062813.1, read as the reverse complement.
CAAAGATCCATCCTCTTTTCTGATGATAAGGACGTCTAAAAAAGGAATGCTCTTGTTTTCTTCAAGCTCCATCGTAAACTTTATATCTGGAGAGATCGAATTTAAGTGAGTGAAAAACTTTTCGAGCTCTGCTTTACCATGAGTCCATTTTATATTGGTGTCATCGACAAATCGCTTCCACCATGCTGGCTTCAAAGGATATGAATTCAGGGCCTTCTTTTCAAAGTATTCCATGTATAGGTTGGCCACGATTGGCGACAAGGGGGACCCCATTGCCACACCGGATGTTTGTTCATAAAATACTCCTTGAAAGGTGAACACAGTCGACCTTAGGCAGATCTCAGCCAGCTTTGCAGTCCCTGGATCAGCAACTTCTTTTATAACCTGAATGGCTTCATCAAGAGGGATCTTAGTGAATAAGGATACCACGTCGAAGCTTACAAGGATATCATCATGTTCCAACTTCTCATTTCTAATAAGATTCACAAAGTCCTGGGAGTCCTTGATGAAGGAATCAGTATTTCCGACAAGGGGCTTAAGAATTTTTGCAACATATTTCGCAAGCTCATAGGTTGGGGAACCAATAGTATTAACTATTGGTCTAAGGGGGACCCCTTCCTTATGGATTTTGGGTAATCCATAGATTCTGGGGACAGTTTCACAGGAGGGGATCAACTTCTTCTTTAACTTTTCGTCGAGGTTTGAATTAGAGATAATCTTCTTTACATCCTTCACGATTTTGGGGATGGGATTGCTGCTAAGCTTCTTATAACTGCCACAATTTAGGTGATCATTCATCTTACAAACATAATCTTCTTTGTCCAGAATGACCGTAGCTCCTCCTTTGTCCGCTTTAAGGACCACAACCTTGTCATTGCTTCTCAAGGAATTGAAGGCTTTTTGTTCCTCTTTACTCAGGTTGCTTTTGGGAATTTTGGTTTTCCTCATGATGAGAGAGCATTCTTGCCTCAATGCTTCTTTATCTTCCACAGTAAGGTTACTGATCCCATCTTCTATGCTACAAATCATCTTTTCGAAGGGAAGGTTTTTAGGAGTCACTGCAAACCCTAAACCTTTGCTGAGAATATTAATGACCACAGGATCCAATTCCAGAGAGGACAGGTTGACCACTTTCCTTTTTGATTTATCATTATGCTTTCCACTGCCCATCTTCATTGTTATGTCCTTGCTCTGTGAGTTTGTCGAGTTATCTTTTTCTTGATTCTCTGCGCAGTCTACCCTCACACCTACGCAGTTACTTCTTGAGACATCACATGCTGCGCAGTCTTTGTTTAACACGCTGTCCCCATCGTTACTACTAATACTTGCGTAATCATTACTGCTGCTGCTCAACTTTTCATGATTAATATTAATAATCATGTGGTTTTCTCCAGCGCTATTCCTATCACCTGCGTAGTTTATATTTCCAGCGCTGACCACCTTCGAATCACAACAAATGATGTTTGAATTTTTCTCTGCGCAGTCTATCCTCACACCTACGCAGTTACTTCTTGTGACATCATATGCTGCGCAGTCTTTGTTTAACATGTTGTCCCCATTGTTACTGCTAACACTTACGCAATCATTACCTCCTGCGTTGATCATCATGGTCTCTGCGCAGTCCCTTTTTAATTTGCTGTCGAAGTTATCTCTGCTGTCACACATAGTTTTAATATTATTCATACCTGCGCAGTCTTTGTTCTTGCTGTAACAGGTGCTGTTTGGAATAGTTTTAGTACCTGAGTCTGTGCTATAACCTTCAGCGTTGACAACGATTGAACAGGCCTTGGTTTCTGCGCAGCTGCCTCCACTAAGCTTAATCGAATCTGCGCAGTTTTCTTCCCATGAATTATGGACTGTGCAATCGATTTGGGAATGGACTGCGCAGTTGTTATCCTTGCCATCTACGCTGTGGGAACAGCAGGTATTGCTGACATTCTGCGCAACTCTAGTGGCGTGGTCCAGGGATCCATTTTCCTCATGAGAATTGTTTAATAGTCTGGACAATTTCTTTTGCTGCCTTGCCAGAGCAATTTTTCCTTCATTATCAGCTTTGAGAGCAGTCCTGGCATCAATAATAGCCCAGAGATTCTTACTGATGCTGTTGGCAAGCTTAAGGTGGGATGAGAGAGCTAAACGACCCAGGTTTTATATTGAAATTATTTCTTCTTTTTAATTTTTAGGCTTTCTTTAGTCTTAGTTTATAGTTCATTTCCATAATTTCTATATAACAATTAATTAATATATTAATTATTATATTAGTAAATTATAAATTACTTATTATTTATAATTGTTAATATAATTAGGTTAATACATTAATTTAATTTTATATTGAAATTATTTCTTCTTAGTTTATTAGGCTTTTTAGTCTTAGTCTAGTCCTTAATTAATCTTTAGGGTTTGGTATTAATTTACTTTTCCAAAAATTTAAATAATAAAATAATAATTTATTAAAACATATTAATATTAAATTATATTAAATTAATTAAATTAATTAATGATTATTTCAGCCGACAGTATATTGTTCTAAAATTTATCCTCATCACTATTTATTACTTCTTTGTTGCTCTTCTGTTATCATCATTCTCATATCCTGATGATGGATCCCAGTTGGGATTTGAAACGTTGGTACAAAAATGTTAAAACTGTGGATTCTCCGGTCAATGATTCAACAGATGGAATACTTACTTGGTTGCACTGGTTGTTTCATTTCACTTGATCAGGTGATGAATGAAACTGTTAGAGTAGGTTGTGATGAATAAGCTCCCCTTTGAGCATCATTTCTAGTTTTTCGGTTGTGTTTAAGTATTAAGTCAGTTTTTAGTTGAGTGAGAGTCAATTTGTGTTGTCGAGTCATCAGTTTTCAGTCATGCATTTCAGCTTGAGTTTTTGACTCCATTGCCCAATGGATGAAGGCACTGTCTAGCTCTTCCAGAGATCTGTCGTTCTTGGCACCTCCAAGGAGCTACCATCCCCATTGGAGCCAATGTTAGTGTCAGTATTTTCAGCCTTCCTCCAGTGATCAAATATGCTCTTACAAAGTGGTCTTAGAGTGTCAAGGCCAAATTTTGTCATTTCAGTGAGTCTACAAGCAAAATTTGGTCACTAGGCATTAGGTCTAGGGTTTGCTTTCACTCCTTTCAAAATTGCCCAAATGTCAGTCTATTACACTATTCAGCGAGTATATCATCATTCATAGGGTTTTCATCATCACGTCAAGTTCCATTGGGTCATTTTACTCCTTGTTCATGCTTCAGTTGCGCCTAGGCAAGGTTCATTTCCCTCTCCTAGGGTTTTGAAGGCAATTTCTCTTGGACGGTAAAATCATCAGCAAAACTTATATCCTGATGTTCATACACCTTCCCCTATCCTTCATGTACCTTATCAAATGCTTCCCATCACTGAGATCCCCCAAATTCCTCATTTTCGCACAAACCCTAGTTTCTTGCTACAACCTGGCAATTTTCTAGGTTGGGCATGTGTTTTGCCCTTTTGGACCCCTTCCCCTCACTCAATCTCTGAGATTCCACTTTTCCCTACTTCCTAACATCCCTCCCCACTCCCCAAAATTTCCTCAAGAATTTAGAAGCCTCCTATCCCCTTCATTTCGCTTCATTTCGACAAAGTTCCTTGTTTCACACATCGGGATAAGGTTCACTTAAAAGATATTTCAGAGCAATAAAAGATGAATTTTGGAAACCTGAGAGAGGTTTTTGTCCACAATATGCCAAGTACAAAAAACCTCCTTCACAGTTTACACAGGTGTCATGCTTTTATATAAATGTTAAAAATATCGTTGCCTCAGGAGAATCGAATGCACCTCTGAAGTGACCTTGGAAAAAATAAAGTTTTCTCCTAGCTTGGTTGGCCAAATGACTTTCTTGATGAGTCCAATGATACCTAGACACAAAGATATTTCCAATGAGCTATCATGGGTTCAATTTGGAGTTGAGTAAGGCATTCAAAAGTTGACTGCAACAGCACTTTTCCTTGAGGCAGCCTCATTTGGCACATTTTGACCAGTCTTGGGAGATTTGATTTTTGACAAGGAAAATGAACTCCAAATTGAAAAAATCCAGTTGGGTTGGAAATTAGACTCAAATAAATTTCCAACGAGCTATCTTGCACCCAATTTGGACACTGGGAAGGCCTCCAAAAAGCATCTGAAAGTCGCGCTACGCGTTGGGCTCAAGCGCGCTACGCATCAGGGTTTTTGCTCAATGCGTAGCGCGCCGCGCGCTACCCTTAAGTTGGGGAGGTCCATTTCACAAAAACTCAGCATTTTTGGATTTTTCATGACAAATTACACTTTCTCAGCCACTGCCAAGACATTTCATCAAGTTTTGGGCCCCCAAAAGGTCAAAAAACATGCAAAAAATGACCTCACTGCCCCTTTTTGGACACACAGGAAGCAGTCTTGGGAGATTTGATTTTTGGAGAGGCAAATGGGCATCAAATTGAGAAATTCCACTTGGGATGGAGAGTAGGAATATAGACCTTTCCAACAAGCCCACTTGTGCCTCATTTGGATGTCGAGAAGTGCCTCAAAAGTGGCCTGAAAGGTGCGCTACGCATTGAGAAATGGCGCGCTACGCATTGGGAAAATTTCCCAGTTTTGCACCTTCAGCTCAGGAAAACGCAGCATTGACTAGTTTTGACTTTTTGGTGGGATTTTTCATCCTCCATGATGTAATTGATGTAATTTCATGTTAACATGACACTTTTTTACCTATTCTAGAAGATTCATTCATAAAATGGCAAACATTTAATGAATGAATTGGTTTCCTAGCTTATAGAGGCAAGTTGTTTTGACTGCCTAAATTGTAGTGCTTTGTTTAGAATTGGTTGAAACAGCTCCTAGGATGATGAGCTCGACCCCTAGAGGAAAGGGAATGGGTTGGCATGGCCTATATTATTTATTTTCTAAATCATTTTCATGGTTGGAGAGGTTGGACTCTTGAGGGATAAGCTTAGACTGTATTACTCTTTGTATCTCTACAATTTTAGCAAAGGAAGGACCAGGGTTTTGCAGCACTATTTGGGATTCCTGTGGTTATTTGTGTTGATGGTTTGTTTCTCTCATGTACTTGTAAGTTTGTTATGTGTATCATTTTCCTACTCTTCTCTTCTGCAAATTAAGTAAATGAAGTGTTAAAGTAGAATTCATGGTTTCTATGCTCTGCCTTTAAGTTTGCTTAATATCTATGTTTTCATCTATCTAAGGAGAACTCTTGATGGTTTCTTGATCTCCTTAGCTCCTCACCGGTCATTTCTATCCATTCACTTATTTCAAAGGCATCAAGACAATCTCCTACCTTGCCCCAAAAAGACCTCTGCAAAAACTGTGTCTCATCCCCGCACCCAAAATTGTTGTGCTCAGTTTTTCAACAAAACCATAAAAATTTGAAATCAAACTTTCCCTATCAATTTACTAGCCTAAAATCAGTGTTCTTTATTGGTCATCTCAGCCCTTTGAAAACCTTTTGCCGAGATAGACCCGGAGAGAGCCCTCTCCTGTCCCCGTAGGGCTAGCTACGAGGCTAAGTGGTTTGATGTTGACTTGAATTTTGCCTTGTTTAGCCTGAGGCCAAATTTGAGCGCTAACACTGATTACGTGACCAAATGGGCTTAAGCAAAAGCACTAGTCCGGGCAACTGAACAAACAGTGGTAAACTTCCTTTTTGAAGAAATTTTTGTAAGGTATGGAGTACCAAGGGAGATAGTGACAGATCAAGGTACTTAGTTTACTTCAAAGCTGGTCAAAGACATCACAGAAAAATATAAAATCAAACACAGGAAAAGTACACCTTACCATCCACAAGCCAATGGCCAGGTGGAATCTACAAATAAAACATTGGAAGGAATTATCACTAAGACAATAGCAATGAACAGAAAGAATTGGGAAGAGAAGCTCAAAGATGCACTCTGGGCTTACAGAATCACGTGGAAAAACACTACAGGATTTACACCATATTAGCCGGTGTATGGAAAAGAAGTAATGCTTCCTATTGAATTTCAAATACATACTTATAAGATGGTTGCGGATTTAGGAATTGATCTCAATGAAGCACAAAAAGAGAGAATTTGGCAATTGAACCAATTAGATGAAATGAGGCAGCAAGCAGAGGAGACAACAATCCTAATGCAGAAACAAAGGAAGCAGTGGCATGATGCACACATTAAAAAGAAATGGTTCAAAGAAGGAGACTAGGCTTTACTCTTTGACTCTAAATTTAGAGATCATAAAGCCAAATTTACAACACATTGGATGGGCCCATATGAAATAGTTCAAGTATATGTAAATGGATCAATCAAGCTTACTACCATTGATGGAGAAGGAAACACCTTTCTTGTCAATGGACATAGGTTGAAACTCTATCATAAGCCCATCAGTAAGGAGGATTTTATTCAAACTGTATTTCAGCAAAGGGAGGTTGAGATATTGCAGCCTTCAGCTGTGATATCTCTACCTTAGTTAATTCAATTTCATTTAAAAAATAATAATAAATAAATAAATAATAAATAAAAAACAAAAACAACAACAACAACAACAAACATAATAATGGTTTAGATGTGAAAATAGACTCTGGCACACTCTAACCCAGAATTCTTACTAGAAAACCAATCCTTTGGCTGGTAAGATTTCTTGTTCTCCTTGTTTCTTGTTTTTCATCAATTCAATAATGACTTGAGGACAAGTCACGGACTTAGTGGGGGAGAAGAACTAGTGGTTTTTCCCTATCTCATCTCCTCATTTTTTTAAATTTTCAAGGAATTTGTTTCAGTAATTCAGTATTTCAATAAAAGAATTGTTTTGATTAGAGGGACCTGTTCAACCAATATGCAGTGGGACCTGTTCAAAAGACTATATCAACATTACCAATATCAGAGGGACCTGTTCAGAAGGCTATGACAACATCAGCAATATCAGAGGGACCTGTTAAAGACTGCATTCAAGATACATCAGGCTACTTTAACAAAGTTTTCAAAGGTTGCTTATCATCAGCATTATAATCAAGGCTACATCAACACCAAGGATAAAAGAAGCTTCACGAACATGGTTCTTCAGAGTTCTTCAGATTTTAAAGTGATCCGGATTTAAACAGGAACTCAAAAAATTACAGAGATAACCATATACACAAAGATGCAACGGAAATAATACTTCATTTCATTAATGGAAAATACTGAAATATGCTTACAACCAGAAATGGAAATAAACCAGCTAGGGCGATGGTAGCTTATCTCTGAGAAGAGATGTGACGGCTACATGCCTCTGAACTGTGTTACAATGAGGCTGAAGGCCTATTTATTGTTGAGAAACAATGGAAAACCCTTAACATTCCAAAACCTAACCCTAGGAGATGAAACGCCAAACTGTGGGCCCCGTTTGGGGTAAATTGGTACATCAACTTCCCAGGGTCGTAACTTTGGCATATGATCTCCGTTTGACGCATACAATAGCTCGTTAGAAAGATCTATCCGAGTACTACCATTGTTGGAACGGGCAACATCGGTCCATTGCATGGACCCATATTGCCCCCGGATTCCCCAAAAAACGTCGTTTAGGGCCTCAAAACAGCTCCGGAAGTTCAAGACCCGAAAAACTGCTAAAAATAGTAAGTTGTGCTACAATTAAGGAAACTGAAAATGCTGAGAAAGACGATGGTGGGGGTCCAGGTGGACTTGGCAGGGGGCCACCAATATCCACCTGGATCATTCCTCCCCCCTTAGGAAGCAATGGTCCCCATTGCGTTGAGCTCCTCCATGAGATGAGGAAACTTTTGCTGAACTTGTTCCCTGGTGAGCCACTTGCCCTACTGAAGGAGTTGGCCTGCTTTGACAACTCGATATAGTTGGATATTCTGTTGGCGAGTGTTCTTGATCTGTGTGTCCATGATCCGATCAGTTGCAGCTTGTTCCATGCAATCTGGATTTAATTCTGTGGGTTTGAGCTGTTCTGCAATGTCGGATGTGTCTAGCAATGGTGGAAAGTATGGCCGAAGGCGGTCTACATTGAACACTGGGTGCAGGCCAAGGAATGGGGGAATGCTGAGCTCAAATGCATTGTCTCCCATAGCCTTAGTAATGGTGTAAGGACCATATCGGAGTGGTCTCAATTTCCGATAGGCTCCAGTAAGGCGTTCCTTTTGCAAATGCAACCAGACTTTGTTGCCCACCTGAAACTTGTGTGGCACCCGATGTTGATCATGTCGCTGCTTGTACTTGGCATTTGATTTCTCAAGAATGTCATGGACCTGCTGGCGAATATGTTGGATGCGCTCAATGAAGCTGGTGGCCTTATCTGTTTCGGACTGGACATGAGCTGAATTCATGTGAGTAGCTGCAAGTGGCATGGCCACATCAATGGGGCATAGTGGCTGGAATCCCAAACCCACCTGAAAAGGGCTATGGCCAGTGGAGCTGTGAAGAGCTCGGTTGTAGTTGTGCTGAACATAGGGGAGGCTCTCGTCCCATGTGCGTGGATTCTTTGAGTTATACATGCGCAGAATGTGCACAATCATCCTATTGACAACCTCTGTCTGGCCATCAGTTTGAGGATGGAAGGCTGTGGACTTCGTGAGTTTGGTGTCCAGCATTGACCAGAGACTGGACCAAAATGTGCTGAGAAACCGACTGTCCCGATCTGAGATGATCGACTGTGGGATCCCAAAGTGCACCCACACTCATTCAAAGAAGAGTTTAGCAGTGGCTTCTGCTGTGATATTCTTCTTGCAGGCCGCCATAATGGCCATCTTCAAGAATCTGTCGACGACTACAAAAACACAGTCATTTCCATGCTTAGTGGAAGGAAGGCCTGACATGTAATCCATGGAGATGGATTCCCAAGGTTGACTAGGGGTAGGCAACGGGGTTTAGAGGCCGTGCTTCTTAATGGTCGGTTTGGCAATGGCACAGACAGTACATGATCTGATGTACTTCCCAACATCCTGTCGAAGATTCGGCCAATAGAAATAATTTTGCAGTACTGCCACTGTTTTCTCGACCCCGAAATGCCCAACAGCTCGACTATAGTGTGCTTCCCAAATTATCTTGGCACGCTCGCTTGAAGGAACACAAAGGTGACCGAGGTGGCATAATAGGGCATCCTGGAGGTGAAAATCTGCAACATGTCGACCCTCCAAGAGTGTCTGGTATGTGTGGCCGAATTCTGGGTCGCTTTTGTAGAGAAGTGGCCAATTAGAAGTCTCGTGCCCACAAGAGTTGAGCACGGTGGTTAGCACCATGATCGGTGGTCGACTGAGGCAATCTGCAACATTATTGGTGCTGCCCTTATACTTGATATTCAAGTGGAACTGTTGCAGGTATGTAGACCACTTCTGATGGCGATCATTCTGCAATTTCCTTTAGGTCTGTATGAATTGCAGGGGTTGGTGGTCTGTGTGGATGACCGTTTCCTTCCCCAAAATGTAATGCTTCCATTATCGGCAGGCCTGTACAATGGAATACATCTCTTTATCATAAGTGGGGTACTTCCGGACTGTGTCTGAAAGTGTTTCACTGTGATATGCCACTGGATGTCCATGTTGAGTAAGGACTGCCCCAATAGCATAGTCAGAGGCATCTGTCTCGACCTCAAATGGTTGTTGTAAATCTAGTAACACGAGCACTGGTGTCATGCAGAGGCGATCCTTCAACTCCCTGAATGCCTTCTGTTGAGATTCAGACCAAAAGAATTTTGCTTTCGCCCCTCCCTTGGTGACTTGACTCAAGGGCCAAGAAATATGAGAAAACCCCAACACAAACCTGCGGTAGAAGTTGGCAAGACCTAGAAAGCTGCGGAGCTCTGTTAGAGTGGTTGGAGAGGGCCGATCCCGAATGACTTGGATCTTGGCTGGATCGACATGCACCCCCTGTTCATCAATGATGTATCCCAGATACTGAACCTGGGTCATGCCAAAAGTGCATTTCTCCAAATTGGCACATAGCTTGTGTTGCTGCAGTGTTTGGAGAACCTGTCGGATGTGGTGGAGGTGCTCTTCCCAACTCTGGCTGAAGATCAGAATGTCATCCAAGTATACTACTACAAAGGAGTTGGTGAATGGCCGCAAGATGTCATCGATTATAATCAAGGATACATCAACACCAAGGATAAAAGAAGCTTCACGAACATGGTTCTTCAGAGTTCTTCAGATTTTAAATGGACCTGTTATATTCAATTTCGTTTCAAAGGGACATGTTTTAGACAATGAAGATCAGTCATACCTGTACAAACAGATCATTCATACCTATGCAAGCCAAATCAGCATTTTGTCAACCAACAAGTGTAATGTATTGTTGAAATTTTATTTTTAACATTTAAAGTTCTTAAATTATTTTAGAGTTAAAAATAATAATTATTATTGCTTGTTATCAATTTCAAAAACCCCTATACCCATCACCTTTGTAGTATTCCTAACTACTCACCTCATTATCACTCTTCTTATCATTTCCTATCACACCTTAGCCTATTCCTATTCCTACTATGCTCTTCAAACCTTTTCATAAACCACTCTTCAAACCTTTTCATAACATAAACTCATCATTTTAAATCGGCCTTTTGTCAATAAAGTACCAACAAGTAGTGGATACTCAATGAAAAAGTTCGTTCAATGGGAAGACATTTGTCACACCATCTATCCTCAAATGATTTCATTCCTTTCGACTGTTGGAGTTACAAAAACAAGCTTCTAACCCAAGTCTGCTTATGAATTGTATCCGTTATCATCACACGATTTTCATATTGTGTTATCATGATTATACCTCTACAAATCAGTACTGCTCCTCTATATTCATGATTTGAATGCGCCTTCTGACTCTGCATTATCATCATAGTAGTTGGATGAAGGTCGGCTATTGAGTTTTCATTTTATAAAACTCTGAGTTCATAAAGTTAGTTACAGCGTTAGTATTCAGACTCTGAGTTTCTCAAAGAGGGCCGAGATAGTAGGTGCTATAAAGGGAGAACATATAGCATACAGGCTTATCCCGAGTTTTTACTTCCGCCCTGAGAATTGAGGACATTACCAGGTCAGCTCAGTGGAACGCAGGAAAAGAGGTAACAAGTTGAAAACCCTGATTGAAAAAAAAGGGTTAGAACAGAGATTTTTAACAAAATGACCAATAGAGCAGAGCCCAAAATATCATGAAGACTATGTCACGATTTTAAGGGAAAAACACTGGTTGTCTTTTCTAGAGAAATTCAATGGAAACAATGAAGGAGTTACGAAGCAATTTGCATTTTCCTTCAATGGAGAGAAAGCTTTGATAGGAAATTTCTCTTTTAGAATTTCAGAGCATACCATAGCACAAACATTAGGAATCAGTCCAGAAGGGGAAAAGTATTTCAAAACCAAACAATTTAAGGAAAAATCATGGACTCAGTTTATGTCTAGGTCAAGGGTTTCCTCTGTCAATTGGAAAAAGGGTGTTCCTAGAAGCTGGATAATTCACCCATGGGACGAGATGGTATACATTATTCAAAAATTTGTTACATGTGAAGGACATTACAGTATAGTATACCTATATCACATAAAAATTTTGTTGCTCTTAAAAGTTCAATGCACTATCAGTCTGCCCTATTTCCTCTTACAAAGCTTGACTAAAATGTCGAAGAACATTCAGAAACAAAAAGGTAATGAAGGTAAGAGTTTGTATCATTTTGTTTTGATAAAAATTCTAATTGAATTTGAGTTGCAGAGGAGAGGAAAAACATGGAAAGAATTTTTTATTGACAATCAAATTAAAATTAGAGAAGATGAACAGGAACAGCAAGAATGCACAGAGTTTATGATTGATATTGATGGGGAAATCCCTGAGCATAAGTCAAGCAATGTTCCTCAACCCAGCAGTAGTGTAAGGACACGAAGGATGAGGCAAGAAACTGCCAAGAAAATTGAAAAAGATAAAATATTCACTACTTATAAGAGAAGATCAAGGAGAATAAAAAGGAATCAAACACAAGATGATCAACCAGAGCCGAATGCAAATACACCAATGGAAATTGAAAGCAGTACTAATTCACAGCCAGAACAGGAAGCAGAAATGGAAACTGAGAGTAACAAGGAAGGAAGGAAAGAGCCAGCACCTGCAAACAAGAAACAAGGAAGGTTAGAGAAACAGATTGAAGAGCTAAAAGAGGAATTGATGGAAGTAAACATGTTAGAGAAGGTCATAAAGAAGGAAAATGAAATGTTGAGAGCTTAGAGCAAGAAGATTCAGCAGAAAAATGAGAAACTGAAGAAGCAAATCAAAGAACTTAAGACTGATCAAACTGAAATGTGCAAATGGGCGACAAAATGGTACACTCAGAAAAAATCTCTCAAAGAAAAATATAAGAATATGAAACATGAGTTCCAAGTTCAGAAGAATGCCCAAGTTCAGAAGAATATAGATGTATTGCTACAAGCGGCAGAGGCACAAGCAGGAACAAAATATAAAGGGAGCACATCAGGATTAGCATGAGGACATGCTAAATCATTGAGTTTGGGGGAGATGTTGGTACTATTTTATTGCCATTCTTTCTTCTAAAAATCCATCATTTATCTATCATTTTCTTCCATAAACTCCTCATAGTCCATTGAAATTGATGAATGAAGCATTATAATTGTTATTTTACATTAAATTTAATTTGTGGATTTTTATGTTAAAAATTGGAAATTTTCAACAAAATTACGGGATGTTATGACTTCTTGTAATGGTTTATGTTGTGACACGTGGCATGGAAGGAAAATTGAAACAGAGGATAAGGACATGATCTAGGATGTACATACATGGTGGAAAATCTATTTAGCATTGAATCTGGAGCTCCTGAATACATGGTCAATGCTGGTCAAACCCAGCCTTTTTGGTTGTAAAAGCAACAAAAATTTGAAGTTACCTAAACTGATTTCGTTTTGTTTTAGAAATCAGTTAGGATTAGAAAAAACGAAAATAGCCTTTTTGATTGTAAAAGTAGAAACATCTGAAGCAATAATGAATGTACGTTTGGTTGTAAATTTTAATAAATAGGAAGAATGCTAGTGAAAAATGTTGATTGACAAGAGCAGACTTAAGACTGCTTATTCCAGAACTCTATTTTAATGTAATCGATTCTCAGAACTTAATCAAAAGGCAGAATTTCATATGGTGTTTATGACTTAGCGTTCTTATCATCTGAAGTTTTTCTAAGTGTGCCATCAAAGTGTGGAAGGGCCCTACGTGAAGATTGGTACACTTTCGTTTCTGTTTCATAGAACTTAGTCTTCAGATCTGAATAGCGTTTTATGTCATTTCATTGCTTGTGAGTTGATCAATTTGATTAGAAGTTCTTGCGGTTGTTATTTTATGATTCATAATAGTACTTTGAAAATTCAATTGCAAAATTATTGAATCAGACTTTGTAAAAGGTTTAATTGAACATTGAATTTCAAGATATTTCTATGGACTCTGTTTTCATGAATTGGATTTTTAGTATGCTTAGTGTGTTACCTTGAAAGAGTTTTTGTGAATTATATACTTGTAAGAGGATTGAGAACTCAAACTAGTAACACGCTGTTTTTTTAGAACAGTTGATTAAATTAGATGATATAAGTGTTTAAATTGTGAAAGGAAACATATTTCAATCTCTTGTAAAAGAGTGTTGTAGCCTGTCACAATAGACACTTATTTAGATAGATGAGATCCTTTTAGGTCTATAAACTTTATACATGTGCCTCTAAGTTTACCTACCTTGGTTGACATTAAATTTAGTCTAATCTAGCACCCTGGATTGGGCACTACAATGTTTATCCTTATAATGATATTAGATTCTTCCACTATGGAAATATTATGGAAGCCAATAATTGCATAATAGAAGTTAGAATATCACAAGTAATGCATCAGAACAACAAAATCATAAGATTCATACATAGTATCATGTATAACACTCTTATGAACCTTGTTGATATGTTGATATAACTAATTTCAAGATTATACCATGGATGTGCCACAACTACTTGTTGAGCCATGGAAGAAAAAAATGTGTTCATTCAACACAATGTCAGGAACCTAGAGTTTTCATTTCCATCTCCTTGAGGTGTAACCATAGATCAAAAGTATCAAGGGCATATTACATAAATGTTTCTTGACTACCATGACATGGAATCAAGGTCACAAGAAAATTGTGGCACTATAGGTTCTATATGCCTATTTATGATATGTAAAGAAGCAACCACTTTTTGGAAAAGTAGAATATAACATATATGGAACCAGACTTTGTAAGACAATGTCCCTGTTGAGTCCCAATTTTTCTCATTTCTAATGATGTTTCTAAAGTCTTAACCCCTTTATTATGAACCTTTCTTAATCCTTGAACACCCTCTTTTACCATCTTTTGCATATTTTGACCAAGAAGGTGTTGTGAACTTGAAGGTATGAAAATTATTTTTAAAATATGTCTTTTTACTTTAATTCCTAAGTATTTTTGAAGTTAAAACGTTATCTAATCGAATCACCTACAAAATCAAAGAAGTTGACCACATATTGTGTAGATCAACCATTTTCTGAAGCGGTTCCAAGACTCCTGCAACTACTCCACAATTTCCTACAATCGCCTATTTCCTCTAGATGCAAAGATTTCCTGTAACTGCCATGATTTCCTGCAAATGTGGTGATTTCTTGTAACCGCCCTGATTTCCTACAGTGATATCCATGGTTGGCCATGTTCTGGTCAGCCTCAAAGAGAATGAAGACATGGGTTTTGTTGAGAAAGTCACTAATATGGATGTTGTCCTATTGGATGCCTCGGAACTACCACTGAAACTACCCAGATCTTCATTCCTTTCTCATATGGTTGTATTTAAAGACAGTTTCAGTAGCTTCACGAAGTCTGTTCGATCCATTCTTTTAGTCATGGATCGAACTCATCATGCTTTTTCTTGTTCAGCAATTATTATCTTGCAATTGTAGGGTGTTAGGTTTTCTAATTTGAGGCAGTTATGCCCATGCGTCTGTATGAAATACCTTTATGTTTATTGCAATGGGGGGATGTAGATAGATAACAAGGGATATAAAGAAGGATAGATTGAACATATCGGCTCCTATATTATTGAATATTTTCTAGATTAATACAATACTTTATGTTCCGTTGAATCTCATTGAGTAACTCCTTTCTTAGTTGAAGGGGTTGTGAGTAAGGGAGGGCCCCCTTTACTCACAACTCCTATAGCTGCAGATTTGTTTTATTTCCATTTATTCATGTCATGCATCAATAGAATTAGTACACAGTTTGTAGTTCTCTTTTCTAATTTGTAACAGTGTGCATGATGGTTAAATGTGAGATTATTTGATGAATGATTTGGAATTGTTGAATAGGCTTTCATTTCTATTATGCAGTGTGAACCGAGTTAATTTTTGTTGTTTGTGTTTGTATCTTTTCTTGGTCTGCATCAACAATTCTAGGTGTTGTAGAGAGATGAATTATCTACTCCATAGCCTTTTTTGCTAAGTGTTGATGAGGAAAATATTTCTTGAAGTTGTGTTTGTTTGTGTGATTCTATTTAGAACAACACTTACAGTATTAGCCTGCACATATTTTGTGCAACATCTCACAAGCTTACCTACCCATGGTCGATAATTTATGTCTGTCAAACTATAAGTCTATAATTTTCCCAAATAATTTGGCATCGTTGTTGGGGAGGTGCTAAGGGATGATACTGAAAGTGTTTTAGTATGATTTCTTTTTGTTTAAGTTTTTCAGGACTGGGGGAGTCGAAGTGGTAAGACGTGGGGTAAGGCCTATGCACCTGTAGAGATTAGAATTCACCAAAGCCACATCCTGATTGTTTGGTAGGTAGAATTTTTTAAATTTTCTATATGAATAGGGTCCAATATTTTAAAATATTTTTAGTGGTGGTGTGAGCACCACTTTGTTCACTAATAAACTGGTAAGGGAGAGGAAGTTCGTAAAAGAACAAGGAAAAGGAGACAAAGGAATCCAACAAGGCTTTACAGCTCTGACCAGGGTTTGATAGTTTATCCTAAGCGGACTAATACTCCCACAACAACTTCTTCTGTCAGAAAATCCCTTATTGCTAATCATTCATAATTTGCAATGGCACCTCAAAGGCCATGGAAAACACATCTTGTAGGTATGTTACAACAAAATTTTCAATTTCCTTATGCCCATAATCGAATGTGGAAAATTCCAATGCCTTGGAAACCTTGGCCTCAACAAGGGATTTCCCTTACCATGCTACACCAAATTATTCCCCTCAAAACTTTCATTTACAACAAATGGTACAGCAACAAGTTCCTGCCTAGCCAATTTCAATCTCAACAATAAATCCATCCAATCTACTCACAATATTGGAATGGTCATTTATCCCACTTATCCTACCTATTGCATTGCACCTCATCCTCTGCAGGAAATTTATGCACCTTTGCTGCAAGAGTTTCGTGTGTCTCTGTAGGAAATTGAACTAAGGTTAGAAAAAGTGATGACGCAACCAAAAAATATTGAAGAGATTATAGAGGAAGAAACCCATGATACACCTAAAATAGAAAATGTACAAGAAACAACATAACAAACCATTCTAAGATCACAAGAACCCTCTACAATTCAAGTAGGTGGGAAATTGCAAGCCTTGTGTCTTCTGGATTTGCCATTGAAAAACATGCAGACCCTGGAATTCTTGTGGCTATCATCTTCATCGATGGATATCTAATAATAAATACTTTAATTGATTTAGGTGCAACCATTAATATAATGAAAATGGAAACATTGTCCCATATAGGATTCTTTGATTTGCCTCCTACCCCTATTGTGTTAGAATTACTAGATAGATCTAAGGTCAAGCCAGAGGGTGTTTTGGAAGACATTGTCATTTCATTAGATTCCTGGGAATATCCTGTAGATTTTTATGTTCTTTGGCCTAAGACTAATTTAGGTAGGCACCCTTTAATCTGGAGGAGACCTTGATTGGCCACAACAAATGCCTTCATTAGGTGTAGGCCAGGGAACATGACCATCACTCATGAGGCTGAAATTAAGCACATCAATCTATATCCCCCTGCTAAACCCCTCTTGAAATCAGAAAAGATTCATTGGGCTGAGGAAGAACTTAATTCATAAATTATTCAACCAGTTTTGACAATAGCCCAAGCTATGGGCCTTAAAGAAAACACTGGGGATAATTTAATTAATTTCTCTATTTCAAACCCTGATTTTTCCCAGCACTTAGAGGGGCAGTCAAGTCATGAGATAGATGTCATTGCTGAGCATAACTTCCAAGACCATAGTACATTAGTTGAATTAGACTCATCCCTCTTATCTGTATTTCCTGCAAAATCAATGATTGAAGGTGGAAGCAAGGTAATTGATATCTTTCCTGAAAAAACTTTAATTATCAATTCTACCCTAAGTTATGAACAGGAAAACCGATTAAATTAGATATTGAAATATTTTTTAGACACGTTTGCTTGGGAATATGAAAATACGTATATGATACTTGGTATCTTCTCTAGTCTTTTATATGATTGCATAAAGGTTTATATGGATTATTTTACGGTGCTGGGTGATGCTTTTGAAGAGGATTTACGTAATCTTAGGAAGGTTTTGCAAAGATGTATAGAGAATAATATTTCATTAAGCAGTGAAAAATGTTTTATAATCACGATTGAAGGGGTTGTCTTGGATCATCATGTTTCTGCTACAAGAACTAAAGTTGAACCAGCAAAATTTGAAGTGATTTTGAAGAAGAAAGAGCTTTAAATGGTGGCAAAGAGAGTCATTCCTTTCACTACCTCTTCTTAATCTTTTGCTGCAATAAACTAAGCTTACTTTGTTCCTTCTTGTACTCATTAAACCATGAGAGGAAAATCTATTGGGTACAGGTTTATTCCTTTTTCCGGGCCTAATGGACTAATTACGGAAAGGGAGCTCCCTTCGAGTCTTCTTTTTCAGTATTTCAGACTTTCTAAAATTGAAATATGGTGAGCATAGACTATCCTGGGCTCATTCAAATAACAAGTTAGTATATCCTTTTGGATCCTTAGAATAAATTTCTCTTCTCAAGACAATTTTTGGTTTTCTCGTGTTCAACTGATGTGGTATTTCTTAAGGCCCTCCTTCCAACGATCTTGGCCCATCGACATCAGCAAATTATTTGGGTTTCAAGATTAGAGACTAGAGATGCCTTGAAGCTTATATACCTTAAATATAGGCTATCTCATCAACAGTAATGGGGATTCATTACAGCTCCTTGACTGTTGGATCCCACAGGGGATTTGACAACAGCTCATACATTCACACCTGAAAGGATGCATCAGATGTATCTTGGTCCTCTCTCTCATCATCAGTGATGGGCCTCACATTAGTTAACAGCTGACCTTAATGGCTGGTAATCCAGCGATTCCACTATACATTCGACCTCAGCACATTTATTTGTGTGTAGTGAACTGTACAAGAAGGGGAGAATATGGTTTCCTGTAGATGGATTTCTTGCAGAAAATTCCAACAACTGCATTTCCTGCAACAAAAACAATTATTTCCTGAAGAACGAGTTCAAGAAGAGCATATTATATAGAATCTGGAAAGTACCATCATTATTATTTGAGGCCACGTAGCTACATAATCTTTCCTCTGACATGATTTCGAAGTGGTTTATAATTTTAAGGAAGGAACAAGTGTCATCAAAAGTACTAGTTGTTGTAAGGTAATATCGAAGGTGTATTTTGACATCATAATACTTAAGGTAAGAAAAGGTAATGATATGAAAATTTTGAATTTGCATAAGCATGAGTCATGGCCACCCTCGCGGAATAAGGTGGCTACGAGTCATTTCTGTCATAACACGAGTCCCCATTCCTGATTATTATTTTGACGTGTACGATGGTTATCTTCCTGATATTTATTCCATAGGACAGATCATGATGGTAATCATGATCACATTCTGCATCTCTCAAAGTTTCCATTGCTCCCGATTCTTTCCTAATTAAGCCTTTTTGTCTTCATCTTGTTCGAATTGTTTCCACCCAGTCTTAGAAACCTATCAGTAAACGAAATTGAGCTCTGCTCCCTCTTCTGCTCCTAGCTATGGTTAAAATGAGATCCAAAGTGAGATATGAGCCTTAGGGTCCCGCACTACTTGACGCCTACCCACAGAGTAAGGCGAGGTTGGAGAAGGCAGGTTGGTTGCCTCTGTTCATGAAATATAGCAGCCACAATTCAGAGGTTACAAAGTCCTTCACCATAAACTTAAAGGGCGACAAGGCACAAGTGGGGAATGTGAAATTTAAGTTGATAGAGGAACTAGTAGCACGAGCATGTGAGATTTCACAAGATGGAGAGTGCTGGTTCAAGAACTAGTGATTTAACAAGGAAATGTGTGTGCCCTTTCTCAGGAAAGAACATGTAAACCCGGATTGGAGTAAGGGAATTTCCCAGGAATTCCTCAGAAATAAGTACCGCCGAATTTTTCTTTTTCTGTAGAAATATATCACTTGTGAGGGTCGCTATGGTTTAGCATTTCTATTTCATATTCGTCTTTTAGGCCATTTTAGAGACAAGCCCCTAAATTTACCCTACTATCTTAGAATGTCTCTCATGAAAATGGCTACCTCTACTAAGGAGAGGGTTGCCCATATAGAGGAGAATCTCTATCATCATGAATTGGTAAAAATCATTATGACAGAGGTTTTGCAGAAACAAGGAAAAATATGGGATGAGTTCTTGACTGAGAATTATTTTGTTAATGATGAGAAGGAGCATGATGTGCCTGAAACTAAAGAAGTAGAACTAATGGAGAGGCCTAAAAAGAAACCCTACACCCGTGTACAGTTAACTAAGGAGGTTCAGAAAGATGAAGAAGTGGTGGTAGTCAGGGAAACTATGGGGAAAAATCCTAAGGCATCGAAGGGGACCTCTACTCCTGCTAAGTGTTTCATGAGAAGCCAGGCAATGCAGCTGGTGACAAAGGAAATTTCCGAGGAGAAGGAACATCAAATTAAGACTAAAAATAAGGATAAGAAGCCCCAAGATTTTTCTAAGGGGAAACAAGAGAAGATTGAATCAGTTGATTTTATCGACAGAGAAGAATGGGAAATTGTGTCTTTCCAAGAACCACCGTTGCAGGAAAGCAGGGAGAAAACATATGAAGATGGCCAAGAACGGGAGGAATCAAGTTCGCCTCAGTCCTCTCAAGGACATAATGGGGATGAAGGAACACCTAAGAAAAATCAATCTCAAAAGGAGATGGAGGAGACCATTAATGAGCTCACCATGTCTAAGTGGGTGTTTTGGACAGAAAATAAGACCTTGAAGGAGAATAGTCTACGATTGCAGAAAGAGGTGGAAGAATGGAAAGAAAAACATCAGAAGACTTGTCGTATTATGAAGAAACATCAAGTTCAGATTGATCATTTACAGAAGAAGAATGAAGAGTATCAGAGTAGGGTACAGAAAGCAGAATCTAGTAGGGCACACCTAGACCACCTGGCTACAGTAGCTGCGGCCTAGAGCAAGGACTGAATTTTCTTCCTGGAGGAATGTTTTTACTTGCATAAGGGACATGAAAGAAGCTAGGTGTGGGGGAGATGTTGAGTCCCAATTTTTCTCATCTCTGATGATGTTTATGAGGTTTAACCCATTTATTCTGAACCTTTCTTAATCCTTGAACACTCTCTTTTACCATATTTTGTGTATTTTGACCAAGAAGGTGTTGTGAGCTTGAAGGTATGCAAATTATTTTAAAAAATTATCATTTTACTTTAATTCCTAAGTATTTTTGAAGTTAAAACGTTATCTAATCAAATCACCTACAAAATCAAATAAGTTGACCACATATTGTGCAGATCAATTATTTTCTGAAACAATTCTGACACTCCTGCAGCTACTCCACAATTTCCTGCAATTTCTGATTTCTTGCAGATGTGGATATTTCTTGTAACTGCCCTAATTTCCTGTAGATGTGGAGATTTCCTATAACCACCTTGATTTCCTGCAGTGATATCCATGGTTGAGCATGTTCTGGTCAACCTCAAAGAGAACGAAGACATGAGTTTTGTTGAGAAAGTCACCAATATGGATGTTGTCCTATTGGTCGCCTCAGAACTGCCATTGAAACCACCCAGATCTTCATTCCTTTCTCAAATGGTCGTATTTAAAGACAGTTCCAGTAGCTTCACAAAGTCTGTTTGATCCATGCTTTCAGTCATGGATCGAACTCATCATGCTTATTCTTGTTCAGCTATTATTAGCCAACAGTTGTAGGGTGTTAGGTTTTCTAATTTGAGGCAGTTATGCCCATGCGTCTGTATAAAAGACCTTTATGTTTATTGCAATGGGTGGATGTAGATATATAGCAAGGGATATAAAGAAGGACAGATTGAACATATCAGCACCTGTATTATTGAATATTTTCCAGATTAATACAATACTTTATGTTCTGTTGAATCTCATTGAGTAACTCCTTTCTTAGTTGAAGGGGTTGTGAGTAAGGGAGGGCCCCCTTTACTCAGAACACCTGTAGCTACAGATTTGTTTTATTTCCATTTATTCTTGTCATGCATCAATAGAATTAGTACATAGTTTACATTTCTCTTTTCTAATTTGTAATAGCTTGTGAATGATGGTTAAATGTGAGCTTATTTGATGAATGATTTGGAATTGTTGAATAGGCTTTCATTTCTATTATGAAAAGTGTGAATTGAGTTAATTTTTGTTGTTTGGGTTTGTATCTTTTAATTTAGTAACCGGAGAACCCAAAGTAATAACCATTTTTTATCAACTTTTCAAATCCCAACAGGGATCCATCATCAGGATATTCTTGAATGATGATAGTAGAAGAGCTTGAATGAAGGTATTAAATAGTTTTTAATAGTTTGAAGTAGGAAGATTAAATGAATGTCAATTGTTTTAATCATTTTTATTTATTATTATCCTATTTATTTTTTAGTTAATTTTAAAAATTTTAAATTTTTGTATCTTTTCTTGATCTGCATCAACAATTCTAGGTGTTGTAGAGAGATGAATTATCTACTCCATAGCCTTTGCTACTAAGTGTTGATGAGGAAAGGAGTTCTTGAAGATGTGTATGTGATTTTATTTAGAACAACACTTACAGTATTAGCCTTCATATATTTTTCGCAGCATCCCACAAGCTTACCTATCCCTGGTCGATAATTTATGTCTGTCAAATTATAAGTCTATAATTTTCCCAAACAGTCCCTACGTAGTTGATATTAGTATTGTAAGTGTTAGTTTTGTTTAACCATAACCACAGTGATTATTAATAGAAACATGCACCCAGGGTATCACAGGAAGAGGACCATGAAGGAATTAATGCAACAATAAATAAAAATAGAAGGATTATCTAAGGTCTCCAAGAAAAACCCATATCATCAACAGACTATGTTAAATTACTAAGCAAACCAATGCAAAGGCATACTAGGTTCTGGAAATTGATATGGGGACACTGATTTCCCACCCAATTATAGACGAGTTGTGACTAGAGTCACTTGTAGTTGTCACCCCTGAGTCAGATTCCATAGGGTGAGCAAGGGGGCTTACTTAAACCAGCACAACCCACTAGAGCAAGGGATGCAGGGACCTGATAAACCAGCACTATCACAGCACACTCCCTAAACTACAATCTTCCTCCGTTTCAAAATTTGTACCCAGACTCCTCTCTTTTTTTGAGGAGTTGTTTTTACTTCCCTCCCTTCTGCTTGATTCACTTATTTGTGTTTTCCCCTCTTATTCATGTAGATCCTCGAATACCACATCGTTGGTGGTTGTTTTTCTTTTCAATCCGGCCTTGTAATATTGTTCCACCTCTCCCTTTTTCCCTTTTTTTGTATTTTTTTACTTTTTCATCCTCGGTTTTCCTACTAGAATCTTGCAAGCTAATCATTAATGTGCCACTTGGTCCCCTATCCCATGCTTTCCACCTGTCAGCCTCCATGGCTACCACCAAACAAGCCAACATCCCAAGTAGTCTTCCCCCTCCACCTCAGCTCTGGAACATGTGTCCCTGTTAGCATTGTGGCACTGATTTAGAGCTATGGCACAGGTGTTGTCCTTGATGGCAACTCACTTTAGAGACAGATCTCAGTACAGGCTCTCAGAATGAAGGAAAAAGATATATACGCAGGTTCACCTAGACGAAGGCGCGTATACACGCGGGTTAGACGTTACAAAGGCGTGTATGCATATACACGCACTTTCACGCAAGGAAAAGCACATATATGTTGGAGAACTTACTTTTGGTCTGTGTTAGTTAGTCCTTGGTATTTGAACCTATGATTTTGGACCATGGTATCTCGTCAGAAGTGTTGATCCCAAGTATTGGGTCCATGGTATTGTTTTATTATGGTTTTGGACCGTGGTATTGTGAAAGCCCTGAGACTATAAAAGAGGAATGAGATCATTTGACAAAGGATCATCTGAATTAATTGAATATCTAATAAGTGCTAGATCTGAAATATTGGTGATTGGGGTTATGGTGCAGATTTGGATCTGAATGAAGGAGGAACCTTAGCGCAAAGAGAAGGATAAGTTCTATTGATGGGTCATAATCTTTAGGCTTGAATGATAGTATTTTTGTATGATTTTGATATGTTATATGTGGCGCATGCTTGATCTATAAATCTGATCATCTGGGTCAATCAGTGTCTGAATATTTGAAAGAGTGAATTATCCTTTATAGATCTGTAAGCAGGTTCAGTGAAGCGAAGTCACGTATACACGCTGGTTCAGTGAATAAAAACAGCGTATACGTAGGTTGGTCCAAACACAGAAGCATATGCACGCAGGTTTCAAGTTATTGAAGTAGCATATATCTTTTGAGTTGTGATCTAGCTGCTTCTGTTTATTGCTGCAGTGTTCTGGGTTCAGAATTTGGTGTGTGGTTACTGTTACTGTGTTTTGTGTACAGCCGTCAGAGAAGTATCTACTTGATTCAGTTCTAATTGGTGAAAAGGAGATTGTTTGATGCAGAAATTTTTGATGATTGATTGATGTTCTTGGATTCAGTCTAAAAATTTATGAAACGTGGTCCCTGGAAGAAAGAGAAGGTTGTAGCCTTCTGTAGGCCAGCACCTATGTACTAGTATCTTGGCCAGTGCAAGAGCTAAGGGGATTGTATCTCCCTTCTAGGAGAAGCTAGAGAACGAGAGAGGGTTGTAGCTCTCTGCAGGTTGCAGCCTGCGTACTGGTAAAGGACTGCACCAGTACATTGTAAAAAGAAGTTTCTAATTAAAATAAGATAGAGACGAATTGCAACAGGTGGTTTTCACCCACATTGGGTTTCCACCTTATATCTTGTGTTCTTGTGTGTGATTGTCTTCAGATCTGTTTTATTGTTTCTAGTTACTATTTATTTGATTCTAATACACAGATTAATGATCAACATCTATAAGATAAATTAAATTATAAGTCTGCATTGCATACGCGGGTTTCCTTCTCTGTAGTTGCGTATATACGCGGTTTTATCTAACTGAAGTAGCGTATATGATCTGGGTTTGAAAAAGAAAATAAGTGACTTGATAATACTGATTCACCCCCCCCCCCCTCTCAGTATTATTTCCAACAATTGGAATCAGAGTAGGTCCTTCTGAAGAAGCTTGATTGCTTGAAGGAAGATCCATCATCATGAGCAACTACGAAAGAGAAGCATCAATCAGGCCACCAATTTTTGATGGGACCAACTTCGTCTATTGGAAGGTAAGAGTTACAGCCTATCTTCAATCTCTTGGTACAGAAGTCTGGGATATCATAGATACAGGGTACACTTTTCCTTCAACAACTCCTACAGATCCGGCTGGTAAGAAGCAATATGAAACAAATGCAAAGGCTGTCAATAATCTATTAGGATGTCTATCTCAATCAGAATTCGTCAAGGTTATGCAGTATAAATCCGCAAAAGAAATATGGGACAAGATTGTTCTGAGCTATGAAGGAGATGAACCGGTAAAACGAGCAAAACTTCAAACCCTCAGAATTCAGTATGAAAATCTTAGAATGCACAATGATGAAAGTGTGGCTAACTATTTCCTTCATGTAGATGAGATTGTTAATTGTATGAAAAACTTGGGTGAAGAAATAAAAGAGGCTATTGTGGTTGAAAAGGTTCTAATATCTTTGTCCCCTAGGTTTGAATCTAAAGTTTCTGCAATAGAAGAAAAAGAGAATCTACGAAACCTTACCATGTCACAGCTGCACAGAATTCTAACTGCTTATGAAATGAGGAAAGGAGGACCATCAGACATGAGAGAAGCTGCTTTCAAGGCTTCAGGCAAAGGAGATTACTATGAGTCAGGACACATGTCAGAAGAAGAGGAAGAATCAAATTTTTCCAAGAACCTTCAACGGGGTGCTGGAAGATTCAGAGGTAAGTTACCTTTCAAATGCTTTGCTTGTGGAAGAGTCAGTCACTATGCTACCAAATGTCCTCATAAGGATAAGATTGACAAGGGTAAGGAACCTGTTAGATGGAACAAGAAACAGAATGTAAGTAAGAAAAGCTATTACACTCATGAAGATAGTGATGAACTTTCAAATAGTGAGGAAGATGAACAAGGTAATAAATATAAACTTTTAATGGCTTTTGAAGATGATGATTTTTTGGATGCTATAGATGAAGAAAGTCTTTATGAAGAGATTTCTAGACTCAAAATTTGTTTAGAAGAGAAGAATGTGATCATAGATACTCTACAATTCCAACTTGCTGAAAAGGAAAAACATCATGAAAGTTAGAATGTGAAATTGTGGGACTGAGAAAAGAGATTGAGAAAACAAAAGCTCTTAATCTTATATTTGTTAAAGGATCTGACACGTTAGATGAGATTATCAAGGTGCAACACTCTCCACTAATCAAGACAGGTCTAGGATATAATGAAGAAACAACTCAAGCACAGAAACCATCTACCTCCAAGAGTTATCTTGATGCTGCAAGAAGAAGTGAACAAAGACCCAATCGAAATCACCAAGTAAATTGGGGGCAATCTACTTTAAGGACAAATAGAAGCTACAACTAGCCATAGGTAAAACCTTCTCAATTTGCCTCAAGAATGGATGTCAATAGGAACTACAATCATTCGGTTGGTAGATTTGATAATCACAGGAGTTTCTTCAATGGCCAATGTTTTGCTTGTCATAACTTTGGTCACAAAGCAGCTCAATGTGTTGCCTATAAGACAATCATGACTAGAGAAGCTCATAAACAGAGGAGTATGACTGGGATCATGAAAAGGACTTACAACAACTTCTCTGCTCTTGAAAATGAAATAGAATGTTCTATTTGTAACAATTTCGGTCATGAAGATTCTGAATGCAGGAGCAGGTTTCGGCAGACAACTCAGAAGGAGCAAGCCTCAAGTGCAAAATCATGGAGAATAAAAGAACCCCAACCAAAAAGATGTGGTACAACCTTATATGCGGAAGGGAAGGAAAATCAATGGTACATCGATAGTGGATGTTCGAAACATATGACAGGTGATAAAGAAAAACTTCAGTCATATAGTGCCTTAGAGAAGGAGAAGAAGGTTTCTTTTGGAAATGACACCCCTGCTCTCATAAAAGGTAAAGGTTCTGTTCAGCTGAAAGAAAGGGTCAAAGCTGGAAATGTCATGTATGTTTATGGCTTAAAGCATAATCTATTAAGTGTCAGCCAGATGTGTGATCAAGGAACTGAGGTAATATTTCGATCAAATGGATGTAGTGTTTGTGATCTTGATACTGGAAAAACAGTGATCAAAGGCATAAGGACTCCAAATAATTTATACATATTCAAAGAAGGACAACATCAATCCTATCTGAGCATGAATGATGAACACTGGCTATGGCACAGAAGATTGGGCATCTTACTTTTTCACAGATAAGGAAGCATGCAAATACCAAGCAGTTCGTGGTCTTCCAGACATTAGAATCCTAGACAATACAATATGAAAATCATGTCAGCTTGGTAAGCAAACCAAAACTAACTTCCCTGAGAAGGAAGGATCAGCCAGCAGGCTGCTTGAACTTGTCCATACTGATGTATGTGGTCCAACTAGGAAAAGGTCACCTCGAGGAGAAGAATACTTTATATTATTCATTGATGACTATTCCAGGATGTCTTGGATAGGACTCATGAAGCACAAAGATGAAGCCTTCGAAAAGTTCAAATCATTCAAAGCCTTGATGGAGAACGAATCAGATCTCAGAATCAAATGCCTCAGGTCTGATCAAGGAGGAGAATTTACCTCAAATGAATTTTTCGATTTTTGTGAAGAACATGGAATAAGAAGGTAATTCTCTACAGCTAGGACTCCTCATCAAAATGGAGTAGTGGAAAGGATGAACAGAATGGTTCAACAAATGGTTCATGCAATGCTTGATGAGTCTGGAACTCCCACAACTTTCTGGGGTGAAGCCGCATTTGCTGCAGTTGTTATTCTCAACAAGACAAATGTCCGGGTGAACAACACTCAAACTCCTCATGAGCTCTGGTATGGTGAGACTCCTTCGGTAAAATATTTCAAAATTTTTGGAAGCAAATGCTATATTAAAAATAATGATGAAAATCTTGGCAAGTTTGAACCTAGAGTAGATGAAGGCATTCTCCTTGGTTATTCTCCCCACAACAAAGCATATAAATGTTACAACAAAAGACTTGGAAGAATTGTTGACAGCATTGATGTAGTGGTTGATGAAGAAGGAAACATTCCTAGGCAAGTGAAATCCAAAGATTTCGAAGATGATGAGGACTATCCTTCAACATCAAATCAGACTTATGATGAAGAAGAAGCTCAAGAGGCACCAGAAGAACAGATAAGAATAGAAGATAAGACTCCATCCAGGTACGTTCAGAAGAATCATCCAGAATCTCAAATTTTGGGGCAAAAGGAGGCAGGTATACAAACAAGAAGAACAATTGCAGAAGCCTCAAGCTATTTGGCATTGCTCTCCTCCACTGAACCACAAAATGTAAAAGAGGCATGCAAAGATGAATGCTGGGTCAAGGCAATGGATGAAGAACTTGAGCAAATCGAAAAGAATGACACTTGGGAGTTGGTTCCTAGACCAAAAGATAAGAATGTCATAGGGACAAAATGGATCTTCAAAAACAAGTTGAATGAAAATGGGGAAGTGATTAGAAACAAGGCCAGACTTGTTTGTAAAGGGTATGCTCAACAAGAAGGAATAGACTGTGAAGAAACTTTTGCTCCCGTTGCTAGACCTGAGGCCATTAGAATGTTCCTTGCTCTCTCTAGATTTTAGAAATTCAAAGTATTTCAAATGGACGTGAAATCAACCTTTCTGAATGGAGACTTAGAAGAAGAAGTGTACATTGAGCAACCAGATGGTTTCAATCTTGGGAATGATCCAAATCTTGTATGCAGACTAAAAAAAAGCTCTCTATGGTCTTAAACAGACTCCAAGGGCTTGGTACTATCGTTTGGACAAACACCTTCATCAACAAGGCTTTTCAAAAGGATCAGCAGATAACAATCTTTATATAAAAATTGAAAATAACAAATTGCTAATAATTATTGTGTATGTAGATGACATTATCTTTGGCAGCAATGAAGAAGATATGAGTCAAAACTTTGCCTTGGTGATGCAGAAAGAATTCGAAATGTCATTACTTGGAGAGCTGACATATTTTCTTGGTCTACAAATCCAACAAAATGAAGGCGGTATCTTTTTATCTCAAACCAAGTACCTCAAGCAGATTTTGAAGAAGTATGGTATGGAAGATTCAAAACCAGTATGTACCCCTATGGTTACACGATGCAGCCTTAGTGAAAATGATGAATCAGTAGCAGTGCATCAACCAACCTATAGATCCATGATTGGAAGTCTGTTTTTTTTAACAGGTACCCGACCAGACATCATGCATGCAGTGGGAATAGTTGGAAGATCAAGCAAATCCAAAGGAAACTCATCTTCAGGCAGTTAAGAAAATCTTCAACTACCTTCAAGGAACTCAAAACTATGGCTTATGGTATCATAGAGATACAAATCTCACACTTCATGCTTATATAGATGTAGATTGGGCCCGAAGCATGGATGACAGGAAAAGCACTAGTGGTGGTGCATTCTTCATGGGTTCCAGATTAGTATCTTGGTTCAGCAAGAAACAAAGTTCGATTGCTTTATCTACAGCTGAAGCGGAATATGTGGCTGTTGCATCTTGCTGCACTCAACTCCTTTGGATGATGCAAACTTTACAGGATTTTCAAATCACTTGTACACCACCTATCTCCATCTTATGTGATAATACAAGTGCAATCAGAATTTCAAAGAATCATGTTATGCATTCAAAGACTAAGCACATACCGATCAAGTATCACTTTCTCCGGGAACAAGTGTTGGAACAAAAGGTCAAATTGGAGTATGTTCCCTCTAAGGAACAAGTTTCTGATATTCTCACCAAACCACTGCCCAGGGAAACTTTTGAATACCTCAAACAGAATCTGGGAGTAGTTGATGCATCATCTTGCTGTTAAAACTTGTTTGTTTCAGAGAAAAATGGGTGTACGCGAGTTTCCTAAGGAGGATCCGTGTACATACGTCGGTTTGTGCAAAGACAATCGCGTATATGGAGGATTGATGGATATCAGTAGGGACAGGCACTGGTTGAAGATAATCTGATATGGGTCTGATAGAGACCATCTGGCACAGGTGCAAGGGGAGCGGATAAACTTCTAATGATGCATTGTTGGCATTATCTTAGAAGCTTTTGGTTCGAGTTCACAGTTGTTGTTGGTTTGAGGTGGAACAAAGGTAGAGGGAGAACAAAAGGAAATCTTTGTTGCTGATCTGAATGGTGATTGACAGATGCTGTTGATATCAGTCATTGGTGACTTTCATAATTCTTGCTCTAGATATTTCGTCTCTATATCTCTTTTGTGGTGTCAAGGTCATGTAACGGCCTATTTTAGTTTCCCCACTATGCCTAAGATGAAGATGTAATGTACTTGGTTATCATATGTAAATCTCTGATGTATCCCCACTTGGTTGGGTGGATGATCCCCACTTGGTTTGGTGAAGGATGTATGTATTGAGTCTTTTGGTGATAGGAAGGTCCTTTATGATGTATAAGTCATGATTCTTCTTGAAGAACATCCTTTTGCAGATCTTGCCTACAGTTAGGGGAAGCATGGTCAGCACAACAGGCAGAGATTTCAGCATGTACTCAGGGGGAGCACAACCCTTTGCCCTTGATGACAAAGGGGGGAAATGACTTTGAGGATCTTGGGGTTGCCATCCAGTCCAAAGGGGGAGATTGTTGGCATTGTGGCACTGGTTTAGAGCTATGGCACAGGGGTTGTCCTTGATGGCAACTCACTTTGGAGACAAATCTCAGTATAGGCTCTCAGAATGAAGGAAAAAGATATATACGCAGGTTCACCTAGACGAAGGCGCGTATACACGCGGGTTAGACGTTACAAAGGCGTGTATGCGTATGCACGCACTTTCATGCAAGGAAAAGCGCGTATATGTTGGATAACCTACTTTTGGTCTGTGGTAGTTAGTCCTTGGTATTTGAACCTATGGTTTTGGACCATGGTATCTCGTCAGAAGTGTTGATCCCAAGTATTGGGTCCGTGGTATTGTTTTATTATGGTTTTGGACCGTGGTATTGTGAAAGGCCTGAGACTATAAAAGAGGAAGGAGATCATTTGGCAAAGGATCATCTGAATTAATTGCATATCTAATAAGTGCTAGATCTGAAATATTGGTGATTGGGGTTATGGTGCAGATTTGGATCTGAATGAAGGAGGAACCTTAGCGCAAAGAGAAGGATAAGTTCTATTGATGGGTCATAATCTTTAGGCTTGAATGATAGTATCTTTGTATGATTTTGATCTGTTATATGTGGCGCATGCTTGATCTATAAATATGATAATCTGGGTTAATCAGTGTCTGAATATTTGAAAGAGTGAATTATCCTTTATAGATCTGTACGCAGGTTCAGTGAAGCGAAGGCGCGTATACACGCTGGTTCAATGAATAAAAACAGCGTATACGCAGGTTGGTCCAAACACAGAAGCGTATGCACGCAGGTTTCAGGTTATTGAAGTAGCGTATATCTTTTGAGTTGTGATCTAGCTGCTTCTGTTTATTGCTGCAGTGTCCTAGGTTCAAAATTTGGTGTGTAGTTACTGTTACTGTGTTTTGGGTACAGCCGTCAGAGAATTATCTACTTGATTCAGTTCTAATTGGTGAAAAGGAGATTGTTTGATGCAGAAATTTTTGATGATTGATTGATGTTCATGGATCCATTTTGAAAATTTATGAAACGTGGTCCCTGGAAGAAAGAGAAGGTTGTAGCCTTCTGTAGGCCAGCACCTACGTACTAGTATCTTGGCTAGTGCAAGAGCTAAGGGGGTTGTAGCTCCCTTCCAAGAGAAGCTGGAGAACGAGAGAGGGTTGTAGCTCTCTACAAGTTGCAGCCTGCGTGCTCGTAAAGGACTGCACCAGTACATTGTAAAAATAAGTTTCTAATTAAAAGAAGGATAAAGACGAATTGCAGTAGGTGGTTTTCACCCACATTGGGTTTCCACCTTATATCTTGTGTTCTTGTGTGTATTTGTCTTCAGATCTGTTTTACTGTTTCTGGTTACTATTTATTTTTATTCTAATACACAGATTAATGATCAACATCTGTAAGATAAATTAAATTATAATTCTATATTGCATACACGGGTTTCCTTCTCTGTAGTTGCGTATATACGCAGTTTTATCTAACTGAAGTAGCGTATATGATCTGGGTTTGAAAAAGAAAATAAGTGACTTGATAATACTGATTCACCCCCCCTCTCAGTATTATTTCCAAAAGTCAGAACTCAACCCAATAAATTTACAATGTTTATAATAATTCTAAGGGTAACCAGGGTTATTACAGCCCTCCTGCTCCAAATACAATTACACATACCAAGTACTTATCTTACATGTATGCATGATAAAATAATGTAAGAAGCATCTACTTTCTTCTTTATCTACCTCCATCTCTACTCCATATGCAATGAACTAAATTAAGCACTAAGTAAGTCTCCAAATCCAAGTGGTAGACCTATCTATCTAGTCACAAATCCATGCCTCTCCATGCATGTTTTAGTGCATAGCCACATATTTTAAGCTCACTCTCCATTTCAAGTATTTTTGTGGTTGCCATTTTCACCCTACACAAGCTCTCACTCAAACCAATATTAGATCAATAATCATTGTTCCTAACACCATATCTAGGATGATTAGGCTATAATATAAAATGAAAAGAAGTACAAGTGTGTAACATGCTTCCTATACCAAATCAAGCAAGAATGATGTGCGAAAAAGAAATAAACATAACAATTGCAAACAAATGAAACAAAAAACCATTAACAACATGATTTCCTAGGGAAAACCTTTTGAGAGACCCCACAGTTTGAAGCACACCCAAAGTATCATTTAGTAGTTAAATTATTACAATACATTACAAGGTATTTATGCTTACAAAAAGAGTGTTGGATAGTGAGCCTTAGGTATACACTACACACTGCATGACTACATTGGCTACCCAAACCTCTATGGGCCAATGTGCAAACTCCTAAAACTTATTCTATGAGGCATCTTAAAATGGAGTATTCTCAACCATTAAATAAGCATCATCCTGTAAAATATCATTGGTAGATATCATGAATTACTCAATTTCATGGGTTGATAAATCATGAATTATAAGTGCATCATTTTTTATATCAAATTTATCCTAACAACTATATGACCAATTCAAGATTAACCCAACATCTTGTTGCTTATATTGACCTTGACCTTGAAGATATTGGGCACAATTCAATTAGTTAACCATTGAATTTATTTCAATAGCTTGGATTTATAATCAACCCATGAAAACTTTATACGAATCGGGTATTGTTATAAATATAAAATTATGTAATGTACCTTCAATAGCAATATAAAGTCTAAAATTTCATTCATGACGGTTGTATCTAAATCACATTTTGACAATGTAATACCATTTCAAAAAACAAACCTTCCTCTTCATTACTGTGGAAATGTTTGGTGTTAGAATAATCAACATAAATCAACTTTAATCTTTGAAATGAAAGTTTAGGTAAGTATTTCTCTTAACAACAAATACAAGATAAAAGTGTGAAGTCAACTAGAATTGGCACTTCACAGTTTGCCACAAAATGCATTTCCAATATGTTGATAGTCAATGTTAGGTGGCATAACAAAATAAGCATAAGTGTAAGAATTTGTTTTGCATAGTAACTCTATTTTAGAAGCTCATTAATTATCTCAACTCATCAATTTCCTAGAATCTATTAGATGGATGTCTTGGTATCTTCTCCAAGGAGGACAATTCTAAAATGTCATTAGGCTCATGGATGTAACTTAGTGTAGATTGATTATAAGTGTGATTCCATGGTCATCAAAGTCATTATAACCATAAGGAAATTATTATTACATCATAAGGCATTCCCCTTTCAAAAAAAATCCCCTAAAAGCTACCTGTCATCACTGTGCATCGTTAGATTATGTGTTAGACGATTAGAGGATTTTCAGTCATTCGATCAAGGGAAGGTAGTTGGGTGGTTGGAACCATTCAGGATATTTGAAATAGTTGTGATTGACCTGAGTTCCTACTCCAAAGTTTCCAACACCATCCGAACATTGAAGGTTCTCTATAGCAAGCATTGGCATGCCAGGGCTAGAGCCCGAGCTCTATTCAACATTCTATCTATTCAACGTTCTCTCGCTAGGTAAGAATCAAGATTTCATTCTATTCCATTCATTATGTCCCTGAAAGCCATTATTGGTTAATTTGTAATCCATTACGTGCCTGTAAGGTTCCAATTTTTAATGGATTAGCGTGCTTTTGTCTAACTGTCAGCTTCACAGGGGTTGGTACCACCCAATTGATTCAAGAAATAAGCACAAAGTAAGTAGTTTTGGTACCAATTTGATATTTGGATGAAGGAAACTGACTAGTTACTCTTTGTGACTGATAATATAGTAGAGTTGATTCCTTTTGCCTGTGACTTGTGAAAAGTTTTCATAGCATAATGTCTATACATAATCACCCCTTTATAGGGATCCTTCTGATGGGGAGTCTCTAGACCTGGGTATGAAAATATGAAATTGGGTGGGATGCCTAAAGATGTTTCAATGGATTGAGCTTCGGGATTAGGCTCCCATAAGAAGATTCATCCCAATCACAGGTATCATAGAGCTATTACAGCGATTGAATCTCCAAATTGGATTCCAAAAGGATGGATCACTGAACTTAGAACTAGATATACTGGTACCAGTGCTTGAACCATGGACAAGGTATTTACAAATACCCCAGTTTCCCAATTAGAAGTTTTCATGATTTTAGCCTGCATCAAAATGTCTTTGGTTTGCCTCTTTCTATAATTAGGTATTGTTTGTTATGAAACTAAGAATTCTAATAGCTAGAACGTAGTGAGGACTGGTTGTTGGGATTTTGGGTCACTGGGCCTTTGTAAAACTGAGGCACCATTCTGATTAATCTCCCATAATTTGTACTCTTGGCTTCTGAGAAATGAGATTTTACTATAGAACCCTAAGCCCCATTTGGAGGCACTGTATATGGGGTAGTTTTTGCAAATCTCTGTTGAGGCTATGCAGCAAAACAAGGAAAACAAAACCATTGAATTTTCCCAGTAAGTTCTAGCAGATGGGGGATGGTATAGAATGCTTTATTTATGCTAACCAAAGGCGATGTTATTACATTTTTTGGCAAGTAATTATTATGACCAATTAGATCTTATATTCTCTGCACTGCAGAACATCATATCTCCAAGAAATTACATCATTTTTAAGTATCTAATGAGAGTTCCATAAATGGGGGATCGTCAGCCTTGGCCTCAACCTCTGATGTCATATATTGCTCGTTCAAGATTCGACTCAAGTGCCAATGGATATTGTTCTTCAAAATGTTTTATTATTTGTTGGAAATGATTTTATCACTTTTTGGGCTGGCTATAGTGAAGATTCAAGCCAATCATCTCGGTGCCTCTATGTATCATTAGATATTTATTCATTATAAAACAAACACTAAACTCAGAACTAGAGAGACTGGTGCCAATGTTGGAACCATAAACAAGGTATTTACAAATACCCCAGTTTCCCAAATATAAGTTTTCATGATTTTTTCCTGCATCAAATTCTTGATATTGATGCCCTGGTTTTTCCATGTATCTTTTTTAAAATAGTATATTTTTTGTTCCTCTTGTTGATGTTGGTCCTGTTAGCCTTGTTGGCATGTGCCCCAAAATGGATCCAAATATCCTCTCTAAGTCTTCAAATGTTAGTAAAATCAGGCCAAAGATCAAAACAATCGCAGGAGGAGATCCCTTAAAATGGTTGAAAAACACTATCGGGAGGCAAAAACCAGAGAAAACCATGAAAAAATAGAGTATTGGAGGCGTGAGCAGTGAAATGCACAGTAGCCGTCAGATCTGGCTGATCAACTGTCCAAATCTAATTGGCGGGTCGCAATCAGTTGTCGCAATCGGTGCGGACCATATAACACTTGCAATGGCGACCAGCAGAGTCAATGTGGACTAGCGATCAAGTGCATAGATCAACGACCCACGTTGCATCGCAAGTTCGCTATCGGAGATTACAAAGAGCACTTGCAAATGGCCCTGGGCATGAGCGACATGCAATTGCGATTAATCGCATCGCTATATCACAATCGGGGCTACACAAGGGAGCCGGCATATACACATACACATATGTAATCCGATGAACCGGACCCGACAGTTATATAAATATTATTGCATAAAATTTGAGATCCACTGAAAGGAATTTTCTTATGTATTTTGCATATTTTCATTATTTAAAGAAATACAAAGAAACAGCGCAGATGCGATAAGACTCAGACCCGAAAGGGTTCGTGAAGGGAAATATATAATATTTGAAGTCAGGAGGGAGCCATTTTGCACGTTATTTTCACAATTTTTAACGTATTTTTAAAATACAAAGGAGAAAGGCCAAAGAAACTTGCGATAACGATGAGGACGGACCCGATAGAGGAATAGACTATATTTAAGGACTTTAGAAGTCCAAAATGAACAGAGCTTGGCGGGATTTCACAATGTTGCAGCGTTTCTTTGTGTAAAACAGAAAATATTCATTGTTGGTATTTGAAAGGATTTCAAAGGCCCGAAGATCCATTCCATTATAGAACAGAGGTCGGGAGACAGAGACCGAGAGATAGAAGGCCAGAAGGGGAAAGGCAACAGTGCAACACAACCAAACCAACAAATGATCATGGAGCATCGCTGGCACAAGCAAGCCACCTGACAGTGCAACACATTTACCAGAATTTGGTTACTATGCTGTTAGAAAAAGAAACCTCCGAGCTCATGCATGTCTAGTCATGGCATCAAGTTGTTAAAGACAGAGGGGATAGATTAAGACCTCTTGAGCCTCAAAAGGCTTGAGAGAATTTTAAAAGGCCTATAAATATTTGAAAGTTCAGAGTAACAAGGGTTCAACTTTTGGAGACTGTGGAGACTCTACTCCTCTCAGCGTCTCATCTTAATTCCAGCAATATAATCTTCTTTTGTTGTTACATGTTCAATTCGCATTTTCTCTTATGTTCTAATCTTGCACTTGAATAGGTTATTCATGTTTTCTTCTGTGTCTAATGCCAGTATATTATCATCTTATCTCTGCATTGATAAATTAGATTTGCAAGATTCATTTACTTACTATAGCTAGCCATTCATATGTGTTTATGTATGCATCTTCTTGTACAGTCAGTATTCTCCATCTATCCATTGAATCTATAAACTATTGAGAACTAGTGGTCTCAAGCCTTGTAAATATGAGGGTGTTCATGCATTTCTTGAGTGAAAACAGAGTTGAAATAGTCATCTGACTTGATCCAAACCATCATCCATTCCAATAGTTCAGAGAACAATATTGAAGATTTATATATTACCAGGCATCTCTGAGCTACAACCTAGGAGAGTTTCCTGGAGTGCTAACATAATTGGCATCATTGTCGAGGAGAGGAGACTGGAGCTCAGCTTCCCTAGGAGACGACACAGGTCCAGCTTTGATGATAGACAAGTCTGGGGACTTTTTCAGTTGTAATCATCTATCTGGCAACTCTACTGGAGGACAAACCTCTTGGCGACTCCACTTCATAGTTCTAGCTCAGTTTGTGAGGCATACTCAGAGAAATCCTCAGAAGCCACAAGCTGACCCAGTGCCTGACCCTGGAAAAATCATCAAAGAAAGAAAGGCATTGAAAAAAGGAGCATCAGGTTCAGGTAGTTCTAAACAATATTATATATTTCTTCAAGAAAATCCTATAATAGAACAAATACATGTTGATAGTATAGCATCTAATACTTTGGATTGCAGGTTTCTGTGGAGTGGTTTTTGAGAGATAGAATTCAGATAATCCACAGTGTTCATCTTTTTCTCGTCGACGTTTCGAGTCTAGAGCAAGACTCATCATCAGGACTTGTTATACAGAGAAGAGGAAAAATGATTGTGATAAATATGGTAAAGGATGATAGCTAGGATGATTTAGCCGACCATTGATCATTTAATAATTTATTAAATTTTATTATTTTAACCCATTAACTGAAAAGCCCTAAACCTAGTTTTACTTTTGTATAGGTGAATGATGATGTTTTACTAATATTAATAATTGGATTTTAATTAACCTGGCTTTATTTTGATTTGGAATTTTGAATATTGTATAATTAATAAGTTTTATATTGTGTAATTTATATAGATCTAGGTTGCTTTAATTTGTAAAGTCCTATTTTGTTTTATTAATTGGATGCCTATTATTAACTACAATTAATACTCTAGGTTTTATATATTAGGTTTATTAGTTTAGATTTAATAGTCCAATTAACCTAGATATATATTTTTATGAAATGTATAATTATAATTATATAGTTATATGATGTTTAATCAATATGGTTTTATGTTGTTTTCTAATTAAATTGTTTAATAATTTTTAATATACTAAGTTTTGTATTGTTTTATTAATCTAGTCTAAATTGTTTTATTAATACTAGCAGTGAAGAAAAAATCTCAGAAATTCATAAAGCTCCTTATTCTTTAGGTTCTCCTTTTGTTGCAATCCCAAAGGAAACCTCTCCTCCTATCCGTCATACTCCTTTAGTCCTATCAATCACTCCTCAACCCTCTGTCATTCAGACTTCTAGTACCCTTATAGCCATCACAGCTATGGTAGGACCACAAGCACATACCAAAATGGAAAGAATCAAAGCTGCTATGTATGGACCTCTAGTATTGCCCACTCCTTTGAATGCCATGCCTACTAGAGAATATCAGAAGTATAGGCCTAAGTTCACTGGGACTAGAGGTGTTACAATTGAAGAACATATTGAATCATTCTATAGCTATGCTAATAACCTGGACATTAGTGAAGATGATGTGTGGATGAGAGTCTTTGTCGAAAGCCTAGATGGAGAGGCTAGAAAATGGTTCAGAGAACTGACCCCAAGGTCTATAGTAGATATTGAGGCTTTAGATTATGCATTCCTAAAGCATTAGGGGGATAATAAGGATCTACTATACTAACACACCGAGTTTGGGAACTTAAAAAGGGAAAATGGTGAGTTGTTGTCTAATTTCAATAAGAGATTTAACCGCATGTACAGCAAAATACCAGCTGAAGTAAAACCCACCACTACCTCTGCTAAACTCACATATGCCAATTCCTTTGATTCCAACTTCTGTCTACTGTTGAGGGAGAGATGATGTGCTACCTTGGCTGATATGCAGGATGCAGCCTTGGAAGTAGAATCAAACATCATGGTTGTAGAGAAGCTCAAGGGGAATGTTCATAGAAGGAGACAGAGGGGCGAATCTTCATCATCTTCAGATCCCAAGATAGATAAAATGACGAAGATGATAGAGTCATTAGCCTCTAAAATCTCCAAATTAAAGGTTGAGCAGCACCCTGGGAAAGGAAGAGTTCCTAATACCTTTGCTCCTAAAAATCCAAATCCATATAGAAGAGCTAATGAGAAATTGCATATTC
Organism: Pinus tabuliformis; assembly: GCA_031772625.1. Lineage (NCBI taxonomy): Eukaryota > Viridiplantae > Streptophyta > Pinopsida > Pinales > Pinaceae > Pinus > Pinus tabuliformis. The sequence continues at coordinate 674,531,144 of CM062813.1, read as the reverse complement.
TACGAAGAAGCAAAGATGTCAATGAAGACCAAAGGGTAAAGACCCCTTTCTAGAATGTAATCATGGAAGAAGAGTAGTTGGAAGAAGATGAGGAGATCCATTGTCTGGAAGACAAAGGCAATGCCTCCTTTTTTACCTTAGCTCCCTATGAAAATTCATTATTCAATGATCAGACCAGCCAAGAGTGGGATGGTGGAGCTGCTCTACAAACTGATGATCAACACATATATGATCTAAGGTCAAAGATGAATAATGCTAATGAAACTCCTATTCAGAGAGTTGTTGTCCCTACAATACAGCAAGCTAATATGCAGAAACGAACGACAGTTGATCCCATCATCCTCAAAGCTCTAGTTCACGAGGTAAGAAGCCCTAAAAAGTCTCCTTCTCCTTTCAGATTTGAATCAGAAATCTAGAAGCTAAGAATACCTATACCTCTGATTGAACTAGTGAGGAATGAGTCCTTCAAGAGATCTATCCTCGAGGCCCTTGAGCCTAAAGCCATCCAAGCCTCCACTGACTATGTAAATCTGCAAGATGACAAACCAGCTATTGTTCTCAGCCCAATGATTGAAAATTATGATGGCAGCTCCCCATCGTTCTATGTCTCTCTGACTATTCATGACAAAATCCTTCACAACTGCCTTCTGGACATAGGAGCCAGCCATAATCTAATGCCCAATCCTATTATGGATGAATTGGGTCTTGACATTACCAAGCCTTATCATGACTTGTTTTCTTTTGACTCTAGAAAAATGAAATGTTTGGGATTAATCAAAGACCTAGCCATCACTTTGTCTCAGCTACCCATGAAAAGCATGATGATGGATATTGTGGTAGCGGACGTACCTGCCATGTTTGGCATGTTTCTCTCTAGAGGTTGGATCAAGAGATTAGGTGGAACATTGCAAAATGATTTGTCTTATGCTACTGTCCCAATTTTCAGAGGTGAGAGTAGGATATTATACAGAGAAGCTCAGTTGGCTTATATCATCAGTGATGAGAAGAATCCCACTAATCATCCCATCTATGTTGTTGACACTGATTTTGGAGCCTGTATTCTTCAGATTGAAGAATCCCATTTGTCCTCCATGCATATTAGGAAACCGGTTTGCCAGATCACAGAGGAAGAAGGACCATAGATTTCGGACATGTTCTTTGATGGAGCTTGCTCTATGGAAGCTGTAGGGGCCGATGTAGTCCTCGTGTCCCCCACACAAGAATGCATTCATTTATCTTTCAATTTAACTTTTCAGGTCACAAATAACATATCAGAGTACGAAGCCTTGATATTGGACTTAAACACTGCTAAAGAAATGGGCATAAAAGGTTTGAAGGTGTTTGGAGACGTAGACCTTATCATTCAGCGGGTCAATAAAACTTTCCAAGAAAAGCATCCAAGGTTGAAAGCATACAGAGATGAGGTATGGAAGCTCAAGGGATTTTTCAATAGTTTCAGTATTTATTACATCCATAGAATGAAGAACCAACTTGCTGACTCCCTTGCTGTGTCTGCTAGCACGTTTATTCCTCCTTTACCTCCTAAATTGATTTATGAAGTTCAGGTAAAATATAAACCATCTATGCCTGACAATGTGAAATACTGGACAGTTTTTGAAGATGATTATGAAATAAATAGGTTTTTACAAGTCATTGACGAATTTTTTGAAATGCACATTGACCAAGAAAATGAAACCATGGAAGAATGCAACCTGTCTAAGCTAAAGAACGAGATTGGTCAGGATAACATTGTTCAACTGCCTAGTAACCATATACCCAAAGGATTGGTGCCCCTAGAGAAGCAGTTTGATCATAATGATGTACCTTATAAGCCTACCAAAATAGAAAATGAATATGTTGTTCATAAACATAATATAGGGAGTCCATCCCATTCAAAGTACATAAATCTATCCACTCACTTGTCTTCTGCCCAAAGTTCCGAGTATTGCACCCTGATGAAACAATTTGCTGATATTTTTGCTTGGGAGTACAGTGATCTTAAGACCTATGACACCAACATCATTCAGCATAAGATTCCACTGGAGAACAACACCATCCCTTTTAAGCAGAAATTAAGACCTATCAGCCCTCTCTTATTGCCTTTGATTGAAAAGGAAATCAAGAAGCTATTGGATGCCAAGATCATAGTTCCCCTAAGGTATTCAAACTGGATAGCTAACCTTGTGGTAGTAAGAAAGAAGACTGGAGAAATTAGGCTTTGTGTTGACTTCAAGAATCTGAACAAATGCTCTAAAAAAGACAACTACCCCCTGCCTAAGATGGAACACTTGCTGCAAAAAGTTTCAGGGGCTAGAGTCATGTCTTTCTTAGATGGATTTTTAGGTTACAATAAAATTATTGTACATCTAGAAGATCAGGAAAATACGGCCTTCACTACTCCTTGGGGCACTTTCATGTATTCCAATATGCCTTTTGGACTGATGAATGTTGGGGCTGCTTTTCAAAGGGCCATGGACATAACTTTTATGGGAGAAAAGGACAATTTTGTCCTTATTTACCTCAACAACATAACAATCTTTTCCAACACTCACAAGGACCATTTACAGCATTTGAAGAAGGTGTTTCTAAAGTGCAGACAGTTTGGAATTTCTGTGAACCCAAAGAAGTCACAATTTTCTCTAGAAGAAGGCAAACTTCTAGGACATATTGTTTCTACTGAAGGTGTGAAGATTCATCCAGCAAGAGTTCAAGAAATTAAGATATTGTCTATCCCAAGATCAAAAAGGGACATTCAATCTTTCCTGGGTAATATTAACTTTGTGAGGTTCATTCCAAACCTTGCAGAGCTTGTGAAGCACATCACTTCCATGCTGAAGAAAGGATCAGAATAAAATGGACAGATGCTGCAATAAGTTCTTTTGAAGCCATCAAACAAGCTATCATGGAAGCTCCCACTCTAATCAGCCCAAATTACACCAAGGATTTTTATATCTTCTCTTTTGCCTCTTATGATACACTTGCAGCAGTTCTATTGCAGAAAAATGATGAAGACGTAGAACACCCTGTGGCCTTTTTCAGCAAAACTCTGAGGGATGTCGAACTAAGGTATGACCTTATTGAAAAATAAGCTTATGCTCTCATAAAATCTTTGAAGGCATTCAAAATTTATATCCTTCATTCCAAATTGGTTGCATATGTACCTTTAGCCTTAGTAAAAGATGTTCTAACTCAGCCAGATATTGATGGAAAGAGAGGTAAATGGATTGCAAAATTCATAGAGTTCAACATAGAGGTGAAGCCCTCCAAGCTTGTCAAAGGCCAGGGCTTGGCTAAGTTTATGGGTGAGGAAAATTGTAGTTTGTTAGACATCAATTGCATGGGTTCAAATTCAGGTGGTGAGAGGATAGAGGAAGCGGCCATAGAACGAGATCAGAATCAGTCTTTCATTGAAAATATAGCCACCTGTGAATGGTATTCCAGCATAGTTCATTTTTTTCAAAAGCTAGAAGCCCCTCCAGGGCTTAGCACGAGTCAAGCCCACGCCATTAAGCTCAGATCAGCCAAATTCTGCATTGAGGAAAACCTGCTCTATTGGAAAGACCCATCAGGGATCCTCTTGAGATGTCTAGATAAAGGACAATCTATGGAAGTCATACACTAGTTCAATTCTAGCATCTATGGAGGGCATCATTATAGGAAAACCACAGCCCACAAGATCCTGAGAGCTGGGTATTATTGGCCTACTCTGTTCTCTAATGTGTGTTCTTTTCTGAGGTCTTATGACAAATGTCAGAGGTTTGTAGGAAGACCAACAACTAAAATCTCTACCCTTGAATCCAGTACACACAATGGTCCCTTCCAGCAGTGGGGCTTGGACTTTATAGGTGAGATCAATCCACATTCCAATGGCCAGCATAAATGGATCTTGGTAGCCACTGATTATTTCACCAATTGGATTGAGGCTATACCCAATAAGAACGTTAACCATCAAGTTGTCATAAAGTTTTTGAATGAGAATATTTTCACTAGATTTGGTTGCCCAACCAAACTAGTCACTAATAATGCAGCAGCTTTCAAGGCAAAAGAATTGGTGGACATGATTGAATCCGTGGGCATTCAATTGGTGCATTCTACCTCATATTATCCTCAAGGAAATGGCCTGGCAGAATCATCTAACAAGAGTCTTGTAAGGATAATCAAAAAATTGTTGGAGGACAACAAAAAGAGCTAGGATTCCAAGTTGAAGTTTGCACTGTGGGCTGACAGAGTTACCAACAAGAATTCCATGGGCAATTCTCCATTTAAGCTGGTTTATGGCGCTGATGTTATTTTTCCTATCCAGCTGATTCTCCCTGTGGCCAAATTCTTTCAAGAAGAATAGGATAAAATGAATGACATGGTAAGGAGAATGAATACCCTCGTTGAATTACCACAGATCAGAGAGCAGCTGGTTGAGAAGTCAAAAGTTCATTAGAAGAAAATCAAAGAAACCTTTGACAGGAAGGAAAAAGTGGGCAATTTCCAAGTTTGTGACTGGGTTCTCAAATGGGATGCATTGAAGGAAAAGAAAGGTAATCATGGTAAGTTTGACTCCTTATGGACAGGTTCGTTTGTCATTGCTCAAATTCAGCAGAACAGTACCTTTATTCTGCACAGTCTAGAAGGAGAAGAGGTTTTTGGTGGCCCAGTCAATGGGCAGTTCTTGAAACTTTATTTCATTTAAGGCTTTAAAGCCTTCATATTGTAAATATATTTTTCAGTTTTTATTTTTTATGCAAAATAAACTCCATGCCTAATGGAACACTAGGAGATAGATTTGATTTTGGTTTTACAGGAAAGGCATTAGTCTGTGGTTCTTGAAACCTTGCAGGGAGGCTTTCATCCCCAGAAGGAGCCAATGTTAGCCTTGTTGGCATGTGGCCCAAAATGGATCAAAATATGCTCTCTAAGTCTTCAAAAGTTAGTAAAATCAGGCCAAATATCAAAACAATCGCAGGAGGAGAGCCCTTAGAATGGCTGAAAAACACTATCAAGAGGCAAAACCAAAGAAAACCATGAAAATAGAGTATTGGAGGCGTAAGCAGTGAAATGCACAGTAGCCATTAGATCTCGCCAATCAACGGTCTAGATCTGATCGGCGGGTCGCAATCAGCGGTGGCAATCAGCGCAGACCATATAATACTTGCAACGTGGACCGTCAATCAAGTGCACAGATAAACGGCCCACATTCCATCGCAGGTTCGCTAGCAGAGATTACAAAGAATGCTTGCAAATGACCCGGGGCATAAGTGACATGTGATTGCGATTAATCGCATCGCGATATCGCAATCGGGGCTACATAGGGGAGCGGGCATATACACATACACATCTGTGATCCGATGAACTAGACCCGACAGTTATATAAATATTATTGCATAGAATTTGAGATCCGCCGAAAGGAATTTTCCTATGTATTTTGCATATTTTCATTATTTAATGAAACAAAGAAACAATGTCGATGCAATAAGACCCAAACCTGAAAGGGTTCATGAAGGGAAATATATAATATTTGAAGTCCAGAGGGAGCTATTTTTCACGTTATTTTCACAATTTTTAACACATTTTTTAAATACAAAGGAGCAAGGCCGAAACAACTTACGATAGCGATGAGAACAGACCTGATAGAGGAATAGACTGTATTTAAGGACTTTTGAAGTCCAAAATGAACAGAGCTTGGTGGGATTTCACAATGTTACAACGTTTCTTTGTGTAAAATAGAAAACAATCATTGTTGGTATTTGAAAGGATTTCAAAGACCTGAAGATCCATTCCATTACAGAACAGAGGACAGGAGACAGAGACCGGGAGACAGAGATCAGGAGACAGAAGGCAGGAAGAGGAAAGGGAACAACGCAACACAGTGAAACCAACAAATGATCATGGATCATTGCTGGCACAAGCAAGCCACCCGAAAGTGCAGCACATTTACCAGAATTTGGTTACTATGCTATTAGAAAAAGAAACCTTCAAGCTTATGTGTGTCTAGTCATGGCATCAAGTCGTTAAAGACAGAGAGGATAGATTAAGACCTCTCGAGCCTCGGAAGGCTCGAGAGCATTGTAAAAGGCCTATAAATATTTGAAATTTCAAAGTAACAAGGGTTCAACTTTTGGAGACCTTGGAGACTCTGCTCCTCTCAGTGTCTCATCTTCATTCCAGCAATATAAGATTCTTTTGTTGTTACATGTTCAATTCCCATTTTCTCTTATGTTCTAAGCTTGCACTTGAATAGGTTATTCATGTTTTCTTATATGTCTAATGCCATATAACTATCATCTTATCTCTACGTTGATAAATTAGATTTGCAAGCTTCATTTACTTCCTGTAGCTAGCCATTCATATGTGTTTATGTATGCATCTACTGGTACAGTCAGTATTCTCCATCTATCCATTGAATCTATAAACTATTGAGCATTAGTGGTATAAAGCCTTGTAAAGCTGAGGGTGTTCATGCATGTCTTGAGTGAAAATAGAGTTGAAACAGTCATCTGACTTGATCCAAACCATCATCCATTCCAATAGTTCAAAGAACAATATTGAAGATTTATATATTACCAAACATCTCCGAGCTACAAACTAGGAGAGTTTCTTGGAGTGCTAACAGGTCCCTCCATTTGTCTTTATTTTGCAGACCTTTTCATAATTAATATATTTCCCAATTCTTTATCATGATGTCCTAGTTTTTCCATGTATCTGTTTGAAAGTGGTATTTTTTAGTTGTTCCTTCTGCTCACAGGATTTGGTTGGAGAGGAATTGTACAAGTTATTAGTAGACACTAGTAGGCACAACTCTTTAGCTTATAATGTTCACCTTTCACAAGCTACCTATGAGAATATTGGGCTTTGACCCACCTCATGATTTGCTCACTTTTCTACTTCAACCTGCCCAAATTGGGCAACTTGGACTAGCATTTCTTATCCAGATAAAAACAAGAACATAACCAATTACAGATATAACCATAAATACAAAGATGCAATGGAAATAACACTTCATTCATTAATATCAAATATTGAAATATGCTTACAAACAGAATGGAAATGAGACAAGCTCGGGCGATGGTAGCTTATCTCTTAGAAGAGATGTGGCAGCTATGATGAGCCCCAAATTTTGGTAACAATTTGGGCTCATTTGGCCTACTTACCTTGCTCAACCCTTCATTTTTTATCACTTATGCATCATTTCTTAGTATATTCGTGTTATTTGTAGGAAGAAGGGCAGTCATTATGCCTATGCGGCTAATACATGATGATTTCAGGTTTTTTGACATTAAATGGAGCAAAGAACACGCAAATGAAGACAAGGAGACAACCAAGGTGGCATTGCGGGTTTATAGGGAGGTTTTCCACAGCCTTGAATGACCTCCCTCGTGATCTCCACCCCAACTCCGAGCTCCAACAGCTATCACCACCGAGCTAGAAGGCAGCGAATGGATTCTACAGGAACAGCAGTTTACTTTCAGTTGGACAGCCAAGCTCCACTAATTGAGGAGGCCAGCTTGGCCCTCATCATGTATAAATATTAAGGTTGTAGCCTTCGAGGAGACTCTTGAACTTTTGTTATAGATTTTGGATTACGAGCTGTAGCTCTGTTTTTGCTCTTTGTAAGCCAATTTTGGCATGTTGTTAGACTCATGGTTATGATCTTTTAATAAAAGGCAGGCAGATTTGGATTCGATTCTGAGTTCTTAGGGGAGCTATAGCTCTCAGGTTAGGGCCCAACCTGAGAGCAATAGACCTCCTTTTCTTTGTATTGTTACTTGTCTTTCTTTTATCATTGCATTTCTTTCCTTTAAATGCACTTGAAAAATACAGTTTGCTGAGTTGACTGTTTCGGTTTGGTTATGTAGGTTAGTTTCATGAATGCAGTTGTTTCAGTAGTTCAGCATTAGCGTAGGGAGATTGAATCTACATTGATTTCGAAAAAAGGTTGAATGCATGCTCACTTTCACCTCTGTTTGGGGACCGGAAGTGTAGACCGTGCCAACTGCCAAAAACATTGTTTTAACATATGCATACAAGTATTGATATAGTGTTTTCGATTGAAGAATTGTCCATGCGATTATATCTTGAGTAATGACTCTCTGGTTCAGCATCATGCACGAATTCCCTTCAACTTACATCGCTGTTCTTTGATTTCTAATAAAACAGTTAGAATAGGTTGGTGAACTTTCGTTTACATGCAAGATAAGGGTGATTTGTTCCATTTACACTGCGCAGCACCACTTCATCGTGTTCTTATCCTTCTAAACCATGCCTAAGCCACCTACGCATCCTCTGTTCAACTCATTTTCCTTCCAACCCTTCTACTGTCCACGTTGCTCAATCTTTTTGACCTTCCACTACTATTACCCTCTTCTAGACCAACCAGCTCTATCCACTCTCTCTCCACCTCATCTCTCTGTCCATAGGCCATCTCAAGCTCCTCTTTCATCTTACCCATCCATCCATACAGCTCCTTCACTCCTACATCACCCAAAACTCCGACTGTAGAACATCCTGTAGAAGTTAGCAGACTTCCTGTAGAAATCCCAGACTTCTTGTAGGATCCCCTGCAGACATCCTGTAGAAGCCTGCAAACACGGTTGCCAAGCACCTGAACGTTGTGGACTTCTGTGGAATGATGTGAGGATCCCCTGGAACCTCTCAGATTCCTCCTGACCGTTCCCAAGCCTTCCTTCCCTTTTAACTACCCCTTCACAGTCAAGACCCAATAAGAAGCACAATCACAATAACTCCACCCACTTGAGAAAAAATACAAAAACGTGTTCTCTTCAATGGAAGTAGTTTAAATTCATGCATTTCATCTCACTAGAAGTAATGGCATCATTTCTAGAAGTTGCATTCCCACCATTGCATCAAAAGGATTAAGCTAGTCAGATTAGGGTTTACTAGGGTTTCTATGTTTGGTTGGTTTTCAGTTCATTCTTGCAAAGTAGGTTAATTTCCTTTGAGATAGCCTTCGTTCATCATTTAGAAAGCTTCTTCTGAGATCATATAGAAGTTGGCTTGAGCCCTAGCGGACTTGTGCCAGCTGACCAAGTGACAGCTGTGACAAGAGCTAGTACTTGTGCATACAGCACCGTCGCTTCCAAGTTTGTTACGAACTACCAGGTTGATAAAATTAGAGAAGGAAGCCCCAGGAGTTGTAGCATTATTGCTACAATACTGGAGCCCACCATATTTTTGGCGCCGTTGCCAGGGAAGCGTCAGAGTATTAGTAATTGTTGCTTTTCTTCTATTTTCTTACTCTTGCCTTCTGCCAAGTAGTTTATTTCATTTCCATTCTGCAAAAGTAGCATAGACATTTCCTACTTTCATAGATTAGCATTTCAATTCCGCAATTTCAACTTTGCAAGCATAGATTAGCCTTTCAATTCTGCAAGCGTAGACTAGCATTTCCATTCCTGCAATTCCATTTGAGCAAAGTAGATTAGTCCTTTCCTGCTTTCATTTCAATTCTGCATTTTTATTTCAGCAAGATAGTTAGTTGTAGATCAATCTGTTTCAGTTTTGCAGGTACCAAAGAAAAAAAGCAAAAGCAATCAAAAAGTATTTCCATTTCATGCCTCGTAGGAACCGAGATAAAACAGGCAAATTCCTACCCAACACCCCCACCACATCACTGAGTCACCCTTCTCTCTTCTTCGGTGACAGTGATCCAGAAGAACCTATAGGTGAACCTCCTGAGATATACGAAGATCCTATAGCAGAAGAAGAATTAGAGACCATCCCATCTGAAGCTATGGCTGACAATAGAAGAGAAGATGAGAGAATAGAAGGTGCCTTCCCCATCCGAGAAACCAATGGAGATATGAAAATGAAAAACATTAGCCCCTCCGCTCTGCCTCACTTCCATGGACTGACTACTGAAGATCCTGATACCTTCCTGTTTGAGTTTGCTGTCCTTTGTAGAACCTATGACTATACTGAAGATGAGCAGAAGCTGAAACTCTTCCCTTCCACTCTTAAGGATGCAGCATTACGCTGGTTCATGGGCTTACCTGGGAATAGTATCACCACTTGGGATCAGATGCAGCAAGCTTTCAATACCAAGTACCGGGACTACTGTAGGTCCAAGGAAACCAAGAGAGAAATCTTTCGGATGACCATGGGAAATGATGAGTCCTTAGAGGATTATGAGGAGAGGTTCCAACTTAGCTATAAGCGGGCCAGGTGCACACTTGACCCTGAATCCCTCAAGTTGGTCCTGCTCCGAGGAGTCCCTGAAGACCTTTTAGATACCCTTCACATGTTAGCTAGGGGAGATATTTACCAGCTGCCTTATGAGGACATCAAGCCTGTGTTCAGAAACCACTCTAGGGCAGCCCGGAAACGAGGTAGAGGAAACCTTCTCTCAACTGGTATCCCTTTCTCCAAGCATGAGTTTGCAAATCAATTAGAAGATCTTAAGAGTGAGGTGAGACAGACCATTGCCATGCAACTGGACACATTCAGGATCCAGCAGAAGAAGGAAGAAGCTGAGAGGGCCTTGGCTATCTTCTGCCCTAGATGTACAAGGAGACACCCTAAGAACGAATTCCCATTGCATTCGGTTGAAGTGTGCTTCGTTTGTGAGGAGGACCATCCCACAAATCAATGCCCAACCTTACCTGGACTTAAAGCTATGTACCAAGGGACAGAAGCTCCCACTAAACCTCTCTATTTCCTCAACTAAAGTAGGCCACAAGGACCTAGACCTTACCAGCAGGGGATGCAAGGGGCACCTCAAGCTTATTACAGCCCCAACCAATCGACTCCTATGCCTTCCTGGGGCCCCCCTGCTCATCCTTCCTGGTCTATGCCTCCTCCATGGTCTTATCCACCTCAGTACCCTACTCAGCCCACTACTCATTCATATCATTCACATGCCCAACCACAGCCTCAGTGGAATGCACCTCAGTCGGGGTGGAGGCCCCAGTACAACACTCCTCCCGCCATTTTGCCTCCACCACCAGTTCAACCTCAACCATTACCTCCTGCTCCTCTAAGGCAACCTCAAATGCCTGCTCAACCGAACCCGAACCCCAACAATAGACAGCCCCAGCAGGTATACACTGGGGAAACCTCATGCCCTACCTATGCTGTGGAGATCCAGGAGATCAATCTTTGATCTGGAAAGACTCTTCCGGATCGCCAACCTCCTCCCCCAGAGGACGAGGAGGACAAACAGGAAAGTGAACCAAAGGCTATTCCACCCTTTCCTGAGAGACTAACAGCCACCACACAACCCAACCCAGAGGAGGATGAGCTTCTGGGAGAGCTCAAGCAGTTGTGTGTGAAAATACCACTTCTCCAAGCCATCAAGGATGTGCCAATATACAACAAACTGGTTAAGGAAAAGTGTTTTAAACACCCAGGCAGGCGAAAGAGAGATGCTTCAACCATCAATGTCTTAGGACAACTGTCTGACCTTATGTTAGGACAAGTCATCTGCCCAAAATACCTAGATCCTGGGAGTCCTATAGTAGATGTCCACATCAATGGCACCATCATACCTCACACCTTGATTGATCTGGGGGTTGCCATTAATGTGATGACCAGGGATACCATGCTCAGACTCAATCTTCAGGGTTCCTTCAGGAAGACCTCGACAGTACTGCAACTAGCAGATCGCTCCACTGTGACTCCCAAAGGGATTGTGGAGGATGTCTTGGTCTCTGTTAACTCTTGGGAATACCCTGCAGATTTCTTGGTTCTGCAACCCAAGGCAAAGCTTACTGGATATCCTCTTATTTTGGGAAGGCCTTGGTTAGCCACTGCAGATGCTTACATTAGTTGTCGTGCAGGAAACATGACCATCAAAAACGGTCCTATGTCCAAGCAGCTAGTCCTGTACCCTCCTGCCCAACCCTCCTTAGATCATGACTTACCACTGTGGTTGGAGGAAGGAGAAGAGGATGAGGTGTAATCAGCACCTTTTTGCACCCTAGATACCACTAGAAGAGACCCCCCAACCGAGGATGACTTGATTGAGACTTTGATCCAGAATCCACCTTCCAGTGCACTATCCCTAGAGAAATTGGTGGAGGACGCCCAAGCCAGCACCTTAGTGGACCTTTGTGCCACCAACCCTGTCACTCCCAAAGTCAAGAATGTGGAGTTCGGCCCTGAGAGAACGTTAAAGATCAGCTCCTCCCTATCTCCTTCCCAGGAAAAGGAGCTGTGTAGCCTGTTGGCCAGTCACCTGGATGCTTTTGCTTGGAGCTATAAGGAGATGAAAGGAGTCCATCCCTCGGTCTGTACCCATCACATATACATCAGAGAGGGCTGTAAACCAGTTAGGCAACCTTAGAGGAGAATGAATCCAGCCCTTAAGGACATTGTCAAGGAAGAATTGCAAAAACTGTTGGATGCTGGATTCATTTACCCCATCTCAGATAGTGAATGGGTGTCCCCTCTGGTGTTGGTTCCCAAGAAAAATGGGAAGTGGAGAATCTGTGTGGACTATCAAGAACTGAACAAAGCTACCAAGAAAGACCATTTCCCTCTACCTTTCATAGATCAAGTGTTGGATGGACTGGCAGGAAAGAAGTTCTTCTCTTTCCTGGATGGGTTTAGCGGGTACAACCAAATCCAAATCAGCCCGGAAGACCAAGATAAGACCACCTTCACTTGTCCTTGGGGTACCTTTTGCTACCGAGTTCTTCCCTTTGGGCTATGCAATGCTCCTGCTACCTTCCAGAGAGTTGTCTTGAGCATCTTCTCGGAGTTGGTCCATGATGCGGTGGAAATCTATATGGATGACTTCACTCCTTATGGGTCCAACTTCTAGGAAGCATTGTCCAATCTAGGAAAGGTCCTAACCAAATGCATTGAGATGAACCTGTCCCTTAGTCCTGAAAAATGTGAATTCCTGATGACTGAAGGGACTGTGCTAGGCCATACCATTTCTTGCCAAGGGTTACAAGTGGATCCTAACAAAATTGCTCTCATCAAGAAGGTTCCACCTCCCCAAAAGGTAAGGGATGTCCGGAGTTTCTTAGGATTAGCAGGGTATTACCGGAGATTCATTAAAGACTTCAACAAGCTAGCCTCACCATTGTTTGGCCTGTTGGCAAAAGATGTGGAGTTTAAATGGACTGACGATTGTCAGAGGGCTTTGAATGAATTAAAGGACAAGTTGGTGTCAGCCCCAATCTTGAGAGGCCCAAACTGGGCCCTACCTTTCCACATCCACACTGATGCCTCGAACAAAGCCATAGGGGCAGCTTTAGGACAAGTTGAACAAAAACTTCCATATGCCATTTACTTTGTTAGCAAAAACTTGTCCAAAGCCGAGCTGAATTACACTGTAACCGAGAAAGAATTCTTGGTTTTGGTCCATGCATTGAACAAGTTCCGACATTATATTACTGGCTATCAAACCTTCGTACATACGGATCATGCTGCAATTAGATATTTAATGAATAAACCAGATGTGAATGCCCATATTATTAGATGGTTACTTTTGTTGCAGCAATTTGATTTGACCATTGTTGACAAACCAGGTAAAGAAAATGTTGTTGCTGACTTTTTATCTAGATTGGATTTGTCTGCAGATGAGGATGGAACAGTGGATGACCAGATGCCCGATGAACATCTGTTTGCTATCTCAGTACTCTCTCCATGGTTTGCTGATATAGCAAACTACCTTGTTTCAGCACAGTTCCCTCCGCACCTATCTTCAAGTGAGAAGAGCAGAATCATCAGAAAAAGTGCCTCATTTACTTGGATCGGGGGCAATCTGTTCAAGCTTGGCCCTGATCAGATCTTAAGGCGTTGTGTAAGGGAGGAGGAAGTCTTTGATATCCTCCTCACCTGTCATGATGGGCCTTGTGGAGGACATTTTGCATCAAAGAGGATTGCCTTCAAAATCCTGCAGGCAGGCTACTATTAGCCCACACTTCATCAAGATGTCAGAAGATATATCAGCCAATGTGACCGATGCCAAAGAATGGGGAAACCGACTCCAAGGGATGAGATGCCTCTCCAACCTCAAGTGACTCTTGAGCCATTTGAGAAGTGGGGTATGGATTTTGTGGGTCCAATCAACCCTCCTTCGAGGCAAAGGTCTTACATCATTGTGTGCACTGACTACCTGACAAAGTGGGCAGAGACTAAAGCAATCAAGGCAGCAACAGAAGAGAAGGTGGCCTAGTTCTTAAGAGAGAACATCTTCTACAAATTTGGCTACCCAAGAGAGCTGGTCACCGATCAAGGGAGCCAGTTCACATCCAACTTGATTGAAGACCTGCTAGCTCACCACAAAATCAAGCATAGGACTTCCACCCCCTATCATCCACAGGCAAATGGGCAAGTGGAAGTCACCAACAGAGCATTGGAAGGGATTTTGACTAAGGTGGTGAGCAGCAGTAGGAAAGATTGGGTAGATCGCCTGGTTGAGGCCACATGGGCTTATAACACCACCTGGAAGACCGCCACCAGCTTCACACCTTATGAGCTGGTCTATGGGAAGAAAGCTTTGTTGTCCATTGAGTTTGAATACAACACTTTGAGGATGGCAGCTCAGCTAGATCTAGATCTCAGCCATGCACAACAAGAGAGGTTATTACAGCTGAATGGACTGGACGAGCACCGAATGCAGGCCCTCCTTCACTCAGAAGTGGTTCAACTTCAGAGAAAGGTGTGGCATGACCAACACCACCATGACAAGCAATTCCAGCCGGGAGATTGGGCCTTGTTGTATGACTCCAGATACAAAGATTTCAAGGGGAAGCTAAGAACCAGATGGCTAGGACCATATGCAGTGGAAAAATGCCATGACAATGGATTCGTTCTTATCTGAACCATTGATGAAGAAGCCATCCCCATGCTTGTCAATGGGCATCGCTTGAAGATCTACAGGAAGCCTCTCTCAAGACAAGAGTTCATCAAAACTATGGAGAAATCAGTGTTGGTCATAGAGAAGGGTTCTGCCTCTGCTTTGGGCATACCCTGAAAGATCTAAAATATATATATATATAATAAAGATCCTTGGGTGAAAACCTTTCTGAGGCTCCCAAGGCAGGTGGTAGGGGTGAAAACCTCATTGAGGCGCCCCTATTATCTTTCAAAAAAAAAAAGAGAGATTTGAAAAAGATCCTTGAGTGAAAACCTCTCTGAGGCACTTAAGGCAGATGGCAAGGGTGAAAACCTCATTGAGGCGCCCCTGCTATTTTTCAAAAAAAAAAAAAAAAAGAGAGAGAGAAAAAAGAGAAAAAAGAAAAGAGAAAGGAAAAAAGAAGACAATAAGAAAAAAGATAGGGACAGCAAGTTTATGCATGCAGGTTGCAGGTGTTCTATGAAGGAGAGGAGGACTCTTAATGCAAAGCCAAAGATCCTTATCATGTTGCCAAGAGACCTCACCAGCACCTCCTCCAAGAATACTCATTTTCTCCAAGGTATGTGCACAATTTCATCATGGCTTGAGTCTTCTACAGGAAGATGCAGACTTTCTACAGGAAGGTGCAGACTTTCTACAGGAAACGCAAACTTTCTACAAGAAGTTTTGTATTTCTACAGGAAGCTTCCTGTAGAGGTTCGGGACAGCCCAGAATTCATTTTATGAGGAGATCTAACGACCAAGGGTCGGTTTGGACGCATGCAAGCTACTGTTGGCACCCTTATACACTGTTGTCACCTCTTTCTACCATCCCTGTCGACATGCAATGAAGTTACCTGCACCATCAAAGAAGATTATTGAGTTATCAAGAGAAAAGCAATTTTTGATGGAAAAAACGCTGAGATGTCATACCATATCCATCCCAGCCATCCATGAGCTCTGTGAGCGTGATCGTGGGGCCATTGCCTTCGTCGTGCAGCATGCACCCGAGGAGGAAGAAACTGTTACAGGACATCCTGTAGGAGTCCCGTAACAGTTAAGCCCGCTAGAGTGCACACCATATACAATGAAGACGCGGGCGCATGCAGCTGAAGCATCAAATCCATCATCAGCGACCTGTGAATATGAACCTCCGGGCCTGTGCAAATCCACCAGCAGCAAATAAATCCACTCATCGTCGTCCAAGAACCTGAACAATCGTGTTGCGGCCACACAGGTAAGTGTCTCGACCCTTTCTTCCGACGAATTGCATGAATTTTACTTTGAAAATGTTTGCAAAGTGTGAAATGGATGGGTTGAGCGGGTGTATGGTCAATCGATTGGCCACGTCGACCAGTCAGCTGGTCGAGCTGGATGTGTGAATGGTGGCCGTGGGAAAAAACGGGCAGTGGAAACGTGAGAACCGTCCACTCGAGGAGAAACGAGTTCTAACGAGAATGGCGGCGGCGGATCTGCGGGGAATGATGCGGCAGTAAGGGAACTTGCAGAAGAATGATGGTGTGACGTCGCCCAACGCTCCGGCAGGGACAGCTCACCCCCGCGCCACGGATTCCGCCGATTCAAATCTAATCGGCTAGATTGCCACCCCATGCATTTATCATTCACCGTTTGAGACTCAAGTGATCATCCAGATCCCTCTGCAGTTCGATACTCCGATTCTTTGGCCATCAGAACGCCTGTGAAGCAACACCAAGAGCGCAGACCCACTGCAGTATCCCCCAGAAATCGCGCGCTGCTCCTATAGGAAAGTTGTTTCTACAGGAAGTTGGGTTCCTCACGTCAAAAGGTGGCGGATTAAAAAGGTAAGCCTGAACTCTCCATGCAATTGGTTTTTGAAGGGGGAAGAATCATCGTCTACAGTCTGGTCGTCGAAAATTGTTGCAAATATTGTCTGTCGTGCATGAACTGTCGTCCTACAGGATGTCAGTGTAATTAGTTGTGTTAAAGGTTCTCAGGGGGTAAGGTTTGTGAATTATGTGCATGACATAGGCGTAATCCTATGCTCTGTCCCAGTAGATCGAATTTCTTCCCCATTTGCCACCTCCAGCTAACGCAACAGTTTTTCACCATGTCGGGTGGGTTCATCAGAAGGGAGCCCACTGATTCAACGAAGTTAAGGGAAAATCCTGAGGTGGTGGAGCTCTTCACACGAGCACAATGGATATCCTTCTGTGACAAATTGCAGGGCTATGACGACGAAGTGGCAGAAGAGTTTTTGTAAGCTCTGAGGCCGAAATCTAAAACGTTGGCCACCGTTACCTTCAAGGGTCTGAGCCTCAAACTCACCCCACAATTCATCAGTCGAGTTACGAAGCTCCCAATGGGATTACCATGGGATAAAGAAGAAAGGAAATTGAGCCAACAAGCTAAGAAAGAATTCTTTCCACCAGAGGAGGAATTCTCAGAAGATAAAAATGGGGTTCGTAGAACCAGTTTACTGCCACCATGGAATGAAGTGAGCCTGCAAATTATGAAGTACATCACCTGCAAAGGCCGTTTTAGCATTGTATACGGGTACCACTTTCGGTTACTCACTGAATTACGGCACCAGATGGAGCTACCTATAGAAAACAAGCCCAGTCTCCCTTACTTTCTACTACAGTCTCTGATTGAGTGTGCAACCAAGTTGAAAGAAGGCATACCAGACCAGGTAGCCCACCATGGACTGATCAAACTCCTTGTGGAGGATGCGCTCCACACATACAAGGTTCCTCTCTCATGGGAAGCCTTCAAAAATTTGACAAAGGACAGGGACATAAAGATGCTAACCGAAGAGCTCGGTTCTTCTAGCAGTGAGGAGCAAGAGGCCGTGCCTGCAGTAAAGAAGGAAAAAGGCCAAAAGACCCCGATCACAGAGCAGAAGAAAAAGCAAGAGAAGAAACAAGAGAAAAAGGATGACAAGGAGAAAGATGACACACCCATCTTGACAGCAAGAGAGAAAAGTTTGCAAGGCTGAGTGGACAAGGCTGAGAAGGTCCACATCAGCAAGAGTACCTCGACAGCGACCGCAACCAAGTCAAAAAGCAAAACTCATGCAACAAAGCAAACCAAGGCGGCGACACCTGTTTCTACAGGAAAGCCAAAACCAGCTTCTACAGGAAGCCCGAAAATTACTGAAAAAGGGTCTTCTACATGAAGCCCGAAATTGACTAAAACAGGGTCTTCTACAGGAAGCCCGAAATTGACTAAAACAGGGTCTTCTACAGGAAGCCCCGAAAAAGTGAAACCCAAGGAGAAGAAAGCTGACATTCGTGAAAGGGAGGCAGCAGCTGTGCTGGCCGCCCTCAGCACACCTCCTAAGCCAAAGGAGAAGAGAAAGAGGGAGACCCCTCTATACCTTGAAGCTCGAAGAAGTGTGAGAATAAAGACGGGCAAGCCACAGCCTCCGTCCAACAGCCCGATCATCATCGAAGATGCCCCTACTTCACCCAAGGAAAGGTCCCCCTCGAGGATATCAGTCACCTATGAGAGGGGAAGCCCGAAGAAAACCACGTGGCAAGAAAGATTAGACCAATTGACTGAAAAAGCTCGGCTACAGGATGCTGAAAATGCTCTACAGGAAACCTTAGCCAGGCTTAAAGAAACTGAGGAAATGGAAGGAGAAGCACCCTTATCACCACCAAGGGAGGGTGAAGTAGAGCCACCAAAGGAAGTGGAGAAAGAACATATACCAGAGCCTAGCCCTCAGCCAATTCTGAGTTCATACTACAACTTTGTAGAGGCTGGCAAGATTATACCTCAGAAATTTACTGTGCCACTGTTTTTTGCATTAGAGGAAGAAAGAGTCTGTACACACACGTGGATGAAAATAGCCAAGTCAAAGGGTGTGGCGGACATAGGCCCCTTACAGGAGCAGCTCAAGGAAGCCAGAAGTGAATTGTCCATGGCCAAACACGTGGCAAATTGCCAACGCGTGTTTCTACAGGAAGAAAACCAGAAGCTGAGATTGCAGCTACAGGAGCTAAGGGCAGGGACAGGTACATCCTCCAAGGACACCACAGAGGAATAGCAAGGCAAAGAGGAACTGAACACCAGTCTTGGGGAGCCAACCACACTTCTACAGGAAGCAAAACAGCAAGCACAAATTGAGGTGCAAGCTCTCAGAGAACAGTTGCAGCAGAAAGATGCACAATTGGCCTGCATGGCCAGATGGGCCATGGATGCTATCCAATGCAGACATCCAGCCAAATCCTATGGCTTGTACTTGAAATACCAATGGCTGCAATTCCAGATCAATACCTTGGCGCAAAGAGGTATCTCTCAGCTCCAAGACCCGCAACAATTCACTGAAGTTTGCAGTACTAGCTCATCAGAGGATAGGGCCAAATTAGCGGAGTTCTACCTCCATAATCTGGCCCTGCCTAATGAAGTTACATGGGATCCCAATACGGCCTTGGGAGATATGCAATTATTGGCATTTGCCTCATGGCTGAACCATGAGGACAAAAGAGCAGCAGAAGCCAAAGCAATCATGAACCGAGAGCTGAACGAGCCATTGCTCATCAGACCAGAACCAGGGGATCCAGTTGCACTAATCTCGGCACACCAACATTTGTCCACTGACCCTCAAGCTTCATTAAGTTATATGGATAAACAGGCCCAAGCCATAGCTCATTTTGAGGACATGGAGAGACTGTTAGGAGACAACGCTGTCCAAGCATGCACACGCAAATGGAATACATTGGCACACAGTCTGAAAATCCATGAGTACCATACCCCAACTCAAATGAGGGAAGCTCTAGTAAGGGTAGCCCTCTATAAGAAATCCATGCAAAACCTCCAGGCCAGCTGGATTGGCCTTAAACTCAGCCCACCACTGCTGCTAGGATTGATGGAAGGCAGCACAGAGACAGATGATGATGAACAGTGGGAAGAGGTAAACAGAAGGGCTGGGTTTCATATCAGCAAGGAGGACACTACTACAGAGGCTTGGGATGTAAGGGTAGCAGTAAAGGCAATGAATGATGAAGAGTTGGACTAGTTGCTCAAGGATGAGCAAATATTTTAGCTGGGGGGTGATGATGAGCCCCAAATTTTGGTAACAATTTGGGCTCATTTGGCCTACTTACCTTGCTCAACCCTTCATTTTTTATCACTTATGCATCATTTCTTAGTATATTCGTGTTATTTGTAGGAAGAAGGGCAGTCATTATGCCTATGCGGCTAATACATGATGATTTCAGGTTTTTTGACATTAAATGGAGCAAAGAACACGCAAATGAAGACAAGGAGACAACCAAGGTGGCATTGCGGGTTTATAGGGAGGTTTTCCACAGCCTTGAATGACCTCCCTCGTGATCTCCACCCCAACTCCGAGCTCCAACAGCTATCACCACCGAGCTAGAAGGCAGCTAATGGATTCTACAGGAACAGCAGTTTACTTTCAGTTGGACAGCCAAGCTCCACTAATTGAGGAGGCCAGCTTGGCCCTCATCATGTATAAATATTAAGGTTGTAGCCTTCGAGGAGACTCTTGAACTTTTGTTATAGATTTTGGATTACGAGCTGTAGCTCTGTTTTTGCTCTTTGTAAGCCAATTTTGGCATGTTGTTAGACTCATGGTTATGATCTTTTAATAAAATGCAGGCAAATTTGGATTCGATTCTGAGTTCTTAGGGGAGCTATAGCTCTCAGGTTAGGGCCCAACCTGAGAGCAATAGACCTCCTTTTCTTTGTATTGTTACTTGTCTTTCTTTTATCATTGCATTTCTTTCCTTTAAATGCACTTGAAAAATACAGTTTGCTGAGTTGACTGTTTCGGTTTGGTTATGTAGGTTAGTTTCATGAATGCAGTTGTTTCAGTAGTTCAGCATTAGCGTAGGGAGATTGAATCTACATTGATTTCGAAAAAAGGTTGAATGTATGCTCACTTTCACCTCTGTTTGGGGACCGGAAGTGTAGACCGTGCCAACTGCCAAAAACACTGTTTTAACATATGCATACAAGTATTGATATAGTGTTTTCGATTGAAGAATTGTCCATGCGATTATATCTTGAGTAATGACTCTCTGGTTCAGCATCATGCACGAATTCCCTTCAACTTACATCGTTGTTCTTTGATTTCTAATAAAACAGTTAGAATAGGTTGGTGAACTTTCATTTACATGCAAGATAAGGGTGATTTGTTCCATTTACACTGCGTAGCACCACTTCATCGTGTTCTTATCCTTCTAAACCATGCCTAAGCCACCTACGCATCCTCTGTTCAACTCATTTGCCTTCCAACCCTTCTACTGTCCACGTTGCTCAATCTTTTTGACCTTCCACTACTATTACCCTCTTCTAGACCAACCAGCTCTATCCACTCTCTCTCCACCTCATCTCTCTGTCCATAGGCCATCTCAAGCTCCTCTTTCATCTTACCCATCCATCCATACAGCTCCTTCACTCCTACATCACCCAAAACTCCGACTGTAGAACATCCTGTAGAAGTTAGCAGACTTCCTGTAGAAATCCCAGACTTCCTGTAGGATCCCCTGCAGACATCCTGTAGAAGCCTGCAAACACGGTTGCCAAGAACCTAAACGTTGTGGACTTCTGTGGAATGATGTGAGGATCCCCTGGAACCTCTCAGAGTCCTCCTGACCGTTCCCAAGCCTTCCTTCCCTTTTAACTACCCCTGCACAGTCAAGACCCAGTAAGAAGCACAATCACAATAACTCCACCCACTTGAGAAAAAATACAAAAACGTGTTCTCTTCAATGGAAGTAGTTTAAATTCATGCATTTCATCTCACTAGAAGTAATGGCATCATTTCTAGAAGTTGCATTCCCACCATTGCATCAAAAGGATTAAGCTAGTCAGATTAGGGTTTACTAGGGTTTCTATGTTTGGTTGGTTTTCAGTTCATTCTTGCAAAGTAGGTTAATTTCCTTTGAGATAGCCTTCGTTCATCATTTAGAAAGCTTCTTCTGAGATCATATAGAAGTTGGCTTGAGCCCTAGCGGACTTGTGCCAGCTGACCAAGTGACAGCTGCGACAAGAACTAGTACTTGTGCATACAGCACCGTCGCTTCCAAGTTTGTTACGAACTACCGGGTTGATAAAATTAGAGAAGGAAGCCCCAGGAGTTGTAGCATTATTGCTACAATACTGGAGCCCACCAAGCTACATGCCTCTGAACTATGTTACAATGAGGCTCGAGAGCCTTTTTATTATTGAACAATAAGAGAAAACCCTAACCTGAAGAGATGTAACACCAAGAGTTTATGGGCCCCGTTGGATTTAGTTGGGCAACCAACTTCTTGGGGTCGTAACTTGGTCATATTATCTCGGTTTGATGCGCATGGTACCTCGTTGGAAAGATCTCTCTGAGGACTACAACTGCTAATGCGATTTCCTTAGAAATTGCTGGTGATTTTACCCAAAAACCATTATTTAGGGCCTCAAAACGGCTCCAGAAGTTCAAGACCTGAAAAACTACCAAAAATAGTAAATGGTGCTACAATTAAGGAAACTAAAAATTAAAATTAAAAATAAAAAATAAAAAATTAATAATTAATAATAAAAAAAATTAAAATTAAAAAAAAAATTGTGAGGGTCCAAGTGGAATAGACTGGTGGCCACCAATATCCACCTAGATCAATTGATGAGCTTCTTGTGACCCTTGAGCCATAGGGAGTTTTCTTACACATACACATGACCCTTGAGCCATAGGGAGTTTTCTTGCACATACACATGACCCTTGAGCCATAGGGAGTTTTCTTACGCATACACATGACCCTTGAACCATAGGCAATTTTCTTACACATACACATTTGGAGATTCCATCCTCAAAGTGAGTTAATTGATTAAGTGAGGTTTACCTGAGTTACTTTTCCCCTTATACCAATGATTAAGTTGATTTCTCATTTGTGTTCTTGTGTATGTTATTGATTGTTATAAGTCACTTGCATGTTGTGGCAATAATCAAAATTGATCAGTCGCAAGAATATGCAGATGCTCAAGTATTATGAAGATGTGTATTTATGAAAATTGTGTTATTGGTCCCTTTTTTATGTCATTCTATTTTGAATGTATGTGTTTTTTGAAACTTCAATTTCACAGAGTCACTACTATTTTAGTTTTTGAATAAAATAACTAGGCCTAGACTCACTTTTACACCTATTGATATTATTTCTCTTACTGTTGGTGCAAGAATTGCGTGGGCAGACATTTCATAACCCATTTTCTCTTCTAAAGGATACTATACAATTTAGGTGAGAACATTTTCACTGGGTATAACTTGTATACTCTGGTGGAAATTAAATATCTGTGAACTTTAGCCTATATTTGCATGCCTTTCAATATATTTTTTATATTGTTTGTGCACAAATGTCATGGGAAGACATTTCATAGTTGCTTTTCTCTTCTAAAGGCTAAGATATAAAATGGGTGAGATGACTTTCACTAAGTATTATCTGTGTCCTCCAATGACAATTAAATATTTATTTAAAGAACAAATTGACAACTCCTCCTTTGGTAACATATCATATTATCAAAATAGTTAACTAAAGAGTATGCTAATAAAATGAAAACATCCCCACCTGTCTACCATTAAAACATAAGCTGAAATCTACAATTTAGTTGCTTGGTTGGTTGGTAATTTGGGGACATTGTTATGCCCCCCTCCAAGGTGAATGTCTTGTGGGTGAAATTTGGTTTATTAGGATACCTGCCCAGTTGCAGCATCTTATCAAAAGGGTAGCTTCTTAGAGTTGTGAGAAGTATCTGCTTCATTGAAATTTCAAGTGTTGAAATGTGTTGCTTACATGCAATGACTAGAAGTGATAACATGATATGAAATATGTCAAATATAGTCGTGATGTGCATCGGATTTTGTGTGAGGAGTTGAGACTAGCTAGCTTTTATAGATGCTTAACAATTTCTCAATTTTTGCATGGATTATACACAGGGACATAAAAAGGAATGTTAATTTTGTATTGGGAAAAAGATATAAAGAGCCCTGGCTTTCTGTGGTTCCTGATTTGTTACTAATTAGTTCATATTCTAGAGTTGTTGTTCAGACTAAAATATCAAGTTTAGCATGTGCTCATCTGGTTTGGGCATCCATCAATTAATTTAAGACAATATTTGATTTATTTTTTGTTCAATTTTTTCAGTGAGGGATAATTAGTTAAACTCTTAAATGATAAATCCTTTCTATGAACTATAAGTCTAGATTTTATAATTTAAACCAATATCATATTTACTGATATGTATACATGAATTTGTTTAGGGTAAAACATTGGCATTTGTGTTTCCTATTGTGGAGTCGTTAACAAATGGTCCAAATGCCAAAGGTAGGAATACAGCCTATGGAAGGGCCCCCAGTGTGATTGTGTTAGTTCCAACAAGGGAGCTTGCAAAACAGGTAGCCTTTTAAAAAGTTTGGAGCTTTGTCTATCATCTGCAATCTGACTTGATATTGAAATTGTTCAAAAAGTTCATTTGTAATTTCTTTATGCTTGTGACTTCAGGAATTCCATGTAAGAAATGTTTTCTAATGTAGGTCCATGCTGAATTTAAGGTTTATGGTGGAGCAGTTGGCCTTCATTCATCCTCTGTATATGGAGGTGCTCCCTATGGTCCATATGAATATGCATTGTGTAGTGGTGTTGATATCATTGTTGGTACACCTAGGCACATTAAGGTGACAATTCAATGTATTTTGTATATTGTTTGCGTACAAATGTCATGGGTAGACACTTCATAGCTGCTTTACTCTTCTAAAGGCTAAGATATAAAATGGGTGAGATGATTTTCACTAAGTATTATCTGTGTCCTCTAGTGGAAATTAAATATGCATTTCAAAGAACAAGTTGACAGCTCCTCCTTTGGTAACATATCAAACTATCAAAATAGTGAACTAAAGAGTATGCTAATAAAATGAAAACATCCCCACCTATCCACCATAAAAGCATAAGACAAAATGTACAATTTGGTTGCTTGGTTGGTTGGTAAAGTGGGGGCATTGTTATGCCCCTACCAAGGTGAATTTCTTGTAGGTGAAATTTGGTTTATTAGCATACCTGCCCAGTTGCAACATCTTAGCAAAAGGGTAGCTTCCTCGAGTTGTGAGTTGTATCGTCTTCATTGTACTATCAAGTGTTGAAAAGTGTTGCTTGCATGCATTTACATGAAGTGATAAAATGATATGAAATATGTCAAATATACTCATGATGTGCATTGGATTTTGTATGAGGAGTCAGGACTAGCTAGATTTTATAGATGCTCAACAATTTCTCACTTTTTTCATGGATTATACACATGGACGGAACAGGGAATGATAATTTTGTATTGGCAAAAACATATAAAGAGCCCTGGCTTTCTATGGTTCCTGATTTCTTACTAATTATTTCATAGTCTAGAGTTGTTGTTAAGACTAAAATATCAAGTTCAGCGTGTGCTCATCTAGTTTGAGCATCCACCGATTAATTTAAGACAATATTTGATTTATTTTTTCTTCAAGATTTTCAATGAGGGATAATTAGTTAAACTCTTAAATGATAAATCTTTTCTCTGAACTAGAAGTCTAGATTTTATAATTTAAATCAATATCATATTGAATGATATGTATACATGAATTTGTTCAGGGTAAAACATTGGCATTTGTGTTTCCTATTGTGGAGTCATTAACAAATGGTCCAAATTCCAAAGGTAGGAACACAACCTATGGAAGGGGCCCCAGTGTGATTGTGTTAGCTCCAACATGGGAGCTTGAAAAATAGGTAATCTTTTACAAAGTCTGGAGCTTTGTCTATCATCTGCAGTCTGACTTGATATTGAAATTGTTCAAAAAAATCATTTGTAATTTCTTTATGGTTGTGACTTCAGGAATTCCATGTAAGAAATGTTTTTTAATGTAGGTCCATGTTGACTCTGAGGTTTATGTTGGAGCGTTTGGCCTTCATTCATCCTTTGTATATGGAGGTGCTCCCTATGGTCCACAAGAATATGCATTGCGTAGAGGTGTGGATATCATTGTTGGTACACCTAGGTGCATTAAGGTGACAAAACATGTTTTGTGTTCATTTATCCCTTTTATTTGTTATTGTTAATTGATTAAGTAAGGTTTACCTGAGTTACTTTTCCCCTTATACCAACGATTAAGTTGATTTCTCATTTGTTCTCTTGCGTATGTTATTGATTATTATAAGTCACTTGCATGCTGTGGTAATAATCAAAATTGATCAATTGCAAGAATATGTAGATGCTCAAGTATTATGAAGATGTGTATTTATGAAAATTGTGTTATTTATCCCTTTTTTATGTCAATCTATTTTGAATGTATTTGTTTTTTGAAACTTCAATTTCACAAAGTCACTACTATTTTAGTTTCTGAATAAAATAACTAGGCCTAGACTCACTTTTATGCCTATTGATATTATTTCTCTTCCTATTGGTGCAAGAATAGCATGGGAAGACATTTCATAACCCCTTTGCTCTTATAAAGTCTAAGATACAATTTAGGTGAGAACATTTTCACTAAGTAAACTTATATACTCCATTGAAAATCAAATATGTGTGAACTTTAGCCTATATTTGCATGCCTTTCAGTATCTTTTGTATATTGTGTGTGCACAAATGTCATGGGTAGAAAATTCATAGTCACTTTTCTCTTCTAAAGGCTAAGATATGAAATGGGTGAGATGATTTTCACTAAGTATTATTTGTGTCCTCCAGTGGCAATTAAATATGCATTTTAAAGAACAAATTGACAGCTCCTCCTTTGGTAACATATCAAATTATCAAAATAGTTAACTAAAGAGTATGCTAATAAAATGAAAACATCCCCACCTATCTACCATTAAAACATAAGCCAAAATGTACAATTTGGTTACTTGGTTGGTTGGTAAAGTGGGGGAATTGTTATGCCCCCACCAAGGTGAATGTCTTGTGGGTGAAATTTGGTTTATTAGGATACTTGCCCAGTTGCAGCATCTCAGCAAAAAGGGTAGCTTCCTCAAGTTGTGAGATGTATCTGCTTCATTGAAATTTCAAGTGTTGAAAAGTGGTGCCTACGTGCATTGATTGGAAGTGATAAAATGATATGAAATATGTAAAATATAGTCAGGACGTGCATTGGCTTTTGTGTGAGGAGTCAGGACTAGCTAAATTTTATAGATCCTCAACAATTTCTCACTTTTTGCATGGATTATACATAGGGACAGAACAAGGAGTGATAATTTTATATTTGGAGAAACATATAAAGAGCCCTGGCTTTTTCTGGTTCTTGATTTGTTACTAATTATTTCATAGTCTAGAGTTGTTGTTCAGACTAAAATATCAAGTTCAGTGTGTGCTCATCTAGTTTGATCATCCATCAATTAATTTAAGACAATATTTGATTTATTATTTATTCAATTTTTTTAGTGAGGGATAACCAGTTAAACTCTTAAATGATAAATCTTTTCTCTGAACTAGAAGTCTAGATTTTATACTATAAATCAAGATCATATTTACTGATATGTATACATGAATTTGTTCAGGGTAAAACATTTGCATTTGTTTTGCCTATTGTGGAGTTGTTAACAAATGGTCCAAATGTCAAAGGTAGGAATACAATCTAAGGAAGGGCCCCCAGTGTGATTGTGTTAGTTCCAAGGGAGCTTGCAAAACAGGTAGCCTTTTAAAAAGTTTAGAGCTTTGTATATCATCTACAACCTAACTTGATATTGAAATTGTTCAAAAAGTTGAATCATTTGTAATTTCTTTATGCTTGTGACTTCAGGAATTCCATGTAAGAAATGTTTTGTAATGTAGGCCCATGCTGACTTTGAGGTTTATGGTGTAGGAGTTGGCTTTCATTCATCCTTTGTATATGGAGGTGCTCCCTATGGTCCATAGGAATATGAATTGTGTAAAGGTGTGGATATCATTGTTGGTACACCTGGGCGCATTAAGGTGACAATTCAATATATTTTGTATATTGTTTGTGCACAAATGTCATGGGCAGACACTTCATAGTCACATTTCTCTTCTACATGCTACATATAAAATGGGTGATATGATTTTCACTAAGTATTATCTATATCCTCCAGTGGCAATTAAATATGCATTGTAAAGAACAAATTGACACCCCCTCCTTTGGTAACATATCAAATTGTCAAAATAGTTAAATAAAGAGAATGCTAATAAAATGAAAACAACCCCACCTGTCTACCATTAAAACATAAGCCAAAATCTGCAATTTTGTTGCTTGGTTGGTTAGTAAAGTGAGGGCATTGTTATGCCCCCCACCAAGGTGAATTTCTTGTGTGTGAAATTTGGTTTATTAGGGTACCCGCCCAATTGTAGCATCTTAGCAAAAGGGTAGCTTCCTCAAGTTGTGAGATGTATCTACTTCATTGTAATGTCAAGTGTTGAAAAGTGATGCTTTCATGCATTAACTAGAAGTGATAAAATGATATGAAATATGTCAAATGTAGTCATGATGTGCATTGGATTTTTCTGACAAGTCAAGACTAGCCAACTTTTATAGATGCTCAATAATTTCTCACTTTTTGCATGGATTATACACACAGACAGAACATGGAATGATAATTTTGTATTGGGAGAAACATATAAAGAGCCCTTGCTTTCTATGGTTCATCATTTATTACTAATTGTTTCATAGTCTAGAGTTGTTGTTCATACTAAAATATCAAGTTTAGTTTATGCTCATCTAGTTTAAGCATCCATCAATTAATTTAAGACAATATTTGATTTATTTTTGGTTCAAGTTTTTCAGTGAGGGATAATCAGTTAAACTCTTAAATGATAAATCTTTTCTCTGAACTAGAATTCTAGATTTTATAATTTAAATCAATATCATATTTACTTATATGTATACATGAATTTGTTCAGGGTAAAACATTAACATTTATGTTGCCTATTGTGGGGTCATTAACAAATGGTCCAAATGCCAAAGGTAGGAATACAACCTGTGGAAGGGCCCCCAATGTGATTGTGTTAATTCCAATAAGGGAGCTTGCAAAACAGGTAACCTTTTAAAAGGTTCAGAGCTTTGTCTATCATCTGTAGTCTGACTTGATATTGAAATTGTTCAAAAAGTTCATTTGTAATTTCTTTATGCTTGTGACTTCAAGAATTCAATATTGTGTAATGTGGGTCCATGCTGACTTTGAGGTTTATGTTGGAGAAGTTGGCATTCATTCATCCTCTGTAAATGGAGGTGCTCCCTATGATCCATAGGAATATGCATTGCGTAGAGGTGTGGATGTCATTCTTGGTACACCTAGGCACATTAAGGTGACAGAACATGTTTTGTGTTTATTTATCCCTTTTATGTGTTACTGTTCATAGTAAATTCAATCTTGACATTGTGGTTGATCTATGAAGAAATTCCTCTGGCTTTTAAAGAAAGGCTTCAAGTGGTGTATTTCCTACATCCAGGGATTTAGTTAAGACTGTTTTTTTGCAACCATTGGCTAGTTCTTCTTGAGTGCAGGGTGAGTATTAAGTTGAGTTTTCATTTTGATTCAGATAATTTATTAGGACTAATTGTATATAAATTGTTCTCAAGGCAAGTTCTTTATCTGTTCTCCTAACCCCTTATTCTTGTGCAGTATCATCTAATATTCAACAATGGACAAAATACAACACAAGCTCTCCATATTCACAAATTTGTAGCCAAATGACCAACCTAAATGCCAAAACATTTATCCTCTGTGTTTCTATTTTGGGGGAGAATGGATGCATATCTGGAACATATGCTTTCATCTCCAACATATTGCTATCCTCATTCTTACCATCTGTATCTTCACATTGACACTCTGTTCTACTTACTACAGTTAGCATGTAGTCGTGAAGGCCTTTCACATACTAAGGTACTAATTATGAGAGTAAAATTGGGTAAAGGATTTACAAACTAACTATAAAAATCTAAATGGGGATCTTTGACACTAAGAATCAAGTAAATGGTGAAATATTATTGAAATATTTTTTGAAAAGAAAACACCAAGGGAGAAAAGTCTATATGATATGATGATAAGTTGTGAATTTAATACATGTGAATGTGCTTAAGGATGAATATGGGTATGTTGTTATGCTTTTCATAAATTTAGTTAATTTGTGTTAAGTTATTATATATGTTGATAGTTGTGTTAATAGTTATGTTTATTTTGAAATAGACCTTTCAAAATTTAAATGATCCTAACCAATAACTATGTCTATCCGTGTATCTATTTTGGAATAGGACTTCTAGAATTTTAATTTAATTATCAATAATTATTAGGTGGATGATAAGGATTTAAACTCCATGAAATTTTCTAGAATATATATAGTAGTATAGACA
This sequence comes from Pinus tabuliformis, assembly GCA_031772625.1. Lineage (NCBI taxonomy): Eukaryota > Viridiplantae > Streptophyta > Pinopsida > Pinales > Pinaceae > Pinus > Pinus tabuliformis. Next base: position 674,501,046 of record CM062813.1, on the reverse strand, counting down.
AATGAAAGGTTGAGATTTATTTTCAAAGTAGTTATGCTCTTTTTGCAAATTTAATTAAATTGATCAATTAAAAATAATGCCATATGGACAAGTGTCACATGCAATGAGTTATGGTTGTTTGAGCATGTGGTATTAATAAACCATCATATGGTGTTGTGACAAAGCTTAATTATAGATTAAGAGTCTCCGTCGTAAAGTGGGCCTAAATCTCCATGGTTAAGAATCTTGTTAGATGTTCTTTAAATGTGTATATGTTATATATTAATTCATTTTATAGTAAATAATAATTTAAAATAGAGTTATAATTTAGTTAGTTTTATGATTTTTTAGTTTTAACAACATGAGATGTATAATGAAGTAAGTGTTTTGAGGCTTATTATGAATTGATGCATATCCAACGATTTAATTTATATGGTTGTGCTAATTATTAGATGGATGTTATGGATATAACCTCCATGGATTGTTCTAGAATATCCTTAGCAGTAGTCACAAATCAAAGGTTGAAATTTATCTCAAAAGTAATTATGTCATTTTTACTCTTTTAATTAATTTGATTAATTAATTAAAATGTCATGAGAGTGTCATATGAAATAAATTATGGTTTTTTGGCATGATGTGGTACTGATAAGCTATGGTATTGTAATAAAGTCTATTTAGAAATTACAAATTTCCATGGAAAAGTGGGGTGAATCTACATCTTTTAAAAATCTTGTTACATGTGTGTTTTTAATGTATATTGTTTAACTCATATATTAATTCATTTTATAATTAATGATAATATAAATATAAATTTATAATTTATTAATTTTGATGATTTTTTTTTTATCTTTGGCAATGAGAGATGTATCATAAACTAAGTGTTTTGATGCTTATCATGGATTGATGCATATCTTGTGTTTACCAACCATTTAATTTATATAACCGAGTTAGTTATATTGAAATTTAACATTGAATTTAAGAATATATTCATGGTATATTTGTTGGGTTATGTTATAATCTTTCCACGAATACCCCACATGCGGGGGGGTCACAAGGGGGGGTGGTAGCCCCCTTGCACAAGGTCCGGGGCAGCACCCCGAGAAAAAAATAATAATTGGACCCTATATTAGGTGTGCGGACCTACCTATCGTTTTCTGCATGGATTTTGCACATGGTTTTGGGCATGATGGTTTTTTGTCCCTGGTATATTGTAGATCCAGTCAAGGGAACTGCGGTTATGTTATAATCCAGGGTAAATGGATTGGGGTTTATGGATGCTTTAGCATGTATATATATGTATTGTAACATTGAAAGGAACATAGTGAAAAGTCAATATGGTAGTCCTAGTTTTGGGATCCGCGGGAAAATCTTTGTGTATATTTGTTTTATGTTTTATGCTCTCGTCATTGTTTATTTACTATTTTTAGAATTCTTATGCAGTTAATTTTTGTACGAGATTAAAACCTACATTTGGTATCAGAGCCAGGTTTTGGCTTCAAGGGGACGCCTTTGCTACTGAGGGGTTTTTCTGAGGCATGTGGTAGACCTTGCTCAGTGGGAGATCTGCAGGATCGATTCTTGTTGTGAAAGAAGATGGAGAGCAGTGGAAATATAGAGATTGAGAAATTTAATGGTCAGAGTTTTGAGTTGTGGAAACTCAAGATGGAGGATCTATTGGTGGACAAATATAAGTGGATCATGGTAGATCTGAATACTAAACCAATGACAATGTCCAATGAAGAATGGAAGATGTTGGATCAGAAGGCAAAGATCACAATACGATTGTGTGTCTCAGATTCAGTATTGTGGAATGTATCAGGGGAAGCTTCAACGAAGGCTTTATGGGATAAGTTAGGACTTTGTACTAATCTAAGTCTCTGGTGAATAATTTTTTCCTCCGGAAAAATATGTATAACTTGAGGATGAAAGATGGAGACTCGGTGATAGAGCATATGAACACATTTAATACTGTGGTAAGCCAGTTATTATCTATTGATATTAAAATTTCAGATGAATATAAGTGCATTAGTTTTTTGTCTTCTCTATCAAATTCGTGGGATAGTCTGGTTGTTGCGATAGGTAGAAATGAAACTGCCTTGCAGTTTGATGAAATAGTCTCATCCTTACTGTCGGAGGAGATGAGACGAAAAAATATGGAGGGCCAGAATGGTTATGCCTTGTCTGTATGAGGACGGTCCCAGAACAAAAACAAAAACAAGTCCTCGAGTGGGAGATCTAAATCTAGAGGGAGATCGAAATCTCCAAGAAAACCTGTAGAGGTGTGTTAGAAATGCGAAAAGGAAGGGCACTTAAAAATGGAATGTAAATCTCAAGCTCTTGAGAAAGGAAGCTGATGATTCTCCTTTTGTAGAGGCGAAAGCCACCTAAGATGAAGGTGGTGATGTGTACTTGGCTTCTTCTTCAAGTACACATGTAGATCATGAGGCATGGTTGATTGATTCAGGTGCATCCTTTCACTTCACTCTCGACAGGGAGTGGTTCTGCGAGTGAGAAATATGATGGTGGTGATGTCTTTCTAGGGGATGACAGGAAGGCTAGAATTGGTAGCAGAAAATTCAAGTTGAAGTTGCAAGGTGGAAGGATTAGAACATTCCCGGGTGTTCTGCATATTCCTGCATTGGCCACAAATATGATTTATTTAACCAAGTTGGATGATGCAGATGTAAAAATAGTGTTCAAGAAAGATACCTGCAAGATGGTTCGGTGAGCACTAGTATTGATGATGGGAGCTCATATTGGAACTCTATACAAGCTTAAAGGTATCATTTTTACTGATGGGTGCAACAGTTTTGTGGTTCATAAAAGTGGAGCAAAAAATATAGTGGTCTATGGAGAAAATACCATGCTATGGCATCAAAGGCTTGGACATAATGGATAGAAGGGCCTTCGAATACTTCATGGTAATGGTATGATAAAAGGTATGTCTAATAACTCTCTAGATTTTGATTTCTATGAAAATTGTGCATATGGGAAGCAAAATATAGTGAGTTTCCCCTCTGGTGGTAAGAGGGAAAAACAGATATTAGAGCTTGTGCACAATGATGTGTTTGGACCTGTGTCGGTTCCATCACTTGGAAATTCTATGTACTATGTATCATTTCTAGATGACTCCTCAAGGAATACATGGATATATTTAATCAGGAAGAAATATGAAGTCTTTGACGGGTTTAAAGAATTTAAGGCTCTGGTGGAAAACCAGACAGAAAAGAAGATAAAGGTGCTGAGGATGGATAACGGTAGAGAGTTTCACAAGAAGTAATTTGAAGAGTTTTTTTAGAAGTGTGGTATAGCACAGAATAAGATTACTCCATACACACCTGAGTAAAATGGAGTTGCAGAAAGAATGAACAAGGTGTTGATGGAAAGGGCAAGAAGCATCCTCAAATGGTAGAGAGTTTCGCAAGAAGTAATTTGAAGAGTTTTGTCAGAAGTGTGGTATATCACAGAATAAGACTACTCCATGCACACCTGAGTAAAATGGAGTTGCAGAAATAATGAACAAGGTGTTGATGGAAAGGGCAAGAAGCATCCTCAGTGGTGTCGGGTTAGGAGAGGAATTATGGGTAGAGGTGGTAGAGAATGCATGTTACTTGGTCAACAGATCACCTGCATTAGCATTGGAGGATAAGACTCCACACGAGGTATGGACTAGTAAGAAACCTTCTCTTTCACATTTGAGCGTATTTGGATGTGATGCATATGAACATGTTCCAAAGGAGAAAAGAACAAATTTGGATAGTAAATCTGAAAAGTGCATCTTTATTGGGTATAAGAATGGTTTAAAAGGTTATAAGCTTTGGAACCCAGAAAGAAGGAAGGTTGCGTAAAAAAGAGATGTGGTTTTTAGAGAGGTGAAAGATGTTATCAAACATGAATTCCTACCAAAGGAACTTGAGAAGATAGAGTTTGAGCTAAAGGAGCAAGAACCAGACTCTACAATAGAAGAGGAATTAGAAGATGAAGAGCCACAAACTCTGGCTATGAGAAGATCAGTTTAAGAAAGAAGGCAACCAGAAAGGTATATTCCATCTACTTTCTATTCAAAATTTTCTTTATCTATTACTGATTTTGATCCCAGAACTATGAGGGAAGCAATATATTCAGAGGATAGAAAACTCTGGAAAATGGTCATGGATGATGAAATGGCATCTTTGCACAAAAATGAGGCTTGGGATCTGGTGGAGTTGTCGGCTGGAAGGAAACCCGTTGGCAGGAAAATGGGTGTTCAAGAAGAAGATGAATGTAGAAGGAAAGGTGGAGAAATACAAAGCTCAGTTGGTAACAAAAGGTTATTTCTAGGTGTCCTGCACAGCACTCCGAGAAAAAAAAAATCGACCCTATATTAGGTGGGCAGACCTACCTATGGTTTTGTGCATGGATTTCACACATGGTTTTGGGCATGATGGTTTTCTATCCATGGTATTTTGTAGATTCCTTCAAGGGAACTACGATTATGTTCTAATCCAGGGTTAATGGACTGGGGTTTATGGATGCTTCGGCATGTATATATATGTATTGTAACATTAAAAGGAACATAATGAAAAATAAATCTGGTAGTCCTGGTTTTGGATCCAGGAAAATCTTTGTATATATTTATTTTATGTTTAATGCTCTCACCATAGTTTATTTTCTGTTTTTAGAATTTGTATGCAGGTAATTTTTGTACGAGGTTAAAACCTACAATATTAAATATCCAAATCAATTTTTTTTAACGAATTTGGTTCAAAAATGGAAAATTTATATAGGTTTAAGTGGTACAGATTATTGATTGTGTAGAAATACTAAAGAGGGTGAGTGGGTGGGGGTGAATCAATATTTCATTAATTGTCAAACTTTTTCAATCAATACTTAACAAATCAACATTAAAACTATCTATGAGAACAATAACACAAAAATCATAGGCAGATCACATCAACACCACAAAGGACAAAATATTTTAAGGTGGAAAACCATAAAGGTAGAAAACCACAATCTTCTTCTTCTCTACTTAATTTATTCTTTACAACAATTCGTTGAAACCCACCAACAGGAAGCACCCACTTCCTTCTCTATTTTGCTACCACACACCAGTAGGCAGCACGTACTCCCTTCTTTGTTTTTTTGGAACCCACTAGAAAGAAGTACCCACTCCCTTCTTTGATTTTCTGGCACCCAAAAGCTAGAGGCACCGACCCTCTTTAATCAATTTGGACCACCCTTTCATCCACTTTCAAACTGGATCCACTCAAAATTCAAAATTCAAAATAGACTTGTTAAAAATAAAAATAAAATCAAGATAACATGGTCATTGTATTAATAAACCCTAGCAACAACATACATCAACAACAAATGATCAATCTAGTATAAACTCTCTACTTAGCAAACAACCATCAACAAATTTGTACTTTGTAAATGTCAAGAGCTTTGACCATGCATAATAAAACTTTGTGATCAACAACAAGTCTAAGCAATGTAGTGCTCAACAATACATAAACACATAGAGATACAAGAATACCCAAAATTTTGATATGTGATAAATATGATCAATGGAGTGCTTAGCAAATGACAAATACTCTCTCAGTAGACATACATTTCTAGCAATACAACCCTGGCAACAATACTCAGTCACCAAGTGATTTTTTTCTTGGTAGCATATTTATGACAACTCATTGTAAACAATCATATAGTCAATTCTAAATCAATAACTATGGCTAGCCTTGTACATAACACAATATTTCCATAAATACTAAAGTTAACTCTACAACAACAACATATATATAAGGCTCAAAATGGAAATAAATCAATAATATAAACCCTCTATAACAATTATTAACCATCAACAAGCAATTTGAATAATGTCCTCAAACTAGTGCGTCAACACTGCAACAACAACAAATTTAAACCATGTCCATAGAAAATTGCACCAACTATCAACCAACGACATGCAATTTAAACAATATCTTTAATTTAGTGCTTCAACATGTCATAACATCAATGAATCAAACACAACAATATTGTTGGGTGTGGATCCTGATTATCTTCCTGATTGTTCAAAAGTTTTGTTTCAGCCATGGTTGGATCTCAGTCCTTGACGGGGGGGGCTATGGGGAGGTTTGCTTCCCCTTTATTTTCGTTGGGGGTATCCAGGGGGGTGGCAGAATCCACCTAGCCCCACTTGATGGGGGTTCAGGGGCAGCGCCCCTGAAGCAAAATTTAGATGAAAAGTTTCCTTGTAAAATACTTCAGTTTTGTAGTTAATATGGGTCATTCATCAAGCGAAAGATTTGATGGTAGAAGTTATGTTGATTTAGGATTTTTCCCTAGAAGGAAACCCTTGGTTTATATGAGAGAATTGTGTTATGACAGTGTATTATTTTATGCATGAAGAAAAGAGGAGACACTGTGTGAGAGTGAAGAGGAAATTATAGTGAATTTGTTGTAGGTTGTATCTCTTCATTTTGTTGGATAATATAAAAGGAAGGATTAGTTGTTTCTCCATGGATGTAGCCCAGATTGGGTGAACCACGTATATATGTGTCTCTCTTATTTTATTTTATTTTGTATTTGTTTTTTCCACAATATTTTATGTGTTCCACAATTCAATACATCGCACACTACTGAAATTGACTTTGACATGTGAGATCGCACTAGTAAAATGAACTAGATGACTCTTACTCTATTCCTATAAACACCATAATTTGTAGTAAATGCTAGATCTCTATCCTTGGATCAATGCACAAACATAAATACTCATATCATTCGCGCACTATATCGATCTTTCAAGGAGAAATTAACCATTGTGGGATCACTCAACACAGAGCAAGGATATCCACTGTACACTGCATACAAGTTCAGATTTCTTATGGTCGGTCTCTTCTTCAAACCAAACTATTGATCTCACTAGAGATCACTCTAGAAGGCATGAACTAATTTTGTTTTAATCTAGGACAGAGAAGAACAAAAAAAATTCTAATAGACAATTACTTGGTCATATAGATCAAACACCAACATTGTTGCACACAGAATAGAAGAAAAGACTTTATAATTTGATCACTCATATTACCTAGACACATTAGAGCACTATGCTAGAGAAGGGATCAAAATAATCCATACACTCCAAACCACTTTTAGATCATATTCATGTAGTGAAATGTGTTAAATCAGACTCTGTAGACTTGCACACAAGGTTATTAAAGAAAAGAGTGCATGTGATCACTCAATATCATAAACATAAAAGTATTAATCAATAGATTCAATCTTAGGCCATATTTCTCAGAAAAAAGAGTGATTCACTCCCAATCACACCAAGACCATCAATTAGATCTTGTGCACCATGTCAAACAGAGGACTTCATATCGCACATTACTTTCTTGAGGTTTTATGATTCGAAGTATGACTTTTACACCTAAATGGAACTAGATCAATGCTTAAGAAAATTCAAAACGAAGGAAAAATCCTCAGATCATATCACCATCTAATTGATCTCAGAATTGGATTGTGCCCATTAACACACTGCGTGTTTGAAATGCCAGGGCCTTAGGAGTAAGTCCTGAATAGTAAGCAGTAGTAGGCTAAGAATTGGATGAGGGAACTTCAAAGCCTAGTGAGATGGTACATAATCAGGGGGAGTTTTCTCCTTCCATACTTTCTTGGAAATTAACTTTTTTGGGTCATATGCAAATGGGGCTTTCTGCTAAACAAGTATTCACCTCTTGATCTACCTCAACCCTTAAGTGTCATGCCCCAATATTACCTAAAGCTTTTGCCTAGATTCAATGTGGAAGATGACAACACATCACAGAGACACGTAGAAACCTTCTATGCCTTTGCTAAGAACCTGAATGTGGAATAGTTAGATGTGGTCATGAGACTTTTTGTACAAAGTCTTGATGGAGAAGCCAGAAAGTGGTTCAAAGGCCTACCAAATGCCACCATCACTACTTGGGAGGAGCTAGAAAATGCTTTCACCCAGAAATGGGGAGAAAAGAGGAATCATGAGTACCTCCTCACTAATTTTAATGCCATAAGAGAAATACCGTATGAGGATACATGAGAATACTTCAAAATTTATCAAAAGATTCAATAAGCAGTACAATAACTTGCCAGTCGACATAAAGCCTCCTCCAGCTGTAACTTGTGTGGTTTTCTTGGGAGCTTTTGAGTCTGACGTTGGTTTTACCTTGAGAGAAAGGAAGTCTCTCACTCTAGACAAACTTCAGATTGATGCTCTCAAAGTGGAAGAAAATCTGGTCTTGGCAGGGGAATCAAGGGTAAAGCAAGAACTTACTGAAACCAAAAGAGGGAAAGAAGAGGCATACTCCTATGATAGATATGGAGAATCATCAAACCTGAAATAGGATGATCTGGAAAAACTCATCAAGATTTTATCACAAAAGGTTGGAAATCTTGAAATTGAGAATAAGAACCTCTCCAGAAAGAATGCTCAAGTCAACAACTGGTGCTATAACACGTAATATTGAAGACCTCCACTCCAACTACTTCCAAGGGAGAGAAAGGAACAGCTTGATCAGATCCCTCATCCCTTATACTTGGAAGATGGTGTCGACAAACAATCGTCGCATACACAGGAGATGTAGGGAAATATATATTCTGCTTTTGCTGAAGGAGAACATGAGAATATGGCTCACGAGGAGGCCAGACATGATAAAGAAGCAATATCAAATGAGGAATATATGTATTATTATTGCAAATAGTTTGTATAGTTCATGCAAACACATCGCCAACGTAAGTATAATATAAGATCTTCAAAGAAGAAGACAATAGAACCAGAATAGGAAGGGGAAGTTGCTCCCCAAGTGGTTCCTCCAGCACCAAACAAAGGGAAAGGTAAGCTCCATCCTGACCCACCCAAGACAGGAGTCTCTGCAAATAAGGAGAGCAATGGTCCTAAGGGGCACACAGAAAAGCGGTCACCTATTCTGCTGACAACTGCTAGTGGGAAGGGAGAAAGAACAGAGCCAGGAGATACAGAAAAAGGCCCAACCCACATTCAATCTCCAGAAGGAGCTTGAAAAGGTAAAAATTCTTGTTCCCCTAACTGAGCTCCTAAAACAACCTAATTACAAAGCTTAGGTCTCTCAATTCATGCATCCAGTCACTTTAGCACCAACCCAGGATAGTTTGAACCTCCAAGAGGAGAGGCCCATGGTTGTTTTCAGACCGCATGTGGAAGAGTTGGACCCTTTTACTACGCCTTTCTATGTGACTTTGCTGATCCATGACCTTTTGTTGCATAATTGCATACTGGATTCTAAGGCCTCACACAACCTCATCCCATTATCAGTAATGGAACAGTTGTGTTTGGAGATCACTAGACCATACAAGGACTTGTACTCCTTTGACTCCAAGAGATTCAAGTGCCTAGGCATGATAAAGGATCTGGTGGTAAACATGGCTCAGATCCTGATGAAAAGTGTGGTAATGGACATAGTGGTGGCTGATATACCTCCTCATTTTGGAATTCTCTTATCCAAATCTTGGGGTTCCAAGGTGGATGGCTTTATCAAGCTCGATCTGACTTATTCCATAATTCCCACTTTTGGAGGCAAGCAAAGGAGGTTGTACAGAGAATCCAAATTTGTGAAAACTGTGACCTCGGCTAAAGGATCAGAAAACTCCCCAACTCATGGAAATAAAGAGACCTATCATTCCTATTCTTAGAAGAAGATGAGAACCTCTTAGAAGAAGCATCAATACACCTGACAAGGCAGTTGAAATACTAGCACTTAAATGAAAACTAAGTATGGAAATTGTATTTTGACGGAGCAAACTCAAAAGAGGGAAATGGAGCTGGAATATTGTTGGTATCTCCAGAAGGCAGCATGATACCCCTCTCATTCAAGCTTGAATTTTTGGCGACCAATAATGTGGTAAAGTACGAAGCATTGCTCCTTGGGTTACAAATGGAAAGAAATATGAACATTGAATTTCTATCGGTCTATGGAGACTCTGAGCTAGTCGTAAGGCATATCTGAGACCAATGCCAAGCCAAACACCCCAAGTTGAGGACGTATCGAAATGAAGTGTGGGACTTAATCGAAAATTTCTTCCTGGCCTTTAACATCCAATTTCTTCCTAGGAAAGAAAACAAGATGGCTGACTCTCTTGCAGTAGCTGCAAGAACTTTCAGGCCCCCACAAAATCCACTCCTCATATATGAGATAGAATTCATACATAGGCCTTCAATACCTGATAATGTCAAACACTGGCAGGTATTCAAAGATGATGAGCAGGTGAAAATATTCATAGAATTTGTTGGGGAGTTTACCCACTCTACCATCGATCAAGAAGAAGAAGAAGCATACCAAGAAGCCACTTCATGGAAAGACACAGTGGTTGGGCAAAAAAAATTTCAACTAAAAGGGAACACCATCCCTCGTGGACTTGTTCCATTAGAAAGACTATTTAATAAAGATGACATAGCTTCCAAACAAATTGCCCCAGAGAAGGATGAACAAGTAGAAGACTGCAACATCAAATCAGAGGAGGAAGCCCAGACGATCAGGTTGTCCAAAGGAATCCCCTTGCAATACAAACAGAGGTAGTTAGATCTATTCAAAACTTACGAAGATGTATTTGCTTGGTCTTATGATGATTTGAAATCATTTGATATTAATATTATTTAGCATAAGATTCCTTTGAAGAGTGGGATAAATCCATGCAAACAGAAACTCAGACAATTAAATCCACTCTTACTCCCCTCCATTGAAAATGAGGTAAGGAAGTTGTTGCAAGCCAAGATCATAATACCTTTAAGATACTCTGAGTGGCTAGCTAATCTGGTCCCTATCCGAAAAGAGAACGGAGAGATAAGGCTATGGGTGGATTTTCATAATCTAGACAGGGCGTCTCTAAAAGATAACTATCCTCTTCCCAAGATGGATAACATATTGTAGAAGGTAGTGGGTGCAGCCAGAATGTCCATGATGGACGGATTCTCTGGATATAACCAAGTGGCATTCCACCCTGAGGACCAGAAAAATTCTTTCACCACCCTGTGGGGAACATTCATGTACGCCTGCATGCCATTCGGATTGGTAAATGCAGGGGGCACATTTCATAGAGGTATGGACATAGCTTTCATAGGTGAGCAAGATAAATTCATGGTAGTCTACTTAGAAGACATCATAGTATTTTTTAAGACTGATGAAGAGCATTTCCTCCATTTAAAGCTCACCTTTGAGAAGTGCAGGAGGTGTAGCCTCTCTCTGAATCCTAAGAAAACTCAGTTTTCCCTAAGTGAGGGGAAGCTTCTTAGATACATAGTAGCACAGGAAGTAGTAAAGATTGATCTTGAATGAGACAAAGCCATCAGCCATATTCCCTTTCCAGAAACAAGAAAGAAGTCCAAGCCTTTTCAGGAAGGATAATTTCTTAAGGTGATTCATACCCAATTATGCTGAGATAGTAAAAGGTATTACCGACATGCTCAAGAAGGAGAATGAAGTCAAGTGGAGCTATGTCCCCATGATTCTTTCACTAGAATCAAAGAAGCTTTGGCTGAGGCCCCAGTGCTAGTCAGCTCCGACTATTGAGTGCCTTTCTACATATTTTCTTTTGCCTCTCCACATACGATTGTTGTTATGTTGTTACAAAAAAATAAAGAAGGTTACGAGCATCCCATTGCCTTTTTCATCCAAGTCCTAAGGGATGTTGAGCTGAAGTATAATATATTGGAGAAACAGACCTATGCATTGGTCAAGGCGCTGAAGTCATTTCGTATGTATGTGTTGCAATTGGAAATCACAGCATTCATCCCAACGACTACAGTCAAGGACATCCTAGTGCAAGGAGATAGCGAAGGAAAGAGGGGCAGATGGATAGCTAAAATACAAGAATATGAGCTAGAAATAAATCCTACCAAGCTCATTAAAGGCTAGGGGTTAGCCAATATTTTATTTGAATCCAACTGCCAATCTCTAGGGATAAACCTGATCACATAGGAAGGCAGACTAGAGGATCACCAAAGCAAAATTAAAATGGCTAAGCAGAAGATATATGCCAAATATGAGGGATCGCCTAGGTATAAGAACATTGTTCATTACCTCTTATTCCTAAGATGTCCATTAGGACTGGATAGATCTAAATACTGAAGTTTGAGATTGTAGGCACAGAAATACATTATATCAAATGGACTATTATACTAGAAGGACCCGATGGGGGTATTACTACTATGTTTGGTTGAGGGAGAAACCCATGAAGTGATTGAGTATTTCCACGAGGGAGTCTGTGGAGGACACTATAGTTGGAAGACGACAGCACATAAAATCCTTAAGGCGGGATTCTATTGGCCCACATTGTTTGAAGATGTTTATTCCTAGGTCAGGTCGTGCCAGAAATGCCAATTGTTGGCTGAAAGATAGAAGTTTGCTCCTCTCCCCCTGATTCTTGTTCATGTAGAGGAGCCTTTTAGATAGTCAGGACTGGACTTCATTGGAGAAATAAACCCACCATCCAGTGGCCAACACAAATGGATTTTAACAGCAACTCATGACGCAAAATGGATCTAGAATAGACTTCTAAGTCTAAAGTGTTCCTCATAGAAGAAAATGAAAGTCCAAGGATGCTCTTGGAAATAGCCCCATTGCATAGATATTTTCATTCTGAATCTACTACAACTTGAATGGGCTAAAATGGACTTCAGATGAAGAAGTTATCGCAAAAAGAAGTTTGCCTTTGTCCTTTGAAAAGGAGGTAAATTCTTATATAAATGGGACTTAAGGGAAAATGTTTTTTTCAACATAAAAACCCTTAGAACCCATCACATCAAAATTCTTGATCGCATCGCAATAAACAAAGGGAAAGGACTTAAAACAGGCGCAAAGGCCTTCAGCAGACCCGACAGATTTATAAACCAAACAGGAAAACCTTTTGAGTTCCGAAAGGAAGGGGAAGTAAGCGGTATTTCGGGCAGGCCTCAGGCAGTAAACGGTATTGGACTGGCTCCGCCCGACTCCATACATTGGTTGACGCATGGCACAACGAAGGAGAGAGGAAACCACTTTTTTGGGCGGTTAATCCACGTGCAAGTTACGCGCCCAAAACGTACTGTCGCTATTGGATTAGCGGTCGCGGATCAATGGTCAGGATGTGATCGGTGGATCAAAGATCGGCATGACCAAAGGGAAGACCCTCGGGGCCATTGCGATAGCGAGATGAGATATAGCGATGGGGCCGATAATGATCGGCAAAATCGATGATCGGCGATCAACGAACCCTCGATACCAGGGCCAATGCCCATTGTGATTGCAACTTGTGATACGCAGATAAAAAGGTGGACCCGATACGAATTATGGGCGTGATTTCATAAGTTTTGAAATCTGTATTTTCGGATTTTTTGTGTATTATCCAAGTATTGGGTTTTTTTGGCCATTACATCATGTGATAGTGATAAGCGATATTTGGATGGAACCGATAGGTTTACAGGGCCGATTCCATAATATTTGAAGTCTGAGCTAAAGGCCCATGATGTGTTTTGCATGTGTTTCCTATGTATTTCCGTTATTTTGCTGACACGGCCAGAGGAAGCAAAATGACCAGGTTCTCCTGGCAGCCTATTCTTTTCCATTTGTAAAAGGATTCTTCTGAGGAAAGAGTCAGGTTCTTCAATGATGGAGGACTGTAACCGATGCATGATAAAAATGCAGAGAGAACAAATGTTGAAGGTAGCTGAAGGTTGCCGAGGGAGCTAGAGAACTGAAAATGGTCGCTGGAAGGTTGCTAAGAGTCATTTGGAGGTAAAGTGGACTACAAAGCCACGCAGAGGCCGAGAGAGAGAGCCAGAGCCAAAACCAGAGCCAGAGCTAGAGCCAAAACCAGAGCCACGAGCCAAAGCCAAAGCCAAAGCCGAGATCCAAAGCCAGAGCCAAAGCTAGAAAGTCGGAGAGCTTCAGAGCCAGGGATAAGATGGTGTTCTAAGCCCGTTATGTTCAGTGTAAACCAGTGGAGTTGAGCGTGGAGCTTGTAAAAGGACTTTTCCATAATCCCAGAGAGCCTAGTCAAGTTGACTAGAGCTCAAGGAGATGTAGCCCAAGAGTTTTGGGTGAACTCCATATTATATTGTTGTTATGTGTTATTGCTTATTGCTGCATTGCATTTGTTGCTTATTTGTTGTTCTATTTACTATTATATGTATTTTATATCAGCATAAGCAAGTGAACTTAAAGCACTTAACAGTTAAAACCAAACACAAGCATACACTGATTTCAAGCATTATTAATTCCGCAGTTGGTTAATCATAAGATATTGGGAATATATAACCTTTGGAAGTGGGAGAGGTTCTTGTAAGCCTGACAAGAAGCCTTTAGTGCCCCATTTTCAGATCAAACTATTTCACTAAGTGGGTAGATGTTATCCCAGCTAGAAATGTTATTGACTCAGTGGTGATAAAATTCACGGAGGAGAACATATTATCTTGCTTTGGGTGTCCTTTTAAAATCATCACTAATAATGCATGGGTATTCAAATCTGCAAATTTCACCAACTTCTGCCATAAATTCAATATCATTATTAGACACTCCACTACAAACTACCCTCAAGAGAATGGCTTGGTTGAATCTTCTAATAAAACTGTGGTGAGGGATCTAAAGAAGACCATCACTAAAAATCAAAGGAACTGGGACTCCCAACTAAATTTTGCTATGTGGGCTAGCCGTGTAATGCCTAAATGATCCACTGGGAAATCACCTTTTCAGCTAGTATATGGCAAGGTTGTTGTCTTCTCGATCCAATTAGCAATGTCAGTAGAAGCTGAGGAAGAACCAAGCACCTTGACTAGAAGGATAAATCAGCTGGTGGAGCTTCACAAGAATAGAGAACAAGTGAGGATCAAATTGTCAAACTACCACAAAGGATGAGATCTATGTTTGACAATAATTCTAAGGACATACCTCTTCAGCAAGGAGATTTAGTTCTCGGGTGGGATGTCCGACGAGAAGACAAAGGAAAACATGGGAAATTTGATATGCTATGGTTTGGCCCCTTCAAGATTGTAGAAGAAAGGGAAATAACACTTACATGCTTGAAAAATTGGATGGTGAACCACTAAAACTACCTATAAATGGTCAGTTCCTAAAATTTTATTTTCAAAATTAGAGATATCTCTCTCTTGCTCATCGTAAATATTCTTTGTGTGTATTGAAATTGTTCTTTGAATTTTTCAGTTTATTATCAAAAAAGTCCTTTTTCACAGAATTATATTTTTTAGAATCTGAATTCGGATATTCCATAGTTTTCATTTTTGCTTTGTCGACGTTTCGAGTCTATAATTTCATATGAGAGCCAAACTGAAGAAGAAATCAACTACTTAAAAGGAACATTCTCCAAACTAGGATACAATAATAAAGATATCTTCAAAGCCATTCAAAAAGCCAAATCTGAAAACAATAAAAACAAAACTAATAATATAATTGCAGGCATTTTAAGTAGTTGATTTCTTCTTCAGTGTGGCTCTCATCTGAAATTCTAGACTTGAAACGTCGAAAAAGCAAAAATGAAAACTATGGAATATCTGAATTCAGATTCTAAAAAACCACACCACAGAAATCTACAATCCAGAATTATAGTTTAAAAATGACTCCATGCCCAATGGAAGGAAAGCTACTGGTTTGCAGGTCCTCAACAGCTTGCCAGCAAGGCACTATCCCAAGTTGGAGCCAATGTTGTCACTCACTCCATCGTGGGTTTCAATTGGTCATGGTTTCCAAAGAAAAATGAAATTTGGAGCCAATTTCCTAGGCCACAAAATATATCATAGCTAAATTGGGTCCTCTCCATTGACAAGTGGTCAGAAATATATTTCCAATGGTATATAGAAGTCCAAGAATGGAATTCTAGATCAGAAGTTAGAGCATGTTGAATATCACACTTGGAAAGCCTTAAAAACCAAGAAAATGACTAAGTATGAGGGAAAATCGCATATCAACGACCCCACAATCCTGCACCCTGCAGATCCCGCATCCTGCATCTTGGCGACCTCGCAGTCTCATAGTCACAGTAATCCCGTAGGTCCCGCATCCCGCATCTTGGAAACCCCGCAGTCACAGCAGTCCCGCATCCCGCACATGGTCCCGACAAGCAATGGTCGGATACCCCGCAGTCCCGTAGTCACAGTGTTGTTGGGAAAAGTATCTACTCAGAACGCCCCTATCCCACTCTAAGGTGTGACAGTGCCTTAGCAACAAACAAGGAAAACTACTTTCGTATTCTTCTTTATGAAATGTAAATGAAGAGGAAGGATGAACTAACCTGTGTCTTGCGCTAGTTTGTTGATCCAATCGCTCTCCTCTTTGACAGCTTCCAACTACCTGCTCCCTTACTTGCCCAGCTTCACCAAGTTCCTGCAAGATCACAGAAGAGGAAAACTACAAGAAGACATAGATTTACATTCATAACCAGCTTAGGATCAGATTTAAGCTAAACATGCAAATATAACAAAACATCATTAATACACAAGCATGTAGGAGAAACTCAAATAGTTTTATTGATATAACAAGAAGATCCAGGAGGAGATACAACCAAGTGAGTCTCGATCCAGCATCTACCTCCCAGCAAAGGAATCCCTTCCTCACCTCCAACAAAGCATAAATCACCCAATGCACTAATCTCAATCTCAAAACCAACAGCAATTCTCTGCAAAGTACAAAATTCCAGCCTTCGGATCTCTGGGATGAGGGATCCATATATAGATGTAAGCAGAGAGGATGAGTCAGCTTATGTTTTGACTTGTGGCTTCTCTCTGTCAGTTCTTGCTTCCACTTGGAGGCTGAGAGCCTCTTACTCATCCTTGGTCGAACTCAGTGAGGCAAGTGTCATCGAGGAAGATTCTGGAAGCTTCCATGGTCTGTCCACCTCGCGGAATGACATTGCCATTTGGCATTTCCCGCTCAGCGCACCCTGGTAGTGCATTTAGGTGCGTTACGACGCACCTAGCTAGTGTACTTGGGTGCTATGCAACGCAGGTAGCTAGTGGAGCAGCTGAAATGATCCTGATTTGACTGGTTCTGAGTAGTTTTTGGTGGAGAACTTCTGGGAGAAGCTGTCATTGGTTGACCTTGTTCCTCTAGGGGTAGGAACAACACTTTTAGGGACTTTGGATCCCTTGGATTATGGACATTTCATGCTTAGAGCTGTAAGGCACAAAAATATCTATAACAGTTGCCCCCTAAAGTATGAGGTCGTTTATCGGGTGAAATGCTTTATTAGGAGGATCCGAAGTTCTTTCAATGCTGGGAGGAGACCTGTAATAAGATACAATACAATACATTATTTTCATACTGTTTTCATGATCTAGCTGAGGCGGGCATTCCCATGCTCAGCTTCATAAATTCATTTTTATGTACATAGGACAGACAATCGTCTGATGGTAAACTGATGATTCTGATGAAGTCATCATCCTTTTGGTAGGATGATCATCTGTGCTGCAATGTTGTACATGTCAATGTCTTTATTTTTCCTGAATATATATCGCAGCCCGGATGGATGAAACTAGATCCGGGGTCTTCAATCTCGTCCGATCTTCACTCAAAGTACAAGTCGATCCATATGAAAAATGTTTTGAAGTCGAACATGGAAAGACATCGCTTGATTACCAGTCAATGATGTAAACTGTTAACAAGCACGAGAGGAATCACCGATAAGGATGATGACCCTCAAGGTACTGCAGTACAATTCACGTGGTGTGAATAAAGGACTTGGCATCGAACACCACGCAAAATCTTTCGGTCGAAGGTCATTGATGTATACCTGTCACCGGAAGTGAGAAACTTGCCATTGAGGCATGCAAGCTTCAAAGTACTGAATGGGGTGTTCCCAGATCAACTTCTTGGATAATGAGCTGATGTCGACAAGAAGCGATCCGTCAAAGGAGGGCCTTGATGAATCCCACATCAATGACACGGAACGGAGCAAATGATTTTGATGGAGGTGAAAACAATCTGATGATATATGGTTCAGGGTGGCGGTCATGAAAGAATGAATTATAATGTATGGTAGTGGATGGGACACGGGTGACTTTTTTGGATGACTTCTCTTGAACATGTCGGCGACACTTATGTGATGGATTGGTAGCATTTACCCCAAATGTGGATGGTATGGAGAGACCATGGTGATGTGACCGGTGAATGAAACAACCCAACCCGACTCAGGCACGGAGTGGAAGTGTCATGTTCAAGAGCGACTTGCTACCAATAAAGATTCTTTGAGTTTCTTCCCAATTTTTCCCCAGTCATTGCTGACCAGTACCTCTTTATTTTTGTCAAGCTTGAGGAGGATAACATATGCTTGTTCTATAATTTGCCCTTCGGGCAAACCCATCGCTATGTTTTAACGAGCCTAGCGATAGTGAAACTTGTTCTCGTCTAAAGACAAGTTTGTCGCTATTAATGTTTTTAACGAGTTTAACGACAAAGATAACTCGGTCCTTTTCATTTTTAGAGAGTCTGAAAAGGTACGTAAAGGTAACTCCGAAATTCCTTTTTCGTCATCTAATCCCTTAAGTCCAAAAAAGTATAAAACAATACAGATGGGATGAATTTTCGATAGTTTTAACGAGCCGAACAAAACAAGCGCTCGATCTTTTTGTGCAATAATCCCTCAGGTCCAAAAAGATTAAAATCTAGAGGAGGGATAGCACTTCCGGTCGCTTTAACGAGCTGGAAGGCCAGAACTCGGCAATCTTTTCATGTTTTATGAGACAGAAGAAAAGAGCTTAAAGAAGACTCGTCTTTTGAGGAACGAGTGATAAAATGGGTAGCAGCTAATTCCAGGTAAGGGTTGGAATCTTCCAATCACGGCAATGTCACAAGGATGGCTAGTGAAATCACTCTTCGCAGCTGTTCCTCAAAATGGGTAAACAATCAAATGGAGGTGAATGATCGGCCAATGGAAAAGTGGAGGTGACGGTGCAAACACAATCAAGGCTTTAATGGCTGATAATGTTACATTCACGGTGGTTATTTACCGGAGGATAGTTCATTTTTTAACGAGCTTAAACGCAGATTGAAACACTTGCTCGGTATTATGTTTATTTTTTAACGAGCATGAACTATGTGCTAAAACTGCTCGAAGAGATGGTCTTGTTTTGATTTTTTACCATAAATAGCTTTGTTTTTCAAAGATAGTACTGTATTTTCAATTGCTACATGAAACTAGTTAGAAATGAATAACATTTGCTTGAAAATGAGATTAAAACGCTAATATTTTACTTTGAACTACGTAAAAAGCAATTAAAAAGTGTTTTTACCTCTCATTTTACCATTTCATTTGAACTTAGTTTGTTGGAGCTTTGGAGGTGCCTCTTTCCCCTTGATTTTCATCAGCTGATTTTGGGAGATTCTGTGGACGATTCTCGGCGCCGTCTGGACCAGGTAGGAGCTAAACCCGAGCTCTTTCATTCCATGGTTTCCGTTTTGCATTCTGTGCTTCATTCTCTGCTTTTCTGAGCCCCTGGGGTTTGATGGGCTCGTTCTGCCATCAACGCACCCTGGGTACATCGAAACCTGCGCTGAATGTTGGCCAGTATGAAGGCAGTTCGACATTCAACGCAGGTGGAATACTGTTGCAGGTGCGTTGGGCGCAGAAAAAGAATTTGTTGCACAGTTTTTGATGAAAATTTTTGCCTGTTTCTCATCAAAATCAAGATTTAACTCTCTTCTTGTTTGTTTTTCAGAGATCTTGGAGCAAGATGACTCTTACATGGCGAGAACGAGAACATGAAGAAGAGGACATGATTGCCCTACATGATCCGGTTACAATGAACGTGCTGCAGAACTGTGGCTTGTTGAAGTTCTTCCGCATCTCTAGCATGAGACAGCAGATCAACCTACTGCAGTATTTGCTCGATGCTTGGGATCCTATCAATCAAGTTTTTCAGATTAGGGGCAAATCTATCCCCTTGACTGCAGTAGACATTTACTTCTTGACTGGCTTGTCGAGGCAGGGTGCCCCCATCTCCTTGTCAGGTTCGGCCCGAGGGAGTGACTCTGTGAGAGATTATGTCCGCCAGTATTGCAGGGAAGGATCTCAGCCAAGTAAAGACGGCAAGATCATCATCCGTGATGTCACTGACAGGTCCCTTAGGTCTATCCTGTTTACTTTTGGTAGGATGGTCGGTAGTGCGTCTCTTCGTGTAGCCAACAGATCCTATATGCAGCATGCCTTGGAATGCCTCCAACCAAAAATATTCAACTGGTGCGATGCAGTACTTCTTGTGATGAAAAATCAGTTGACCAAGATAAAGGACAGGAGGTTGAAGAACTTTGGGTTCGGTTCTATTTTGACCGCCTTTGCCTTGGAGAAGATACCACTGATGCAGCCGCAGTACATTGCACTTGACTTACCTTCTCCTACTGAACCACGTATGCAGAGATGGGTTGACCATATGTCTAGGCATGCTGACCAGTCTCAGATTTCGTTTTCTGATACCTTCTTCAGGTGGTTTGATCGTCAGGAGATGGCTTATGCCGAGTATCCATATGCTGGCATGGATTTCCGGGGTGATCCGGATTTAGTACTGCCGGATGGCAAGCAGTGGGGCGCTATTGGTAAAATCTTTGACCATATCACTGTTTACTGTTTTTATTTATAATGTCCTTGTGCTTTATTCTATCAAGACTTTAATCAAACTCTTGTGTACATGCAGATGTTGGTCCTGTTCGTCCAGTAGTTCGCCAGAGAGTGCCAGCCGCTGCCCCAGCAGGAGAGGCTGCCGGGAGGGTTATTCTTCATGACCTTGATGTGGCCGAGACTCTCACAGCTGTGCAGGAGCAGGTTGAGAGCCTTACTCTCGGTATTCCAGATGTGAGGATCGACGAGCTACCTTTGCAGTTACAGCGACATACTACTGGTGTGCCTAGACGATGGACTCGTCTCTTGCGCATGATCGCACAGGCTGTGACTTGCTATCACGAGCATCATTAGACTAGGGTGCCCCCTAGCATTTTGAGTTTTGGGTCATGTGACCGATTTTGTCTTGGTTACAGAACATTATATGTAAACCATAAACAGCTATATATATATATATATATATATATATATATATATATATATATATATATATATATATAGATATATATATATAGATATTTTGATTTTCGGGGTTTTATTCTGGTTGAGCTATATGATCCACATGTAAAACATTGATGATGTGTTTCTTTTTATAAATGTTGCAAATGTCTATCTAACACATAGTTTGCTAATGAGTCGGTTAATGTGTTTAAGTTTCTGGAAATATGTTGGTATTGAATAAGATCAAATTGTCTTTCCAAAATCTTAACCCTTAGGAACATGCGATAAATAGTTGGGTTTCAGACGGAATATATACCATTGAGTTGTAGTATTACGAGTTGTGAGTCTAGCCTGACGATTAGTCGGCGTATACCATGGGTGATGGCATCAGAGAGAAGTTCTATCAACGCGCTATACTCAGCGATGTTATTCGTTGATTGACCAATACATACACCTCTGAAACTTACTAACTCGCCGCTTGGATCAAAAATGGCCCAGGCTGCGGAGGACAGGTTCCGCGAACTATGACTCGCTCCGTCGGGATATCCAACACATGTCTCCAAAAGGTTTGACATCTGCAATAAATGTAAAAAGGTGGATTACTCGACCAAAACGAACACTTTAGCGAAAACAAAATACAACAAAAGCATATTGGTTACTATTTAAGCATAGTAACGCTTGAGGTACAACCCATTACGAGGTTGCGCCAGTGGAATTCCGTCATAATCCATTAACTCGTAGGC
The DNA here is from genome assembly GCA_031772625.1 of Pinus tabuliformis. NCBI lineage: Eukaryota > Viridiplantae > Streptophyta > Pinopsida > Pinales > Pinaceae > Pinus > Pinus tabuliformis. The sequence continues at coordinate 674,479,300 of CM062813.1, read as the reverse complement.
TCCTTTTGCTAACACCCGTTTAACAATATAGGGGCCCATCCACAAAGACTTAAATTTACCCGCTCCCAATTTATCGGATTCTTGGTCGTAAAGCAAGACCAAGTCACCTTCTGAGAAGACACGGGGTTTGACATTTTTGTCGAACTGCGCCTTGACTCGTTTCTTATGGGCTTCGTTAGCCAAAGCGGCATCACGACGGGTTTCATCCAATTGGATTAATTCCAAGAAACGGGCCTCTTCTTCTGAAGTTCCGGGGAGGAGATCGATTGCGAGTTTAAGAGACGAGATTTCGCACTGGACTGGTAAGACTGCTTCCAGGCCGTATACCAGTTGGAAGGGTGTGAACCCGGTTGCATTCCTTACCGATGTTCGGTAAGCCCACAAGGCTGAGTACAGGATTAGGTGCCACCTTCTTTTGTGAACTTCGATCATCCTTTGCAACATGCGCTTTAGGACCTTGTTGATTGCTTCAACTTGTCTGTTGGCTTGCGGATAATACGGAGTAGAGCTGTCGTGAGACAATCCTAGTTTGGCAGCTAATTCGAGCATCATGTGATTGCGAAAATGCGATCCATGATCTGTGACTATAGCCTGTGGTACGCCGAATCTGGTGACTACATGATTGAAAAAGAAAAGGGCAGCTGTTTCACCAGTATTATCTAATGTAGGCATCGCCTCGGCCCATTTGGTAAAATAGTCAACTGCGACTATGATATACCCATGCCCCCCGGTCGAGGTGGGGTTACATGTAATGAAATCGATGCCCCATTTGGCGAACAGCCCAACAGCAACTATTGGATGTAGAGGTGCGAGTGGTCTTCTGGTTTTGCTATCAAAAATTTGACAAGCATGGCAACTTCTGACTGCGGTTATGCAATCTTTGAACATTGTTGGCCAGAAGTATCCTGCTCGTAAGATTTTTTGTGCTGTAGCATATCCAGATTGATGCCCCCCACAAGCTCCTGAATGACACTCATTCAGGGCTTTCTCGGCCTCCTCATGGGTGAGGCACCTTCTCAGAACTGTATCGATACCGCGACGGTATAGTGTATCACCGACGATCATGTAGTCTTTTGCTTGGTATCGGATACGTTTTGGTTCAGAGTGTGAGGTGTTAGGCCTAAACTTTTGGGTTTGGAGATAAATTATTATATCTCCATACCACTCATTGCTTGTAGATATCAGAAACAAATTCTCATCCACGATTGATTCTTCGAATGTTTCATCGTTGGACGACGATGGGAGATCGCATAATAATTCTGCAAAAACTAGAGCTTTCTTTGATTTGGATTTTACAAATTCCAGATCAAACTCTTGAAGGATCGCTATCCATTTTGAATATTTGCCCCCCAGCAACTGTCGCGACAATATATAAGTCATGGGGTTGCAATCTGACAGAATGGTAGTTTTCCAAAAGAGGACATAGTGTTGAAATCTTTGTATCGCTTGAACAGCTGCAAGCGCTAGTTTTTCGACATAAGAATATTTGCTTTCTGTATCATTTAAGTTTTTACTTAAATAATATATAGGGTGTTCAATTCCATCGACTTCTTGAACTAAAACCATTGCGATGGTTGTATCTGCTGCAGCCAGATACAGGTTAAAATCTCTTTGATAATCGGGGGCGTACATTAATGATGCTTTCATTAAGGAATCTTTTAAAGCATCAAAGGAAGCTTGCGCAACCTGATCCCAGACGAAGGGTACCTCCTTTTTCAAAAGACGTGTATAACCTTTAGCAAGTTCGGCGTAATTTGGAATGAACCTCCTCAGAAAGTTTTCTTTCCCTTGGAGTTTCTGAATCTGAAGCAAATTTGAAGGTGGAGGCAAATTTATGATTGCCTGGACCTTGCACGGGTCGAGACGAATCCCATCCTTGGAGACTACAAAGCCAAGTAAACGACCAGAACTGACGCAAAATACACATTTGTGCAGATTGAGTCGTATCTTGTAGTGTCGGCAACGTAGAAATATCGCTCTTAAATGCTGCGGATGATCAGTCCGCTTTCGCGAATGAGCCGGAAGGTCGTCGAGGTATGGTTGAACGATGTTTTTGATGTCGTGGAAGGCATAATTCATTGCCCTCTGAAACGTCGCCCCTGCATTCTTTAAACCAAGGGGTAATTTTCAATATGCGAACGTGCCCCACGGACAAATGAATGCAGTCTTTGACTGGTCCTGTGGGCGGATATTTATTTGATTATACCCGGAAAATCCATCCATGAATGAAAAGATTTCGCATCCTGCGCATTCATCAATTATCTGGTCGATGAAGGGTGTAGGGTAGTTGTCTTTTGGACAAGCTTGATTTACATCCCTATAATCGACACACACTCTAATTGTCCCTTGTTTCTTCATAACAGGGACAATATTCGATACCCAATCTGTTAGAGGAACCGGGTAGATGAAACCAGCATGGAGAAGTTTTTCAACTTCTACCTTAATGGCAGCGACTTTCTTGGGGTGCACCTGCCTGAGCCGTTGTCGTACCGGTTTGACATCTGGATACATCTTAATTTCGTGTTCAACGATACTCGAGTCGATGCCTGGCATTTCACTGTATGACCAAGCAAAGACATCTCTAAATTCGCGAAAAAGAGCGTTGTATATTTCCAGTTCTGAAGGAGAACAACATTTGCCGACATAAATATTCTCTACAACATCCGTTTTAGTCGAGATATTTATGGCTATAGTCTCTTCAATGTTGGATAAGTTTCGCTCGGAATCCACCGTATTTACAGTATTTGATAGGAATTCAAAAACTGAAGGATGATAAAGGTCATCTTGAGTATCTTCTTCATAATCTGGAAGAAGGGAACGATGGTGGAAATCACTCCATGGTGCCCCTTCAATCAACATTGATTGTACAATTCCTTCGTCGGTTCCATGCACTCGCGACCAAGGATCTGAAGGGGTACCATATTCTCTAGACCTATCTACCCAAACGCTTGATGAGCGTTGATTCGGGTTTGCCTCCCATGCTAGAAACATTGATTGCTATAATATTTCTATTGGGCTTGGGGGTAAAACCATTGCATGATCCATGTTGATATCGTTTTCTGAGATCTTTGTGGAAGATATCATGTTGCAGGTTCCTATCGACGCTACTTCCGCCAGATTGATTGGAGGTGGAAGAGCGAAAGTTCCCATTAGTATGGGATCCTTTAGTAGGCCTACTCTGATATTCTGAAGCGAATGGGGGCTTCCATGGATCATGGGAATGCTTCCTGTAACTTGAGAACCATTGGGGAGGAAGTTTTGTTGATCGACGATTGTAATCCCTCCTTGAAAGGGAAATGCAATCTTTCTAAAATAGGTCGACACAATAGCTGCCATGGCATATATCCATGGTCTTCCTAGTAGGATGTTGTAAACAAGATTCCCATCGATGACTTCAACATCTATTTCTACTGTTTTTCCCCCTAGTTCAACTTTCAAGTTATTTAGGGTACCATATGGGGTATATGTCCTTCCGTCGAATGCTTTCAACGTCGTCGAAGATCGCAACAAGGTTGGAGATCCTAAATTTTTCCAGCAACTCATCGACATAATACATGTATATGCCCCCTCATCAATAATTGTTCGATGAACAGTTTTGTTGAGGGCTTTCACTTGAATAAGGAAAGCTAGTTGGGCTGGTAACTGAGGATCGTATCCTTTGTGGTCGAAGGATACAAGATTGGAATCCTTTGGGTCGACCCCACCAATGGCTGATAACAAAGCCTGCCTTTGGGATGGGAAATTTTGTAGTACTTCAAGAGTTGACATAGCGGATGGCGATTGGGCCAAATCTTCCACTATGTTATAATGTTGCGCCGCTCTAGCGCGGGGATTAAATGTCGACTTGTGTACTACTCCCTTCGGCAGTTTTATTGTTAATTCAGGAATGATGGGTGGTACAACTTCTGTCGAAGTTGTTGTCGAACTACTTGGTTGATCTTTATCCTTGTCGTTCGACAGCTGCGGATTCCCGTAATCTTTGTTCCTTGTCGAAATCAAAGCATCATTCTGCTGTTTCGAAACCGACAACATTAGCACTTGAGACGGGGAAGCATTTCCACTATCAACCAGATTTGTTCATGGATTGGAAACGGATCAGTTAACACGGCTGAGGTTTTCGAACTTTTAAAGAATCTTTTAAGCTCAGCTCTGTGTGGACAATCTGCGGTCCAATGATCCCCATCACATATATAGCATGGATTTTTTGGTTTCCTATTTCCAGGAGGGTTTGAAGAAGATTTTTCAGGTGATGATTCATCCTGTTTCTTCTTCTTCCCTTTGCCTTTCTTCTTGCTTCCTGGTTGTTTGGTTTCTTTGCCCTTATCTGTCAATACGGCATTTACTTCCGAAGCAAGAAGTTCGTCTTTTTCATTTTGATCTGAAATCTTACGGGCCTTCTTAGATGTAGCCTTTGTCGATTTCGTGTCTGTTGTGCCAATCACGCCATCGTCGGCGTGAGAGTCATTGTTCGATTTAGGAGGAGGAGGAATTGAGAATTTCGGTCTAAGGGCGTCCGGTATTTTGTCATAGAGCGTGCCGGACGGAGTATAGATCAAGTCCAGATATTGCGCACGAGCGATAACTTGCTCTTCCGTTATGACTCCCCCCTTTGCCACATCTTCCGTAATGGAAGGTAGTAATGACTTGATAAACCATTCAGCTAAGAGCTGATCGGGAACGTACGTTTTTACCATCCTACGACGACGTCGCCACTCATGTATATGATCAGATATGTGAGTGGCCGTTGTCTGTTTGAAGTTGGTAAGGAGTTTTGTTCCCGTTTCATACCTTATCGGTAATTGAAAATGGGTTAAAAAGGTTGTGGCTAAGGTACTGAAGTTGTCGAACGAAGCTCTAGGCAATTCAATATACCATTTTTCCGTTGGACCCGTTAACGTCCTCTGAAAGAGGCGAAGTCTTATCGAATCATCATTTAGGGTGTTTGATGAACACCATAGATGAAATGTCATCATGTGATTCGATGGATCTTCACCCGGATTTCCATTAAATTTAGGAATATCTGATGGAAGTTTATGCGGAATCGCTGGCCACCAAGGGGCGTAAGCAATTGGATCGTTTGTTAACCGGTGCAAATCAGGTAACTCTAAAGTTGCCACAAATGGTAACTGTTGATTCAGGTTAGGTGAAGCATACCCAGGGTAAGATGGAATCGCCTGAGCAGTTGGCCTTTGCATACCAGCATAATGCAGTTGTTGTTGGTATGACTGATAAGGTTGGTGGACATGACCATTGTAAAATGGTTGATTTTGACCGTTTTGAATGTACGGATGTCCACTGTTCACAAAGATCTGCTGCTCAGAACCTTGGTATACTTGTTGGAATTGTGGTTGTTGGTATTGCACCAGCCACGGTTGTGAAACCATGTGCTATTGTGCTATACTAACCGTTGGACCAAGGTGTGGGGTAATTGTACCCGTCTGGACCTGTGTCGCCCCACTAGTTGGCGATTGTGGTTGAGTCACAGGGTCAAGGGGCTGTTGCATTACAACTTGAGAAATTTGAGGTTGGCATACAACAGGCAGCGTTTGAACTTGTGACACCGTCACAATAGCTGGTGTAGTCGGGATGTTCGACATAGGTACACATTGTTGCATTGAATACACAACTCTTGGTTGTTGAGGTAGCATAGGTACCCAACCACTTGAGGTGATTCCAGTGTAACCTAAATATTGTTGTGAACTCCCATATGGATATCCTCCCAGAGGGGGTAATGAAAGGGCATACTGCCCCCCATACGGTGGTAATCCGGAACTCAAGGGTATTGTCTGCCCTTGGGGACCGGATTGCCCAAATTGACCTCCAAATGGATCAATTTGTTGAGACTCAACATAAGAGTTACCGGATATTATTCCGGTTGAACAAACAGGAACAGACCAGACTGTCGAAATAGCCCCTGAGTGGGCTCCTTCTAGCGGTTGAGAGCTAGTTGGGACAGATGGTATGCTGGCGAACATTGTCGGAGTGACGGCAGGGAGTTCTGCTGTCGCCGTGTCAGTTGACACAGTCCTAGATGTTGACGGTTGTTCAGACATTTGGAGTCTATCCAAAAGATTACCTAGCAATTCTACAGGAACTTCTGCTGGTGGTAGACTAACTTCTGATGAAGAAGGATATAGAGTGACCCTGACTCCAAAGTGCGTTGGAGTACTTGTTTGAGGATCTTCTACAATTTCTTCAATCGCAATCAAACCAGGTGGAAGGGGAAGACTGTCAGGTCCGTAAAATATTTCTAGTGCCGAAGAAGGGGTGGAATCGACAGCGACAGATGTTTGAAGAGCAAGACTCTCCGAACCGGTTGTAGATGGAACTGGTTCAATAACACAAGTGTTTACTCTCAGACTAGGATCAGTATCACTGTCCCTCTGTGGCTGTTGAACTTCTTCTGTAGAGGCAGGGTTTCCAGAAATGTTTGGAGTAACCGGAATCTCGGATGTTGTTGGAACACTTGTTCTAACTTTAATAGGAGATTTGGAACCGGTTAAATGAGTTCGCTTTGTCCATACTGGTTTCGATTCCGGAGACAAAGACGGTTGACTCGTAAGCCTCCGCGAACGACGGGGTTTCAATTGACTTTCTTCCACAATTGTGGATTACTCAATCAACTAAAATACAAAAGGGGAAGTATGTTTCTGAATTAAATGAATTTTATACGCTTTAGACACAACTTGTTTTTTCAATTTTAAAGAGTCGAGAAAAAACAAAAGATGACTCTAGTCTCCTTTGATTTTTAATGAGCCTGAAGTGACAAGTGCTCAGATGGACCTTTTCCGTTAAGGAGTCTGAAAAGGAACGAAAGGGACTGCTCTGGAGATCTAGGTAGAGGGTGTGCCAAACCAATCACAAAACTTCAGAATACGTTTTACGGTACGGCAGTCAATCTTCCCGAATTTTGTGTTCGGTGCATTGCGATCAGTAGGGCGGCCGACACGGCTTCCTATGGATAAAAGGTTTTAAGCCTATAGGGGTCTCCCAATATATACTCGACGGTACATGGGAGCACAATCCGTACTGGCACTTATCGTCTCACAGTGGAGGAATCACCCAACCATCATTGAGGACAACAGTTACCAGGTTTTACGACGCCGGAACACGTCTCTAACCTAGACCTCTATGTTGTGCGTTAAGTTCCAAAGCGTTGTTAGATTCATTCAATTTATTTTAAGTTGATCTTTCTTAGAAGTTTGCCTTTTTGGATCACCACGAGATGTAGATGTAATTCCTAAATGCAATCTAAAGATGATAAGCAAGCTTTTATCTCTTTTCAACAATGAAAATCCTAGCTACAAGGGGAAAAGAAAGACACAATCTTTTCTCAAAGAGCAAAGAGCACACTGTAAATGCACTTTTCCTAAATCAAGCCACACAAACTATCAATATGAAAATGCACATATGCATGTATTTGTTTTCACTTCCTTAATATTGATGCCTAAAAATAAAGTTGATGTACAAATCTGAATTTGCTTTCAAGTGAAAAACACAAACAAGCTTCTTTTCGAAATCAAAAAGGTAGAGAAGATTACGACACTTTATGATTTTGAAATAAAGACTCGTTTCGACACTAGAAAGAGACAAATTCAAACCAAAGGTAAAAGTAAAAAGTATAATCAACTGTCAACAGCAAGCAAACTTTCTCCTAAGATCAAAATCGACACTTACGACAGATCTAAATCTAAGGACGACAGTATGACTATTCTACTTTTCAATGGAAAACTGTAAATGATGTAACAAACACACAAAGAACATCTACAGTATTTTTGTACAAAGGAGGCGGAATTAAGGCAGAGAAAAGGGGTTTTCAGATAGGTACACACACTGATAACAGGCTGCAAAAATCAGAGATAAAACTGGACAAAATGAAGCAAAGAACCTCAGCTGCACAGGGCAAAGGCTGATCAGCGCACCTGTTGCACAGAGAAACTGAATTGCAGCGCAGGTAGCCCTCTCGGGACCTGCGTTGAAATGCAGAACCTCTTCACAGAGCCTGCGCTGGGGCAGAAACGAGACTTCTATCCAGGTTCTTGGTCACGGTTTGCAGTTTAATCTATGGATTTTGGCCGAGTAAAAGCAATCAGTAAGGTACAATCAGAGGGATGATTTAAAGGATGACTAAGATCTATCACAAAGGGTAATTAGAGCATTTGTGGATTAGCTGTTCAAATCATAAACAAACCCAGTGAGTGGATTGAAGTAGCAGTTACTTTGCATTTGATAATGGCAAATGCAGTTCGATTGCTACTTCTGTGTTTATGAAACAAACAACAAGAGAAACACAAATAAACTAACTAGACACGGTCCCCAGCGGAGTCGCCATTTTGTTGTTGGGAAAAGTATCTACTCAGAACGCCCCTATCCCACTCTAAGGTGTGACAGTGCCTTAGCAACAAACAAGGAAAACTACTTTCGTATTCTTCTTTATGAAATGTAAATGAAGAGGAAGGATGAACTAACCTGTGTCTTGCGCTAGTTTGTTGATCCAATCGCTCTCCTCTTTGACAGCTTCCAGCTACCTGCTCCCTTACTTGCCTAGCTTCACCAAGTTCCTGCAAGATCACAGAAGAGGAAAACTACAAGAAGACATAGATTTACATTCATAACTAGCTTAGGATCAGATTTAAGCTAAACATGCAAATATAACAAAACATCATTGATACACAAGCATGTAGGAGAAACTCAAATAGTTTTATTGATATAACAAGAAGATCCAGGAGGAGATACAACCAAGTGAGTCCCGATCCAGCATCTACCTCCCAGCAAAGGAATCCCTTCCTCACCTCCAACAAAGCATAAATCACCCAATGCACTAATCTCAATCTCAAAACCAACAGCAATTCTCTGCAAAGTACAAAATTCCAGCCTCCGAATCTCTGGGATGAGGGATCCATATATAGATGTAAGCAGAGAGGATGAGTCAGCTTATGTTTTGACTTGTGGCTTCTCTCTGTCAGTTCTTGCTTCCACTTGGAGGCTGAGAGCCTCTTACTCATCCTTGGTCGAACTCAGTGAGGCAAGTGTCATCGAGGAAGATTCTGGAAGCTTCCATGGTTTGTCCACCTCGCGGAATGACATTGACATTTGGCATTTCCCGCTCAGCGCACCCTGGTAGTTAATTTAGGTGCATTGCAACGCACCTAGCTAGTGTACTTGGGTGCTATGCAACGCAGGTAGCTAGTGGAGCAGCTGAAATGATCCTGATTTGACTGGTTCTGAGTAGTTTTTGGTGGAGAACTTCTGGGAGAAGCTGTCATTGGTTGACCTTGTTCCTCTAGGGGTAGGAACAACACTTTTAGGGACTTTGGATCCCTTGAATTATGGACATTTCATGCTTAGAGCTGTAAGGCACAAAAATGTCTATAACACACAGCAATCCCGCATGGCCCCTGCAATACCTGATGGTCCATCCTTAAGGAATTGTGGGGGGGAGAATCGCTGATAAATCTAGGTCTCAGTGTTAAAGCACCAGGGAGGCCGAAATCCGATTAACAAAGGAAATGCATGAAAAATAGGAGTGTTCGGCCTTCTTTCTCTCTCCTCCACATGGTGGTATGTCATATCAGTGATGGGTAATCTTGCATCCCATAATCCCGCATTATCGGCGATCGTAGGAACAGAGGGGCTACCTCCCCAAAAAACCTTGCGGGGTTGCAATTCTGCGATATAGTGTAAAAGCTCCGGGAAAGGCTGAAATTCATTTATAAAGAAAATGCATGCGAAAACAAGGTCGCACAAGCCTTTTTCTCTCTCCTCTTGGGGGCACATGGCAGCATACGATTGGTCCTCAGAGCTGACATGGTAGATGATGTCATTAGTGATGTGGTAGTACGAAGGGTGACGTGTCTGTACAAGTGACACGTGTCATTCAGTTTCGGTGTTTTCAGGTGTCCTATGGGGCCATTTCTGGGTGACACATGTCACCACCCATAGGGTGACATGTGGCAATGATGACATCATCCCACATATCGAAAATCGCAGCTGCCTAGGGGAGAAACTTAAGGAAAAGTTCATTCAACACTGGGATGCGGGATTCCGAGTAACAAAGAAAAAGGACCCCAGATGCGATGTTTCATAGGTCATATTTGATAAGGTTTTCCCATCTGGGATATTGGCCAATGCGGTGTAAGGGGATATCAAAGGCTTTTCATGTTATAAAGGAAATGGCTCCCGAGTAGCAGTTGAAAACCTTAGCACTTGAAGGCTAAGTGCTTAGTTCAAGCCCCCGATCACATGAAGTAAGAAGCATCAAAGGGGTTGAAAGCGTAAGGGATTAAAGGGCAGTTGGGCTCACCTGTTTCACAGTGTTACTATGCTAAAAGCCCACTTTTAGAGGTCATCTTTATTACATCATAATACACGACACCACAATTTTCAAAGCTCCAGTAGTATCTAGCGGATTTTTAATGGGTAGATGGTATGGTAGCTAAAGACTTAAATGGAGCATGACGCAGCAATGGAGCAGTACACGGGACTCAGGAAGATTAATGGCTCATCATGGAGCCCCATCCCTCTACACAGCAAAGGACCGCAAATACGAGCACTTACAATTGACCCAACCCCTACTCCACAGAGGAAGGCCTTCAATTAGAAAAAGCAGAAGTGATGGGAGCTAGGTGAGAAACATGAGAGGCCATATTGTGAGCCAACTGAAATCTATAGAAGTTATTACCAAGATGGACACGAAGACAGTTTAATGCTTCTCTTTGACTGATATTTATTTTGATGTCCTCCAATCTGCCTTCCTTCCAAGGAGGCATTTAATTCTATAATATTTTTGGGCCACAGAGCCATTTATGACTGATACATCTAGTCGACCCGACAGCTGAGTCTAGACTAGAGATATTTTGTTGTAATGAATGTTATTGCTCCCCTCTCCAGATAAATAGGGGAAAGCAAGACTTAAAAAAGGTTAAGAAATTCTATAGAAAACACTACATGATATTTTCAGAGTGTATCTCTTTGTAACACAAATTTTTCAGAATATCAAGGGAATGGTGGTGATCCCCCTTCAATAATTACAGTATGTTTCCCTCTGTTAAAACCAATTTTGTGTTCATATTTCTTTTTTGTATTCATGCAATTATAGTTGCTAGAAATATTTCAAGTTTCCTCATAGATTTATTTATATTGGTATGTGAATGCAAGTGCCTGTAATTATATCACATATTCACTTGTCTCAATATTATTGATGCAAATACCTATGTGGACAATTGAAATCATATCTTTAAATATGCAACTATGCATAGGTTGGTCTCTTCTTTGAACCAAATTATTGATCTCACTAGAGATCAGTCTAGACGGCATCAGCTAATTTTGTTTTAATCTATGACAGAGAAGAACAAAAATTTTGCTATTAGACAATTACTTGGTCATATAGCTCAAACACCAACATTGTTGCACACAAAATAGAAGAAAATACTTTATAATTTGATCACTCATATTACCTAGACACATTAGAGCATTATGCTAGAGAAGGGATCAAAATAATCCATACACTCTAAATTACTTTTAGATCATATTTAGGTAGTGAAATGGGTTAAATTAGACTCTGCAGACTTGCGCACAAGGTTATTAAAGAAAAGAGTGCATGTGATTTCTCAATATCATAAATATAAAAGTATTAATCAATAGAGTCAATATTAGGCCATATTTCTCAGACAAAGAGTGATTCACTCCCCATCACACCAAGACCGTCAATTATATCTTGTGCACCATGTCAAATGAGAGGACTTCATATCGCACATTAATTTCTTGAGGTTTGCTTATTCGAAGTATCACTTTGACACCTAAATGGAACTAGATCAATGCTTAATCAAATTCAAAACAAAGGAAAAATCCTCAGATCATATCACCATCTAATTGATCTTAGAATTGGATTGTGTCCATTAACAAACTGCGCATTTGAACTTCTCATGATCTCAATTATTATGTTGCCAAATTTGCAAATACACCCTTGTGGAACCAAATCATGACATAGATCGATATAGATCAAACACAAATCAAAAGGATAGTTGCTCCAGGACAAAGGAAGAATTATAAACTATGTTAACACCAAGTGATTCCAAGCATCATATCTAAAGTGTAGACACCACTGCGACCCTTGTACCACAACATACAACAAAACGGATTGATCCATAGATAACTAGCACATAATCACTCAGATGGATGATATTTTGATATGAGATGGGGTTATTTATACATGTTTCTTGGAGATATAATCAGGTCGACCCAACAATTTACCATAGGAAAAAAAATATTAAAATTTGATGGTATTATGAGCCGACACATAATCATTGATAGGAGGACCAAGTTAAAATATGTTAATCGTATTCCTTGTTGCCAATTACCCTAGGAAAAATCCATGGGATGACGTGGTTTTCTTTTTGTAAGCTATAGGATGCAGGCGTGGATTACCCATTGCTAAAATGGGCTACAGACATCAATTGCTAACTAGCAATCTGGGCTACCAATGTTGCAAACAAAAATTGCCCTCTTTTAATCTGAGTTTGTTGCCGAACTCGGGGAATACTAAAATTATCCACCCAAATCTGCAACTCCTGCATCAAACCTTTTGCAAGCATCATGCCAAGGACCCATAACACCATTATTATTCATCTACCTATTATGCACAAATACCCATAAATGATGACATCAATGCCCATCGCAAAGCTTACTCAATTGTTGACATCAATGTCAACATCATGTTTTCAATAGATTAGAAAAACATGAAAAACACACCACAATGACTTTTTTTTAACATAACCATTCATAACATGTAATTCCTTTCAACCATCAAAAACCACAATTATAGCGATTACCTCTCACTCTTTATACATGTGAAGACCCATCACCTCCCCTCTTTTTGCATGTTTCTCCAAGAATCACTAGCCTACTCTAATATCCATACTCACATCTAGAATCTTAAACAATGTTGATACTAATAGACTGTGAGGGAGCACTTGCTCTATCTCCAACTCTATTTGTTCCCTAATTGTAAGTGAACGTGTTGCAGTGAGTGAAGACCTTACCATGAGAAGGTTGTGCTAAATGAGTGTGAGATTATGTTATTTTCAAATTTAAATTAATATCAAGTATCATGATGATCTATATGTAGTGCTTCATCATCCTTGTTTATATATGTGGTATACAATGCAATTTATTTTTAAAAGGGAAATCACAGTGTAATACAACTTAAACGTCCAATCAATAAATCATTTATTTGACCAAATAAAATAAATTGGAATTAATTTTGAGTCAAATCTATAAATAAATAAATAAAAACATTTTTCATGGAGATAATGTACAATTGTGCCTTTCTCATGCTTGTATGACAAAATTTGCAAAATTGGCTAATGCACATACTACTACTAACAATTTGCAATATTAGCTAATGCACATGCTACTACTGGAAGCGCCATAAGTTGCTTCTACCTTGGTGATAGAGGAGTATTTATCGTCAAAAGATATAAAATGCCTCATTAGTCTCGATGTGTTATGAATGTGAGGATCACTGACAGGAATGCTCAAAGATGAATTTCCATATAACACTCAAGCTTCATCTAACATAGAAAGCAAATTTCCTTGGAGACTCTCAATAGAAGCACTGGAAGATGAATCATGTTGAGCCTATGTTGCAGAGGTCGTGGACTCTGCGAATTGATCTTGTTTACTTCCTCTTGGTTGTAACTCTTTCAAATTGTTGGCTTCTGAGTTGGAAGAAAGATCCTAGCTAAAGGACCCTATACGACTATTGTATTTTGATAGAATGTAAGTAGTTGGTGTAACGCCCTCCTCCCACATCCACCCAAGTAACCATGCCAATCGGGGGTAAACATGAGACGAGAGGCTACTATGATCATATTTTACCTCCTATGTGACCTTAAGGAAGTGGAATTGACAAAAACGTCACACACAGTCATCCAACATCAGCTTTAGAATCCTCAGGAGACATGTCAACCACTTAGACTGCCTGTCCCTGGGTCCCATTGTTGTTCTGGATCTCTTTTTCCATAGTCACTCTCATGCTATGGGCAAGGGAGAGACCAACAACCCAATGTCACTCTCATAGGCTTTCCTGCCAGTGACCAAAGACCAAAATTTCCAGTTCTATGCCAGCAACCCCGGGATTTAAGCCACTTTTTCATGCCTAGAGCCCAGGTCACTACCCAGAATGGAGTGATAGCTTGAAATCAGTAAAAATATTGGGAAACAATGATGCAAAATAAATAATCTAAACAAGACATAACTAGCCTCCTACTAGCCATGATAGACATTTCTTTAAACACATCATCAACATGTAACCTACAGGTGTAAATAACATAATTAATTGTAGGGATCTCATACTTATCTGAGAATCACTATGAACCATTGTTCCCTCATGACATTTGCCGCACTATCATCTATTAGGCCATAGATACACTATCCATTCATTTACAAGTAAAAACATGCTGAGAGCCATACATAGTTGTTGTCATAAAATGTACATATAACTAGTATAATCAAAACAGAAATACCATAAACATATCAGCCATCAAGATCCACATATACATCAATACTTTTGCACATGAAAATCAAGGGAGTGAACTTCTCATTAATGAATGCAATGAACCAATAGGAGATGAGACTACCACGTTCCACCTGACCATTGATTAGCTAAGCCAAGTCTCTCTTCAGCCAATCACCCCCGTGCCATATTCGAAGCATGAACGTGGGACTCATAGAACACACCAAAAAACACCAATCAACATGGATGCCATCGGAGTTCTCTGCCTACACCGTGGGGAATTTGAGTGCCTCCTAGTCTCTCGGGATTTACTGTGCATCCACAGTCCAATCAGGGGATCACTAGGTCCAATGGAGAGAAAATCCACTTCTTGGCTTTACCATGTATCCCATCATTCACTGGAAAGGATTCCTAAGCCCACCGAGGCACACAATCTGGCTTTACCACAACCCAAAGTCTAGTTTAGGGGATACTATGCCAGTGGCTTCGTGATCCTCAACCCAGTTCAAGGACCACTCAGACCATGTGTTTGTCAATTTGAAGATCCACCCCACTCAGCTTCGAATCCAATCCGACCATCCCACGTAAACTGAATGAGAGAACCCACCTCATCAAAGCTATCAAGAAATGGCAAGGTTAGGCTAAAAATACTGTCACACCTGGAAAAACCCATGCCATGGTAGAAAAGAAACACATGCAATCCCATCCATGTCAAATCTAGCAAGGAAAATACACATGCAAGTCGATACCTGCAATGAAGCCTGTTGTAGCTTCTTGATCCTGCCTTTCCCTGCTTGATCTTTCTTACTCCAATGCCAAAGTGCTCCAAGAAACTCTAAGCGTCCAAGAGTGAGAGAGAGAGAGAGAAAAAAATGAGAGAGCTCCAAAACTAAATTGACAAAAGGTTACCAACTGGTCCTCAAAAGCCTTTTTATGAATGAGGCCTCTGTTTTCTTCATTTTCCATTATTTTCCTTCATTTTCCTTTTCACATGCAACCTGTGACCTTTCACCTCCCTTTTCTCCTAATTTCCATTATTTTCATAGGTAATTAATGTCATTTTTCCTTTCAAAAGCCTTAGCCATTGCCTTTGTCGATTTCCTTAGCCATAAACAACCAAATGAACACCCCCTAGGATGTCTTTCCCAACATTCAGCTTGGAATAAGTGTCTCATCAACCATGGTTATTGTTTTTTAACTTTTATTACATGTAATTTTCGCCAGGGTTGTTACAATTGGAGACTTGTTTCTAGAAGATCTCATAATAATCCATTAACTAGGGAGGGTTTCTAACCAATTAGACCCATGAACGAAATCTTCAAATTTAGAACCTATGGCAAGTGCCATTACTCTATCCTTGGGAAACAACCAAGGACATTGCTCAATTAATCTATTAAACTCTACATTGCCTTGCCCTATTGGGCTTGGGATTATGAATGACAGAATGAGAGTAAAATGACAAATGAAAAGATTAACTTCCCATTTATTTTTTCTCCTTTCACTATGTTTAGACAAAAGACTTCATGGTGGACAAAAGGCCTACTCATGTTCCTATCGAGAAATACCTTACTAACTCCATTCGTTTAAGATTCAAGAAGGAAAGGACATTTAAGAATCTAATTAATTAAAGACCGAGCAATTCCTCGTTATTTCTATTTATTTAAGATCTCAGTTTCTTAAGCTCCTTTAACCTTTTTATAATATAAAAAGGAGGACATTTAAGGATGTAATTAATTAATGATTTTTGAAAAGGAAAAGACAGCAATAATGCAAATTAATGTTATGTATGACTATGAGAGAGTGGCTAGGCCATAAATGCACAGGGGTTGTAGATGCCTATTGTTAGATTTTGGCACGCCAGTGATCCAACAATGGGCATATACAATGGCCGTGTATTTATGGCTCATAAGTAAGTTGGTTATTTGTTGTCGAACAAACATAGCAACTTAGAATCTGAGATGGAATTTAAGAGGTATATTCTCCTTATAACTTTAATGAATTGTATATATTTAGTGACAATGAGAAAGCGAACATGGTCACTTGGAAACCAGAAAAATGTCGCTAATAGTGATTCCAATAGATTAAATATTCTATTTGTGATTCCTGAATTACACATGAAAACTAAAGTTGCTAAAAGATTAAATGTTCAATTCATACAATGTAGGGAAAGTGTAAGCTTTCATGGTATAACTCCTTGTATTGTAATGCTAAAGCTTTCATGGTACAACTCATTTTATTAATGCTATTTGCTGGTTCCAAGTCACTCATTCCCTAACATATTGTCGGCATGTGCATCTTTTCTCTTCAATAAACCTTAATTAATTATGTGCTCCTCTTTCGCACCAAAGGTCAAGTAGGTTAATAAAGTGAATTCTTAAATATATGGAAATGGTGAAGAATTGATCATTAATTAATTGATTCTTAAATGTTATTCCCTTTCGTGCCGGGGACTGGGTAGGAAATTTGATTCCTAAACGTCATTTCCTCTTGTGCTAAAGGCCAGAGTAGCCCAAGAAATTGGAATCTTATGTGAATGGAGACAATGGGGAATTGTTCGGCGGGAACATGCGTGGGCTTTCAGTCCACCACGAACCTTTTACGTGACAGCAAACTCGCTGACGAAACTTAAGAACACCTAGGCACATGACGTCACACACACTTTTATTGAACATTCAAACTGAGCTTACGTTGCAATTTACCTCTCTATCGAAACACGCGAAAAGAAAAGGGACGGGAAAATTTATTAATACGCGATCGTAATCCGGGCACGTCTCAAAGGTCCCTTCATAACATCTGCGCAGCCCAACCTGGAATGGAAGAGATGCCACGTCATACGTGGGGAGGGCAATGGTATATTTTAACACTTTAATTAGTTTCCATAATGGGGTTTAACACTGAGGAGGTTTGGTACCCACAAATATTATGGTCAAATCGTAGAAAAGACTATATACGTGTGAAAACGGTTTCAATTACGATTTTTTAAACTGAGAAAAAATCACGATTTTTGGACTTTAATTGACATCGGGATTTGGTCACGGTGTGGAATCGCTCACATGACTTGGAAGCTGGACAGCCCAGAACAAAAGTGCACAGCCAGCGTGTAACCACGTAGACTCTTTTCCCCGCGGACTCTTTATAAGCTCTGAAGAGACGCGGTGAAGCTCACTGAGTAGAAGGCAGAGGAGGGAAAAACATTACATTCCATACTGTATTGAATCGTGAAGAATGGGCGTTGAGGTCGAGACAAGGATAGCCGAGGGATGGGTGAGGGGCACCATTGTTGGGGCAGGAGCTTCTGGAACAGTCAGCCTTGCTATGATAAGGTCTAGTGGCCAACTCTTTGCAGTCAAATCCACGCCTGGTTTTAGTTTGGCATTGGATAATGAGTACCAGATTTTGCGGCGTCTGGATTCTCCCTACATTGTTCGCTGCCTTGGGCGCAGTTACAGCATTGAGAACAGTGCAGAGGTGCACAATTTGTTCATGGAGTACATGCCAGGTGGCTGCATATCGGATCTGGTAACTAATTTTGGAGGGCGGCTGGATGAATCCGTGGTCAGGGCTTATACTCGTGACATCCTGCATGGAATCCATTACCTCCATAGGCAGGGGATTGTGCACTGCGATATCAAGGGGAAGAATGTTCTTGTGGGTGCCAATGGTGTGAAGCTTGCTGACTTTGGCTCTGCCAAGAGGCTTGGTGATGAGAAGAATGGCCAGGAGGCACTCCAATTGAGGGGAACCCCTCAGTGGATGGCTCCAGAGGTGGTGAACCAGGTGGAGCAGGGACCTGCTTCTGATATTTGGTCTCTGGCCTGCACTGTATTGGAGATGGCCACTGGCAAACATCCATGGAGCCAAGTTTCCAATCCCCTTGCCGCAATGTATCGGATTGGATGCACGGAGGAGCTGCCGGAGTTGCCTGTATCGCTTTCG
Organism: Pinus tabuliformis; assembly: GCA_031772625.1. NCBI lineage: Eukaryota > Viridiplantae > Streptophyta > Pinopsida > Pinales > Pinaceae > Pinus > Pinus tabuliformis. The sequence goes on along the minus strand of CM062813.1, from coordinate 674,460,849 downwards.
CTTCAGATCAGGGATTTCCTAGAGAAATGCTTTCGGAGAGATCCCAACAAGAGGTGGACCAGTGCAGAGTTGTTGAACCATCCTTTCCTAAATGACAACTGCTGTACCCCGAAGAAAGTGGAGGTTGTCACTGGACCAGGGCCCCCAACAAGTAATCTGGATTTCGGGAATCAAGTATGGGATTCCTTCTCTGGTCAGTCTACTGCCATTCTGTCACCCACAATCCCAAGCCCAATAGTGCAATGCGATGCAGACTTGAATGGATCAATTAAGCAATGCCCAGGGCCTTCTCCCAGGAGCAGAGTAATGGCATTGGCAGCAGGTTGTAAATTTGAAGATGTTGGAGCTAATTGGTCTGTAAACCCACCTGGGCAGTGGATTATTGTGAGATCTTCTAGAAGCAAGTCTCCAACTTCAGATCTTCTGTCAAATTCCGACAGGCGTAGAGGCTTATTCAGCCAGGATCTTTCTTCAAGCTCAGAAGCCAGCAATTCCAAAGAATTGCAGCCAAGAGGAAGAAAAAAAGATGAATTCTCAGATTCCTCTGCCTATGCAACACAGGCTCAACATGATTCATCTTCCAGTGCTTGTATTGAGAGTGTCCAAGGCAACTTGCCTTCTATATTAGATGAAGCCTGGGAGTTGTATGGAATTTTATCTCTCAGCATCCGTAGTAGTGATCCTGGCATCCATAACACATTGAGACTAAGAGAGCCATTGTATGTCTTAGATGATAAGTGCTCCTCTATCACTGAGGCAATAGCAGTTTGCTGCACTTGTCCGAGTAGCATCTGCATTACCCAATTTTTCCATACAATCATGACAAAGGCACAATTGTACATTAGCTCCCTCGCAATTATTTTTTGTTGTAAACTTGAATCAAAATTATTTGCAATTGATTTTATTTCGTCGCATAAATGATTTCTTGATTGGAGATTTAAGTTGCATTAGTATGTGATTTCATAAATTTCAATGAACAAAAATGTTAAAATGGATTTGATTCAGACTACAGACTATGCGCCTGAATTTCATGGATTACAATTTTAAATAAATGTCACCTCAAATCCAATATATTTGGGAATTCCGCAAAGAAACTTTTGATTACAGTATCTAATTTTTTCGAAAGGGTTAAACGCTATGTTAGATTCAATGCGTGTTTAAATGCGAAGTATTGCTTCCATTGTACCTTTCTTCTCAAGTAATGCATAGATTTGCTTCCATTGCGCCTTTCTTCCCAAGTAAGCTTCCATTAGAATATTTTAATATGCTCATTAGTGGATTTACATCGATGTATCCAGTGATAATACATTATGCAACTTGTACGGTATTTAAAGCAAATATAACCAACAGGTTTACGATTTTTTTTAATTGATGCATTTTTATATTTTTAATTTACATAAACTAATAATTTATTAATTTTAAATTTAATATAAATATAAAATATTACTGAATTAAAATTTATACTTAAATGATTTATAAATATCAAAAAAAAATTATATATAATTTAATAATAAATATACAAATTTATTTCAATATACTAATTACTTTACATTTATAATTTTAAAAAAAATTGCATATAAAAATATGATTTTTGAAAAAAAACATAGAAATTTAAATTGTTTTTCTTACTTTTAAACTTTGCATTAGAGAAGCTTTTCACGTGTATATGAACTTTATTTTTTTTATTTTTTTTAGGTTATATTACATCTATGACATTTCAATGAAGCAATAGAATATCAAAATTTCATCTTTATTGTTTGAATCTCTTTTGTATCTATTACCTAGAATTCTATTTTTACGGAGTTGTCTATACATGAGATTTTTGGAGTTTTTAGCGGATTTCTTGCCAGAATCTGACAAAAATAATTGTGGTGAAATCTTGATTTGTCTTGTTTAAACTGGTTTTTTGACTACATATATGGATTCAACACCCTCAAAAGCCCCTGGGGCACTTCGATTGTGAAGAGTTCACCCGTCAAACTTATGATTTCAATGAATCCCTGCCAGATTCTAGGCAGATTAGATCTGAAAGTACACTAGAAAATTATTCAAAAAGTGTCACTTATAGACAACTACTTTTTCTTTTTCTTTTTATTTCTTTCTAACATATCAATGATTTATTCTTCATTTATGGATTTTTCCTCATAATCACAATTTGCATTCATGCATCCACCTTTTTTTTTTTTTTTTCCTAACATACCAATGATTTATTCTTCATTTATAGATTTTTCCTCATAATCACAATTTGCATTCATGCATTTAAAGTCAATTGTGTAATAAATTTCTACTTCAAAATGCAAACTAAAGTGACTTTTGATGACAAGTTTGTGTGCCAAATAGTTGGGTTAACCATGCAATTTGATTGGATGCAAGCTTGTTCTCCATGGTTAGTTAGAGTGTCACCCTTCAATGATAGAAATTTTCAATAGGACATCAAAAAGTAATGATGATATTGACCAAAGATATGATCCTACAACATGTTAACAACTATGTAGGTAATGTGAACATGGTGTAAAATGGCTAATACAAAATCACCTTGAGGAAGGAGCCACCTATTTAAGAGGGCTTGGTGGATAATTGTAATACACAAGGAGGTTGGTTGGTCACATCCCATGCTCAAGTTATATTTCATACTTGTGAAAAGGGGAGTTGGAGTTATCTTCATCATGTCAACTCCCTCACAACCTACTAATAACTTTATTGTTTAAGAGTCTAGATGCTGAATATCAATATCGGGGCAAGATAAAATGCTTGGAGAAGCATACAAAATGAGGGGAGGTGGTGGATCTTCACATGTATATTGAGGGAGAGGAAAGGGCGATAATTATGCTTTGTGATAGTTTGTAGAAATTGCATGTTATTGTTGGCTTGATGGGTCCTCACCCAGGTTCAGAGTTAAGTTTGCCAAACAAATCCCTACACTATTGGCCCTTTCGGCATCAATCCACGAAGCGCAGACTAAAGTCTCACCCGAAGCAATATGGGGGGAGTTGGAACCAAGTTTCCCCTAAATCTGATGTCGTTTTATGCCTTAAATCTGCATTCGCACAGATCGATAAGCCTCTTAGGGCTTATCGGTATACTTCTCTTAATCACCCTTAGACCTTCGCGAAGGTCTACGACTGTCTTTCGCAAACCTTAAACAAGTGAATCTACAACTTACGTGCCTCTGCAATCACTCCTAAGTCTGTTATTACCCAGATCGGCTTAAGTATCTGATAACTTTAACATGCATTAAGATATTCTTTGCGTAAACAGATATTATGACTTGTGTTCGTATAACAATGTAAAACATACAGATTCGCGCATCAACACAACATTAATTCATAAACCCATTATTCATCATAACATAGTCACATTTATTCTTAACAGAAGTAAAAGGGACAAAACACAAATATTTCTAGAACAATCTCTTTATTAATGCTTCAGATCTTCTTACAGACTCAAACTACCCTGCGCACACAGCTGCAGGGGTCTGCGCACTCAACTACGAACTCTACTCTAGGCCTCTGCGCACACAGTTGCAGAGCCTCTCTTCTACTCTGAGACTCTTCTTTCTTCACCTCTAATTGTTGGAAATAATACTGAGAGGGGGGGTGAATCAATATTATCAAGTTCTTTTAATAAATCTTCCTTATTTATACTTCGAATTATTTTTGCATGTTAGTACCATAAAAATAATGAGCATGAACAAGGAAAACAGATAGTCACACCAAAGAACACCAGATATAAGGTGGAAACCCAATGTGGGTGAAAACCACCTGCTGCAATATGTCTCTATCTTCTTTCAAATTAGAAACTCCTTTTACAATGGTTTTGTACTGGTGTAGTCCTTTACCAGTACGCAGGCTGCAACCTGCAGAGAGCTACAACTCTCTCTCGTTTTCCAGTCTCTCCTGGAAGGGAGCTACAACCCCCCTACTTCTTTTCTTTCAAGGACCACTTTTCATAAATTTTCAAACTGGATCCATAAACATCAAGAGATCATCAAGTACAAGTAAATCACCCAGTCAACTGCAGTAACCAGATCAATAGTAACAGTAAACTAAACCCAGAACACCTTATCAACAGAGAAAAGTCAGTCAAATAAATGCCTTAATACAGATACGCAGTTTTTCTTTCTCTGGCATGCGTTGCTACGCACTTCAGCTTCTGCACCTCTGCGTATACCCGCAGAGATCCTTGAACTGCTCTGCGTATCCACGCACTGTTCCTTTAAATGCGTCGCGTACCTTTACTGTGCCCACGCACCCATTGCTTCTATCGCGCCGTGTACTACTACTGTGGCCACGCACTCTCAGATGCTATCGCGCCGCGTATCTACGCACCTGTGGCTTCTGTAGCGCCGCGTACTTTCACTGTGCCTCCGCACCTGATCCTCTGTCGCACTGCGTACCCACGCACTGCGCCTTCTTCTGCTCTACGTACCCATGCAGTGCGCCTTCTTCTGCTGTGCGTACCCACGCACTTGCACTGTTAATCACCTGCGTACCTCTGGTTAGGGCCGAATTGGCAGTCCCCCAGTGTGCCACAGATAGTCAGATGCCCAGATCTGATCATGCGCCCGAGAGATCACCCTTCATAGATTCACCTTCAACTTCACTTTTATATAGATCAAGCTTTTAAACCGATAACCCAATATTTCAGATCTTAAGATATTCAATTTGCAAAAGATGCATTAGCCAAGTGATCTCCTTCCCTATTTATAGTTAAGCCCTTATTCACACCATGGGACAAAACCATCAATAACCAATACAAGGGATCCAAACCGGGGCTAAAATAGATCCTATACCATGGGCCAAAACCATAGAATCAAGAACAGCGGGCTAAATACCACGGGCCAAACATAAGAAACCCCACGTGAGCGCGCTTCTCTGCCTTGAAGTGAGTGAACTAGGGGTACGCACCTCATGAACGGGTAACCTGCGTGTATGAACGCACTTCCTGGCCGGCGTACCTGCGGGTACACACCTTTTGAACTATTCTCCTGCGTATCTCTTAATTTCCAACATTTTGAGAGCCTGATCAGAGCATTGCCACCTGTATGAGTTGCCATCAAGTACAACACATGAATCATAGAGCCATACTAGAAACATAATGCCAACACTAATGACCCATTACATTCATTCTTCGCTTATCAACTACTGCCTTAGACTCTCTAAGACTCTCCTTTTTATACAATCCCATGGTCCGTGAACCATGGGTAGATCTCCAAAACCGACACAACTTATCTAAACTAAGGGTGGAAAACCCTTTTCTCTTTACACATTTTCGCGCTCCGCGACCACAAAATGCAGAGACTTCACATTTCTTTACACAAAATTCAAGCCTTCTGCCCTAAAACTTGGGTGTTTAACCCAAAATTGACCCCCAGGGGACCCGTTCCCAACAGGCCCGCAACACAAACATGGTGACTTGCCCTCGAGCCATTTGGCTGGTGCAAAGATCTTGTTGCGCAGACCTCCTAGCTCGACCTAAACAATTGCGACCTTGGCGGTGCATTGCGTTGCCGCTACTTCAGCTCCTCAACCAATTGTTCTGTTACTGGCCCTGTGCTAGCAGTCTATAGTTTCTGCTGAGTCTCCTGCAGACTGGCCAACTTGCCTTCAATGGTAGTTGTGATCTCATAGGCCTCATCTAACCAAGGCTTCAAACGAGCCTTCAACACGACTTCCTTGTGCTGTACGTCTACATGTTCCTTCAGTGCCTTGGCCTCCTGTAGCTTTGCGAGCCTTTGCGTGATGAAAATAGTTCGCGCTGTTGCCTTAACCTCATCGTAGCACTGCTGTAGCTCCCGTGCTTCTGTCTCTAGCCTCTGTACATTGGGGTCCTCTTGTAGGCTAGTGAGGACCTCTATAGACTACTCGATTAGTGTCGTGTAGTCCATCACTGCACTTGCTACCGCATGTGCCACAGCAGTCGTGCATTGCTCCCTGACTTCTAGTGGAGTCGAAGGCTGGGCCTTCAACTGCAACTCCGCAATCTTGAGATTCAGCTCCAGCTGAACCTTGGCCAACTTCGTGCGTGTGTTACACACTCCTGTAGTGATTTTTCTAACCCACACATCGACTGGCTCAACCTCGGGGATGTCCAGCTCCAGGACAGTCCTACATGCTTCATCTACAACCTTAGTGAGGCGTTGGTTCTTATCTGTGAGGTTGGTCACAACGTTGAGAGTGAAGTCGGGTTATTCAGATGGATCCTTGGTCGCCCACAGCGAAGCGTACTTCGCGGCCTCTGGTAGGTCCAACGCGACCGAAGGGAACTGACTGTCTTCGGGTAGCTCCCATGCTACCAGCACTATGGACAACAAGAGCCATGCATAGTGAAACATCTTGCTAAGGTCCTGCACCTCGTGATAGTTCATGAGGAACTCGCCACAGAGGTAGCACGCCCAATTAAATTGAACACCTTCTGCGCATTGGGCTGCCAAAGCTACAACTAATGCTAGCACTTCATCTACGCGACACTTCCGCATGACCTTTCCTGCTAAAAGTTGGGCGACTAGTTTGACCGTCAGGTCACAGATGCTTGAGATGGTGTAGCCGCGCAGCTTCTTCACTAACTTGAATTTTTCCTTCATGGCCTCCACGAGGACATGTTCATTAGTCTTTCTACCAAACGCCATGGTCGGATTTTCTCCTGTGTATGGCAGTGGCGTGATCCTATGGATTAGTCTATTGGTTACGGGTGTTGGCTCCTCTAGCCACAAACAGCCATCGTGCACCAAACATAGTAACTTCTTGATTACCACCATGGTGCTAGGCGCGCAATTGTAATGCGGCACCCATATTAGGTTAAGCAGTCGTGCCTTATCCATGCCTCTCAACCACTTCTGCGACTCCAACGCAGTTACGCCAGTAGTTTTATGGAACACGCGGTGCATGAGTTGATCTATTGCGAGATGAGGAAATCGCTCCATGTCCACTAAATCCCAGTCTTCTAATTTCAAGAGGGGAACATGCCCCAAGCACAACCCTTCAAACACAATCTAGTCCAGTAATAGGGATGTATGAAGAGTGACCTTACTCTCATCAATGTGCTTGGGTAACTTGGTCATTCCCTTGCATGGAGGAACGTACTCAAGTAGCTTGGTGATGGGGTCAGACCCCACAATTTCGACATCCTCCGTCTCCATCCCAACATCCTCATCATCCATTGGGATATCCTCAAACTCCTCTTCTTCTAGCTCTAGGTTAATTGTCTTGCCCTTTTCCTGTGCAGTGGGCTTAACCTTCTAGGGGTGCTTCCTGGGAGATGCGCGCACTGGTTGCGATGGCATGGCTTGCTTTCCCTTCTTGATCTTGGGACCCTCCGTGGTCGAGGTAGGCCTTAGCCTAGGTGTCCATGGAGACTTTGGTACTTTAGCTGGTATTTCTGCAAGCACTCCCTCCAGGGCAACTCCTTCTGCTACCATAGCCACCTCTGGGATAGCTCCCTCGCCTGCCACTTCTTCCGCACTCATAGATTCAGTGGGCGTCAACATAATGCTACATAAGAACTCCTGATTCTCCTATGGCAATGTCTCAAACACAGAACTCGTTAGCAAAAGCTCGTAAGTTTCACGGTTCATGTGTGCATGAGAGCTCAACAACTCAATTCTCAAAATTCCAAGTGCTTTTCAGTGGGAAACCACTTGTAATTTATAGGCAATTTCAAATTCAAATCCGACCGTTCCCCCTAAAATCGATTCATTAATGCTAGATTGGTGACATATTTTCAATGATCTAGTCCATAAATTTCGTCCTAAATGCCCCCCCACCCAGCTCCATTTGGCCGTTTTTTCATCGTTAAATCATGAACAGTGACTTTAACAGTCACTTTTTGGCTACTCTTTGTGGTTGCTTCCTTAGTAGTGCACCCCCCTGCGTGCTTCGGTGGGCATTGTGACATATATTCGTTCCACGTAGTTCCCTGATCGCGCAGCTCTCCGACCTGGGAAGTGTAGTTTATAGTCCTGCACTTCCTTTCAGCTGCCTGGAGCGTTGAGACTGTGCTTCCCTCATATAGTCACCTAGCTGGATCACCAGTGTACGGCTTCAATCAACTGCCATTCACCTTCCCTAGGAAGGGTTCTCCATTCAATTTGACCAACTGAACTGCTCCACCATCGGTAATTTCCTTGATGACATATGGTCCTAGCTAGTGCATCCTGAATTTCCATGGGAATTTATCAAATTTATTTTCATATAGCAAGACCAAATCATTTACCTTGAAGGTGCGCAGTTTGATGTGCCAATCATGCCATGCATTCTCGCACTCATTTTAAACTTGTTGATGAAATCCAACTAGAAATCGGTCCTCCTCAAGCTCTGCTAGCTATGCGAGCCTCTGTTCCAAGGCTTCGTTGTCCGCCATTCCTATTAGTGCCGCTATGTGCAAACTAGGTACAATGTATTCCATTGGCATCAAAGCTTCTACACCACACACCAGTCTGAAAGGTGTTTGCCCAGTCAACTTCTTACAAGTCGTTCTATAGGCCCATAGCACCGCTAGTACGCCCACATCCCAGTCACTTCTCTGAGCATTACAGACCTTTGTCAGTGCGTTCTCCAATATCTTATTGAATGCTTCCACCATCCCATTGGCCTGCGATTGATAAGGTATGCTCTTCTAATGGTACATCTGAAATTCTTTTGTCAACGCGCTGATTATTTCATTAAGAAAGTGCGTACCGCAATTTCTCATCAAGATCTTTGGATAGCCAGATCTTGTCAATACTAATCCAAAACGAAACTTCATTGTTGTCGCGCCTGTACAGGCATTCACAGGATACACCTCCACCCACCTGGTCAAGTACTCAACTGCGATGATGATGTACCGCGCACCTGTCTTCTTTCCCAGAGGTTGAATTGGGCCCACAAAGTCGATTGCTCATTTCTCAAACAGTTGTAACATCACCTATGGCATTAAAGGAAGTTCATCCCTCCACGATGGCCTGCCAGTCCTTTGACATGCATCACAGGCCCTACAATATTCTTTCGCATCCTTATGCAGAGTTGGCCACCATAATCCAGCACGTAAAACCTTCTGCGTTGTTGCTTTTCCTACGTAATGTCCTCCTGCAACTGCTCCATGAGCCTTTGCGAGGATGTTGCTTCACTCAAAGTTAGGTACATAACGTTGCAATATTTCATCTGACCCCATTTTGTACAAGTGTCCTGCAATGATGGAGAAGTCCGTTGCGCACACTACTAATTCCTTTTTCTACTGGCTTGTATACCCTTTTGGGGCAATTCCCGTCGTTAGGAAATGTATGATGTCTTCAAAGTGGTTGTCTGCAATGTGCACTACAAAAAGTTGTGCATCGGGCAACCCTTCCTCTAAATTAGTAGGTTCTCCTCTCGTTTCAATGCGCGACAGATGATCAGGTCCCACATTCAGTCGTCCTGGCTTCACAATAACTTCAAAGTCATACTCTTGGAACAACAACAACCATCTGCAAATCTTCCCCCTCAACATAGGCTTATTGACCAGGTATTTCAACATAGAATGATCCATATACATCTTAAAATGTCCACCTAGCAAATAGTGCCTGAACTTTTGGAGCGCGTATACCATGGCTAGTCCTTTGCGCTCTGTAGTGGAATAGTTCTTCTCAACCTTGGACAGCTTCCTGCTCGTGAATGCTATAGGATGGTGCAATTCCCCATTGTCTGCCTATGTCATCATGACCCCCGGTGCAATACATGAGGCATCCACATGCACATGAAATTCCTTCTTCTAGTTCGGGAAGACTAGGATTGGCGCAATGACCATTTTCTCTTTCAGCACATCTAAGCTCTTCTAGCATTCATCACTCCAGTAGAACGTAGCATCCTTTTTCAACAATTTCTCCATGGGCGCGGTGATCTGGGCATAGCTCTTGATGAACTTCCTATAGTATCCGGTATGCCCCAGGGTTGTGCGCAGCTGTTTCACATTCCTTAGCGCCTCCAAGTTGATTATCACTGTGATCTTCGCGGGGTCTACCATCAATCCCTGTTTGCATACCACATGACCTAGAAGGATCCCGAAAGGGACACAAAACAAACACTTCTTCAGATTGAGTGTGATCTGATATCTCCGACATGTATCTAACATCAAGCGCAGACTTGCCACATGACGCTTGACCAATCCAAACACTGTCCAATCGTCAAAGTATACCTCCAAAAACTTATGAATGAAGTCTTTGAATGCCGCAATGACTACGCGCGAAAATATTGTTGGTGCATTCTTTAGCCCAAAAGGCATTATAGTGTACTGAAAACATCCCCATTCAGTCACGAAGGTCATCTTGCTTCTATCCTCAGGTGCAATTTTGATCTGATGGTACCCAGAGAACCCATCAGTGAAAGAGTATGCTTCTTGGCCACCTACATTATCCAGGACCTCGTCAGTGAACGGGGTCAGGAAGGGATCATGCATGCAAGCATCATTCAGCTTCCGAGATCCACGCATATCCTTATTTCTTCTTTCTGTTTCTTTTCTTGAACCACTATCGAGCTTACCTAATCGGACTCCTCTACTGGTTCAATAATTCCTACCGCGAGCATCTTATCTAACTCAACGTGAACCCTTTCCTTATACTTAGGATTAAGGCGGTAAGGTCTTTGTTTTACAGGCTTCACATCTGGTTTCAGGGTGATCTTCATGACACCCAGGTCTCCTATTATCCCTTTTAAATCAGAAAACTTCGTGGGGAACAAATCCTGATATTCACGGAGGAGCTCAGCGACCTTGTCTACTGTCGCATCATCCCAATAGTCCCCAATCTTTGCAAATTTTGGTTCCGCCTCTGTGCCAATGTTGACCTACCTGGTTTTCAGTGATGCGGTTATGTCAGGATCCTCTATCTGCAGACCTTCAACCTCGCGGTGACCTTCAGTTTCCAAAATATTAATCTTTCGAGGATCCTCGTCTTCTTCTTCAACGATCACATTATAGAATTCCAATGCATGGCTCAGCTGGGTAGTCTAATCAGGTTGGATCAGGTCCAAAGGATCTTGCGGTATCCTAAAGATCGTTGCTTTAACCTCCTATAGTGCCGCGTCAATACAGTCAAACCCATCCTCAAAGTTGAATGTCATTAAAAATCCCTGGCACAAGATGTCCCACTCTTCAATGCCATGGCGGAGCTTGGTTTCCAAGTACCAATTCATTGGTATGACGCCCAAGGTATGACAAAACAGATGCACCCATTCAGGCTGGGGCTCTACTCCATAAGTCTTATTCCATTTAGCCAGGTGATCACGTGGGTAATCCCTTCCATCGTACTTATCTTTAATCCGCACTTTTGGCTACCCAAAATGTATTCTCATCATCCTCCTATAGTCGTGCCAATCACCAAAACTATCCTTGTGTGTACCCCACCATCTTGTAGGCGTAGCACGCAGTACCTAGTCCAAGGCCTGGAAGCGATGTTTCTCTGGCACTTCTCTTTCAAATGCATCCAAAAAGAAATCAACATCAGTTAGCCCATCATAATGAGGCAGATCCCTGACTTCGGATGACACACAACACAATGACTTGGTCATCATATTACAACGTAGCATAGATACTTCATGCAGCTAGTTCTGCCAGTGCTCCAATTCTTCATCTAAATCTGACGTGCAGGAGATTTCGCGGTCCCATGCAATACGTCCGTCCACTATCGGATTCACCCAATCCTAGTCTTGCGCAATTATCTTGTAAATATGGTCTATATCGTCATCGCTTTCATAATCTCGGACTGGTTTTGTATAGCGCGGTCCCTCTACGAGATCCAGTGGCACCACTACGCGGAGCGAATTATTTTCAAATATCATCTTCCACCTCTTCAGGTTGATTACCCAATTCATGTCAGTGGCCTAATCGGTTCCAAGGAGCGTAGGGTAGGGATTGCTATCATCCACAACCTCTATTACTTCAAAATCTGCTAGTGAGCTCGTGCCCTCAATATCAACTATGACCCCTTGCAACCTCACCAATGGGATAATGTTTTGTTGATATGCCATTCTTAACTATATCGGAGACTACTAGAGCACAGGTCTCCCCATTCTTTCCCAAGTCTAAACATTCGCATCGGACCCCAGATCCAGGATAACTTGGTCCATCTCGTACTCCCCTATCTGCGCAATGAGTCTCATTTCATGCCCGATTCTTGCCTTATGCCTTCTGTTAACACCCAGGTTATTCCCTTTGACTCCTGAGGGAATACGGCCAGGGTAACCACTAACCAAGCTTTGGATCACAGGTTCTAGCCAACCTGTAATCAGAGAGGGCTCTCTCTTTAATTGTTTAACTTTGTTCTTGAGAATCTTAGGCTAGATATGAGGTGAAGGTTTGGTTTGAAAGTTTTGGTTGAATGATGTCTTTCAGTACTTACGATGATATTTTCAGACTGTTTTAGACCATTGGGCAATGGAGTCTGTGGTTGCAGGTTGTTTGAAGTGTTTGAGTGTGATTATTGAAGCAACAGGGCCATTTAGATGTTTCATGAAACAAACTTGAAATTGTAATGATGAAGTATGCTTAACCAGTGGAAGGAAATTAAGAAATTTCCACTAAATTAGTGATGTGAGAAAGAGATGTATTGACCAGGAGTAGGTTTGAATTCCTGAACGATAATCACTGTGAAAGGTATAGTTTGGAAGTGCAGCAATTAAGAATTACACTCTTATAACTATAACTGAGGAAAACATACATAATAGCTTAGATTGAGCTCAGGGTATTCTATGAATAAATCCTGAAGCTATTCTTTTTCTTTTCCATTAAACTTGTGAAACAGAAAATGAATGGATTATGAAGGAAATAACAAACATAACGAAACGGGTTAAAGAAACTTATTGTTCCATGAAATACGCAAGAATCCTGTAGCATTCAGCAAGCACACCAAAACGCATCAGACAACACAACACTTTGGAAATTCCATCAGCTTTGTTCTATTAAAACTCTGAACATTTACAGCATAGTATCTCCTGAAGAGAAAATCAACAACCCCTGCAAGCTTATGCAAGGGGGAATATATACAATCGGTTATACAAAAATATCTGAACCGTTGAGTCACTTGATAAATAAATGTGCTCACCAACTTTACAAAATAGCAGATAAGGAAGTTATTACTGCTCTAAATACAAAATGAATACTCTTTAATTCTGTCAGAAGTCTTTTTGACCTTTGGAGGCCACTGAGTCGGTTGAGCGTTCTGCATTAATGCTAAATGATGTGTCTTTATGGCTTTGTCATGCTGTAGCTTTCCCGGCCTTGTCATCTGTAGCTGTCAGTATTGCTTTAGTGGCCGAATTAGTTTGCTGAGTTGGCTCAGTCCATTCTTCTCCAGACATACTGAATGCATCAAATTTTCCTGAACATGATGACTTATATTTTTTGATGAAAAAACTTGATGAAAGGCTCTTGTTTACAGTAACAACTGTATCATTTTGGTCCACCATTCCTGTGTAGGCAGTTGATGTCTCAAAATTGCATCTAAGGTTTCATCTGCCTCTGTATATTTGTAGAAGTTTGGGGGCACTTCAAACAAATGTTTGATCTCATTCATAATGAAAAATAAGTTCTCTACTCTGTCATAGAGACTTTGCCCTGATGCTGGCCCTGTTTCCTCTGAGGTACTTGATCCTGCAGTGATCTGATTGGTGGCAAAAGTATTCACCCTTTTGGCATAATTTTCATGTGAAAGTAGCCTCCCTGCGCTGTTCAGCAAGCCAGGAAGGCCTCTGCTCTGTAATGCTGCAAACTTATCCATGAATTTGTTTACTTCTGTTTGCATGTCCTGGCTTCTTCTATCCAATGTTTGTACCAGGCTTCTCAATGTGAGGACCCTCTTTATCAGCAGGATGGTTTCAGTTCTATTGGGGATCCCAATTGCTGCCAGCTGAGGACCTGTGCGGTTATTGAGAACGTTGATCATTCTATTGGCTATCTCAGGCATATTGCCTAGAGATGCTCTTGCTCTTTGGACTTCCCTGTGTGCTTTGCCTATGAGCTCCATTTGCTCATGAATAGTCTCTATATACTGCCACTGATCTGTTATTGATTGGCCAATGTTGGCCCATAAAACTGTCTTGACCTCAAACACAACTTTGTCAAGGGTGAGCTCTTTCTCCAGCTCCTTTATCTTCTCCTTGAGAGCCTTTATTTCTCTTCCTTTTTCAGCAACATTTTGTTTGGATTTGTCATATTTTTCATTTAGCTTATAGCTAAATTCTCCTTGGCCTCATTTAGCTCTGCCATTTGGGCTTCCAGGGCTTGAATCTCATTCATCAGCTTCTGCATGTCAAGGCTTGGAGCCTGCTCTGATGTTGTTGCTGGTGCTGATGTTGATGGAGCTGTCTCAACTGTTTGCACTGTAGGAGGAGTGACAATTTGAGGGGGTTCCTAAAGGTTGATTACTTGTGGAGGGAGATGAGATGTTTGGCCTCCTTCTTTCTGCTATAGGGCTGCCTGCAATGCAGCCTCTGTCTCTATTAATTTTTCTTCAGTCTGCACCAACTGTTTGTGCAGTGTTACCAGCAATGTTGCTGTATCCTGGTCCTTCCTCTGCTGAGCAACCTCTTCTGTTTGGGGGTGAAAGGTTGCTGGGATCTTTATCATCTTCCTTAGAGCTGCAATGTCTGCATCTCTTTCTTTTAGCAGTGCCTGCACAGCTTTGGGGTCCTTTGGGTCATGCCCGAGCTCTATAATTATTTCCTCCAGAGACCTGATCCTGTTGTCTTTAGCCTGGGAGGATGCCTTTTCTAACTCCAATTGTGCAGTGGTATTATTCAAAGAATTTTGCAATCTATAATTTGTCAATGTATTATCTGCTAGGGTAGCATACACCATCTGACCCGTCTGTTTATGAAATTCAATTTGATCCATTGGGTGGATTTCCTTGGACAGGATTTCCAAGTTTGTTCTTATATAATCAGCTGCAGACTGTGGCTGCAGCGCTGTGGGTTTGAAATGGCTCATTATCATTTTGCCCTCTTGCACATCATATGCAGACATCAACCTCTGCTGGTTTGTAGGAGCCATTTTCAACAAGTGGTTGTATAGTTGTAACCTCAATGGCTCATTTCTGGTCTTGATGTCTATGAATTGTTTCTTTATGCTAGACTCACCCTTTCTTTGTTGCCCTGAGGAGCTAACCTCTCCTCCAAGTGTTCTTTGCTGCTCTTGCTGTAGTGAGCTAGCTGATACCTCTGTGCTGGGGGGACCCATCTGCATTTGACCAAAAGGCATCTCCTCCTCTGAGAAAGGATCGAGCCTTTGTCTCTTTTCCCCTTGCTGTGATGCTCTGGTGCTAAGGGGAGTCTGTTCCTCTCTATCTCTCTTCTTACCCCTCTCTTCATTTGTAGGGGTTTGGAGCACCGAAGTCTCCACTGTAACATTCTGCACTGAGGCCTCCTTTTCTTGTGTTTGCTCATCATTAGGACCAGGAGCCTCTACCATTTCTTCCTGCTGTTCAGGCTGATTTTCAGGCTGTTCTTCTTGGGCTGATTTCTGTTCTGTTTCCTCGCCTTTATCCTTGGCTGAAGTCTCTGTTGTGATTGGGGCTTGGACTGTCTTTTTTGGAGCTGTAGATGATGAGGCAGCTGCTCCCACTTGAGTACCTGGAAGAGAAAATACCTGTGAACAAAGCTCCAAGTCATCCAACTTTTGGAGATTTCTTATTCCTCTTTGAGCTAGTTCTTCTTGTGTAGTAGCTTCTTCTAAGGTGCCTTCCCTCCATTCTAGTTGATTTGCATATTTTTTCTATGTGAGGCAACCTTAAGTGACCATAACTGGCCAGCCTATATCTGATCCTTCTTAAGCTTATGAAATGAGTGGGGTTGTATGGTTTCCAAAGGAAACTGGTCTGTAAGCCAAGGCTTTCTAGCATTCTATCTGCCTCTTGCCAACCTTCCTCCCTTTTATTATAGATGAAGTGGCCTAATTGGTTTCTAACTTTAAGCTGTGCCTTCTTGCCCCTGCTTGAGAAATGGAGTACATCAGCATTCCCAAATTGCCTGAAGTATTCGAGGGCAAACAATCTCATGGGCACATATCTGGGCAATCTGTAAGGGGGCAACTCACACCCATATATTCTGATAACTGTGTGGTTTTGGTAAAAATACCAATCCCCAATGTTGTATACCTTGGACAACTGAAGAATCCTCTGCATCTCATCAGTCAGTCTTGGAGGAGGTGAGCTCAGAAGCAGAGACATGGTTGGGTGGATGAAGAGGTCTATAAACTCACAATACGTGTATGGGGAATAAGATCTGCAGTGGAAAGCAGAGGACCAATAGACCACTGACCTTGGATTGCCTTGTGCATCCACTCTTTTCACAGGAAAAGGAAATTTCTCATGCTGATAGTATAGGATTAAATGGTAGATATAGGAGGTGTATCTGAACACCCTTTCTCTTGCCAAGTCTATCAATTGCTCATGTATTTTATTAGAGATGTAAGTGGCATAGTCATAACAGATTGGGGGCTTACCAGGGGAAAACATGGCCATCATCACCAGCACAGTTTCATCAAAAAATTCTATTGAATTATAGCCCAGTATGGGACTAATCATGTCTGCAAGGTCTCTGCCCAATTGATTCAGGTATACATGAGAAATGGGAGGGTACTTCATAGTCTCAGAGGTTGAATCAATGAACAATTGATTTGTCTTAGTGATTTGAGCATCTGTCAATTTAACTCCTTGTTGTATCAGATCCATTAGTGACAAAGGAACTAATTTCTTATCAGTCTTGAAGTTCAGCATCTCTCTGATGGCTGCAGGGGTGACATAAAAAACCACTGAGCCTGAAGGGTCAAGCACAACCCTTTGAGTGCGGTCATAGCAGTCAGCACATCAGTGGATTAGGTCAGGGAACTGGTTGACCTTAGGGAGCTTGAAGATGGGGAGGAAAGAGTCCCAAATGCCCAATATATCCATTCCACTATCATGCTTGAGTTTCAATTCATTTAGCAAGTGAATGTGATACTTGTTATGCATTAGCATTTCCTCTGATATTTGGTAATCTTGATCTGCTAATGGTTTCCACTCCAATTCTCTCTGAGGGGCATTCAATGGAGCAACATTCAGGGCAACAGGTTCCACTGGTGTATCCATGTTTTATAAGTGAATTTGGTTTGAACTTCAACTATTTCTGGAAGAAATACCATCCTGCGCGATGGGTTAGGTAATTTGCTTAATTACAGCCCGTTTCAGAGCAACAGGGGTGTAATTGGGCACAATTGGCCGGTTTAAAAAAAGGATTTAACTTAGTTTCAAGGTGTAGCAGGTCTATTTCTCAGGTGAAAATGGTCAATTTCCTAGTTTTTAATCAATGCAGGACGTAACAGAGTGCGCAGTCGGAGAATTGGTAAATACCTGGTGTTATAATGATGGAGGAGCTTGGTTGCAGTCAAATGCTGAGCGGCAGCAGCTCTGGAATGGTCTTGGTAGGTTGGCGGCAGCAAAGGACGTGAAAATGCATGCAGGAGGCAGAGCACAAAACGTTGAAAAAGTGCGCAAAAATGGCAAAATTCGGCCAAATATGGGCTTTTTGGCGTTGGCGCGAAAATTTGGATGACGTCATCAGGTGGGGTCAGGGTCGGGTGACGTCAGCATGACGTCATCGGGTGACGTGGTGGCCTGTGAGTGGTGCACGGGAACTACATAGGTGGCGTGACAGCTCGAAGCGATGGTGGGCAGGGGTGTTGATGCGGCGGTGAAGTGGCATGACGTTGGCATGACAGGACAGCGGAAAACCGGGAGTGGTAAGCGGTATGATATCGCACCGCTATTCATACGGAAGAGGGATTGTCAGAGGGTGGCTCGATAAGATTTGGGGGCGACGCGTGGCAGAGGCCTGACGTCACCCTCTGACAAATTTCGGGAGGTAACGTCCGGTCTTCGGGGCCCGTCCGATATGGATGTGGGCCGTCGGATGGGAAAGCCCAGATCCGACGGTCGACGGGTCGATAAGGTGCCAGGACAATACGGCAGCGGGCGAGGAATATTTAATTGTTTTTCTGGAAATGCGCGCCCAGGCGGACCTTTGGACTTTGGCGGGTTTTATGGGTTTTTTCAATGTATTTTCTGTGAAAATGCGCATCGCACCAAAACTTTGGATAAAGCGGAACAATGGGTTTTTTGGTGTGTTTTGCAAATAGCGCAGGTTAGGGGTAATAGTGGGTTTTTACAAGGTTTCTTTGCAAATAGAGTGGGTAAATGATTTCAAAGGTTTGTAAAGGGGAAAGGGGTGTAGCTTAGGTTATTAGACTGACCAGGGGTCAATTTAATCCCTGCTTTTGGGCATATGGCTATAATTGCCAGGGGGAGGGAATATTTATACATTGCTTGGGGTTTATACACCATAGTGTTTATAATAGTAGGGGAAAAGGGGAACATAGGGGATTTAGATAATAAGAAGTTAGGAGTTAATATGAGTGGAAAAGGTGGATGAAGGGGAAAAAACACTAAGTTTTATATGGAATCAACCTAGTTTAGGAAGTAGATCAAAATGAAAAGAATTTTACACAAGAAATGTGGCTTTTAAAGAGATAAGAATCAACAAAAGAGTTTGACTTTCTTTCATGAACATAGGTAGTATTGGGATGTTAGCGATGAATGTGATGGGGGATAATCTGGAAGTTAGAGATGCTTCATTGAGTTGCTGCAAAAACTGTTAAATAAGAGACCTACACCGGCACCATGTTTTTCCTTTGGTTGGGCCAGTGACATAAAGGAGATCATGCTTCTGCAACCCCATCTACCTACCCACTCTATTGCCTAGCAATTTTTGTTACTCCAAAGAGGGTGCTCTTGGACTTGCAAACCCTTATGTGCCTTTTCTTTTCCTTTGGCTTTTTCTTTTGATTTTCTATCTACAACTAACCTTATTACTTCCAAGACCCCAGATTAAACAGTTGGGAACCTTCATTCTCTACCTAACTACTTCATCTGCCAAGATTGAACTGTTTGGACAGATTTCTTTCTCTAATCTACAACAGAAAATTGAAACATGGCATGATCCAGATTAGGCTGTTGGACCATCCATCCAAATTCAGTTAACATCAAGCTATGTACACATGTTGCATTCTCTTGGAAATATGGGATCTTTGCATCACCAAAGCAGAGCATATTTGGAACTTTCTTTGCCAATCATGAAATATGAAACCTATTGGTATAGGTATCTAACAGTGGCTCCACATGGGGATGGTTTTTCTTCTTGAAAGACCAAGAACAGCAGGTCAGAATGCCTTGGCCCCTGACTTCTTTTTACCGAAACTTGGAGTTTTCCTCCTTGAAATCTCAAAATTGTGCCCTTTCCCTCTTGGTAGATCTCTGAACTTATTTGTCTCTTGCTGATAACTTACAAAACTGGGAAAGCTGCCTTTTATACATGTAAAGAGAAAGTAATATATATACACCCTATAATGTACAAGGGAAAGTCAAACTATACATATGGGAAGTAGTCAAAATAGTGCTTCAACATCCGGCCATTCACAGGGCCTTCATCTAAGTCAGTTTCATCCAGATTTTTTAGGAAGTAAGTGTTGTTTCCTTGCACTGCTTGGATAACAAATGGTCCTCTCCACAGAGAATCAAATTTTCCATGTTTTCCTTTATCTTCCCTTCTTGAATCCCACTTGAGGACTTTGTCACCTATGTTGAAATCTTCAGCCTTAGTCCTTCTATCAAAAGCTTTCTTTAACTTTTCTTGTAGGCCTTGAACTTTGTTAAACACCTGATCTCTGGTTTGTTGTAAGCATATAATTTGATTTACTCTTCTTTGCATGTCATTTGGTTCAGCTTGACTTTGTTGAAGAAGTTTCATGACAGGGATCCCTAAGGATGAAGGAAATTTGGCTTCTAATCCATAGACTAACTCATATGGGCTGACCCCAATGGATCTCTTAGTTGTTAGTCTATCTGCCCATAAGGCATTCACCAGTTTCTTATGCCAATTCTTCTTATTTTCTTCCAACGGCTTCTTTATGATGTTTACAAGGCTTTTATTTGATGATTCATCTAGGCCATTTCCTTGAGGGTAGTATGCAGTGGAATGGCCCAAAGTAATATGAAATCTGTGGTAGAAGTTCACCATCTTCTTGGATCTAAAAGCAGCAGCATTGTCTGTTATAATTTTGTCAAGACAGCCAAATCTAGCAAGAATATTAGTCTCCAGAAACTGAATGATAGTAGAATCATTTGCTTGTCTACATGGAACAGCCTCAATCCATTTGGTGAAGTAATCTGTGGCTGTCAGAATCCATCTATGTTGGCCTGAAGAAGAAGGATGAATTTCCCCAATGAAGTCCAGGCCCCACTGTTGAAAGGGCTTCTCTGTTGCAATAGGCCTCAAAGGAAGGGGCAGTAATTTTCTCTTTCCCTCAAATACTTGACACTTGTGACATGAAGTGGTAAATTTTTTAACATCAGAGAACAGGGTTGGCCAATAGTAACCTGCCCTTAGTATCTTGTCCACAGTGGACTTCCAGTACAAATTTCCACCACAATCACCTGCATGAAATTCTTTCATAACATTATCAGTTTCATCCATATTCAAACAGTTCAGCAGTATACCTTCATGATTTTTCCATAGTAAATTACCATCTATAACACATAATTTTGAAGCTTTCATTTTTAGAAATCTAGATTTGGTTCTGGACAATCCTGGGGGAGCACACAGGTTTTGCAATGTATAACAGATATCAGAATACCACTGGGATTGTTCAAAGGCTGCATTGATCTTTGGAGTCGCCAACTCCGGTTCACTGTCCAGTTGGTTAATGTCCAAGGCTTGAAAATTTGTTTCAGACATTAATTTAGCCAAACCTTGCCCTTTTATCAGTTTTGTAGGTCTTATCTCAATATCAAATTCTAAAATGTTGGCAATCCATTTTCCTCTTCTGCCTTCTAATTTTTCTTGAGTAAGTATGTCTTTCACAATGGGACTTGGTACATAAGCTATAACATGGGAGTACAGGATGTAGATCCTGAAGTCTTTGATGGCTTTGACCAAAGCATAAGCTTGTTTTTCCATGATCTGATATTTCAGGGGTGCATCTCTAAGAGCTCTACTAAAGAAAGCAATAGGTTTCTCATTTCCTTGGTCATCTTTCTGCAATAAGACAGCAGCAATGGTATGCTGGGAGGCGAAAGAGAAAATGATAAACTCTTTGTCAAATTGGGGATTTGTTAAGACTGGAGTTTGGGTAAGGGCCAATTTGATACCTTCAAAAGCTTGATTTGCTTCTACTGTCCACTTTACTTTTGAATCCTTTTTTAGCATGTTATTTAATAATCTGATTAATTCTGCTAGGTTTGGTATAAACCTCCTTAGAAAGTTGATCTTTCCCAAGAAGGCTTGCAATTCTTTGATGTCTCTTGGATGGGGCATTTGCAAGATGGCCTGTATTCTGTCTGGGTCAATTCTAATGCCATCTTTAGAAATGATGTGACCTAACAACTTACCTTCTTCCAAACCAAATAGAGACCTCTTAGGATTCAAGGAAATCCCATATTTTCTACATGTTATGAATATCTGTCTCAAGTGTTTCAGATGTTCTTGGTCGGATTTTGAGAAAGGTGTGAGGTCATCTAAGTAAATGACAAGAAAGTCATGGATCTCTTTAGCAAAAGCAATGTCCATTGCTCTTTGAAATGTAGCTCCTGCATTTTTCAGTCCAAAAGGCATTTTAACATATTTGAAAGTTCCCCATGGGGTTGTGAATGTTGTTTTATCTTGATCATCAGGGTGGACTAGGATCTGATTGAAGCCTGAGAATCCATCAAGTAATGATATTCTTGAAGCCCCCACCACTCTTTGGAGAATGTGATCCATTTTAGGTAAGGGATAATTGTCTTTGAGGGATACTTGGTTTAAATTCCTTAGATCAACGCAAAGCCTAATCTCACTGGTTTTCTTTCTTGTGGGCACCAAATTTGAAATCCAGTCTGAGAACCTGATTGGGGCTATGATACCAGATTTAAACATTTTTTGTACCTCTTTTTCAATTGAAGGGAGAAGCATAGGATTGATCCTTCTCAATTTTTGCTTGAATGGCTTTTGATTAGGCTTGAGAGGGATGGTGTGTTGGATAAAAAAGGTGTCATAGGATTTCAAATCCTCATAACTCCATGCAAACACATCTTGGAACTCTTTAAAGAGGTCAATGTATTTAGGCTTCTGGTCAGGAGGTAAAGATGCAGACAATTTTATTATTTTGGGTTTTTCAGAAGTCCCAATGTTGCATTCTTCAATGGCAACATTGAGGGGCTGCATTTTCGGTTTTCTAGGGACATCATTTGAATAAAAAATGTCCTCCAATGGAGTTAGGCCTGTTGGCAGAAAGTTATCCTTTAGTTCTATGATTTCAGCCTCTGTACCAGCTATTTCATCCAAATGCAGTTGTTCAAGTTCTTGTATTTGTTGCTTGTCAAAGCTTTTTGAACAAAGCATTTGATTTGCTGTTTTGGGTGACATAGCTATTTGGTCCTGTTCACTCAATGGTTGCATGTCTTTCACAGAATCCACATCAATGTTCAAACCTGAAAATTCTTGCTGCAAGGTTAAGAAATTATTTATCTGTGTGTCATCCTCAAATACTTGCCAGTCTTTAACATTGTTTGGGACAGAAGGTCTATGTTTTATCTCGGCTGTAAAACAATGGTTGGGTTCAAAAGGCAATTTGCATGTACTAGCAAATGTGGCTAAACTATGTGCATGAAGATTGTGGGCTCTAGCTATTTTGGTTATCTGAAATTCAGTGAAGGTTTTAAGCATTTCAATAGCAGCAGACCTATATGACCTTAGTCTTTTGTCATTGGTGACAAAATTTCCTTTCACTTGTTGGATAATAAGGTCTGAATCTCCCATGATTGAAAGTTTAGTGGCCTCTAATGATTTTACCAGTTTGAGGCCTAGCAAAAGAGCCTCATATTCTGCCATATTGTTGGTACATCTGAAATTAAGCCTATAGGCCCGACCTTGTGCATGATTGCTTTGTTTGTTATGAATCCACACTCCAGCTCCTGCCCCTAATTTGTTGACTGATCCATCAAACTCAAGGAACCATAAGATCTCCTGTTTTAAGGGATTTTCAACATTCTTTCTATAATTTGGGATTATAAGTTGGAGTTCTTGTTTTTCATCTGGTTTATCTTTTAGGAGTGACTCATCAATTGGTTTCTCAATTTTGATCTCTTGGGGACTCGGTTGCTTACTCTCATGCATATTTTGTTCAAGTGTGACCGATTTATTATCACTCTCAGGATTTGTATCATCATTGAACAGAATAAAGGAATCCATATCTGAATGGACTGCATAAATGGGGAAATTTTGAGGCTTTTCTTCACTGCTCACCATGTATTTCATAAGTGACTCTCTATATAGCCTCTTGGGTTGACCAAAGACTGAGATGGTGGCATATGACATGTCTAACTGCAGGGAACCTTGGAGTTTAGCCCCCCATGATCTTGATAACAACATTCCATATTTGGGTGGGATATCAGCAACTACCACATCCATTAAGATTGTTTTGTTTGGATACTGGACGAGGGATACACATAGATCTTTTATCAAACCTAAACACTTAACTTGGCTGGAGTCAAATGAAAATAGGTCCTTATAAGGTCTTGTAATGTCTAGGTTAAGTCTCTCCATCACTGATTTAGGCATAAGGTTATGAGAGGCGCCTGAATCAAACATTGCATTGTGTAATATTTTATCATGAACATGCAAGCTGACATAAAAAGGTAAGATCCCTGTAACTGCTGTCTTTCCATCAACCTCTGGACCGAAAAGTAGTTCTAGGGTATCATCCAACACATTGACATCATCTTTATTATGGGTAAGTTGAAGGGAATTTTTGATTTGTTGTTTGTAAATGTCATGCTTGGCTAGCTCTGAAAGAGGAACGACTATCTTCAATTTGCCAATTTCAGCTTCTAAGTCAAAGGGTTTTTCAGATTGGACCTTGGTATTGTGGTTGACAACCTTTTCTTTGTTGTTCAAATTTTCTTCTTGGTTTTCACTCTGATCTTGAGGCTTGTCCTTTTTACTCATCTTTTGGGAAGTAATGCTTGGATTAGGCTGCAAGGGTGCTGTAGCCATTGATTGTTGATTTGGGGAAGATGCTTCAGTTATTTCTTCAACTGTTACTTCATTAGTAATTGAATCAGGTTTGTCAATTGGCTCTGTGACCATGGTTTTCTTAGGCAGTGGAGTGTCCTTTGTTTTCTCAGGCTGTGTCACATTTATAGTTCTGCTCCTTAGCTTGTATTGCTTATGGACTTCATAAACAGCTGTGTCATAGCCTTGTTTAAATTCGAATGACTCACCTGACTTGGTTTGGAACTGCTTAATGTCATCATCCTTATGATCTTCTTGACTCAAAAAAACTTGTTGATCATCATTCAGACCCATTAGGTTAATGTGGGTGTCATCTATTTGTTCATTAGAAGTGGATGCTTCTGTATAATTTTCTTGGAACAGAGGTCTAATCTCTGGTTCAGAATTTTCTTTACCTATATTAGGATTTTGGTTTCTTCTGAAATTGGGATTCCTAATAGGATTATTCTGTGGTGGTTCCCATGATGACTTCCTCTCAACTGATTCTACTCTGTCACCTAATCTCTGCATACC
This sequence comes from Pinus tabuliformis, assembly GCA_031772625.1. Lineage (NCBI taxonomy): Eukaryota > Viridiplantae > Streptophyta > Pinopsida > Pinales > Pinaceae > Pinus > Pinus tabuliformis. The sequence goes on along the minus strand of CM062813.1, from coordinate 674,436,256 downwards.
AGTGATTATTGCATCCAGTTTTTGATCCCAGCCTTAAGGCTCTTCTTTAAAGGTAGTCTTTCTCTCGGTTCTTGTCCCATTTCTCTTGGATATTACTGCTATATCTTGCATTTCGGCTAAAGTTCGAGGAGCTATTTCCCTTAATTTATATGCCATATCTAAATCAAACCCATCAGGAAAGGTATATAAGGCTAGATCCGGTGGGGGTCTAAGATTTTGGGGAATAGCATTGTAGACATTGTTAAACCGAGCACAGTAGTCCAGGACAGTTTCTTGTGGACCTCTTTTAATTGTATTGTATTCGGATAAAATATGAAGTGGATCCTTCTTCTTCTCCCATCTGTTGATAAATGTTTGATAGAGGGCTTCAGGGTCAGCTATTGAGTTTGCTGCAAGTGACCTAAACCATGTTCTTACATCCCCTGTTAGGCTTTGCACAAAAATTTTCATTCTAACCCCATCATCATCTATTTCGTAGTTTTCAAAGTAGTCCTGCATTTTCTTAGTATGTTGAAGGGCTGGATAAGAGCCAGTACCATCAAAGTATGAGATCTTGCTTTGGTACTCTTGAGGCATAGGAGATGGATTGGCCGGTAACTGCAGTGGGGCATATCTATTAGCCATGTTTGGTGGGACAATAGGGATAACAGGGATGAATGGGACAAGTGGAGGAAATGGGATGAAAGGGGTGTGTGTAGTTGATGGAGTGGTTGAAAGGATACCTTGTGAAGTGGATGAAGAACTAGGAGATTGTGGGCCAGTTGTATGAGGATGTAGAGAAGCCTTAGCAGGGGTTGGAATGTCAGTTTGGAGACCTGCTTCCGAACTTGAATCTGATAAAGTCCCTTCTGATTTGTGTCTCTTAAGGATTCTTGCAATCAAGTTTGGATTTTGAAACTCAGGTGCTGGATCAGGATCTGGGTTTGATCTTGTGTAACGAGTTTTCTTCTTAGGAGCCAGCTTCTATAACTTTCTTTGTGAGAATTTCTAAGGAGGTAGTGATATTTTGACAAGGACTGGTCAGTTATAGCACAACTATATGAAAATTAATACTGAATAAAGATTGACTGAGGCAGCTTTTATATACTCCTGCAAATGCAAAGCAGAGGCAGTTTCTAAGGCTATCTGGCTGTCACTCAGGCTTTATCTACAACATTAAGAATCAGATAGGAGGTTGCAAAGTTTATCCAGGTCCCCAGCGGAGTCGCCATTTATGTTAACACCCAGGTTGTTCCCTTTGACTCCTGAGGGAATACGGCCGGGGTAACCACTAACCAAGCTTTGGATCACAGGTTCTAGCCAACCTGTAATCAGAGAGGGCTCTCTCTTTAATTGTTTAACTTTGTTCTTGAGAATCTTAGGCTAGATATGAGGTGAAGGTTTGGTTTGAAAGTTTTGGTTGAATGATGTCTTTCAGTACTTAAGGTGATATTTTCAGACAGTTTTAGACCATTGGGCAATGGAGTCTGTGGTTGCAGGTTGTTTGAAGTGTTTGAGTGTGATTATTGAAGCAACAGGGCCATTTAGATATTTCATGAAACAAACTTGAAATTGTAATGATGAAGTATGCTTAACCAGTGGAAGGCAATTAAGAAATTTCCACTAAATTAGTGATGTGAGAAAGAGATGTATTGACCAGGAGCAGGTTTGAATTCCTGAACGATAATCACTGTGAAAGGTATAGTTTGGAAGTGCAGCAATTAAGAATTACACTCTTATAACTATAACTGAGGAAAACATACATAATAGCTTAGATTGAGCTCAGGGTATTCTATGAATAAATCCTGAAGCTATTCTTTTTCTTTGCCATTAAACTTGTGAAACAGAAAATGAATGGATTATGAAGGAAATAACAAACATAACGAAATGGGTTAAAGAAACTTATTGTTCCATGAAATACGCAGGAATCCTGTAGCATTTAGCAAGCACACCAAAACGCATCAGACAACACAGAACTTTGGAAATTCCATCAGCTTTGTTCTATTAAAACTCTGAACATTTACAACATAGTATCTCTTGAAGAGAAAATCAACAACCCCTGCAAGCTTATGCAAGGGGGAATATATACAATCGGTTATACAAAAATATCTGAACCGCTGAGTCACTTGATAAATAAATGCGCTCACCAACTTTACAAAATAGCAGATAAGGAAGTTATTACTGCTCTAAATACAAAATGAATACTCTTTAATTCTGTTAGAAGTCTTTTTGACCTTTGGAGGCCACTGAGTCGGTTGAGCGTTCTGCATTAATGCTGAATGATGTGTCTTTATGGCTTTGTCATGCTGTAGCTTTCCCGGCCCTGTCATCTGTAGCTGTCAGTATTGCTTTAATGGCCGAATTAGTTTGCTGAGTTGGCTCAGTCCATTCTTCTCCAGACATACTGAATGCATCAAATTTTTCTGAACATGATGACTTATATTTTTTGATGAAAAAACTTGATGAAAGCCTCTTGTTTACAGTAACAGCTGTATCATTTTGGTCCAGCATTCCTATGTAGGCAGTTGATGTCTCAAAATTGCATCTAAGGTTTCATCTGCCTCTGTATATTTGTAGAAGTTTGGGGCAACTCCAAACAAATGTTTGATCTCATTCATAATGAAAAATAAGTTCTCTACTCTGTCATAGAGACTTTGCCCTGATGCTGGCCCTGTTTCCTCTGAGGTACTTGATCCTGCAGTGATCTTATTGGTGGCAAAAGTATTCACCCTTTTGGCATAATTTTCATGTGAAAGTAGCCTCCCTGCGCTGTTCAGCAAGCCAGGAAGGCCTCTGCTCTGTAATGCTGCAAACTTATCCATGAATTTGTTTACTTCTATTTGCATGTCTTGGCTTCTTCTATCCAATGTTTGTACCAGGCTTCTCAATGTGAGGACCCTCTTTATCAGCAGGATGGTTTCAGTTCTATTGGGGATCCCAATTGTTGCCAGCTGAGGACCTGTGCGGTTATTGAGAACGTTGATCATTCTATTGGCTATCTCAGGCATATTGCCTAGAGATGCTCTTTCTCTTTGGACTTCCCTGTGTGCTTTGCCTATGAGCTCCATTTGCTCATGAATAGTCTCTATATACTGCCACTGATCTGTTATTGATTGGCCAATGTTGGCCCATAAAATTGTCTTGACCTCAGCCACAACTTTGTCAAGGGTGAGCTCTTTCTCCAACTCCTTTATCTTCTCCTTGAGAGCCTTTATTTCTCTTCCTTTTTCAGCTACATTTTGTTTGGATTTGTCATATTTTTCATTTAGCTTAGCTAAATTCTCCTTGGCCTCATTTAGCTCTGCCATTTGGGCTTCCAGGGCTTGAATCGCATTCATCAGCTTCTGCATGTCAAGGCTTGGAGCCTGCTCTGATGTTGTTGCTGGTGCTGATGTTGATGGAGCTGTCTCAACTGTTTGCACTGTAGGAGGAGTGACAATTTGAGGGGGTTCCTCAAGGTTGATTACTTGTGGAGGGAGCTGAGATGTTTGGCCACCTTCTTTCTGCTGTAGGGCTGCCTACAATGCAGCCTCTGTCTCTATTAATTTTTCTTCAGTCTGAACCAACTGTTTGTGCAGTGTTACCAGCAATGTTGTTGTATCCTGGTCCTTCCTTTGCTGATCAACCTCTTCTGTTTGGGGGTGAAAGGTTGCTGGGATCTTTATCATCTTCCTTAGAGCTGCAATGTCTGCATCTCTTTCTTTTAGCAGTGCCTGCACAGCTTTGGGGTCCTTTGGGTCATGCCCGAGCTCTATAATTATTTCCTCCAGAGACCTGATCCTGTTGTCTTTAGCCTAGGAGGATGCCTTTTCTAACTCCAATTGTGCAGTGGTATTATTCAAAGAATTCTGCAATCTATAATTTCTCAATGTATTATCTGCTAGGGTAGCATACACCATCTCACCCGTCTGTTCATGAAATTCAATTTGATCCATTGGGTGGATTTCCTTGGACAGGATTTCCAAGTTTGTTCTTATATAATCAGCTGCAGACTGTGGCTGCAGCGCTGTGGGCTTGAAATGGCTCATTATCATTTTTCCCTCTTGCACATCATATGCAGACATCAACCTCTGCTGTTTTGTAGGAGCCATTTTCAACAAATGGTTGTATAGCTGTAACCTCAATGGCTCATTTCTGGTCTTGATGTCTATGAATTGTTTCTTTATGCTAGACTCACCCTTTCTTTGTTGCCCTGAGGAGATGACCTCTCCTCCAAGTGTTCTTTGCTGCTCTTGTTGTAGTGAGCTAGCTGATACCTCTGTGTTGGGGGGACCCATCTGCGTTTGACCAAAAGGCATCTCCTCCTCTGAGAAAGGATTGAGCCTTTGTCTCTTTTCCCCTTGCTGTGATGCTGCGGTGCTAAGGGGAGTCTATTCCTCTCTATCTCTCTTCTTACCCCTCTCTTCATTTGTAGGGGTTTGGAGCACCGAAGTCTCCACTGTAACATTCTACACTGAGGCCTCCTTTTCTTGCGTTTGCTCATCATTAGGACCAGGAGCCTCTGCCATTCTTCCTGCTGTTCAGGCTGATTTTCATGTTGTTCTTCTTGGGCTGATTTCTGTTCTGTTTCCTTGCCTTTATCCTTGGCTGAAGTCTCTGCTGTGATTGGGGCTTGGACTGTCTTTTTTGGAGCTGTAGATGATGAGGCAACTGCTCCCACTTGAGTGCCTGGAAGAGAAAATACCTGTGAACAAAGCTCCAAGTCAGCCAACTTTTGGAGATTTCTTATTCCTCTTTGAGCTAGTTCTTCTTGTGTAGTAGCTTCTTCTAAGGTGTCTTCCCTCCATTCTAGTTGATTTGCATATTTTTTCTATGTGAGGCAACCTTAAGTGACCATAACTGGCCAGCCTATATCTGAGCCTTCTTAAGCTTATGAAATGAGTGGGGTCGTATGGTTTCCAAAGGAAACTGGTCTGTAAGCCAAGGCTTTCTAGCATTCTATCTGCCTCTTGCCAACCTTCCTCCCTTTTATTGTAGATGAAGTGGCCTAATTGGTTTCTAACTTTAAGCTGTGCCTTCTTGCCCCTGCTTGAGAAATGGAGTACATCAGCATTCCCAAATTGCCTGAAGTATTTGAGGGCAAACAATCTCATGGGCACATATCTGGGCAATCTGTATGGGGGCAACTCACACCCATATATTCTGATAACTGTGTGGTTTTGGTAAAAATACCAATCCCCAATGTTGTATACCTTGGACAACTGAAGAATCCTCTGCATCTCATCAGTCAGTCTTGGAGGAGGTGAGCTCAGAAGCAGAGACATGGCTAGGTGGATGAAGAGGTCTATAAACTCACAATATGTGTATGGGGAATAAGATCTGCAGTGGAAAGCAGAGGACCAATAGACCACTGACCTTGGATTGCCTTGTGCATCCACTCTTTTCACAGGAAAAGGAAATTTCTCATGCTGATAGTATAGGATTAAATGGTAGATATAGGAGGTGTATCTGAACACCCTTTCTCTTGCCAAGTCTATCAATTGCTCATGTATTTTATTAGAGATGTAAGTGGCATAGTCATAACAGATTGGGGGCTTACCAGGGGAAAACATGGCCATCATCACCAGCACAGTTTCATCAAAAAATTCTATTGAATTATAGCCCAGTATGGGACTAATCATGTCTGCAAGGTCTCTGCCCAATTGATTCAGGTATACATGAGAAATGGGAGGGTACTTCATAGTCTCAGAGGTTGAATCAATGAACAATTGATTTATCTTAGTGATTTGAGCATCTGTCAATTTAGCTCCTTGTTGTATCAGATCCATTAGTGACAAAGGAACTAATTTCTTATCAGTCTTGAAGTTCAGCATCTCTCTGATGGCTGCAGGGGTGACATAAAAAACCACTGAGCCTGAAGGGTCAAGCACAGCCCTTTGAGTGGGGTCATAGAAGTCAGCACATCGGTGGATTAGGTCAGGGAACTGGTTGACCTGAGGGAGCTTGAAGATGGGGAGGAAAGAGTCCCAAATGCCCAATATATCCATTCCACTATCATGCTTGAGTTTCAATTCATTTAGCAAGTGAATGTGATACTTGCTATGCATTAGCATTTCCTCTGATATTTGGTAATCTTGATCTGCTATGGTTTCCACTCCAATTCTCTCTGAGGGGCATTCAATGGAGCAACATTCAGGGCAACAGTTGCCACTGGTGTATCCATGTTTTATAAGTGAATTTGGTTTGAATTTCGACTATTTCTGGAAGAAATACCGTCCTGCGCGGTGGGTTAGGTAATTTGCTGAATTATAGCCCGTTTCAAAGCAACAGGGGTGTAATTGGGCACAATTGACCGGTTTAAAAAAAGGATTTAACTTAGTTTCAAGGTGTAGCAGGTCTATTTCTCAGGTGAAAATGGTCAATTTCCTGGTTTTTAATCAATGCAGGACGTAACAGAGTGCGCAATCGGAGAATTGGTAAATGCCTGGTGTTATAATGATGGAGGAGCTTGGTTGCAGTCAAATGCTGAGCGGCAGCAGCTCTGGAATGGTCTTGGTAGGTTGGCGGCAGCAAAGGACGTGAAAATGCATGCAGGAGGCAGAGCACAAAACGTTGAAAAAGTGCGCAAAAATGGCAAAATTCGGCCAAATATGGGCTTTTTGGCGTTGGCGCGAAAATTTGGATGACGTCAGCATGACGTCATCAGGTGGGGTCAGGCTCGGGTGACGTCAGCATGACGTCATCGGGTGACGTGGCGGCCTGTGAGTGGTGCACGGGAACTGAATAGGTGGCGTGACAGCTCGGAGCGATGGCGGGCGGGGGTGCTGACGCGGCGGTGAAGTGGCATGACGTTGGCATGACAGGACAGCGGAAAACCGGGAGTGGTAAGCGGTATGATATCGCACCGCTATTCATACGGAAGCGAGATTGTCAGAGGGCGGCTCGATAAGATTTGGGGGTGACGCGTGGCAGAGGCCTGACGTCACCCTCTGACAAATTTCGGGAGGTAACATCTGGTCTTCGGGGCCCTCCCGATATGGATGTGGGCCGTCGAATGGGAAAGCCCAGATCCGACGGTCGACGGGTCGATAAGGTGCCAGGACAATACGGCAGCGAGCAAGGAATATTTAATTGTTTTTCTGGAAATGCGCGCCCAGGCGAACTTTTGGACTTCGGCGGGTTTTATGGGTTTTTTCAATGTATTTTCTGTGAAAATGCACATCGCACCAAAACTTTGGATAAAGCGGAACAATGGGTTTTTTGGTGTGTTTTGCAAATAGCGCAGGTTAGGGGTAATAGTGGGTTTTTACAAGGTTTCTTTGCAAATAGAGTGGGTAAATGATTTCAAAGGTTTGTAAAGGGGAAAGGGGTGTAGCTTAGGTTATTAGACTGACCAGGGGTCAATTTAATCCCTGCTTTTGGGCATATGGCTATAATTGCCAGGGGGAGGGAATATTTATACATTTCTTGGGGTTTATACACCATAGTGTTTATAATAGTAGGGGAAAAGGGGAACATAGGGGATTTAGATAATAAGAAGTTAGGAGTTAATATGAGTGGAAAAGGTGGATGAAGGGGAAAAAACACTAAGTTTTATATGGAATCAACCTAGTTTAGGAAGTAGATCAAAATGAAAAGAATTTTACACAAGAAATGTGGCTTTTAAAGAGATAAGAATCAACAAAAGAGTTTGACTTTCTTTCATGAACATAGGTAGTATTGGGATGTTAGCAATGAATGTGATGGGGGATAATCTGGAAGTTAGAGATGCTTCATTGAGTTGCTGCAAAAACTGCTGAATAAGAGACCTGCACTGGCACCATGTTTTTCCTTTGGTTGGGCCAGTGACATAAAGGAGATCATGCTTCTGCAACCCCATCTACCTACCCACTCTATTGCCTAGCATTTTTTGTTACTCCAAAGAGGGTGCACTTGGACTTGCAAACCCTTATGTGCCTTTTCTTTTCCTTTGGCTTTTTCTTTTGATTTTCTATCTACAACTAACCTTATTACTTCCAAGGCCCCAGATTAAACAGTTGGGAACCTTCATTCTCTACCTAACTACTTCATCTGCCAAGATTGAACTGTTTGGACAGATTTCTTTCTCTAATCTACAACAGAAAATTGAAACATGGCATGATCCAGATTAGGCTGTTGGACCATCCATCTAAATTCAGTTAACATCAAGCTATGTACACATGTTGCATTCTCTTGGAAATATGGGATCTTTGCATCACCAAAGTAGAGCATATTTGGAACTTTCTTTGCCAATCATGAAATATGAAACCTATTGGTATAGGTATCTAACACCTTCCAAGCTTCATGACCACGTGTGGTTCACCGGTAGCGCCATCCTTACCAGCACATTGATTGATCAGTTCATGCAAGCCCTTCATAGCCTTACTGTCACGGAGAAGCTTCATGCAGGTCTCCAAGAATGTGGTAGTCATGGATGGGTCAATTTCTTCAGCTGGTTTCTCTAGACTTCCCGAGGTATAGGTCTCAGCGAAGCTTTCCTTTGCTTCCATAAATTTTTCTTTTGCATGCTCCAGGTCAAACCCAGTCTCCCTTTCTGGTGCTTTGCGGACCCATTCATCGTCTGCAGGTTGTTTTCCTTTATCCCACCCATCGCAGTTCCTCTTCGCAGCATAAAGTTTACCTTAGGGTCTTCCTCGCGGGGCTCATCCCTCATCATCTGGAGGTTCTGCGTCGGTTGCGCCACCTTTTCGCGAATCTTAGCCAATAATATTGGGCAATCCTCGGTTGCATGGTCAAACTGAGTACAATAGCAGTACAACAATCATGTCAGATTCAGACAGTCCCTCACGTAGTGTCCTGGGCTCCCGCAATTGTAACAAATTAGTTGTCCTCAGCCTCTCCCAAGCCCTCCTCCACCTCGGCCTCGGTTGCGCCCCTAAACTCACCTCGTGTTCCCCCAACGCCTTGGTCTAGAGGCCGCATTTCTATCTGCACCCTATATGCAGGTGTCTTGTCCATCATCAATTCGTAACTTCGACAATTGCGCTCGTCATGGCCTACTGATTGACAGAAATTGCAAAAGAGTTGTTGTGGTGTCTGCACGAATTTCTACAACAAATGGCAATTGTCAGTCGCATGTTTCCCAGCCACCTGGCATATAGTGCACCATAGCATAGACCCTGCACTTGGCCCTACCATGGCCTCTGGTCGTAGAGGCATTGGTCCTCCTACTGCAACATAGTTCGTGAAGATTGGGCAGTGATCCTTGTCATGCCCTGACCCTCTTCACGCGCCTCTGGTTGAGCTATTCTGTCCTGCTTCAAACTTTGCATTTTGAGACAAAGGTTTTGCAACTGTGCATGAATCTGTTGAACCCCCAGATTAGCATCCTACATTGGTGTCTCATGCAGCCTCATCGCGATTTCCAAAGCTTCTACCTAGGTCCCAATCTTCTGTTGTGATAGCACAACCCTTAGGTGGGGTAGGAGCGAGGCCACAAACCATTCGCGGTGCTGCCCATCAGTTAGGTTCATGTTGGCTTCATGGATCGTACACTTTAGTCTTTGATCCAAATCCCAGGGTGTCTCCCCCGGCTTCATCATGATCTCCTTGAATCCTACAATCGACTATGCTTGAGACTTAGGTCTAGTGAATTCTCTATTCAGCGTGGCCTGGATATCTGCCAACGCGGATGTTGGGTTATCAGTACTATACTTAATGTACCACGTTAGTGCACGATCCTGTAGAGCACTAACCAGTGTGGCTTTCTTCATTTGCTCATTCGTGATACCCTGGGCTTCCCATACAGCCTTCGCGATGAACCAGAACTGGTCCGGATCTTTGTCCCTACGCCCTTGAATACAGGTAGTTTTACGAAGTTCGCCATATTGAACAGTGGTGGAGGTGGCGGTGGTGTGGGTGATGGGGTGAGTGGTGGAGGCGAGGATGGAGGTAGTGTAGATGGATGGGATGAGGGTGGAGGCGATGTAGGTATTCACGGGAACCCTTGTCTTATCAACTGACTAGCACTCAAGGGAGAAGTTTGCGGTGCTCCTTCGTCGTCACTCAAAGGAGGCCCGATCAGTGGGCTATACTCAGGACCTTTTCTTCCTCTGTCCCTAAAAGGATTTCCACTTCGCGTAGCTCCAAACATCAAGGTAACCACATAACCCACTATTCACACAAGAGCATCTTAATCCAAGTATACAACGATTTTAAATACTTACCTCGCGATCCTTTAAAGAAAAGGTGCTCTTCTTCATTGTAATTGACAAAGGTATCGACTGCGAACTCTATCATGAATCCTCCTATGATGCGGTCAAGCCAATGGTCGACAGCATGTGCGATCTTATCTTCAGAAGCTTCCAACCTCCTTACTAACTTTGGTGTCCAAACAATTGGATTGTCAAGCCTCCACCTTCCTTGGTTGTCTGCCAACTTCACAATCCACTCATACAACTCAACTAGGAAGGAATAGAAGAAGGTCTCGTGTACTTCTGTGTACAGGTATCTTTCCAACCACTGTTCTTTTGTCAATCGTGGATTCTTGTTTTCTTGTGCTGCAAATTCGTTAATATTTCTATGCGAATTCGTTAATATTTCTATCCAACCAGGTTTCGATCTCTTTCTTAGTTGAATTCCAATGATACGACATCACACATCTCGTTATGTAAATCCTGGTCCCGGCAACGGAACCACTTGATGGGTGCTGACCCAGCTTCAGAGTTAAGTTTGCCAAACAAATCCCTACACTACTCGACCTTTCGGCATCAATCTGCGAAGCACAGACTAAAGTCTCACCCAAAGCAGTATGGGGGGCGGGGGGTGCTGGAACCAAGTTTCCACATCCAAAGATGGTTATGATGTCATTTTTTGCCCTAACTCTGCCTTCATGCATATTGATAAACCTCTTAGGTTTTATCGGTATACTTCGCTTAATCACCCTTAGACCTTCGCGAAGGTCTACGACTGTCTTTTGCGGACCTTAGGTGAATCTACAACTTATGTGCCTCTGCAATCACTCCTAAGTCTGTTATTACCCAGATCGGCTTAAGTAGCTGATAACTTTAACACGCCCTAAGATATTCTTCGCATAAACAAATATTATTACTTACGTTCGTATAACAATGTAAAACATACAAATTCGCACATCAACACAACACTAATTCATAAACCCATTATTCATCATAACATAGTCACATTTATTCTTAATAGAAGTGAAAGGGACAAAACACAGATATTTCGAGAACAATCTCTTTATTAATGCTTCAGATCTACTTACATACTCAAACTGCCCTGCGCACACAGTTGTAGGGGTCCGCGCACTCAGTTGCGGACTCTACTCTAGGCCTTTGCGCACACAACTGCAGAGCCTCTCTTCTACTCTGAGACTCTTCACTCTTCACCTCTAATGACCCATTACATTCATTCTTCGCTTATCAACTACTACCTTAAACTCTCTAAGATGATCTCCAAAACCGACACAACTTGTCTAAACTAAGGGTGGAAAACCCTTTTATCTTTAGACATCTTCACGCTCCGTGACCACAAAATGCAAAGACTTTACATTTCTTTACACAAAATTCAGGCCTTCTGCCCCAAAACTTGGGTGTTTAACCAAAAATTGACCCCCATGGGACCCGTTCCTAATAGTTATAAATGGGCAAATTCAAAAATAAGGTCATTGTGGTGTTTATGTCCATGTTTTTCCAACCAATAATGAGAATCACTTAAACCCATAAGAAAATTGCATTTTTAAACAACCATAATCATTATAACAAAATATATTTGACTTCCAAAAAACCTAATATACCATAAATATATGCTTAAATACAATGTTAAAATTTCAATATAATACCTCAAAATAGATTAATCAAATTGATAAAAAGCATACCAATAAACTCGTATCAATACTTAAACACATTAACATACATTGAATGCATAATTTATCATCATAACATAATGTATTTCCTTAAAAACATTAACATACATTGAATGCATAACTTATCATCATATCATAGGGTATTTTCTCCCTTTGTGTTTTCTATTCAATATATATTTCAATAACTTTTCACCATTTAGTTGGTTCTTATAGTTAAAGATCCTCATTTTACCTTTTATTTTTTGTTTTTAAATTCTTTACCCAATGTTAACTTACATTAATGATGGCTAAACTTCTAAGGGGTTATTAACTATTATAAATAACATTTAAAAATGGTGTTAATGATGTTTAAAATTGATTTTATTGAGTTAAAATTTTCTTTTCTACTTAGAGATACCTCCTAGGAAAATGGGCTACACAAATCCCCCACACCCTTCGCAAATGGTGTTTGTTGTGCATGTAGCATTTTGGGGTCCAATGTGAATGGCCTTAAGCAATTATGTGAGATGGTACTTAGAATATGTGAGTTTGTACCATGATTTAGTTTTACATTGGTCAATTGAAGGAAAGAAGGAGTTATCCCTTTGTGCCTTTGAAAACATGTTGAATGAAATGTGTAGATTATTGTGGGACAATTATTAATGACCCTAATATTTCATATGAAGTAGTTATTTGTTATGGAATGGATTTTATCATGTTTTCGTCTCGAGGTTGTTGGAGGTGATGTTATAATATTTTGAGACATTTTGTGTAACCATGCATAGGTCGATGATGAAAAAAGAAGCCTGTAAATTAAAGAATCATTTACTTATGTTTATATGACTTTGATGACCATGGAGTCACAATTTTAATCAATGTATAATTTGTTAGATTCATAAGCTTAGTAACATTAATCTTAAACCTTAGAGCTTCCCTCCTTAAAGAAGAGACCAAGACATCCATCTAAGAGATTCTAGAAAATTGATGAGTCAAAATAATTGATGAGATTTTAAAGCAGAGTTATTGTATCAACAAATGTATATGCTTGCGGTGATTTCATTATGTCACTTATGCTTGATTATCAATGTTTTGGAAATGTGTTATGTGGCAAATTGTGAAATAATCGTTGTAATTGACTTGAGATTTTGATCTTGGTTTTGATCTTGAGATTACAAGTTGATTGTTTTAATGCCAAACTCTACCATAGTAATGAAGATGAAAGTTTATTTTCCAAAATTGTCTTACATTATTGAATTTTGATTTAGATACTATAACCATCAATTAAATTTTAGAATTTTGAGATTGGCATTGAAGGTACATTACATGTTTGATTGATTATAATACTACCCTATTCATATAAAGTTTTCATGAATTGATTATAATATCAAACCATTCAGATAAATTCAATGGTTAATTAAACGAATTGTATCTGTTATCTTCAAAGTCAAGGTCAATATAAGAAATTAGATTTTGGGTTAATCTTGACTTAATCATATAGTAGTTAGGATATCTTTGACACAATCAATGATTGGTTTACAATTCATGATTTATGGACCCATGGTATTGAGTAATGCATGGTGTTTACTCATGATATTTTATATGATGAAATCTATTTAATAGCTTAGTATACTCCATTGTAAGATGCCTCATAGAATAGGCATCAAGAGTTTTCATATGAGCTCATACAGGCCTAGGTGGCTATAGTAGTTCTAGGGTCTATAGTGTAGGCTTAAATCTCATTATTAAACACTTATTGAGAACATAAAAATTTTGCAATGTATTGCATCCATTTAGTTATTGAATAATAATTTGAGTGTGATTTAGAGTGTTGGGTCTCTTAAAGGGGCTTCCCTAATCAATTGTGTTGTTAATGGTTGTGTTCCATTTGTCTACTATTGTTATGTTTATTTGGTTTTTGCACATTCTTTTCTCTTGAATTAGTATAGAAAGCATATTTTTCACTGTTACTCCCTTTCATTTAATATTAGAACGTGATAATCTCATAACCAAGGTGTCAGGGACAAGGTACTTTTATCTAATCTTGGTTTGAGTGGGAGCTTGTATAGAATGAAAACTTGTTGCATGGAATTGGTAAGCACAACAAGACTTGAATTATAGAGTGAGCTTGAAGCAAGGAAAATTTTAAGGATGGAAACTTATCTTAAAGTGCAGAAACCTCGATTAATATTATTATTCCTAATATGCAAACTATAAATGTTTGGTGATATTTTTCTTTAAATATTCAAATTTGTAGTGATTTTATGTAGGCTCTATAAAATTTTGATGATTTTGAAGGAAAAATAATTTTATCCTATAAGGTGAATCAATTTTAGAAAACTTGGAAATTAGTGAATATTCTTTTGAAAAAATCATGGGAAAATAGCTGGTGTAGCATAAACAATGGTGTTCTATAAACCCAACAATCACCCCTTTTAACACAAAATATAAGCCCTTATTTCTATCGGAATACAAAAGCCTTTGAAAAGCTTAAAACAACGCTTTTTCCCTTTTGGGACCCAAATACCCTTGAAAAGGCTAAAACAACACTTTTCCGCCTTTTTAACTAATTATGTATGTTAGCGTCACAGATCGAGATCTAACTGATCGAACGATCATGATTCGATCGCAATATCGTCAATCGGGGTTCCAATGGTCCACACTATTGGCGCTAGTCCTTGGCGAAGGTCCGATGCGATAAGCTTAATCACTATAGACGACTACAATGGGCTCTTAACACTTATATCTCCGCTTTATGTGCCGATGCGATATAAATCGACAATCGCAAATCACAAAGGTTTGGGAACAAGCCTTTGGCGTGCGCCGATCTGACTGCGCGATGCGATATCTATGCTAGATCCGATAAGATCCAAAACTCCCATGCATAATATTTCACATCCGCTTTCTTGAATCCGCTAAGTGTTTAGCGTGATTTCCCTTTATAAATGGCTTTCGGCGATGTGATAAGGAAATACACAGGAGCAATGCGATTTGGGGTTCCATAGACCTGATATCATTCACAACCTCCGTTTAAGAGATTGAGGTCCAGATTCACAGTCTAAATGCGTTTTGAGCTTGATACTTAGTGTATTTTTGGTTTCTTTCCTGCGAAACAAGAACGATGGAATGTGCTCACCAATTGATCCTTTAACACTATATGGCCATTAAAAAGCATGAAAAAACACAGGCCAGTATCAATATTATTTGAATTCAAAGCAAAGCAAGCATTTGAAGGCCTCCACGGGCTGTTTATAACACTATGCATGCAACACCATTTTATTTCCAATAAACAATAAAAGAGTCTTGGCCTTCGGCCAGATTACACAGAAAAAGACCTCTATCTCCAAAAAGAATGCAATCCACCCCTCTCTCTATGCTCTCACTCCCTCATCTCAATACATTTTCCTCTCTTTTATCAATCGAATATTTTTCTAACAATATCTAACAACAATTTCTATTCTTAATAGATCTAACAACAATATTCTATTTCTTAGCTCTTTCTCACACCTATGAAAACAACTCTATCTCTGAATATAAAATAAGACAATCTCTAACTTATTACAATAATGATTTGTAACTGATTTCTTGAGATATCCAACCCTCTCAATAAAACCCGGTTTTGACCAATCAGTCAGTGAATTTCAACCTGTTTAGCCACAACATGTGAACAATTTCACATTGTTGGCTAAGACTCGATGCTCCTGCA
Organism: Pinus tabuliformis; assembly: GCA_031772625.1. Classification (NCBI taxonomy): domain Eukaryota; kingdom Viridiplantae; phylum Streptophyta; class Pinopsida; order Pinales; family Pinaceae; genus Pinus; species Pinus tabuliformis. The sequence continues at coordinate 674,420,795 of CM062813.1, read as the reverse complement.
TCAGACTCCCAGGGAAGAAAAGAATTTTCCTTCAAACTTTCAGGACTTACTCCATATTTCCGTAGTTCTGTTGTAGTCAACCAACTAGAATCTTCCACTGGCGGTCCCTTCCAGTTGACTAGATATTGGAAATAAGTTTGTCCTCTGGTTTTCTTGGATACTCTTTGATCCAAGATAGCTTCAACTTCCTTCTTGACTGCTTTTGGTACTTGTTCCTCCCAGTTCACTATTTGAACTTCATCACCTGTAGCTTCTTCCTGCAACTCTGTCTCTGCCTCTTTGTATGGATATAGATCTACAATATTAAAAATGGGAGATATTCCAATCCCTTTTGGAAACTCAATCTCATATGCATTGGCTAAAAATTTTCTGACAATTTTGCAAGGTCATATCTTTTTCATTTTCAATTTGTTGTAAGTTTTAGTAGGAAATCTCTCTTTCCTCAAATGCACCATCACTAAGTCTCCCACTTGAAATTCTTTCTCCCTTCTTTTTAGATCTGCCCTCTGCTTGTATTTGTTGTTGCTTTCCTGCAATTTGCCTTTGACTTCTTCCTGTAACCTCTGCATCTATTCTGTAAATTCTTCAGCACTTGCACTCTTGGCTTCCTGTTTTCCCAAATCGCTAAGCTCATACACACCTCTTGGATGCATTCCAAAGACAATCTAAAATGGACTCATTCCAGTGCTTCAGTTTGGTGTATCATTGTAAGCAAAATTAGCTTGAGCTAGTGCCAAATCCCACTGTTTGGGATTCTGATATACTAAACTCCTTAATATATTCCCCAAGCTTTTGTTCACTACCTCAGTTGGTCCATCTGTTTGAGGATGGTATGGTGAACTAAAACTGAGGTTAGCTCCCAGTTTATTCCAAAGAGTCCTCCAGAAATGCCCTACAAACTTGGTATCTCGATTAGAGACAATACTTACAGGTAACCCATGCAATCTTACAATCTCTAAAAAGAATAAATTAGCTATGTGTGTTGCATCACTAGTTTTCCTACAAGCGATGAAAGGTGCCATTTTAGAAAATCTGTCTGCTACAACATAAATGGAATCATTTCCTCTTTGAGTTTTTGGTAATCCTAGAACAAAATCCATGCTAACTGCATCCCATGGTCAGTCTGGTATGGGCAATGGCTGATACAGTCATGTATTCTGACTCCTTCCTTTGGCATGTTGACATATCCTGCATTTCTCAACAAACTTTTTAATATCAGTTTGCATTTTTGGCCAATAATAAAAAGCATTCACCTGAGCGAAGGTTTTATCTTGTCCAAAATGACCAGATAAGCCTCCACTGTGTTTCTCCTTTATGATGTTTTCCCTCATGGAACATTTGGGAATACACAACTTGTTGCTTTTAAATAATAGGCCTCCTTGAATGAGGTAGTCCAACCACTGACTTCTGTTATGGCTCATTGGGTTCTGAACTGTTGTGTAGATATCTTTGAAATCTTCATCATCCTTGTACATTTCAATCATTTCTTCAAATCCTACAACACCCACTTTGAATTCTTGCATAATAAAACTTACCCTGCTCAATGCATCTACTACTTTATTTGACTTACCACTCTTATGCTTTATTACAAAAGTAAAACTTTACAGAAATTTTACCCACTTGGCATGTTTCTAATTTAGCTTTCGCTAGTTATTGTTAAACTGTAAGGCATGGTTGTCTGAATATAATATGAATTCTTTTGGTAGCAAGTAATGTCTCCACTTTTTCAAAGCCTTCACAATAGCATAAAACTCCTTATCATAAGAATAATATTTCTTCTTTGCATCATTCAGTTTCTCACTGAAATATGTTATTGGTCTTTGCTCCTGACTTAGAACTACGCCAACTGCGACCCCACTAGCATATATTTATACTTGGAAAACTTTCTCAAAATTAGGCAATGCTAAAATTGGCTCCTCTGTGATCTTCTTCTTCAACAAATTAAAGTTTCTGTCTACTGCTTTTGTCCATTGAAATGGTTGATTGATCTCCTTGATTGTCTCAAGGATTGGTGCACAAATTTGACTAAAACCTTTTATAAACTTTCTGTAAAAACTTGCAAGTCCATGGAAGCTTCTTACCTCAAATATGCTTCTAGGAGTAGGCCAGTTCCAAATTTCTTGAACCTTCTCTGGATCCATCTTCAAGCCCTCTTTGGAAACTACAAATCCCAAGTACACCAGCTCCTCCTTCATGAAACTACACTTCTTCAAATTGATTAGTAGTTTCTCTTTCTGCAGAGTTCTTAGGACCAACTTAAGATGCTCTAAATGCTCCTCTTTACTTTTACTAAAAACCAAAATATCATCAAGGTACACAATAACAAATTTACCTACATACTCCTTCAAGACTTCATTCATTAACCTCATGAATGTGCTAGGTGCATTAGTGAGCCCAAAAGGCATCACTAACCACTCATACAACCCACTATTTGTTTTGAATGCAGTTTTCCATTCATCACCTTCTCGGATTCTTATTTGATGATATCCACTCTTCAAATCTATTTTAGTAAAGTATTTTGATCCACTTAGACAGTCCATTAAATCATCCATTCGTGGCAAAGGAAATATGTACCTGATTGTTATCTTGTTGATAGCTCTGGAATCTATGCACATGCGCCATTCTCCTCCTTTCTTCGAACTGAGTACTGTTGGTACAACACATGGGCTAAGACTTTCTCTAATCAGCCCCTTATCCATCAGCTCTTGTACTTGCCTTCCAACTTCTGCATTCTCTTGAGGAGTTAGTCTATATGTTGCTTTATTTGACAAGCTTGCTCCTGGTATTAACTCAATGTGATGACTAATACTCCTAATTGGTGGTAGTGCATTCGGCAACTCATCCACGATAATATCAAAAAAATCATGTAATAGCATTTTAACTTCTTCAGGCAAATCATTCAAGTTTATGGTAGTTAACATTACCTTTGGCCTTCCCACGACAGCAAAATGCAGTTCTTCATCTTCACTACTTCCTGCAGCAACTCCTTTCCACTCATCAACATAACACTACTTCCAGGTGTTCCTTTGTCAGCATCATCCTTCAATGGCAGCAATGTGTGTTTAATTCCATCTTTCTCCAAAGTATAAGTGTTTCTCCTTCCATCATGAATAGCTTTCCGATCAAATTGCCATAGTCTTCCCAATAATACATGGCATACATCCATGGGCATTACATCACATAAGATCACATCTTTATACGTACCAATTTGTATCTCCACCTTGCACTGTTCAGTCACAATGATCTGATGTCCCTTCTGCAACCATGACACTTTATAAGGAGTAGGGTGCATGGTATTTGCTAGCCCAAGCTTGTCCACCATCTCTGTAGAAACAAGATTGTCAGTGCTTCCACTGTCAATTATTACTTTGCAACACTTACCTTTTGACTTACAGGTAGTTCTGAACAAATTCTTCCTCTGTGCAGGTTCTCCAGTCTCCTTCTCTGCTCTAAGCAAAGTTCTTCTCAATAACAGTGATTCACCTTCTTCAGGGGGTTCTTCCTTTTCCACAAGTCGAGGTGGTTCTGGCTTTGCCTCAGCCACATTCGCATTCCTCTGACTTGCTGGTTTATTATGAGGACAATCCCATGACATATGTCCCCACTCCCCTCTTCCTCGCCCTCTTCCTTTGGGCACAAATCTTCCTCTATTATACTCTCTCCTCTATGGTGGTATGCTACTTGAGCTCTCTGCTTCATGCTGATGTTGTCGTCCTCTTGATATGGTAGCTCCTTTACCTCTTGGTGAGTTTTTTCCTCTATTCCTCTGGTTCTGTTTCCTCAAGATCTTTTCTTCTGCCTTCAAACTTGCTTGATAGGCTTCCTCAACAGTTTTCAGACTTAACAAGCTAATCTCATCTTGTATGTCATACCTTAAGCCATTTATATATCTAGCTACCTTTTCCACATCATCCTCTACATGCCCTGCTCTAATATTCAATCTATAAAATTCTTTTGTATATTCTTTAACAGACATTCCTTTTTGCCTTAAATTTTGCAATTGCTTAAAAAGATTCAAATGGTAGTATTTAGGTAAAAACTTGGCTTTCATTTTACTTATCATTTTATCCCATAGCTTGATCTTGGACTTCCCTTTCCTCATTCTTGATGTCTGTACCTCGTCCCACTAGATAATTGCATGACCCTTCAATCTGGTAACTACAAACTTCACTCTCTTCCCCTCATCAATCTCTTCATAGTCAAAGTACTGGTCTAAGGATCTGATCCAATCCGTTAGCTCTTCTGCGTTCAGACTCCCTTCATACATAGGGATTTCTGCCTTAGGTTTTCCTCCCACTTTCGCCAACATCTTAAGGACCTTGGCAGTTTCATCGTTTTCGTCTACTATCTCCTCTACCGGAGATTCTTCTGAAGAACTCTCATCTTCTTCATCAGGGACTCTTCTCTGGGTAGTCTCAATTGACTCCATCCGCATACGAAAACTCTATACTTCTTCCAGTATAATTGCATTTAGATCAGCTCTTCCTTGAACAATGCCTCTCCTTGGTGGCATTTTCACTGCAAACAACCCTTTCTTCTGCTCTGATACCAAAAATGGTGCAGCGGAAACAATGGTGTTCTATAAATCCAACAATCACCCCTTTTTATAAAAAATATAAGCCCTTATTTCTATTGAAATCCAAAAGCCTTTGAAAAGCTTAAAACATCACTTTTTCCCTTTCAGGACCCAAAATACCCTTGAAAAGGCTAAAAAAACACTTTTTCTCCTTTTTATCCAATTATGTGTGTTAGCACCGCAGATCGAGATCTAACCGATCGGACAGTCAGGATTCAATCGCAATATCAGCGATCAGGGTTCCAATGGTCCACACTATCTGCGCTAGTCCTCGGCGGAGGTCCGATGCGATAAGCTTAATTGTTATCGGCGATTAAAATGGGCGCTTAACACTTATAACTCTGCTTTATGTGCTGATGCGATATAAATCAACAATCGCAAATCGCAAAGGTTTGGGAGCAAGCCTTTGACGTGTGCCGATCTGACTGCGCGATGCGATATCTGCACTGGATCTGATAAGACCCAAAACTCCCATGCATAATATTTCACGTCCGCTTTCTTGAATCCGCTAAGTGTTTAGCGTGAATTCCCTTTTATAAATGGCTTTCAGTGATGTGACAAGGAAATACACAGGGGCGATGCGATTTGGGGTTCCACAGACCCGATATCATTCAAAACCTCTGTTTAAGAGATTGAGCTCCGGATTCACAGTCTAAACATATTTTGAGCCCGATACTTAGTGTATTTTGGGTTTCTTGCCTACGAAACCATAACGATGCAATGCACTCACCAATTGATCCTTTAACACCAGATGGCCATTAAAAAGTATGAAAAAATGCAAGCCAGCGTCAATATTATCTGAATTCAAAGAAAAGCAAGCATTTGAAGCGTCCATGGGTTGTTTATAACACTATGCACACAACACTGTTTTATTTCCAATAAACAATAACAGAGTCTTCACCTTCAGCCAGATTAGACAGAAAAAGACCTCTGTCTCCAAAAAGAATGCAATCCACCCCTCTCTCTATGCTCTCGCTCCCTCATCTCAATACATTTTCCTCCCTTTTATCAGTCAAATATTTTTCTAACAATATCTAACAACAATTTCTATTCTTAATAGATCTAACAACAATCTTCTATTTCTTAGCTCTTTATCACACCTATGCAAACAACTATATCTCTGAATCTAAAATAAGACAATCTCTAACTTATTACAATAATGATTTATAATTAATTTCTTGAGAGATCCAACCCTCTCTATAAAACTCGGTTTTGACCAATCAGTCAGTGAATTTCAACCTATTTAGCCACAACATGTGAACAAGTTTTCACATTGTTGGCTAAGTCCCAATGCTCCTGCATCAATAGCCATCTATAAAATTTATCCCCTAATATTTTCCAATCCAACCCTCTCTATAAAACTCGGTTTTGACCAATCAGTCAGTGAATTTCAACCTATTTAGCCACAACATGTGAACAAGTTTTCACATTGTTGGCTAAGTCCCAATGCTCCTGCATCAATAGCCATCTATAAAATTTATCCCCTAATATTTTTCGTAGCTTGAAGCATATGGATTTTCATTAAACATACATGGAGAAGCCTGGATTTTTGGGTAGATGAATAGATCTACCATTTGGATGTCAAGAGTTATCGAGTGCTTGATGTTGGTTCATTAGATGTTTCTTACATTATTTACTCATGCATACATGTAAAATAAGTACCTAGTTGAAAAATGCACAATCAGTGTAATTATATTTTGAGTAGGAGGGATGCTAACAATGAAAGAGGTTAATGTTTCATTGCATCACATGGTGAGACATATAATTGTAAATATTTTTATGGAGCTAGATTTTATAACATATGTAAATGAAAATATGGTTGTAAGACCTACATTTAGGAGTGTGTACCCTAGTGTAAAGTCTAGATATAAACTTACGTCATGTTGGGTTGTGTTATATTCTTTCCACGACTAGGCCATGTAATTAACCGGGGAGTTAGAAGGGGGGTGGAGCTCCCCCCTTCGTTGCGCCAATTGCATAGCAGGGGGGTCACAGGGGGTTTGAAGGGTGCAGGTAACCCCCCTCTATGGGGTCCGGGGTAGTGCCCCGTAATTTTTTTTTTTTGGACCCTATATTAGGTTGGGCAGACCTACCTATGGTTTTGTGCATGTTTTTCGCACATGGTTTTGGACGTGATGGTTTTCATTCCATGGTATTGGATGCTTCAGCATGTATAAATATGTATTGTAACATTGAAAGGAACATAATGAAAAAAATCAAGCTGGTAGTCCCAATTTTGGGATCCAGGGGAAAATCTCTGTGTATATGTGTTTTATGTGTTATGCTCTCGCATTGTTTATTTTCTGTGTTTTAGAATTCGTATGCAGGTAATTTCTATAAAGGGTTAATACCTACATTTGGTATCAGAGTTGTTTTGGCTTCAAGGGGATGCCTTCATTACTGAGGGGTTTCGCTCGCGCCTATGGTAGACCTTGTTCAGTGGGAGATCTATGGGATCGATTCTGGTGGTGAAAGAAGATGGCGAGCAGTGGAAAGATAGAGATCAAGAAATTTCATGGTCAGAGTTTTGAGTTATGGAAACTCAAGATGGAGGATCTGTTGGTGGATAAAGATCAATGGATCGTAGTAGATCTGGGTACTAAACCAATAGGAGTGTCCGATGAATAATGGAAGAAGTTGGATCGGAAGGAAAAGAGCACAATACGATTTTGTGTCTCAGATTCAGTATTGTTGAGTGTATCAGGGGAAGCTATGGTGAAGGCTTTGTGGGACAAGTTAGGGACTTTGTACCAATCTAAGTCTCTGGTGAATAAAATGTTCCTACGGAAAAGGTTGTATAACCTGAGGATAAAAGATGGAGACTCGGTGACAGAGCTTCTGAACGCATTTAATACTGTGGTAAGTCAATTATTATCTATTGATATTAAAATTTCAGATGAATATAAGTGCATCAGTTTGTTGTGTTCTCTACCAGATTCATGGGATAGTCTGGTTATTGCAATAGGTAGCAATGCAACTGCCTTGCAGTTTGATGAAATAGTCTCATCCTTGCTGACGGTGGAACTGAGACAGAAAAATATGGAGAGCGAGAATGGTGATGCTTTTTCTGTATGAGGATGGTCCCAGAACAGAAACAAAAATAAGTCATCAAGTGGGAGGTCTAAATCTAGAGGGAGATCTAAATCTCCAAGAAAACGTGTAAAGGTGTTGTGCTGGAAATGTGGAAAGGAAGGGCACTACAAAAGGGACTGTAAATATAAAGCTCCTGCTAAAGGAAAGGGATCTAATGATGCTCCTTCCACTGAGGCGAAAACCACCTTAGATGAAGGTGGGGATGTGTACTTGGCTTCTTCAAGTACACATGTAGATCATGAGGCATGGTTGATATGATGGTGGTGATGTCTTCTTGGGGGATGACAGGAAGGCTAAAATCGTTGGTCGCGGAAAAGTAAAGTTGAAGTTGCAAAGTGGAAGGGTTAGAACACTTCCAGGTGTTCTGCATATTCCTGCATTAGCCAAAAATTTGATTTCTGTAAGCAAGTTGGATGATGCAGGTGTAAAAACAGTGTTCGAGAAGGATACCTGCAAGATGGTTTGGGGGGCATTGGTATTGATATGGGGAGTTCGAATTGGAACTCTGTACAAGCTGCAATCTAGCACTGTTGTTGATGGGTGCAACAGTTCTGTGATTCCTTAAAGTGGAGCAGAAAATCTAGTGGTCTCTGGAGAGAAGACCATGCCGTGGCATCAAAGGCTTGGACATATTGGAGAGAAGGGCCTTTTAATACTTCATGGTAAAGGTATGGTAGAAGGTATGATTAATAGCTCTCTGGATTTTTATTTTTGTGAAAATTATGTATATGGGAAGCAGAATCGGGTGAGTTTCCCCTCTAGTGGTAAAAGGGTGAAACATATATTAGAACGTGTGCACAGTGATGTGTTTGGACATGTGAAGGTTCCATCACTGGGTAAGTCTGTGTACTATGTATCATTTATAGATGACTTCTCAAGGAATACATGGATATATTTCCTTAAGAAGAAATCTGAAGTCTTTGACAGGTTTAAAGAATTTAAGTTTCTAGTGGAAAACCAGACAAAGAAGAAGATAAAGGTGTTGAGGACAAATAACGGTGGAGAGTTTTGCAGTAAGGAATTTGAAGAATTCTATAAGAAGTGTGATATAGCACGGCAAAAGACTACTCCATACACACCTGAGAAAAATGGAGTTGCAGAAAGAATGAACAAGACGTTGATGGAAAGGGCAAGAAGCATGCCCAATGGTGCCAGGTTAGGATAGGAATTCTGGGTAGAGGCGATGGAGATAGCATGTTACATGGTCAACAGATCACCTTCATCAGTGTTGGAGGATAAGAATTCACAAGAGGTATGGACTGGTAAGAAACGCTCTCTTTCACATCTGAAGGTATTTGGATGTAATGCATATGTACATGTTCTGAAGGAGAAAGAACCAAGTTGGATAGTAAATCTAAAAAGTGCATCTTTATTGGGTATAAGGATGGTTTAAAGGGTTATAAGCTTTGGAACCCAGTAACAAGGAATTTTTTGTACAACCGAGATGTGGTGTTTAGAGAGGTGAAAGATGTTATTAAACATGAAGTCCAACAAAAGGAACCTGAGAAGATAAAGTTTGAGCTTAAGGAGGAAGAATCAGACTCTACAACAGAGGAGGAATCAGAAGATGAAGAGCCACAAACTCCAGGTGTGAGAATATCAATTCGAGAAAGAAGGAAGCTGGAAAGGTATAGTCCATCTGCTTTCTATTCAAATTTTGCTTTATATGTTACCAATGATGTTGTTGGGAAAAGTATCTACTCAGAACGCCCCTATCCCACTCTAAGGTGTGACAGTGCCTTAGCAACAAACAAGGAAAACTACTTTCGTATTCTTCTTTATGAAATGTAAATGAAGAGGAAGGATGAACTAACCTGTGTCTTGCGCTAGTTTGTTGATCCAATCGCTCTCCTCTTTGACAGCTTCCAGCTACCTGCTCCCTTACTTGCCCAGCTTCACCAAGTTCCTGCAAGATCACAGAAGAGGAAAACTACAAGAAGACATAGATTTACATTCATAACTAACTTAGGATCAGATTTAAGCTAAACATGCAAATATAACAAAACATCATTGATACACAAGCATGTAGGAGAAACTCAAATAGTTCTATTGATATAACAAGAAGATCCAGGAGGAGATACAACCAAGTGAGTCCCCATCCAGCATCTACCTCCCAGCAAAGGAATCCCTTCCTCACCTCCAACAAAGCATAAATCACCCAATGCACTAATCTCAATCTCAAAACCAACAGCAATTCTCTGCAAAGTACAAAATTCCAGCCTCTGGATCTCTGGGATGAGGGATCCATATATAGATGTAAGCAGAGAGGATGATTCAGCTTATGTTTTGACTTGTGGCTTCTCTCTGTCAGTTCTTGCTTCCACTTGGAGGCTGAGAGCCTCTTACTCATCCTTGGTCGAACTCAGTGAGGCAAGTGTCATTGAGGAAGATTCTGGAAGCTTCCATTGTCTGTCCACCTCGCAGAATGAAACTGCCATTTGGCATTTCCCGCTCAGCGCACCCTAGTAGTGCATTTAGGTGCGTTGCAATGCACCTAGCTAGTGTACTGGGGTGCTATGCAACGCAGGTAGCTAGTGGAGCATCTGAAATGATCCTGATTTGACTGATTCTGAGTAGTTTTTGGTGGAGAACTTCTGGGAGAAGCTGTCATTGGTTGACCTTGTTCCTCTAGGGGTAGGAACAACACTTTTAGGGACTTTGGATCCCTTGGATTATGGACATTTCATGCTTAGAGATGTAAGGCACAAAAATGTCTATAACAAATGATGATCCCAGAACTGTGAAGGAAGCAGTAGATTCAGAGGATGGAAAAATCTGGAAAGAGGCCATGGTTGATGAAATGGCATCTTTGCACAAAAATGAGGCTTGGGATCTGGTGGATTTTCCGGCTGGAAGGAAACCCATTAGCAGCAAATGGGTGTTCAAGAAGAAGACAAATGTAGAAGGAAAGGTGGAGAAATACAAAGCTCAGTTGGTAGCAAAAGGTTATTCCCAAGTGTCGGAAATTGATTTTGGCGATATTTTTTCTCCTGTTGCCAAGGTAACTTCTATTAGATTACTTTTATCGATTGTTGCTGCTTTTGATTTTGAGGTAGAAAAGATGGATGTGAAGACAAAATTTCTTCAAGGGGATCTGGACAAGACGATCTACATGAAGCAACCTGAAGGTTTTGCGGTGAAGGGTAAGAAAGAACTAGTATGCAAGTTAAAGAAGTCACTATATGGGTTAAAATAGTCACCAAGAATGTGGTATCAGAAATTTGATACATTTATACGGGGACTTGGCTTCACCAGAAGCAAAGCAGATCACTGTGTGTATTTTAAATTAATTGGTGACCATGTTATTTATCTGGTCTTGTATTTGGATGATATGTTTCTGGTTGGAAATGACAAATAAATTATCCAGGATATGAAGACCCATTTGTCCTCCAAATTCGACATGAAAGATCTTGGTGCTGCAAACTATATTTTGGGCATGGAAATTAAAAGAGATCGGACAAAGAGGAAGCTTTGGTTAAACCAGAGGAAGTATGTCGAGACAATATTGTAGAGGTTTAATTTGTAGGATAGTAGACCGGTGAAGGTTCCTATTCCTGTAGGTGTAAAGTTATCTGTTGAACAGTGTCCCAAGACACAAGAAGAGGAAGAGGACATGTCCTGTGTTCCATATGCAAGTGCAGTTGGTAGCCTGATGTATGTGATGGTTTGTACTAGACCAGACATTACACATGCAGTGGGAGTAGTGAGCAGGTTTATGTCAAGACTAGGGAAGGAGCACTGGACAATAGTTAAGCGGGTTTTCAGGTATTTGCGTGGCACTAGTGATTATGGTTTGTTATACCAAGGAAGACCAGGATTGGATAAAGTGTTGGATATTCGTGGCTTTATTGATGCATACTGGGCTGGAGATCTAGATCAGAGAAGATCTACAAGTGGTTATGTGTTTAACCTATTTGGAGGTGCAGTCAGTTGGATGAGTAAAAAACAATCTGTAATGGCACTATCAACTATGGAGGTAGAATACATGGCAGCCACTCATGCAAACAAGGAAGCAGTTTGGTTGCAAATATTGTGTTCAAGTATGGGGTTAGTACAGGGAGCTATAAGGATAGACTGTAACAGCCAAAGTGAAATCTACTTGGAAAAGAAACCTGCATATCATTCAAATACAAAGTATATTGTTGTTCAGTATCACTTTGTGAGGGATATGATAGAAGACAAAAAGGTGTTGTTGGTAAAGGTGGACACTTTGGAGAATACTGCAGATGCATTGACAAAATCTGTGAGCTCTAAGAAGTTCTCTTGGTGTATAGAAACAATGGGTGTTACAGGGCTGGATAAATGACTAAGCTCTCTTGTGGCCCCCTATGGAAAGAAAACAACAAGTAGGAGAATGTTGGGTTGTGTTATATTCTTTCCACAACTAGCCCACGTAGTTAACCGGGGGGTTAGAAGGGGGGTGGAACCCCCCCACTTTGTTGCGCCGACTGCATAGCGGGGGGGTCACAAGGGGTTTGAGGGGTGCAGGTAACCCCCCTCTATGGGGTCCGGGGCAACGCCTCAGAAAATTTTGTTTTTTTAGACCCTATATTAGGTTGGGTAGACCTACCTATGGTTTTGTGCATGTTTTTCGCACATGGTTTTGGACGCAATGGTTTTTGGTCCATGGTTTTGGACGCGATGGTTTTCAGTCCATGGTATTGGATGCTTCGGCATGTATAAATATGTATTGTAACATTAAAAGGAACATAATGAAAAAAATCAAGCTGGTAGTCCTGGTTTTGGAATCCAGGGGAAAATCTCTGTGTATATGTGTTTTATGTGTTATGCTCTCACATTGTTTATTTTCTGTGTTTTAGAATTCGTATGCAGGTAATTTTTGTACAAGGTTAAAACCTACACATCATAGGGGGACATGTTGTATCCCAAGAAACCTAGTTAATTAACTTTGAGGAGGGTAGATGTTTATCCCAAGTCATAGAGTAGTTAAGATAACCTATTTAATCATTGACAAGTTTTCTATTGGTGTCTTATGATCCCATGGTATTTTCCTAGGGTATTACATATGATTTGGGTACTCCATTGTAACATGCCTTATGATATAGGCCTTATGGGCTGGTATATATTAGAAAATTATATATTACAGAGTAATGGAACACACAAAATATATTGCATAAATATAAACACATAAAACAAAGAGACACGGATATACGTGGTTCACCCACTTTGGGCTATGTCCAGAGGAAACAATCAGTCCTTCCTTTTATATTATCCATCCAACTAAAGAGATACAACCTACAGCAGAGTCGTTGTAATTCCCTCTTCGTTCTCACACAATCTCCTCTCTATTTCTCACTAAGAATACAGATCTACATAGACGCAATACAATTCCCTCATATATAGTAAGGGGTTTCCTTCTAGGGAAAAAAACCCTAAATTAAACATAACTTCTACCGTCATATATTTTCCTAATGAACGGCCCATATTGACTACGAAATTACAACATTTTACAAGGCAATTTTACATCTATTTTTAGCTTCGGGGGCGCTGCCCCCGATCCCCTGCCGGGGGTGCTCCTAAAGATCGCTATCCCCCTGGACCCCCCTTGCAGCGAAAATATTACGGGCGGCATTGCCGTCACATTACGAACTAGTGTCCAATGTGGTGATACCTCTAATTAAAGAAGATAATCAGGCTCCACACCCAACAATCTCCCACTTGGAGACTGATTATAGCAACTCCACCGCTACTTCATTTGTTGGACAATGAATCCACTTTGGACTTGGCTATTTCTTATCTTCTTCATCATAATTGAAGACCAATTGAAACTGACCAGAATCTCAATTTTTCCCTGGTTACAACTTTTGTTAACATATTTGCAGGATTTTGGCTAGTGTGTATCTTTTCCAGCTTCAACTGTCCATCTTCCAACACTGACCATATGAAATGGTACTTGAGATGTATATGTTTAGTCTTGGAATGAAATGCAGAGTTCTTTGCAAGATGTATGGCACTCTGGCTGTCACTTTATAACCTGCCCAAATCCTGCTTTTTACCCAGTTCATCCAGAAACCTTTGTAACCAAATCATTTCTTTACTAGCCTCTATAGCAGCAACGTACTCTGCTTCTATTGTTGAGAGTGCAAAAACACTTTGCAGTTTTGAAACCTAACTGGCAGTTGTTCCACGTACATTAAACACATACCCTGTTGTGCTCGTCATGTTATCACTATCACCCACCATGTCTGCATCAACATATCCGGGTAGATCAATGTTTGAACCAGCAAAGTATAATGCTTGATTTGTGGTACCTCTCAAATACTTGAGAATCCACTTCACCACCATCCAATGTTCTTTTCTTGGATTTTTCATGTGCCTGCTTAGAACTCCCACTGCGTGTGCAATATCAGGCCTTGTGTAAACCATTGCATACATTAAGCTTCCAACTGCTGATGCATATGGAACTTTAGACATATAAGCCATTTCTTCCTGAGTCTTGGGACACACCTCCTTACTTAGTTTGAAATGGCTAGCCAAAGGTATACTAACTAGTTTTGCATTTTGCATATTAAATCTTTTCAACACCTTTTCTATGTACTCACTCTGAGAAAATGTTAATTTTTTATTCTTCTTATCTCTAGTTATTCTCATACCAAGGATTTGTTTTGCAGCACCCAAATCCTTCATTGCAAATGAGTTCGCTAATTTTATTTTGAGCACATTTATTTCCTGCATGTTAGAACCTGCAACAAGCATGCCATCTACATACAATAACAATATAATATAGTTGCCATCATTTTTCCTTTTTAGATAAACACAACGATCAGAGTGTCATCTAGTATAACCTTGTTTAGACATAAACTTGTCAAATTTTAAATACCAGTGCCTTGGAGCCTGTTTTAAGCCATACAAGCTCTTCTTCAACCTGCACACTAGTTTCTCCTTCCCTTTTACCTCATATCCTTGTGGTTGCTACATATATATCTCTTCCTCGAAATCCCCATGGAGAAAGGTTATCTTTACATCTAACTGCTCAAGATGCAAATCTTCAGCTGCTCAAGATACAAATATTGAGCTACTACTACTTGACTTAAAATAGTTCTGATTGAAGTCATTTTAACAATAGGAGAAAATATCTCATCAAAATCTATACCCTTTTTCTATGCAAACCCCTTCACCACATGTCTAGCTTTATACATTTTTCTACCTCCATCTTCTTCCTTCAACCTGCAAACCCATTTATTCTGCAATGGTGTTTTACTTGTAGGCAACCTGACTAAGTCCCAAGTCGGTTTATGTGCTAAGGAGTCCATCTCTTCTTTCAAGGCTTGCTCCAACTCCTTCCTGGTTTCTACCTACACTACTTCTTCATAAAAATTTGGTTCACCAGAATCAGTCAAAAATACATAATATAATGAAGGAGAGTATCGTTTAGGGGGTCTACTTATCCTGCTAGATCTTATAACACCACTTTTAGGTGTTTGAGGTGCCTGTTGTTGTTGTGGCTGTTGTTGTTGTTCTAGTTGTTGATCATTATGATTTTTAGGAACCCTCACTTTTTCTTTGATCTCATCAAGCATTGTGTATTCTCTATTTTCTTTTTCTTGTTTCTTTTCCTGCAATTGATCCTTATACAAAACCTTTTCATTAAATACAACATCTCTGCTTCTAATGATTTTGTGTTTTTCATAATCATAAAAGCGATAACAAAAATAATTAACACCATATCCAATAAAGGTACATTTCTTTGATTTTTCCTCAAGCTTTGTTCTATTTCATTTATTAATGTGGACAAAGGCTTCACAACCAAAAGTATTCAAAAATGAGTAGTTTACCTTTTTATCTATCCATGCCTCCTCTGGAATACCACCATCCAAGGAACTTGAAGGCCCTCTCTTTCTTAGATAAACAACAGTATCTACAGCATTTACCCAAAATTGTAAAGGCAATCTTGCATGCAATCTCATGCACCTTGCATGCTCCATTATTGTCCTGTTCATCCTTTCTGGCACACCATTTTCTTGTGGTGTTCCTGGAACTGCCTTCTCTCCGTGAATTCCATTCTCTGAACAATACCTATCAAACTCTTTGTTGCAATATTCACCTCCATTGTCTGATCTGAGACACTTCAACCTTTTTCCTGTCTCATTTTCAACCAAAACTTTCCATTTCTTGAAAGTCTCAAATACATCAGATTTATTTTGAATACAATAAATCCAGGTTTTCCTGGTTGCATCATCAATAAAAGTAACATAATAATAAGAGCCACCGAGAGATGATACCTGAGAAGGTCCCCATACATTTGTATACATAAGCTCTAATTTTTTGCTCTTATTTTATTTCCCAACTCTGAGGAATCTGACTCTCTTCTATTTTCCATAAACACAATTCTCACAAAATTTTAAATCAACATGCTTCAAACCTGACAACAAATTTCTTGAGTGAAGAATATGCATCCCCTTCTCAGTCAAGTGCCCAAGCCTATGATGCCACAATGTCGTATCTTCTTCTGTAGAGGTTAAAGCATTAACCAAATTAGAAATACCATTGCATAAATACAATGTACCAACCTTTTCTCCTTTTTTATTACGAAGGATCCTTTAGTGACCTTCCAGGTTTTATCTGTAAAAGCAGTCACACAGCCTTCACCTCCCAACTTCCTTGTTTAAATTAGATTTTTCTTCAGATCTGGAACATGCCTTACCTCCTTCAACAACCATTGATTTCCATTCCACTGTTTTATGAAAACTGTACCCATTCCAATGATTTTATAGGGTTTATCATCACCCAATCGAGCCGGTCTAAAATCTCCTAGAACATAATCATGAAAATGTTTCCTATTAGGTGTGGCATAGAATGAGGCCCCTAAATCTACCACCCTGGCATCAATAATACTTTCTAATGAAATAATCAAAGCATCTTACAAAACATCACCTGTCACATTCACTTCATGATTGTTTTCTTGTTGCACGTCTCCTTCTTTTCCCTTCCAAGACTTGCAGTCTTTCTTTAGGTGTCCTTTCTTCTTACATTTCCAGCACAATATCCCTGATCTGGACTTGGATCTGCCTTTCCTTGACTTACTACGATATCCTAGGCTCTTTCCTCTTTCCATTTTTCTTCCCCTAGTTTCTACAGTCAAAGCATTACCTGATGTCTCACCGAAGATTTTCTGTCGCATTTCCTTGCTAAGGATTGCACCGACAACATCATCAAACTTTAAAGTACTAGATCCATAGACAAAGTTACTAATGGCCATAACTAAACCATTCCAACTTTCTAGCAAAGAGCACAGAAAAAACAAAGCCCTAATTTCATC
Source organism: Pinus tabuliformis (assembly GCA_031772625.1). NCBI lineage: Eukaryota > Viridiplantae > Streptophyta > Pinopsida > Pinales > Pinaceae > Pinus > Pinus tabuliformis. The sequence goes on along the minus strand of CM062813.1, from coordinate 674,403,846 downwards.
ATCAAAAGTTACCCCTACAGAACTTAACTGACTGTAACTATATTAAATTCATTTAAATGATCAGCAACAGATCCACCTTCTGACATAATATATAAACGCTTCATAAGAAATACCTTATTTGAGGCCAAGGGATTTTCATATAGTTTTTCCAATGCCGACATTAAACCCTCTGTTGTCGTTTCCTTTGAAATATTAAGGCTACCGACGCCGCTAGGCATAACCGTATTTTTCCAAGTGGCTTTCTGTCAAGAATATCTCATTTTGTGTTTTTCATACTTGTCGGCTTCTTTGATTTTCCGCTCAATGGTTGGTATAGGTATTTATGGTACAAATAATCTTCCATCTGCATCTTCCATAGCTAGTAGTTTTGGCCATCAAATTTTTCGACCCTAAACCTACCATATTCTGCCATTGCTCCCACTCGAACCAGGAACCCTTCTCTCCTTTGAGTTTATCAGCCAAATAGACCTTCGGCTCTGATACTAGTTGTTAGGAAATTATATATTACATAGCAATGGAACACATAAAATATATTGCAGAAATATAAACACAGAAAAACATAAAACAAGAGAGACACAGATATACGTGGTTCACCCAATTTGGGCTACGTCCACAGGGAACAGTCAGTCATTCCTTTTATATTATCCAGCAAACTGAAGAGATACAACCTACAGCAGATCCGCTATAATTCCCTCTTCGCTCTCACATAATCTCCTCTCTTTCTCACTTAGAATACAGATCTACATAGATGCAATACAATTCCCTCATATATAACGAGGGGTTTCCTTATAGGGAAAAAAACCCTAAATTAAATATAACTTCCACCTTCAAATCTCTGCCTAATGAATGGCCCATATTGACTACGAAATTACAACATTTTATAAGGCAATTTTACATCTATTTTTAGCTTCAGGGGCATTGCCCCCAATCCCCCACCAAGGGGGGCTCCAAAATATCGATGTCGCCCCCCCTAGACCCCCCTGGAACGCAAATATTATGGGCGTCTTTGCCGCCACATTACGAACTAGGGTCCAATGCGGTGATACCTCTGAATAAAGACGATAATCAGGCTCCACACCCAACTGTATATTGGATTGTATAGGCTTTAGGTGGATAGTGTATTCTTGGAGTGCATAGTGTAGGCATAAATCTCACTACTTATCACTCTTATTGAAATAAAAAATACTCTATAGTATAATATAACCATTTAGTTGTTGAATAATACATTGAACATACATTAGTGTGTGGGATTTTTTTTTAGAATGATCTTCCCCTGGAAATCATTATCTAATGGTTATATGTTTCTTTTTTGTTTATTATTGCAGCTATGTTAAACTATTTTTTTGCATTTTCACTCTCATTGATTAGTGTTGATCTGAAAATGAAACTACTTGTATTTTCTATCCAAGGTATTCATTTCCATTAAATTATATGTGCAAACTGTTACTCATGTCTTGCAATTGAAACAAAGTGTTTTTGGTAAATTTCTGAGTCTTATGTGTGAAGGAGTGTTATTTCATTTTACTATTTAGAATATCAAGTCTGAAAATCACAGCAAGATAAAAACACATAATATAACACAACAACTGATAAGGCAGTTCACCCCTCCTGGGCTACATCTGTCGGGTCCAAGGCCCCAAAATGGGCATGTCCTTGCTCTTATTAGATGCTAAAAATCGTTATACAGTGATAAGAAAGCCTAAACAGGAAAAATAAACCATGAAAATGAGTTTAGAACACAAAAAATAGTCAAGAATGACTTTTGTTTCACCTCCAATGGTTAACCATAGCCCAATACAGCTCCAACACTCCTTAGGCCTTGATGACTCTCCAAGCTTCTTTGCTGAAAAAACACATGAAGATGAGCTCTGTTGGCTCTGAAACTTGTGCCATTGGCTCTGGAATGCTTAGAATACCCGAAATCAAAAAAAAATTCCCTCCAAAAGGATCTTCCTAGTGAAAGTTATGACCTCCAAAGGTTTTTCTCCAGTTTGACCTAAAAAAACTCCACTAAATTTGGATTAACAGGAGTTAGGCCCGCTAACTTTGGCAAGTCCACCCAGAATGGTGCGCTCCACCGAATTTGTCGAAACCATTGGCGATGACATTTAATGTTTGGTGTCGTGGTCACATGGGCCGGCTAGACGCCCTCCCGTGGAACCCGGGAGCCAACGGTTATGAAACCGTGGCATTAACTGTTACCGAGATCCCTGCCGCGACATGTGAACAAAAACCTCTTTAACCACAAGTTGTATTAACCATCGGGGATAGGTCTGTGGTCATGCATTTTGGTCTTATGGATAGGGGGTTGGCCCTTAGGGGCTGGCCCCTTTCCTCCCCAACCTCAACTTTAATCAAAATTTAAATATGAAATAATTCCATTGAATGTTAAGACCCACTGTGTAGTTGGGTCGGTCGGGCATGTGGGTTTGTAGCGTAGAGACCCGCGATCGAATCTTGCGGAGAGACAAAAAATTTACCATAATAAACTTGCAGTCTAGGGGCCACGTGGCGGCCTCCAAGCAGGCCACGTGGCATCCATTAATTGGCCACTAATGTCCAAGGTATATCCCTGTGCAATCCGGAGTTAACAAGTGTGAAAGCATGATTGGCCAGCAGAGAATATTTTGTGGAATATTCCCAAAATATTCTTTTTTAATATTTTCCAAAGTCAAAATTCAACCCTGGTCAAACTGATTCTTGAATGAAATTGTAAACTTCAAACTTGAATAACTTTCACATACATTGTCGGATTTGAGTGTCGTTCATGGCTACAGGATCGTTTCGATGAGGCCTATCCTTTCGTTCTGGTTTCAACCAATTCTGAGCAATTCAAAATTTGAGCATTTTTTCCACTTAGGACATGATCACCTGATCACACTATTGGGTGTGGAGCATGATTGTTCAGAGGTCTTTGTTTCAGCAAAATGTATACCCCAGGAAGTTTGTACACCCCTCCAAGCGGGGGGATGCGGGGGGCACTTGTTCCCCCTGCGAGGGTCCTGGGGGGCTGATCCCCCCCAGCTAGGGAATCCGGGGGCCAGCGGTCCCCCAGCAGGGGCTCAGGGGCAGCGCCCAAGCTAAAAACAGATGTAAAATTGCCTTGTAAAATATAGTAATTTCTAGTCAATCTGGGCCGTTCATTAGGCAGATGATCTGACGGTAGAACTTATGTTTAGTTTAAGGTCTTTTTCCCTAGAAGGCAACCCCCTCTCTTTGTATGAGGGTATTGTATTTGAGGCTGTGTAATAGATGTGTATTCTCTGAGCGAGAAACAGAGAGGTGATACTATGAGAGAAAACAGAGGATATTACAACAGATCTGATGTAGGTTGTGTCTCTTCATTTTGCTGGATAATAGAAAGGAAGGACTAGCTGTTCAGGGTGGACATAGCCCAAACTGGGTGAACCACGTATATCTGTGTCTCTCTTGTTTTATGCGGTTTCTGTGTTTATATTTCTGCAATATTTTATTTGTTCCAATGCTCCGTAATATATAATTTTCTAACACAAACCTCCCAAATGGGAAGCTTTTGGACCCCAAAAGCTCTCTGATTACCTAAAATGGAGATGAGGAGACTGATTCTCCACTCTTCCAACCTTGAATAACTAAAATCTTCCCGACTTCATCAAATTGAGCTTCTCATCAAAAGATAAATTTTCCCTTGAATTCACTGACCGGCCGTTGCTAAAATTGACTGAGTCATGATGCAAATTCTTGAAATTTGTAGAACAGCAACTATATTTTGCAGAAAGCATATTGTTTCTACAATGGTCAAACTTCAAAGAAGACTTAAAATAAAGTTCACCTTGCCAACTGTTCACATGGCGAATTTTTGTTGAATGAGCCCTGTACTTGTGCCGAATCTCAACCAAGTTTTCTCGCCATACCAATCTGCCATTTTGAAACCAACATTGACCCATGTTGAACTGTCTGTCCTCTTTGCTTGCATGCTTTTCCTTCTCATGGAATCTTGCACTACTTTTCACCGACAATTCGTTCTCTGCACCGATCGACACCAAAGGTATCTTGTGCAACCTTTTGTGATCTTCTTTCAAAGACGAACTGTTATCAGACTGAAACATATCATCATTTATATCAGCAATAATATGAAAAGGAGATTGTACAAAATCTTGTTGTTTAACCATCAACAAAGTCAAATTTTGACTTGCATTAACTAGCCTTTTCAATTTCCCTGCATGGACTAAAGAAGATTCTATCTTATTCTTATGTGCTCTCACAATGTACTCTTTTACATCCTTGAACAAGTGATACTTATTCTCATGGCGATGGAAGATCTCCTTTCTATCAAATAAATATGGACTACCCAACACAACACCTGTAATGTCAAGCAGTACTACATCCAGTTCAACCCAATCAACATAATGAGCTGTTATGGCGAAGCGCAAGATGCACTTCTTTGAGACTTGTAAGTTTGCATCCTTGCATATCCACCCAAGTGGATAAGACTTTGGATGTGGAATTGTCCCAAGTTTCAATTGTTTGACCAAGTCTTCTAAGATGAGATTAGCTTGAGACCCACTATCAAAAAGTGTGTCTATCTTTGTGTGGTTTGAGATTATCCTCACATGAAATAGCTCTATCCTCCTCTTTTCATTTTGAGTTTCTTTGTGACAGTTTAATGTGCTAGAACTAGGATTTGTTTCTTGTATAACCTCTTTCCCTTTATGTTCTTTAATACCATGGTAATACTTTTTGTCTCATCACCTGATTCAGACCCTAAGTCTTGTTCAATAGTTGCTGCAGTTTTTCCCTTTTCTTTGGTTTTGTCTTTGGTTTTATATTTCTTTGGTTTCATCTCCAGATGAAGCTTCCAATAGCGGTCTTCATCGTGGCTTGTTTTTGAACAGTTCTTGCAAAAGAATTTCCCTTTTTCCTTTCTAGAGTTTGCAATCCTTTTTCTTCCTTTGCCTTTAAAATCAATACCTTCATTTCCATCAAAAGTGTTTTTCCCTCTAGTCTCTAAATGCGTAGCTTGTACACAAACTTCGTCTAGACTAGTAGGATTGAAGATAAGGATAGTGTGTTTAAGGTAGATGTTCAAACCACCTATACATTTCAGCAAAGTGTCTTGACTTTGTAATTCTACCCCTAATAAGAGTGCTCTTCTCCTAAACTCTTGAGTGTATTCTTGAACACTTTGTCCTTTAAGTTGTCTAAAACTTTGCTAATTCATTATAGCCTTTTGTAAATTAGCAAGAGGATAAAATTGCTACTTAATTGCGGAAATAAATTTAGCCCATGTTAAAGTAATCTTACCATGTTTCTTAATTTCATCCTTGGTCTTGGCTTACCACCATACCAATGCTGCTCCATCCATTCTTAAAGAGGCTAACTGAATCTTGGGGTCATCATCTTGTAAGTTTTGTATCCTTAAATAAGCTTCCAACTATCTTATCCAGTTGTCAAGTTTCTCTGCATTGACTTCAACGTTAAACATGGGTAATTCAAATTTAACATCTAGCTTTAAAAATGGACATTTTCCAGAAGTTTTAGGCTTATGAGGTTGATTTACCGAGGTAGAGGATGATGATGTAGAGGAAGAGGATGATGATGGAGATGGTGGATCACCATTTCCTCCATGTCCTTTCTTTGAATTATCATCACCTTTCTTTCCTCCTGAAGAGCCCTCTCCTTCTTTCTGATGTTTAGACCCTTCTCCAACCAACCTATCATTCCTTTCCTGGTATAATATTCTTACCATCTCAGTCATGTCCAAAAAAGCTTTTCTGAATACCCATTCTTCTTCTCTTGGATCCATGTCTTCAGGAACTTCTCCTCCCCTTTCAGACATACTTGAAGCTTCTTCTAAGGCTCTTAAGGGTAAATCAGAAGGTGGAGATAATGGCACCCTGGCCCTCCTTGGTTGAGTATTATCTTGTGCTCTAACCAATTGTCCTTTCCCTCTTTGAAGTTTAAGCCCGGTGAGCATTAAAACTTGCAAAACAGTCAAAAATATCTTTGCACAAAAATAATACTCAAAACTTGAGCTCTGATACCAACTAATATGAAAATGGAACTACTCGTATTTGCTGTTCAAGGTATTCATTTCCATTAAATTATATTTGCAAACTGTTACTCATGTCTTGTAATTGAAACAAAGTGTTTTTGGTAAATTTCCTAGTCTTACGTGTGAAGGAGTGTTATTTCATTTTACTGTTTAGCATATCAAATCTGAAAATCACAGCAAGATAAAAACACATAATATAACACAACAGCTGATAAGGAAGTTCACCCCTCCTGGGCTACATCTTCTGGGTCCAAGGCCCCCAAATGGGCATGTCCTTGCTCTTATTAGATGCTCAAAATGGTTATACAGTGATAAGAAAGCCGAAACAAGAAAAATAAGTTGTGAAAATGAGTTCAAAACACAGGAAACGTTCAAGAATGACTGTTGTTTCACCTCTAATGGTTAACCATAGCCCAATACAGCTCCAACACTCCCTAGGCCCTAATGGCTCTCCAAGCTTCTTTACTAAAAGAACACCTAAATATGAGCTCTGTTGGATCTGAAACCTATACCATTGGCTCTGGAATTCTCAGAATACCCAAAATCAAAAAAAAAAATCACTCCAAAAGGATCTCCCTAGTGAAAGTTATGACCTCCAGAAGTTTTTCTCCAGTTTGACCTAAAAAAACTCCACTAAATTTGGATTAACTGGAGTTAGGCCCGCTAACTTTGGCAACTCCGCCCACAATGGCGCTCTTCGCCGAATTTTTCGGAACTATTGGCAGTGACATTTAATGTTTGGTGTCATGGTCACATGGGCTGGCTAGACCCCCGCCCGCGAAACCGTGGAGCCAACGGTTATGAAACCATGGAATTAACTATTACCGAGATCCCCATCGTGACATGGAACAACAACCTCTTTAACCCCGAGCTGGATTAACTGTTGGGGCTAGGTTTGCGGTCACCGCGTTTTGGTCTTATGGATAAGGGGCTGGCCCGTTTCCACCCCAACCTCAACTTTAATCAAAATTTAAATATGAAATAAGTCCATTGAATGTTAAGATCCATTGTGTAGGTGGGTTGGTCGGGCCTATGGGCTGGTAGCACAGAGACCCGTGATCGAATCCTGCGGAGACACAAAAATTTTACCATAATAAACTTGCAGTCTAGGGGCCACGTGGCAGCCTCTGGGCAGGCCACATGGCATCCATTAATTGGCCACTGAAATCCAAGGTATATCCTTGTGCAATCTGGAGTTGACAAGTGTCAAAGCATGATTGGCCAGCAAGGAATATTTTGTGGAATATTCCTTTTTTAATATTTGCCAAAGTCAAAAGTCAACCCTGGTCAAACTGATTCTTGAATGAAATTGTAAACTTCAAACTTGAATAACGTTCACATACAGTGTCAGATTTGAGTGTCGTTCGCAGCTATAGGATTGTTTCGACGAGGTTTATACTGTCGTTCTAGTTTCAACCAATTCTAAGCAATTCAAAATTTGAGCATTTTTTCCACTCAAGACATGATCACCTGATCAAGTGTAGAAAGCATAAAAAGCACACCTATACTTCCTTTCATTTGGTATCAAAGCCTAATCACCTTGGATCCAAGGTGTTATTCAAAACGATTTTAGATCTAATCCTAGTTTGAGTGGGAGCTTGTGCTTAATGAAAACTTGTTACATGAAAATGGTAACCACAGAAAGACTTGAAAATGTAGAGTGGATTTGAAGCATTTGACTTTGATCTAGAACATGGATAGAGAAGCATGGATTTGTGAGTATATGGATAAATCAACCGAAAACCATTGGGATGTAGGGACCTATTAAGTGCTTGATTTCGCTCATTGTATTTGGAGTAGAAAGGGATGCAAGTAAAGAAGTAATTACATGCTTCGTGAATTATTTTCTCATGTATATAGGCAATATAAGTACTTGTATGAAAATGTTGTCACAATGAAAAACACCCTCCAAAATTTTACCTACACTTGAATTTTGTAGTCTACTATGGTTCTTGTGATCGGTCATTCCATGGTCACTTCTTGATCGGTTGAAGTCACTTGCTCACACATGCCCAGTTTGCACCAAGTTCATGAGTGCATTATTTTATGCAAGCTTGAACAAGAATAACAAATTCCATCAAGAAAATGTTTGTGCAATATTCAACCCATGTCGATAGTCAATGTGCACTGTTATTGACAGTTCCTCACTTTTGGTTGTGTTTGTACTTCTATTTTGGTGAGCTTTTCAAATTGTCGCTTTTGCACACCTTTTCTCTACTGTCATTTTCATGCTTGCGGTTGTCGCTTTTTCTTTCTTTCACTTTAATTAGTGTCATTTTCATGTTATCTTCACTTTGGCATGTGTCTCTTTCACTGTCGTTCATGTATCGCAAGTGTCATTCACCCTTTTCTCTTCATATAGTAAATGTTGTCTTTTGGCATGTGGAGTGTCACACAATGCACGAAAGATAGTTTTGGTGTGTTTCAAGGGGTAATATTTGCGTTAATGAGTTGTACTTACCATGTAAACATGTATCGCACTCATTCCAAAAGTTTCAAGAAATGTTGCACAAGTGTCATCACAGTCGTCACAAAGTGTATCTTTGGTGTCACACTTGTCGTAAGTTGTTGCACTTAGGAAGTATGTTCTTCATGTGTTCTAGATGATCTATGTTGTGTCGTGTTATAAGTGTGTGATCACAATTAAGTCATGTCACTATTCACATCAGTTGCACGAATCCCACACTTAGTCAAACTTGGAAAACTTCCCAACCAGATAACCTAGCCTCATCCAACCCTCCTGAACTACACATTGCATAGTTTCAACCCTCAAGATACTACCCTACCTCCTGGAATTGCACAATACATAGTTTCTTATTTCCATGACTGTGCACTGTGCAATCACATTTCTTAAGCCTAACCCCTGAGCTCCAAAACTACGTAATCCATCTCTCTAGTCAGGCCTAAACTGCACATTGTGCAGTATCGGTCCTCAAACCTAGCCCTTTAGATCTTGAACTACACAATTGTGCAATCACCTGGTCTCCTCTTCCTTCCAGAACTGCATAGTAATAAAAATAAGTGCTCAAGCCCTAAGCTTGGCTCCTTGAACTCCCCAACTGTGCAATCTTTTTACTCAATCCAAGCCTGAATTGTGCATTGCGCAGTCTCAAGGCTCAAGCCTGACCCTTGACTACCTGAGTTGTGTACGTAGTCACTGAGCCTCTCCCTCAGCCTGCCACCTGGTTATAGCTTAGTAAGTCGGTCATCATACAACATCTAAGATTAGGGGTTTATCACTTTGATGTTGTCTTGTCATGAGTGGATTGGAGATGCAGGTACTCTATCATGTTGTGGAAAGATGATGAAGAAGGGGATGGAGAAGGAGGACATGTTGGAAGAAACCTAAGGAGATGAGGAGATAAGATGATCATTAGGAAAGAAGATGAAGGAACATTGGATTATAACAGAAGATGGAAGATCAAGACCACATTGAAGACTCCTTATTTTCAACTCATAAGGAGGAGGGAGAAGGAGAACATGAACCATGTTTTCAAGAAAACACAAACAAAGCAACAAAAAAAAGTGACTTGACATTGCCATGTCATCATGCAATCCATGTCATAAGTGTCATGTCATGATGTGTCATGAGCCATCATGTGCCACATTATTCATGGATTATGTAATTCTATATCAAAAAATTTAATGTAAAGTGGAAGTCCAAGATTCATCTATGTAATGGGAAGAGTCATGTAGGAAGTCGAAAAGTCATGAGAAGTCAAATAGTAATGAGGGTAGTCCAAGATTCATAAGGGAGGTGAAGGATCACCCCATTCGTTATATATACACCCTCATTATTCATGCAAAGGACTTTTCACCTTGGCTCCTCCTACCAGCCATTGGAGAGGAAGATAGTTGGTTTGTAGGAGCAAGTGATTTCTATAATGCTTCACTATTGGGGCTAGTGGTGTTCATTGTCTTGATGTATCTTGGAAATTTTACTTAATTCAAAAAATATTTGATCCAACACGCTTTCATGCATATGTCATGAATATTGTAAGACTATCCTTTAAATGTTTATCATGTATGTTGTTTTCATCTGTACTAAGGAAATTGAACTATTTCGGTGGCTTTGGTACTTATCTTGTTGAAGGTGTGTAGTATTTTCTTTAACAATCATTGCTTCCTTTGTGAACTATTTCACTGGTTGATCAATGGTTCATTCATATGTATATGCTTGTGTGCCTTATCTTGATCAATACTATTACTTGTCTTTAAATGGCCCACTTTTCTCTTCCTTTCCATAGGACCTTGATATTATCTGTAGTTGAACATTTCACAAGGCATACTCACTTGTTGATTTGAGACTACCTGTGCATTACTCTCTCATGCTAAAATTTGTAGCAAAAGAAAATCTATAAGAATATATGCTAGTCAGGTTGATATTCCAGATGGAGCTCCTACTCCAAATGGTGTGAGGTCTAATTAGCACTTCACATATGGGAGACCCCCTTGGTTGACAGATTTCCAGCACCCTCAACAGAAAAATAATTGGTCCAACGTAATTGTATTTGGAGTTGGAGAGATGCTAGTAATGAAATAGGATGATGTTTCATAGCATCAAGTGCTCGAGCACATAATTGTAAGTATTTTTATGGAGTTGGATTTCATTACATATGAAAATGGGCATATGGTTGTAAGACCTATTTAGGAATGTGTACCCTTGGTTTGATGGTTCAGCGATATAAAGTCCAAATGTACATTAGGTGACAAGGGAACAATTTTTATTTTGATACCTTGAAAATAAACTTTTATAGAGGGAGGTATTTTCCACAAGTCAAGTTTAAAAGGGGGAATGTTTCGTTAAATCTAATTTGGTTATAAAGTAGTTAGGATAACTTTGATAAAGTTAATGATGTGTTTAAAATTTATGGTTTATTTATATGGAATATCAAAGTGGTCATTTCACAACCATCCAACTATAAGAAACTTGTTATCTCCTTGAACCAAAGCAGATTAAAAAAATTAACTACCCAACATGAGACCATGTTATTATTCATCTTAAGCCAACATATAATAAATAACGAAGATCATGTCTTTGGTTCATTAGATGTTCATACACCTTCAATGCACTTATCTACACTATTGCATTTCCATGGATAACACACACAATCCATCATGTTGCCAAGTCACATTGTAGTCCATCAAACCCTTCTAGACAACATCTTATTCATTTTCCTCCCATACTATGTGATATATCCTTGGTCCTCCTAGCCTACACATAAGTGCACCATTATCATTATGTCACAAATCAGTGTGAGTTGATCATCAAGGGTACAAAAACATATGGACTCATTGTGCACTATTCGATGTGTTTGTTTGATGTGTCATTCATCATGTTATTGCCAATAACACCCCAAAACAAGTTCTTATACAAACATTTCTCCAAGTTCTTGCACAAACATCGCTCCGATTCTGAATTAATTTAAACAAAATTAATAATATGTAAAGATGATTAAAAAATATATTTATATAGAAAAAATAAGTTCAAAGTGTTTTTATCCCAAAATCATAAGAATTATGTTGGGGGTGTTGGAACCACCAACATATCAGGGGATATCCCTAGTAAGAAGTCCCAACTAGACCTCAGACCATTTGGAGTAGGAGTCCCAACAGTGGGTAGTAAAGCAATGCCCAACTGCGATAGGGTGCAAAGGTAAGTGTGATATCTTTGTTGAAAACAAGTGTGTGACCTTGCAGCGAGTCAAGTGAGATGCATGGGGGTTCTAACACACAAAGGGGAAAAAGAAGTGTGTCCCTTAGAAGCCTGTAATAGTACGCAGCCTGAAAGGAACACACAAGCTGAATGAAATCACAAGTTGGAAAGTAGAATAGTCCACAATCCAAAGTGACGAGTTAAACCAACAACATATTTGCAACAAGATTCATACAATTGCATACAAAATAGTTCATACACAAATGTTCATGTTAAATAACATATATTGTTAAACCAACCAGAATAGTCCAACTACAATAACAACATATGCATGAAAACGTGTTGGCTTTGTTATATATATTAAGTGAAAGTTCCATACATACATACACCATTGACAACCACTGACCCCAATAGTGGAACATTACAGTCAACACCACCTTCTCCTCCAAAGAGATGTACTCGCTCTGCACTCTAGAGAAGCCAAGGCTGATCACAAGACTCTTCAAGCCTTCTCTAATCAATGCCTAGCCAAAAGATTGGCTCCCAAAATCATGTACTATGAGTTATGAGGTTCTATATATAGCAAAGGGTGGGGTGAACCTTGACATTCCCCTTTGACTCTTGGACTACCTTGATGACTCTTCACATTACATAGTGATTGTTCACATTCCACTAATGACACTTGGAATTTCACTTATAACATATTTACAGTAATACAATTTTCCCATATACCCATGTGGGACAAAAATAGGCTTGAGTCAACCTAACAAGACAAGCAACATCACTTGGGGTCTTGTGGAAATACCAACTTGGTAACCTCCTCGCGATGGTCTTCAGTGACGAACTGATACCAAGATTGCTACTACGCTATTGTGTCCCCATACTGTTTGGTGACGTCTTTTTCAAAGTGGACTCTTGCCTCCATGGCTTCCAGGTATATGGTTCTAAAACCTTTGTCCAGTACATCCTAAAGAATGGGAAACACTCTCCTGAGTGTGGCAGGACCACTGATGTACCTTTGCATATTCTATGCGATGAGCTGCAAGTCATCACTGGTGGCTTTGCGCATCAATTGCTCTATGTACTTGTCGACATCCAACATGACTTGGTTCTTCCTCATGGCCTAGGTGAGGGTTCCGATGGAAGGGATCTTGTGCATTCACACTATGACATCCAGACTCCTAAACAACCGTGCATAGGAAGCCTCAATGCTAGTGATGAGCAGAGGGAGTTGCTCATAGTTCTGGATCAACATTTGAATCTGTGCTTTGTCTAGCTTAGCCTCTGGCTTCATCCTCTTGTGTAATTAAAGCAAGGCTCCCTTGTACCTCATTGTCAATTCTTGCATGTGCGCAATAGCAATGTGAATGTCTTTGAGAGTTTGGGCTATCTATGTGCACTACTGTTGAAAACCATATAGATGGACAATGACTTTATGCATGGTGACAAATCTTTTATATGTTGTTGATGAGCCTCATTATTGAGTAACTATATGGGCCTAATTGGCCTCAATTCACCTCCTAGCTTAGTCAAACCAACTATTCTCACAACTTATTGCATACTTTTGATTATATTTTGTTTATGATATGAGTTAGAGTTGGATATTTGGCTTTGTGGCCTAATGTGCATGTAATGCAAGAATAAAGGATGAATGCAAGGAACTACGGCAAAGATAAAGGATAAAAGGATAAATGCAAGGAACTATGGCAAAGACCTTGGTCAAAACTCGAATGGGACAAGGGAGAGTAACTATAGGAGGTAAATCCTCCTCATTTACTACCCCTCCATTTGAATATTCCTCCATCAGCTCGGAGTGCAAACAACCATCACTTTGAAGACTAGAAGATAGCCGAGAAAGTGAAAAGGATAGAAACTAGTTTATCAAATGTATAAGTAGAGAGGCTTAGGACCTCATTAGGATTCAGACTTCTATTGTAAAACTATATTTTATTTTTGAGCTGCAAAGACTTGTGACAGTTTGCTCTGTAATCCATGGTTTTTATAATAAGAATGAGTTTTGTTTAAGCCAGCTCTGAGTTAACTCCAAGGGCTGAAGCTCTTGGGTTAGGGCCCGACCCAAGCAACCAAAGCTCCTCTTTACTGTACATGTATGCTAGCATAGAGTTCTGTTCTGTTTATTTGCTTAAGTAGTTTCATGGTTTTCTATTCATTTTCTTAAGTAGCCTTATGTTTTTCACTATTTATTTTCTTAAGTAGTTGCACTTTCATTACAACAATATAGCATAGATCATGCACGTTTTTCTTGTTCATCTACTTCAGTAGCCGCATTTGTTGTAGTTTACTTTCATTTATGCCTTCTTTCAGTTCACAGGCTAGTTAGAGGAAAAATATCACTATTATGTTGTGCGCAGGTGTCGCGGCCTCATCTCCTCCCTCTGGTACCATGACTTCAGGAAGGGACCCTTCAGCAACCCCAAAAACATAGGTCTCTAGTTCTTGCATGGGCTATGGAGTTTGATGTTTAATGCAGTTATTTGTTCACCCGCACTAGTTTTCTCTGTCATTTTCATTTGAAACAGCCTCCAACACGTTCCTCATTCATCGCTTCCTTTCCATCCGATCACCAACAAACCTTCACAATCACTGTCTGATTCACTATTTTCTCCAACTGCTGCCTCGTGTGGAGTCCACCATTTACTTTATAAACTTTAAGTCCCCACCGTCGATCTTCCTCACCTATTCTGATGGCTATCGTCACTCGATCACTTTAGGCGCTTTAAACCCCCACCATCGATTTGCCTTGCCTAATCCGACGACTATCGCTTCACCCGATCGCCAACTATCTTTGTTGATCTCCACCGTTGATCAGCCCCACCTGATCCAACGGCTATCGCGCAACCTTGCACGGATTAGTGCACGAACGTTATCCGCCCGAGAGCACACAAGAAAAGTGGTTTTCTTGTGCTACATGTCGCACAGTAAGGTTAATCGCATGAAATTTCCAAATATTTCTTACAGCTTGAAGGGCGTGTGAGAAACTACTTACCACCTTAGAAACCCGCTCCCTCATTTCCGCATGTTTCTTTTCCCTGCGATATGATCTTCATCGTCCATCTCTTGACTTCACTCGCACGATAAAATCTTAGCTGTTCATCGCTCCTGTTAGCCTCGTCCTTCCATCTCTTGACTTCACCCACACGATTAGATCTCGACCATTCATCTCCTGTTAACCTCATTCGTCCATCCACTCAGCTAATCCCTCACGACACGATCCCCACCGTTCATCTGCTTTGTTCCCTTATTCGTCCATCCATTCACTTAAGCCTTTGCGATAAGATCTCCATCGTTCATCCTGTTAGTTAACCCTATTCGCCCATCTATCTACATAACCTCCTGCGATCCAATCTTCATCATTCATTTGCCTTTCACCTGACTGATCCAACAGTTATTATGTATTGTTGTTCCCTCATGTCCTCCTTTCACTAATTTCGACCTTTGATTGCTTTTTCCGCTTGAAACTCGATTAGGCCTAAGTTTCTTTGTTACACCTTAGTCTATTTTTGATGCTCTTTACTTCAGCAACTTAGATAATTAGCATTAGGTTAGTGTTAATTTAGCAATTCTTCTTATCATAGATGTTTAATTGGTTAGTTAGGTTATGGTGTAAGTTTAGCATTTCATGTTGTTTTCTTCATTACTGCAGTAGAGTAGCTCTCTCTTAGAATAGGTTTTCTCTCCTTCAATCAAAGAATTAAGCTTCTTCTGACCCTATAGAAGTTTGGCTTGGAACCCATGGGGTCTCTTGCCAGACAAACAGTGACAACAGGCATGACATTCACTTCTACTTGTGCATATAGCACTGTCACCTCCAAGTTTGTACAAACTCCAGGTTGATAAGTAAAGACAGTAGCCCTGGGAGTTCCAACATTATTGTTGCAATACCTAGGCTCATCACTTTTTGGCATCGTTGCTAGGGAGGTGTCTAAGTAGAAGTAATTACTGCTTTCTTCTATTTTCTAGTCTCCAACTTTCTTTTTTTCTACTTCGAGTCTTCACTTTTCTTCCATTAGTTTATTTCTGCAAAAGTAATCTAGTTTATGTCTTTCTTTCAGTTGTCATTATCTTCTTTCCTTTCCATTCTGCAAGTACTTTCTAGCTTTGAAAAAATCTTACAAAAACCAACCCAAAAACATTTCCTTTCATGCCTCATAGGAATAGGGACAACTCAGGGAAATTCTTATCAAATACCCCCACTGCATCCCACAATCAACCTTCTTTCTTCTTCAGTGACGGTGAATTGGAAGACCCTTTAGGTGAGAAACCTTATCTATTTGAGAAACCTATAGAGGAAGAACCCATTCCTACTGAACCAATGGCTAGAAACCAAAATGACAGGGGAGATAGAGAGAGAATTGAGAGTGCCTTCCCCATCAGGGAAACCAATGGGGACACTAAGATGAAGAATGTAATCCCCTCTACTCTACCTCATTTCCATGGTATGACCATAGAGTACCTTGACACTTTCCTATTTGAGGTTGTTGTTATATGCCAAACCCATGACTATATAGATGATGAGCAAAATTTAAAATTGTTTCCATCTACCCTCAAGGATGCAACATTGCGCTCGTTCATGGGTTTACCTGGAGATAACATCACAACTTGGGCTCAGATGCAGCAGACTTTCAACAAAAAATATAGGGACTATTGTAGGTCAAAGGATACTAAAGAATATATTTTTAGGATGACCATAGGCCAAGATGAATTTCCTTAGAAGACTATGAAGAAAGATTCCAGCTCAGTTACAAAAGGTTCAGGTTCACACTTGACCCTAATTCACTAAATCTGGTCTTGCTTAGAGGAGTAAGGGAAGATCTTTTGGATACCTTACACATGATAGCAGGAGGATATGTCTACCAATTACCCTATGAGGATATCAAGATTGTCTTTAGAAACCACTCTAGGTCGGCCAGGAAAAAGGGTAGGGGTAGTCAACCTATGGCCAGTGCATCATCCTCCAACTTATCCATCAAGGGTGAAATTGGAAATATGCTAGAAGATTTCAAAAGTGATATGCTGAAAAACCCTTGCCTTGCAATTGGCCACCATGAAGCAAGAGGAAGCAGAGAGAGCCTTGGCCATCTTTTGTCCTAGGTGCACTAGGAGGCATCCTAGGAACGAATGTCCATTAAACTGTATTAAGATTTGCTCAGTCTGTGAAGAAGACCACTCCACAGACAAGTGCCCTTCTTTACCTGGACTCAAAGTTGTATATCAAGGAGCTGAAGGCGTCACTGAGCAGCTTTGCTACATCAACCAAAGGAGACCTCCTAGGTCTAGACCATACAAGCAGGGTATGCAAGGGTCATCCCATGTATATTACAACCCCAACCAAGCCACAGTTATACCTTCTTAGGGACCCCTTGCTCATCCTTCCTAGTCTACACCCCCTCCTTGGTCCTATGCATCTCAGTATCAATCCCAGCCAACAAGCCAGTCATTTCAACCTTATGTTCAGCCACAACATCAGTGGAATACCCGACACTAAGGGTGGAGGCCCCAATTCAACAATGTTCTAGCCCTATTGCCTCCAACACCTACCCAACCACAACTCCTACACTCTACTCCACCTAAGCAACCCCAGATGCTTGCCCAGCCAAATCTGAACCCAAACAGTAGGCAGGCTCAACAAGCATACAGTGGAGAGATATCATACCTAGCTTATGATGTATAAATCCAGGAGATCAACCTAAGATCTGGGAGAATTCTCCCTGATAACCAACCTCCCTCTCCACATAGGGAGGTTGAGGAAGAAAGAGAGGAAAGCCACCTTAAATTAAATCCACCCTTTCCTGAGAGATTAAACCAACCACTCTAGCCTACCCCAAAATAAAACTTCTAGGAAAATTGAAAAATCTATGTGTAAAGATCCCCCTTCTCCAGGCCATCAAAGATGTTCCCATTTACAACAAGTTGATTAAGGAGAAGTTCTTCAAGCATCTAGGAAGAAGAAAAAGGGATGCCCCTACCATTAATGTCATTGGGCAGTTGTCTGACTTAATGTTGGGGTAGGTAATATGTCCAAAATATTTAGACCCTGGAAGCCCTGTAGTAGATGTGCACATCAATGGCACCATTTTCCCACACACTCTAATTGATCTTGGGGCTGCTATTAATGTGATGACTAAGGACACCATGCTCAAGCTCAACCTCCAAGGGTCATTAAGGAAGACCACAACAGTTCTACAACTTACAAACCATTCCACAGTCACCCCTGAGGGAATTTTGGAGGATGTGATGGTCTCCATTGACCCCTGGGAGTACCCTACATATTTCCTAGTTCTCCAGCCTAAAGCTAAGCTTACTGGTTACCCTCTCATCCGTGGGAGGCTATGGTTGGCCACAAATGATGCTTACATTAGCTGTAGAGTTGGAATATGACCATCAAGAATGGACATATGTCCAAACAATTAGTCCTATACCCTCCTGCTCAACCTACCCTAGAGCATGATTTACCTTTATGGTTGGAGGAGGAGGAAGAGGATGAGGTTTATGCCCAACTTTATGCTTTTGAAACAACCATAGGAAGAGGACAACAAGATGAGGATGACTTAATTGAACACCTGCTCCAAATTCCAACTCCTAGTTCACTACCATTAGAAGAAGAAGTAAGGGAAACCTAGAACAATCATCCAATTGACTTATGCTAGGCCAATTCCAACTCACTTTGTGTCAAAACCATAGAATTTGGCCCATAGAAAACTTTGCAAATTAATCCATCTCTTTCTGCTTTAGAATAGGAAAATTTATGCAACATGTTGAGAGAGAACCTAGAAGCCTTCACTTTGAGTTATAAGGAAATGAGGGGAGTACACCCCTCAGTGTGTACTCACCACATATACATCAAAGAAGGTTGCAAGCCAATCAGGCAACCACAAAGGAGGATGAATCCAGCTCTTAAATACATAGTCAAAGAAGAACTACAAAAATTGCTAGATGTAGGGTTCATTTACCCTATCTCAGACAGTGAGTGGGTCTCTCCTTTAGTGTTAGTTCCCAAGAAAAATGGTAAGTGGAGGATTTGTGTTGATTATAGGGAGTTGAACAAAGCCACAAAGAAGGATCATTTCCCTCGACCATTCATTGACCAAGTGCTAGATGGCCTAGTAAGGAAGAAGTTTTTTTCATTCCTAGATGGATTCAGTGGGTACAACCAAATCCAAATCTACCCAGAAGACCAGGATAAGACCACATTCACCTATCCTTGGGGTACTTTTGCCTATAGGTTCCTTCCTTTTGGCCTATGCAATGCTTCTGCCACTTTCCAGAGAGAAGTCTTGAGTATTTTTGATGAATTAATACATGATGATGTGGAAATCTATATGGATGATTTTACACCTTATGGCTGTGAGTTCCAAGAAGCCCTGACTAACCTAGGCAAAGTATTACAGAAATGCATTGAAATGAATCTATCTCTCAGTATAGAAAAATGTGAATTCTTGATGACTGAAGGGATTGTGCTAGGTCATTCAATATCTCAACAAGGACTGCAGGTGGACCCAAACAAAATAGCAATCATCCAAAGGGTCCCACCTCCACAAAAGCAGAGAGATTTCAAGAGTTTCTTAGGGTTAGCTGGATACTACCGAAGGTTCATAAGGGACTTCAGCAAGTTGGCCTCTCCTTTGTTTGGGTTGTTGGCCAAAGATTCTGAGTTTATATGGTCAAAGAGATATCAAGAGGCCTTAGACATTCTAAATGGTAAGTTAACCACTGCACCAACCCTTAGAGGCCCAAACTGGGCCCTCCCTTTTCATATTCATGTTGATGTCTCACACAAAGACATAGGAGCAACCTTAGGTCAGGAAGAGGATAAATTTCCCTATGCCATCTATTTTATCAGTAAAAACCTGTCAAAGGCTGAGCTAAACTATACTATGACCAAAAGGGAACTCCTGGTTGTTGTGCATACGTTAAACAAATTTGGGCATTACATTACAGACTATCAAACATTTGTGCATACTGATCATGATGCAATCAAATATTTAATGAAAAAGCCAGATGTAAATGCTAGAATTATAAGATGGTTTCTTTTATTACAGCAGTTTGATCTAACTATTGTTGATAAGCCTAGTAAGGAAAATGGTGTTACTGACTTTCTATCTAGGATGAATCTGCCTGCAGGTGAAGAAGGAATGGTGGATGACTAGTTACCAGATGAGAATTTGTTTGCTATTTCAGTTCTCTCCCCATGGTTTGCTGATATAGAAAACTATCTAGTATCAGCACAGTTCCCACCAAACTTTCCATCCAAAGAAAGTAGCAAGATAGTCAGTAAAAGTGCCCCCTTAACCTAGATTGGGGAAAATCTATTCAAACATGGCCCAGATCAAATCTTGAGAAGGTGTGTAAGGGAAGAGGAGGTCTTTCACATCCTTCTAACCTGTCATGATTAGCCTTGTGGATGTCACTTTGCAACAAAGAGGACAACATTCAAAGTGTTGCAAGCAGGCTATTATTGGCCTACTCTTCATCAGGATGTGAAAAAGTTATTAGTCAGTGTGATCAGTGCCAAAGGATGGGAAAGCCTACTCCAAGAGATGAAATTCCCCTACAACCTCAAGTGACTTTCGAGCCATTTGACAAGTGGGGCATGGACTTCATTAGGCCTATCAACCCTCTTTCGAAGCAATAACAACACATCATTGTGTGCACTGACTATTTGACTAAGTGGGCTGAAACCAAGGCAATTAAGGCAACAACATAAGAGAAGGTGGTTGAGTTCCTAAGAGAGAATGTATTCTACAAATTTGGGTACCCTAGAGAGCTAGTCACAAACCAAGGAAGCCAATTTACCTCCAACATGATTGAAGAACTGCTTAGCCATCACAAAATCAAGCATAGGACCTCTACTCCTTATCATCGACAAGCTAATGGGCAAGTGGAGGTGACCAACAAGGCAATGGAGAACATCTTAACCAAGGTAGTGAGCAGCAGCAGGAAGGATTGGGCAGAGAGACTAGTTGAGGCCACCTGGGCCTATAATACAACATGGAAGACCACAACTGGATTTACACCCTATGAGTTTGTCTATGGGAAAAAGGCTTTGTTGTCCATTGAGTTTGAATATAACACATTGAGGATGGAAACCCAACAAGATTTGGATATCAGTCATGCATAGAAAGAAAGGTTGTTACATTTAAATGGCTTGGGATTCAAAATGCAGGCCCTCCTACATACAGAGATAGTTTAGCTTCAGAGGAAGATCTGGCATGACAAACATATCAAGGAGAAGCAATTTCAAGAGGGAGACTGGGCATTGTTATATGATTCAAGGTATAAAGACTTCAAGGGCAAGCTAAGGACAAGATGGCTCGGACCTTATGTGGTGGAAAGATGCCATGACAATGGTTCAGTGAAAATCAAAACTATTGATGAAGAAGCCATTCCATTGCTAGTTAATGGAAACAGAATGAAAATGTACAAGAGGCCTTTATGAAAACAAGAGTTCATTGACAGTGATGATGGTAGATCAAGTTCCAGCTCCTCCCTCATCAGGTCACTGAAAAAGTAAAAAGAATAAGGATTCAAGTGAAAACCTCCATGAGGCACTTGAGTCCCATATTTGGGTTGAAAACCTCATGAGGCGGCCCAAGGATGAGAAAAAAATGAAAAAGAGTAAGAAGATCCTTGGGTGAAAACCTTCCTTGAGGCGCCCAGGGCAGATGTCTAGGTTGAAAACCTCTCTGAGGTAGCCTAGGTGATTTTTTTTTAAATATAATAATAAAAAAGAAAAAAAATAATTGTTATTTGCAAGTGGGTGAAAAACACAAGCAAGGAGCAAAGATAAGATCCAAAGGGAACCTTGCCTCACATATATTCATCTCCTCCACTCCTTACCATGCATCCCTCCATCAATTCTATTGGTTTTCACTTCATTGCTTCAATTCAGGTGAAGATTGCGTTTTCTAAAAAAATCACCTCAACCATTACCATCATCCATGCACCCACATAAACTCCTATTCCCTCTATCCATTCAATACAACATCCTCACAGCACCAGCCAGCAACATGATCAAAAAATTCTAAGGGAGACACCAAACATTGCCAAGTGGAAATCTAGGAGATCCACAACAGCAGCAGCATCAAATCCAAGAGCTCCACAACAGCAGCAATGGCATCAGATATTTCGTCACAGACACCTGCAAAAGCTAATAAATCATCAGCAGACAGCAGAGGAGGAAGAATATTGACCATCAGCAGCACCTCTAATCATTGACAACTGCAGCATGGCATCAAGACCATAGGTAAGTATCCCACTCACTCACTCATATGCATCATCTGATCAAAAGTTGTAAAGGTTAAGAGGTAGTTGGTTTATAAGTGAAAAGGTGGCAAAAAGGAAATTATTTAATAAGTCAAAAGAGAATGAAAGAGTCGATAGATACAGTGTTGTTATGGCAACCATTTGAGAATGCTTGAATAATTAAGATTTTGGGTAGAAACACCAGTTCACCAAAGACTCAACATACCCTATTTCTTGATGCAATCACTCATAGACTCCAGCAACAAAGTAAAGGAAGGAAATTCCCAGCAGTTAGTTCACCATGGGTTGATCAGGATCCTCATTGAGGATGCCCTCCAAAACCTCAGGATCCCTATAAAATGGTCAGTCTTCAAAGACTTACCAGCAAAGGATGACATCAAAACCCTCATCTATGATGTTAGTCCTTCTGTCAGTGAGGAGGAGGCAAAACAAGAAGAAGATACATAGCTCGATGGGATGAGATGGATGAAGAAGAAACTAATACATAGGGATATGCTAAAACAAAATGAGGATGACGCTGAAACAGAGGAAGAAACTGATGGAGATGCGAAAGAACAACAAAAGGAAGAAGATAAGAAAAACAGAGAGGACAATTGCAGGAAAAGAAAAACCAACTAGCATATATGGCCAGCCTCTCCTTGGAGGCCATCCAGTGTAGGATGCCAGCTAAATCCTATGCTCTTTACCTCAGAGAACAATGGCTGCAATTTCAGATTAAAACACTAGCACAAAGGAGCACCATGCCATTTCAGGACTACAGACAGTTTATTGATCTTTGTGATCAAAGTGCACTAAAGGATGGGGCCAAAATGGCTGAGTTTTACTTGCATAACATGGCCCTCACAGACATGAATATTTGGGATCCTAATGCAGAGCTAGGAGATCTACAATTAATGGCTTTGGCATCATCGATGAACCATGAGAAGTCAAGGGCTGCAGAGATGAAAAGAATATTGGCTAGAGAGCAAAATAAACCTCTTTTTATCAAAGTTGAACAATCAAATCCCATGGCCCTAATCAACACCCATAATCTAATTGCAAATGATCCTCAGCTGGCACTTAGATATCTTGTTTCCCAAGAGCAAGCAATTTCACATTTTGAGGATATGTTTAGGCTGCTAAGATGATAATATACATGCATGCTAAAGGAGATGGAACACACTACCACACAGCTTGAAGATCAAAGAATATCACAACCCTCAAAGGTTGAGAAAAGAACTCAACAAGACACCTATGTATGAGCAATCAAAGCAAAGGTTGAAGGTCAATTGGATAGGCCTAAAACTTAGTCGACCACTACTCTTAGGGATGCTAGAAGGGAGAAAAGAAGAAGAGGAAAAGAGGCAGTGGGAGGAAGTAGAAAGGAAAGCAGGCTTCTATGAACAAGAAGAAGAGACCACAACAGAAGCATGGGATGTCAGAGAGGCTACCAGAGCCATGAAGGACATGGACATTGACTAAGTTGCTCAAAGGATGAGCAACACTTTTAGTAGGGGGGTGATGATGAGCCTCATCATTGAGTAATTATATGGGCCTTAATTGGCCTCAATTCACCTCCTAGCTTAGTCAAACCCACTATTCTCACAAATTAATGCATACTTTTGATTATATTTTGTTTATGAGATGAGTTAGAGTTGGATATTTGGCTTTGTGCTCTAATGTGCATGTAATGCAGGAATAAAGGATGAATGCAAGGAACTATGGAAAAGATAAAGGATAAAAGGATAAATGCAAGGAACTATGGCAAAGAACTTGGTCAAAACTTGAATCGGGCAAGGGAGAGAAACTATAGGAGGTAAATCCTCCTCATTTACTACCCCTCCATTCTAATATTCCTCCATCAACTCGAAGTGCAAACAGCCATCACTTTGAAGACTAGAAGACAGTTGAGCAAGTGAAAAGGACAGAAACCAGTTTATCAAATGTATAAGTAGAGAGGCTTAAGACCTCATTAGGATTCGGACTTCTATTATAAAACTCTGTTTTATTTCTGAGCTTCAAAGACTTGTGACAGTTTGCTCTATAATCCATGGTTTCTACAATAAGAATGGGTTCTGTTTAAGCCAGCTCTGAGTTAACTCCGAGGGCTGAAGCTCAAGGGTTAGGGCCCGACCCAAGCAGCTAAAGCTCCTCTTTACTATACATGTATGCTAACATAGAGTTCTGTTTTGTTTGTTTTCTTAAGTAGTTTCATGGTTTTTTGTTCATTTGCTTAAGTAGCCTTATGGTTTTCACTGTTTATTTGCTTAAGTAGTTGCATTTTCATTACAACAATATAGCGTAGATCAAGCGTGGCTTTCCTATTCATCTGCTTCAGTAGCTGCATTTGTTGTAGTTTACTTTCATTTATGCCTTCTTTTAGTTCACAGGCTAGGTAGAGGAAAAAGATCACTATCAGGTTGTGCAGGTGTCTTGGCCTCATCTCCTCCCTCTAAGACCATGACTTGAGGAATGGACCCTTTAGAAGCCCCAAAAACACAGGTCTCTGGTTCTCACATGGGCTATGGATTTCGCTATTTAATGCAGTTATTTGTTCACCCGCACTTGTTTTCTCTGTCATTTTCATTTGAAACCGCCTCCAGAACGTTCCTCATGCATCACTTCCTCGCCATCCGATCACCAACAAACCTTCACAATCACTGTCTGATTCACTATTTTCTCCAACTGCTGCCTCACATGGCATCCACCACTTACTTTATGAACTTTAAGTCCCCACCGTCGATCTGCCTCGCTTGATCTGACAGTGATCGCATCACCCGATCACTTTAGGCACTTTAAACACCCACTGTCGATCTACCTTGCCTAATCCGACAACTATCGCTTCACCCAATTGCCAACTAGCTTGGCTGATCTCCACTGTTGATTAGCACCACCTAATCCAACAGCTACCACGCAATCTCGCGCGAATTATTGCACGAACATTATCCGCCTGAGAGCATGCGAGAAAAGTGGTTTTCTCGTGCTACGTGTCACACAGTAAGGCTAATCACGTGAAATTTCCAAATACTGCTTACAGCCTAAAGGGCACACGAGAAACTACTTACCACCTTAGAAACCCGCTCCCTCATTTCCGCACATTTCTTTTCCCCGCGATATGATCTTCGTCGTCCATCTCTTGACTTCACCCGCACGATAAGATCTTAGCCATTCATCGCTCCTGTTAGCCTCGTCCGTCCATCTCTTGAATTCACCCGCACAATTAGATCTCAGCCATTCATCTCCTATTAACCTCGTTAAACCATCCACTCACCTAATCCCTTGCAACACGATCTTCGTTGTTCATCTACTTTGTTCCCTTGTTCGTTCATCCTGTTAGTTAACCCTGTTCGCCCATATATCTACATAACCTCTTGCAATCTAATTTCCTTCGTTCATTTTCCTTTCACCCGATTGTTCCAATGGTTCTTATGCACTGTTGCTCCCTCATGTCCTCCTTTCACTGATTTCGACCTCCAGAAGCAACAAAGAGAGAAGGTGAGAAAGGAAGGGAGAAGACGAAAATTTCGAATTGCTTTTTTTGCTTGAAACCTAATTTAGCATAAGTTTCTTTGTTACACCTTAGTCTAGTTTTGATGCTCTTTACTTCTACAACTTAGATAATTAGCATTAGGTTAGTGTTAATTTAGCAATTCTGCTTAACATAGTTGTTTAATTGGTTAGTTAGGTTATGGTGTAAGTTTAGCATTTCATACTATTTTCTTAATTACTATAGTAGAGTAGCTCTCTCTTAGAATAGGTTTGATATCCTTCTATTAAATAATTAAGCTTCTTCTGACCCTATAGAAGTTTAGCTTGGAACCCCTGGGGTCTCTTGCCAGACAAATAGTGACAACAGGCAGGACCTTCACTTCTACTTATGCATATAGCATTGTCACCTCCAAGTTTGTACGAACCCCAAGTTGATAAGTAAAGTTGGTATCCCTAGGAGTTGCAACATTATTGTTGCAATACCTAGGCTCATCACCTGTCTACATGGTGGCCTCCAAAGTTGATATCTCCGCCACTATTTATTTCTTCATCTCTGTCACGGTGGATCCTGCAAACTACTATGTTCCCTACCTAGCCTCTTGCAAGTCCTTCTCCATTCGATCATTCTCTTCTATCAAGAACTTGACCGTTGAAATTGTGGCTTCTGCATTAGCCTTAAAATCCTCAACCATGGAAATTAGATGTCTTCTAACATCTGGTACAATCACCATTTCTTATGTGTGCGCACATGATGTATGATCATTCGGAAGCTGCCTTCTTCGTTCTTGTACAATCCTTTGTTGTGACTTATCAAATGCCTGATTACACACATCCATCTCTGGATCATCATCAAGGAGAACAACTTCTCCTTGCTCGCTTGGGATTGGTTGTGATTCTGGAGGTGGCAGAAACTGTGGCATAACCTTGGATGCTCTCAGCATGAGATCAGTGTCTTGGTCCTACAGCTTTTGTTCCATCTCCATGTATTTCACCTCAACTACTTGCTCAACTTGCTGAGAAAGTTCCAAACCTGCACCTGCTCACCCTCTTCTTCATCTATTGGCTTCTCTATTTCTTCAACCTGTATTTGCGCGATTTTCTCTATCAGTGCACCTTGTCCTTCTTCTTGTACCTGTTTATGCCTTTCTTCCCTTTCTCTCATCTTGAGCTCCCATCCTGCTTTCAACTTCTTCTCCATCTCATGCAATCTTCTCTCTTTATCTTCCAACGTTCGCTTCTCTCTCTTCTTCCGCTCTACTCTCCTTTCGCATTGTCGCATTTTTTCCTCTGTCTCCAAAGCTACTCTCTCAACAAGTGGGTCTTCTTTGAACTTGTAGCTTTGCTCAGCCTCTACGCTCTCGAAAATCTTCCTCTTACCTTTGTCTTGCGTCAGTTTGTTTCTCACTATTGCTGTTGCTTCCTATGGTGCTACTACTAGTAGTGCTACTTTCCATTATACTACTATGTTAACCGATTCATTAAGCCTAGAGGAGTTATAGCAATACATGCCTTGTGGATCCATGGGTAGTACACCTTCGCACATTCATTCTTACATATGTAGTGGGGATCATACATATTGAAACTCTTGGTGTCGAACCCAAACTTCTTCAAGTCTTCGTCCCCGACATCTACATCTTTCAAGGTACGGATCTCGTATAACTCAATCTGCAAAGGAAGAGTAGGTCACGGTGCCTTCTTCCTCCTGTGTAGTCCTATTGATAACCCTGTGGAGATGTGGTATGCAACCTCTTACATGACCAGCTTGTCTATGGAAAACCTTGGTAGCTCATGCAAAGGCTTCTTTGCGTCGAACATCCTGATGAAGGTGCATTGGTTGAGGCATACCAATCTGCAATGTTTAAAAATGCCTACATCGCTTCCTGGGACATGCAAGGTGGATCCTGTTCAAATATCATCCTATACAGTGGGGCGATGAAGTGGTCAAACAACCTCGCCATGACTCCTCGGTAGCTGCACTCAGAGAGAAACTTGCAATAGATGTTCACAACATTCTCTAATGGTGACCATGTCCAACCATTTCTACGGAACTATTTTTGGGCACAGATTGCATCAAGCAAGTATGTGAACATATAGAATATTTCTTTTCCATCTTTAGGTGGATTCCGAGCTTTTGACACATGCACTTTCATCTGAAGATCCAACATGTCTGACCAGTTGAAAGGCCTTCCTTCATTTTCCAACTGATCTATATAACAACCCAACTCTGCAGGAAGGTCTCTGTGCTCTCTTGACCCTACAAGCGACATGCAAAGATGACTAGGAGGTAGTAAGCCTTCTTGAGTGACTTCATCTTGTAGACCTGGTTGGGTGTCGTCCTGAACTTCGATGGCTCTTTTACCCAACACTTCATGATATCTCTAGTGTTTACATTGTTGTTGGGAGTGAAGAAAAGTGCATCCATGTAGTTCACCGACTGCAGAAAGTGATACATCTAATGGTAGTTTTCCGACCTAAAGGTGGCAATTTGTATCCCATTGGTATTTCTCAATGTCATCGTCTCGAGATCGGTATGTGAGACAACCCAGTGAATGATATCTGCACACGAGAAGGCGGGGTACTTGCATGCAACCATGTACAAGCCTGACTTGTGAATGTTGACATAAACTTGTCAATTTTCATATCTTCCTTGAAACTGCTTGCAAATATGTCCTTTGTTTCTTGTCAAGTGATCTTCATGTCCTTCTCTATGAAAAAATAAGTGTCTGCATAGATGGGCAAGTTTATTGGCACCTGTTCAACCAGGTCTCCAGTGTTTCTCTCTACAGTGTCCTTTGATCGAACTCTCTTTAAAACCATGATGCCTGTACTGCTGAGAGACTGCTCAACAACTGATGTACCTGGATACAAGGTGGACACTCAAGCAAATGTCATCTCAAAACACAAAGCACTTCAAGGATCGATCATGCAATAAACTGGGTGATTATTGGGCAAGATTGCGTAGCAGTGACTCTTAGAGGCTGGGAGACTGTCAGCTAGAACTACATATTGTGCAGTCCCAACTACCACAGAGACTTGTTGTTGACTGTAAATACGCAGAGCGTAGTCTAGTTGGGTTGACTATGGAGTGGAACTACACAATGTGTAGTTCAATCTAGCTTGATTGTTGGGTGGGACTACACATTGCGCAATCCCAGTGGGCAAGACTAGGCACTGTCTCCCAGAACTACGCAAAGCACAACTGGAGGCCAATGACAGGTAGCTTCTATGCAATTCCTAGAGCCAAGGCAGAGCCTTGAGATCTAAGAATGCGCAGTGCATGCTGGGAGAAGTAAGATCTGAGCCAGAGCAGCCCATATCTAACCAAGGGAAACTTGAAAATGAGTAGCTCTGAATGCATGAGTGAAGGTGGGTGCAGATAGGAGTGAATGACCATGCATACAATAAAACGAATGCAAGAACCAATCAAACAGACGAACAATGAAGCTGGTGCTGAGAGTCACCAAAACGACGACCATTAGTGCAAAAACAATGTTATGCATGTGACGCTTAAGAAAGACAATGCAAAACTTGAAACAATACTTCTACAAGTTAAAAAAAAACTAAAATGCCAAAGTTTGTTCAATAAAACATGAAAAACAACACTCACACAAGCCAAGATAACAAAAGTGATAGAAAAAGAAGCAAAAGACTTGAAAAGAAAAACTTACCCGGAAAAGTTGTGTCGACTGTGTCGAAGGTTCCTAGATGCCTCAGGAATGCTAGAGCTCCAAGATCAAATGTGTAGAATGAGCTTTGGGGCATCCATTAAATATATTTGGTAGATTCAGGGTTTATGACGCGCATGCCAAAAATCTAGGAAAAAGCGACAAGTGGCGGGAAGTTTCTAAAATCAACTTGAGTGTAACTCTCAGTGC
Source organism: Pinus tabuliformis (assembly GCA_031772625.1). Classification (NCBI taxonomy): domain Eukaryota; kingdom Viridiplantae; phylum Streptophyta; class Pinopsida; order Pinales; family Pinaceae; genus Pinus; species Pinus tabuliformis. The sequence goes on along the minus strand of CM062813.1, from coordinate 674,374,532 downwards.
TAAAAATAGATCCCTATTTTTTAGGGATGTTTTTTTGCTTTTTTCTTTTTCAGTAAAGGCTAGCATGCATGCATGGAGAAACTGTACAGTTCTGGAGGGAACTGGGCAACTTGTCCGCACATGCATCAGGTAGCAGCTGATGGAATACTTCTGTGCAATTCCTAGGTTGAGTGGCTCTAGCTGCCTCTCATGCTCTACGCAGTTTCCCAGCTAAAGACAAGCTGTCATCTGGGTCTGCGCAATTTTTGAGTCGAAGCTCACTGTCGCGATGTTCTACGCAATTCTGGAGAGGAAGGCCAACTGTCGGGCTACTCTGTGCAATTCTTGAGAGCAAGGCAGGCTACCAGGTTGCTTTGCGCAATTCCTGAGAGAAAGGAAAGCTGCTCTCTAGGACTGCGCAATTTTCCAAGACAACACAAGAATTGGATGTAAACCAAGTCATAGGGTCAGCTTGTGGTTAGTCAACAAAGAAAGTAAGCGAACACAAGCTGCAAAGTGAAAGATAAACTTGAATGAAACACAAGTACCTGAGCAGTGCAAGACAAGCTGCTAAGATTTTGAGGAGGGAGGCTCCAAAACAAAGAAAAAGCAAAATTTTGGAGTGATGTTGTAGCTGCTACAACAAAGTCATAGGGCCTATTCAAAATGATGAAAATTATTTATAATAATGCACAATTACTTTATTAAAAATTATCTAATTAAAACATTAGTCGTTAAAATCAATACTATTCTTAATAAATTGACCTTTACTAAATGTTATTATTTTGTGAAGTTAGTTGGAAAAAAGCTCTTCCTCTACATTGAATCCACCCAGGTTTCCTTCATATATGAAGTCCCAGGTTTCCTTCATATATAAAGTTTAAGTGACCCTTACTTCATATATAAAGTTTTACTGAATCACTTATTTGAATAAAATGTGACCTTATCAAGTTTCCTGTACACTTTGAATATACAATTGTTTGTTGATTTATGAACCTTTTACATGACAACAAACTCGCCGATGAAACTTAGTAACACCCCGGCCCATGACGTCACACCTGACACTTTTATCGAACATTCAAACTAAGCTTACATTGCAAGTTACCTCTCTGTCAAAACACGCAAAAAGAAAAGGGACGGGAAAATCTATTAATACGCGATCATAACAAGGGCACGTCTCAAAGGTCCCTTCATAACATCTACGCAACCCAACCTAGAATGGAAGAGACGCCACGTCATACATGGGGAGGCCAATGATATATTTTACACCGAATTAGTTTCCATAATGGGGTCTAACACTGAGGAGGTTTGGTACCCACAAATATTATGGTCAAATCGTAGAAAACACTATATACGTCTGAAAACGGTTTCCATCACGATTTTTTAAACCGAAACAAAATCACAATTTTTGGACTTTAATTGACATCGGGATTCGGTCACGGTGTGGGATCGCTCACATGACTTGGAAGCTGGGCAGCCCAGAGCGAACCACGTAGACTCATTTCCCGCAGACTCTTTATAAGGTCGTCAGAGACGTGGTGAAGCTCACTGAAGGAAAAAACATTACATTCCATACTGTATTGAATTGTGAAGAATGGGCGTTGAGGTCGAGACAAGGATAGCCGAGGGATGGGTGAGGAGCGCCGTTGTTGGGGCCAGAGCTTCTGGAATAGTCAGTGTTGCCATGATAAGGTCTAATGGCCAACTCTTTGCAGTCAAATCCACGAATGATTTTAGTTTGGCATTGGATAATGAGTACCAGCTTTTGCGGCGTCTGGATTCTCCATACATTGTACGATTCCTTGGGCGCAGTTACAACGTTAAGAACAGTGCAGAGGTGCACAATTTGTTCATGGAGTACATGCTGGGTGGCTGCATATCAGATTTGGTAACTAATTTTGGAGGGTGGTTGGATGAATCCGTGATCGCGGGTTATACTCGTGACATCCTGCATGGAATCCATTGCCTCCATAGGCAGGGGATTTTGCACTGCGATATCAAGGGGAAGAATGTTCTTGTGGGTGAAAATGGTGTGAACCTTGCTAACTTTGCCTCCACCAAGAGGAATGGGGATGAGTTTAAGGGCCTGGAGGACAGGAATTTGAGGGGGGACCTTCTGTGGATGGCTCCAGAGGTGGTGAACCAGGTGGAACAAGGACCTGCTTCTGACATTTGGTCTCTAGCCTTCACTTTATTGGAGATGGCCACTGGCAGATATCCATGGAGCCAAGTTTCCAATCCCCTAGCCGCAACGTATCAGATTGGATGCACAGAGGAGCTGCCGGAGTTACCAGCATCGCTTTCACTTCAGATCAAGGATTTCTTAGAGAAATGCTTTCGGAGAGATCCCAAGAAGAGGTGGACCAGTGCAGAGCTGTTGAACCATCCTTTCCTAAATGACAACTGTTGTACCCCGAAGAAAGTGGAGGTTATCACTGAACCAGGGTCCCCAACAAGTAATTTGGATTTTGGGAATCAAGTATGAGATTCCTTCTCTTATCAGTCTACTGCCATACTTTCACCCACAATCCCAAGCCCAATAGGGCAATGCAATGCAGACTTGAATGGATCAATTAAGCAATGCCTAGGGCCTTCTCCTAGGGACAGAGTAATGGCATTGGCAGCAGGTTGTAAATTTGAAGATGTTGGAGCTAATTGGTCTGCATACCCCACTGGTCAGTGGATTATTGTGAGATATTCTAGAAGCAAGTCTCCAAATTCATATCTTCTGTCAAATTCCGACAGTCGTAGAGGCTCCTTCAGCCAAGATCTTTCTTCAAGCTCAGAAGCCGGCAATTCTTTGCAATTCCAAAGAATTGCAGCCAAGAGGAAGCAAAAAAGATGAATTCTCAGATTCCTATGCCTATGCAACACAGGCTCAACATGATTCATCTTCCAGTGCTTGTATTGAGAGTCTCCAAGGGAACTTGCCTTCTATATTAGATGAAGCTTGGGAGTTGTATGGAAATTCATCTCTGAGCATCCATAGTAGTGATCCTGGCATCCATAACACATTGAGACTAAGAGAGCCATTTTATGTCTTTGATGATAAGTGCTCCTCTATCACTGAGGCAATAGCAGTTTGTTGCAATTGTTCTAGTAGCATCTACATTACCCAATTTTGCCATACAATCATGACAAAGGCACAATTGTACATTAGCTCCCTGGCAATTTTTTGTTGTTGTAAATTTGAATCAAAATTATTTGCAATTGATTTTATTTTGTCGCATAAATGATTTCTTGATTGGAGATTTAAGTTGCATTAGTATGTGATTTCCTAAAATCAACTTGCCCTGTTGGGCACATACCCAAACAGAGATCATGAAGCACTAACAGATCATGATAATTGATTTTGATTTGAAACTTGACTAAAACATAATCTCAAACTCAATAACCACAACCTTCTCACTGTAAGTTCCTCACTCACTGAAGGAACATATCAATTATTTATTTTATTCTTCATTTATAGAATTTTCATCATAATCACAATTTGCATTCATGCATTTAAAGTCAATTTTGTAATAAATTCCTACTTCAAAATGCAAACTAACTACAGATATTTTTGATGACAAGTTTGTGTGCGAAATAGTTGGGTTAGCCATGCAATTTGATTGGATGCAAGCTTGTTCTCCATGGTTAGTTAGAGTGTCACCCTTCAATGATAGAACTTTTCAAGAGGACATCAAAAAGTAACGATGATAATGACCAAAGATATGATCCTACAACAAGTTAACAACTATGTAGGTAATATGAACATGGTGTAAAATGGCTAATACAAATCACCTTGAGGAAGGAGCCACCTATTTAAGAGGGCTTGGTGGATAATTATAATACATAAGGAGATTGGTTGGTCACATCCCATGCTCAAGTTATATTTCATACTTGTGAAAAGGGGAGTTAGAGTTATCTTCATCATGTCAACTCCCTCACAACTTACTAATAACATTATTGTTTAAGAGTCTAGATGTTGAATATGGATATCGGGGCAAGCTAAGATGCTTGGAGAAGCATACAAAATGAGGGGAGGTGGTGGATCTTCACATGTATAATGAGAGAGAGGAAAGGACTATAATTGTGCTTTTTGATAGTTTGTGGAAATTGCATGCTATAAATGGGCCACATTCAAAAATAAGGTCATTGTGGTGTTTATGTCCATGATTTTCCAACCAATAATGAGAATCACTTAAACCCATAAAAAAATTTACATTTTTAAACAACCATAATCATTATAACAAAATATATTCGACTTCCAAAAAAACCCTAATATACCATGAATATATGCTTAAATACAATGTTAAAAGTTCAATATAATACCTCAACATAGATTAATTAAATTGATAAAAAACATACCAACAAACTCATATCAATCCTTAAACACATTAACATACATTGAATGCATAACTTATCATCATAGCATTGGGTATTTTCTCCCTTTGTGTTTTCTATTCAATATATATTTCAATAACTTTTTACTTGGTTCTTATGGTTAAAGATCCTCATTTTGCCTTTTATTGTTAGTTTTTACATTCTTTACCCAATGCTAACTTACATTAATGATGGCTAAACTTCTAAGGGGTTATTAACTATTATAAATAACATTTAAAAATGGTGTTAATGATGTTTAAGATTGATTTTATTGAGTTTAAATTTTCTTTGCTACTTAGATTTACCTCCCAGGAAAAAGGGTTACACAAATCCCCCACGCCCTTCGCAAATGGTGTTTTTTTTTGGGGTCCAATGTGAATGGCCTTAAGCGATTATGTGAGATGGTACTTACATTATGTGAGTTTGTACCATGATTTAGTTTTACATTGGCCAGTTGAAGGAAGGAGGGAGTTATCCCCTTATGCCTTTGAAAACATGTGAATGCAATGTGTAGATTACTATGGAACAATTATTAATGACCATAATATTTCCTATGATGTATTTATTTTTTATGGAATGGATTTTATCATGTTTTGGTCTTGAGGTTGCTGGAGTTGATGTTATAATTTTTTGAGACATTTTGTGTAACCATGCATAGGTTGATGATGAAAAAAGAAGTCTGTAAAATGAAGAATCATTTCTTTATGTTTATAATGACTTTGATGACCATGGAGTCATATTAGTAATTAATGTATAATTTGTTAGATGCATAAGCTTAGTGACATTAATCTTAAACTCTAAAGTTCCCCTCAAAGAAGAGACCAAGACATCCATCTAAGAGATTCTAGAAAATTGATGAGTCAAAATAATTAATGAGATTTTAAAGTAGATTTATTGTATTCAACAAATATATATGCTTGTGGTGATTTGATTATGCCACTTATGCTTGATTGTCAATGTTTTTGAAATGTGTTATGTGGCAAATTGTGAAATAATAGCTCTAATTGACTTGAGATTTTGATCTTGAGATTACAAGTTGATTGGTTTAATGCCAAACTATACCATAGTAATGAAGATGAAGGTTTATTTTCCATTATTGTCTTACATTATTGAATTTTGATTTAGATACTACCACCATAAATGAAATTTTATAACTTTGAGATTGGCATTGAAGGTACATTACATATTTGATTGATTATAATATTACCATATTCATATAAAGTTTTCATGAATTGATTATAACATCAAACCATTTAGATAAATTCAATGGTTAATTAAACGAATTGTGTCTATTATCTTCAAATTCAAGGTCAATATAAGAAATTAGATGTTGGGTTACTCTTGGCATAATCATATAGTAGTTAGGATACCTTTGATACAATCAATGATTGATTTACAATTCATTATTTATGGACCCATGGTATTGAGTAATGCATGGTGTTTACTCATGACATTTAATATGATGAAGCCTACTTAATAGCTTGGTATACTCCATTATAAGACGCCTCACAGAATAGGAATCAAGGGTTTGCATATGAGCTCAGACAGGCCTACGTGGCTAGAGTAGTTCTAGGGTCTATAGTGTAGGCTTAAATCTCACTATTAAACACTTATTGAGAACATAAAACTTATGCAATGTATTGCATCCATTTAGTTATTGAATAACAATTTGAGTGTGATTTAGAGTGTTGGGTCTCTTGAAGGGGTTTCCCTAAGAAAATGTTTTGTTAATGGTTTGTGTTTCATTTGTCTGCTATTGTTATGTTTATTTAATTTTTGCACATTCTTTTCTCTTGAATTAGTATAGGAAGCATACTTTTCACTATTACTTCCTTCCATTTAATATTATAATGTGATAATCTCATAACCAAGGTGTCACAGACAAGGTACTTTTATTTAATCTTGGTTTGAGTGGGAGCTTGTATAGAATGAAAACTTGTTGCATGAAACTAGTAAGACAACAAGACTTGAAATATAGAGTGAGCTTGAAGCAAGGAAAATTTTAAGGATGGAAACTTATCTTAAAGTGCAGAAACCTCGATGAATCTTATTATTCCTAATATGCAAACTATAAAATGTTTGGTGATATTTTTCTTTAAATATTCAAATTTCTAGTGATTTTATGTAGGTTCTATAAATTTTTGATGAATTTTAAGGAAAAATAATTTTATCCTATAAAATTTAGGTGAATCATGTTTAGAAAACTTGGAAATTAGTGAATATTATTTTGAATAAATCATGGGAAAATAACCATCTATAAAATTTATCCCCTAATATTTTCCCTAGCTTGAAGCATATGGCTTTGCATTAGAACATACATGGAGAAGCCTAGATTTTTGGATGGATGAATAGATCTACCATTTGGATGTTGAGAGTTACCGAGTGTTTGATTTTGGCTCATTATATGCTTCTTACATTATTTACTCATGCATACATGTAAGATAAGTACCTAGTTGAAAAATACGCAATCAGTGTAATTATATTTTGAGTAGGAGGGATGCTAACAGTGAAAGAGGTTAATGTTTCATTGCATCACATGGCGAGACATAAAATTGTAAATATTTTTATGGAACTATATTTTATCACATATGTAAATGATAATATGGTTGTAAGACCTACATTTAGGAGTGTGTACCCTATTGTAAAGTTTAGATATAGACTTACGTCATTGGGGAACATGTTGTATCCCAAGAAACCTAGTTAATTAACTTTGAGGAAGGTAGATGTTTATCCCAAGTGAAGTTTAAAGAAGGGAAAGAGGGGACTGTTGCCATGTTAATCTTGACTTAGTCATAAAGTAGTTAAGATAACCTATTTAATCATTGACAAGTTTTCTATTGGTGGCTTACGATCCCATGGTATTTTCCTAGGGTATTACATATGATTTGGGTACTCCATTGTAATATGCCTTATGATATAGGCATTATGGGCTAGTATATTGGATTGTATAGCCTTTGGGTGGCTAGTGTATTCTTGGAGTGCATAGTGTAGGCATAAATCTCACTACTCATCACTCTTATTGAAATAGAAAAGACTCTATAGTATATTATAACCATTTATTTGTTGAATAATACATTGAACATACATTAATGTATGGGATTTTTTTAAGAAGGAAATTTCCTTGGAAATCATTGTCTAATGGTTATATGTTTCCTTTTTGTTTATTATTGCAACTATGTTAATCTATCTTTTGCATATTCACTCTCATTGATTAGTGTAGAAAGCATAACAAGCACACCTATACTTCCTTTCATTTGGTATAAAAGCCTAATCACCTTGGATCCAAGGTGTTATTCAAAATTATTTTAGATATAATCTTGGTTTGAGTGGGAGCTTGTGCTTAATGAAAAATTGTTACATGAAAATGGTAACCACAGAAAGACTTGAAAATGTAGAGTGAATTTGAAGCATTTGGCTTTGATCTAGAACATGGATAGAGAAGCATGAATTTGTGAGTATATGGATAAATCAACCGAAAACCATTGGGACGTAGGGACCTATTAAGTGATTGATTTCACTCATTTTATTTGGAGTAGAAAGGGATGCAAGTAAAGAAGTAATTATATGCTCCATGCATTATTTGCTCATGTATATAGGTAATATAAGTACTTGTATGAAAATGTTGTCGTGATGACAAACACCCTCCAAAAGTTTACCTACACTTGAATTTTGTAGTCTATTGTGGTTCTTGCGATTGGTCATTCCATGGTCACTTCTTGATCGGTTGAAGTCACTTGCTCACACATGCCCCAGTTTGCAACAAGTTCATGAGTGCATTATTTTACGCAAGCTTGAACAAGAATAACACATTCCATCAAGAAAATGTTTGTGCAATATTCAACCCATGTCGACAGTTAGTGTGCACTGTTATTGACAGTTCCTCACTTTTGGTTGCGTTCATACTTCTATTTTGGTGAGTTTTTCAAACTGTCACTTTTGCGCACCTTCGCTCTCGCAACTGTGATTTTCATGCTTTCGACTATCTCTTTTGCTTGTTTTCACTTTAATTGTGTCCTTTTCATGTTATCTTCACTCTGGCATGTGTCGCTTTCATTGTTGTTCATGTATCGCAAGTGTCATTCACCCTTTTCTCTTCAAATAGTTTATGTCGTCCTTTGGCATATGGAGTGACGCACAGTGCACGAAAACTACTTTTGGTGTGTTTCATGGGGTAATATTTGTGTTAATTATTTGTACTTACTATGTAAACATGTGTCGCACTCATTCCCAAATTTTCAAGCAATGTCACACAAGTGTCATCGCAATCGTCGCAAAGTGTATGTTTTATGTCACACTTGTCGTAAGTTGTCATAAAGTTGTCGCACTTAGGGAAGTATGTTGTTCACGTGTTCTAGATGATATATGTTGTGTCATCAAGTGTTCTAAGTGTGTGATCACAATTAAGTCTTGTCACTATTCACATCAGTTGCACAAATCCCACACTTCGTCATACTTGGAAAACTTCCCGACCAGACAACCTAGCCTCATCCAGCCCTCATGAACTGCACATTGCATAGTATCAACCCTGAAGATATAACCCTCCAAGCTTGAACTGTGCATTGTGCAGTCTCAAGGCTCAAGCCTGACCCTTGACTACCTGAGCTGTTTAATTACGTAGTCACTGAGCCTCTCCCTCAGCCTGCCACCTCGTTCTGGCTCAGTAAGTGGGTCATCATGCAACATCTTAGATTAGGGGTCCATTGGACTGATGTCATATTTTCATGAGTGGATTGCAGATGCAGGTACTCTATCATGATGTGGCAAGATGATGAAGAAGGGGATGGAGAAGGTGGACATGTTAGAAGAAAACTAAGGATATGAGGAGATAAGATGATCATTAGGCAAGAATATGAAGGAACACTGGATTATAACATAAGATGGAAGATCAAGACCACATTGAAGACTCCTTATCTTCAAGTCACAAGGAGGAGGGAGAAGGAGAACATGCACCATGTTTTCAAGAAGACACGAAGAAACAACAAAATGTGACTTAACATTGCCATGTCATCATGTAGTCCATGTCATCAGTGTCATGAGCCATCATGTGCCACATTATTAATGAATTATGTAATTCTATATCGAAAAATGTAATGTAAAGTGGAAGTCCAAGAGTCATCTATGTAATGTGAAGATTCATGTAGGAAGTTGAAAGGTCATGAGAAGTCAAATTGTCATGAGGGTAGTCCAAGAGTCATAAGGGAGGTGAAGGATCACTCCATTTGTTATATATACACCCTCATTATTCATGCAAAGGACTTTTCACCTTGGCTCCTCCTACTAGGCATTAGAGAGGAAGATAGTTTGTTTGGAGGAGAAAGTGACTACTCTAAGGCTTCACTATTGGGGCTAGTGGTGTTCATTGTCTTGATGTATCTTGGAACTTTTACTTAATTCAGAAACTCGTTGATCCAACATGCTTTCATGCATATGTCGTGAATATTGTAAGACTATTCTTTAAATGTTTGTGATGTATGTTGTTTTCATCTGTACTAAGGAAATTGAAATATTTCGGTGCCTTTGGTACTTATCTTGTTGAAGATGTATAGTATTTCCTTTAACAATCATTACTTCCTTTGTGAACTATTTTACTGGTTGATCAATGGTTCATTCATATGTATATGCTCGTGTGCCTTATCTATATTAGTACTATTACCTGTCTTTAAAGGGCTCACTTTTCTCTTTCTTTCGATATGACCTTGATATTATCCGCAGTTGAACATTTCACAAGTCATACTCACTTGTTGATCTGAGATTACCTGTGCATTACTCTCGCGTGATGAAATTTGTATCAAAAGAAAATCTATAAGAATATATGGCAGTTGGGTTGATATTCTAGATGGGGCTCCTACTCCAAATGGTGCGAGGTTTAATTAAGACTTCACATATGGGAGACCTCCTTGGTTGATAGATTTCCAGCACCCTCAACAGAAAAGTAATTGGTCCAATGTAAGTGTATTTGAAGTTGGAGAGATGCTAGTAATGAATAGGATGATGTTTCATAGCATCAAATGCTCGAGCATATAATTGTAAGTATTTTTATGGAGTTGGATTTCATTACATATGAAAATGGGAATATGGTTGTAAGACCTATTTAGGAATGTGTACCCTTGGTTTGATGGTTCAGCGATGTAAAGTCCAAATGTAGATTAGGTTACAAGGGAACATGTTTTATTCTTGATACCTTGAAAATAAACATTTAGAGAGGTATGTATTTTCCACAAGTCAAGTTTAAAAGGGGGAATGTTTCATTAAATCTTAATTTGGTTATAAAGTAGTTAGATTAACTTTGATAAAGTTAATGATGTGTTTAAAATTTATGGGTTATGAGCCAATGGCACTAGGTAACCCATGGTATTTTCCCATGACATTTCATATGATGAAGCTTATTTAGTGGTTTTTGATACACTGTTGTTGAATGCCTCATGGAATATGGTTCAAGATTCAGAATGTTGGCTCATAAAGATCTACATGGTCATCATAGTCCTATAGTGCATAGTATGCCTTAAGCCTAATATTGATCAATTTTCTAAGAGCATAGAGACTATAATATATTGTAACTATTTAATTCATGAATAAAAAATTTTTTTGTTAAGCTTGGAAGGTCCTTATTTTTCTATTTATAAACAACAAATTTACACCACATATGTGAGATAGGTGGCCTCAACTTGCCCATGTAGGTTTTAACCCGTACAGAAATTACCTTCATACGAATTCTAAAACACAGAAAATAAACAATGCGAGAGCATAACACATAAAACACATATACACTGAGATTTGCCCCTTAATCCCAAAACCGGGACTACCAGCTTGATTTTTCATTATGTTCCTTTCAATGTTACACTACATATTTATACATGTGGAAGCATCCAATACCATGGACCGAAAGCCATCGCGTCCAAAACCATGTGCGAAAAATATGCACAAAACCATAGGTAGGTCCGCCCAACCTAATATAGGGTCCAAAAAACAAAATTTTCTAGGGCACTGCCCCAGACCCCATATAGGGGGGTTACCTACGCCCCTCAAACCTCCTATGACCCCCCCAATACACAATTGGTGCAACGAAGGGGGGGCTCTGCCCCCCCCTCTAACCCCCCAGTTAACTACGTGGGCTAGTCATGGAAAGAATATAACACAACCCAACATTTTCCCACTTGTTGTTTTATTTCCATAGGGGGCCACAAGAGAGCTTAGTCATTTATCCAGCCCTGCAACACCCATTGCTACTCTACACCAAGAGAACTTCTCAGAGCTCACAGATTTTGTCAATGCATCTGCAATATTCTTCAAAGTGTCCACCTTTAGCAGCAACACCTTTTTGTCTTCTATCATATCCCTCACAAAGTGATACTAAACATCAATGTGCTTGTTTTTGAATGATATGCAGGGTTCTTTGCCAATAAAATTGCACTTTGGATATCACAGTCTATCCTTATAGCTCCCTGGACTAACCCCATACTTGAACACAATATCTGCAACCAAACTGCTTCCTTGCTTGCATGAGTGGCTACCATGTATTCTGCTTCTATAGTTGATAGTGCCACTACAGATTGTTTCTTACTCATCCAACTGATTGCACCTCCAAATAGGTTAAACACATACCCACTTGTAGATCTTCTCTAATCCAGATCTCTAGCCTAGTTTGCATCAACAAAGCCATGAATATCCAACACTTTGTCCAATCCTGGTCTTCCTTGGTAGCACAAACCATAATCACTAGTGCCATGCAAATACCTAAAAACTCGCTTCACTGTTGTCTAGTGCTCCTTCCCTGGTTTTGACATAAACCTGCTCAATACTCCCACTGCATGTGCAATGTTTGGTCCAGTACAGACCATTACATACATCAGGCTACACACTGCACTTGCATATGGAACACGGGACATGTCCTCTTCCCCTTCTTGTGTCTTGGGACACTGTTCAGCAGATAAATTCACACCTACAGGAATAGGAACCTTCACCAGTTTCCTATCCTGCATATTAAACCTCTGCAGTATTGTCTCGACATTCTTCCTTTGGTTTAACCAGAGCTTCCTCTTTGCTCGATCTCTTCTAATTTCCATGCCCAAAATATAGTTTGCAGCACCAAGATATTTCATGTCGAATTTGGAGGACAATTAGGTCTTCAAATCCTAGATAATTTCTTTCATTTCCAACCAGCAACATATCATCCACATACAAGACTAGATAACTAACATGGTCACCAATTAATTTAAAATACACACAGTGATCTGCTTTGCTTCTGGTGAAGCCAAGTCCCCGTATAAATGTATCAAATTTCTGATACCACATCCTTGGTGACTGTTTTAACCCATACAAAGACTTCTTTAACTTTCATACCTTTTCTTTCCTACCCTTCCCCGCAAAACCTTCAAGTTCCTTCATGTATATCTCCTCTTCCAGATCCCCGTGAAGAAATGTTGTCTTCACATACATCTGTTCTACCTCAAAATCAAAAGCAACAACAACAGATAAAAGTAATCTAATAGAAGTTACCTTGGCAATAGGAGAAAAAATATCACCAAAATCAATTCCTAGCACCTGGGAATAACCTTTTGCTACCAACCGAGCTTTGTATTTCTCCACCTTTCCTTTTGCATTTGTCTTCTTCTTGAACACCCATTTGCTGCCAATGGGTTTCCTTCTAGCGGGCAACTCCACCAGATCCCAAGCCTCATTTTTGTGCAAATATGCCATTTCATCAATCATGGCCTCTTTCTAGAGTTTTCCATCCTTTGAATCTACTGTTTCCTTCACAGTTCTGGGATCATCGTCAGTAATAGATAAAGCAAAATTTGAACAGAAAGCAGATGGACTATACCTTTTTGGTTGCCTTCTTTTTCGAACTGATCTTCTCACACCCAAAGTTTGTGGCTCTTCATCTTCTGATTCCTCCTCTGTTGTAGAGTCTGATTCTTCCTCCTTAAGCTCAAACTCTATCTTCTCAGGTTCCTTTGGTTGGACTTCATGTTTAATAACATCTTTTACCTCTCTGAACACCACATCTCGGTTGTACACAACTTTCCTTGTTAATGGGTTCCAAAGCTCATAACCCTTTAAACCATCCTTATACCCAATAAAGATGCACTTTTAAAATTTACTATCCAACTTGGTTTGTTTCTCCTTTGGAACATGTACATATGCATCACATCCAAATACCCTCAGATGTGAAAGAGAGGGTTTTTTACCAGTCCATACCTTTTTTGGAGTCTTATCCTCCAACGATGATGAAGGTGATATGTTGACCAGGTAATATGTTGTCTCCATCGCCTCTGCCTAGAATTCCTATCCTAACTCGGCACCACTGAGCATGCTTCTTGCCCTTTCCATCAACTTCTTGTTCATTCTTTCTGCAACTCCATTTTTCTCAAGTGTGTATGGAGTAATCTTCTGCCGTGCTATACCACACTTCTTACAGAATTCTTCAAATTCCTTACTGCAAAACTCTCCACCGTTATCTGTCCTTAACACCTTTATCTTCTTCTCTGTCTGGTTTTCCACCAGAGCCTTAAATTCTTTAAACTTTTCAAAGACTTCAGATTTCTTCTTAAGGAAATATATCCATGTATTCCTTGAGAAGTCATTTATAAATGATACATAGTACAAAGACTTACCCAGTGATGGAATATTCACAGGTCCAAACACATCACCATGCACAAGTTTTAATATATGTTTCGTCATCTTACCACCAGAGGGGAAACTCACCCGATTTTGTTTCCCATATACACAATTTTCATAGAAATCAAATCCAGAGAGTTATTACTCATACCTTCTACCATACCTTTACCATGAAGAATTCGAAGGCCCTTCTCTCCAATATGTCCAAGCCTTTGATGCCACAACATGGTCTTCTTTCTAGAGACCACTAAATTTTCTGCTCCACTTTCAAGAACCACAGAGCTATTGCACCCATCAACAACAGTGTTACCTTGCAACTTGTACAAAGTTCCAATCCGAACACCCCACATCAATACCAATGCTCCCCAAACCATCTTGTAGGTATCCTTCTCGAACACTGTTTTTACACCTGCATCATCCAACGTGCTTACAGGAATCAGATTTCTAGACAATGCAGGAATATGCATAACACTAGGAAGTGTTCTAACCCTTCCACCTTGCAACTTCAACTTTACTTTTCTGTGACCAACGATTCTAGCCTTCCTATCATTCCCTAAGAAGACATCACCACCATTGTATTTCTCATACTCGCAGAACCACTCTCTATGGGGAGTGAAGTGAAAGGATGCACCTGAGTCAATCAACCATGCCTCATGATCTACATGTGTACCTGAAGAAGCCAAGTACACATCCCCACCTTCATCTAAGGTGGTTTTCACCTCTGCAGAAGGAGCATCATCAAATATCTTTCCTTTATCAGGAGCTTTAGATTTACAGTCCCTTTTGTAGTGCCCTTCCTTTCCGCATTTCTAGCACACCACCTTTACAGGTTTTCCTACAGATTTAGATCTCCCTCTAGATTTAGATCTCCCACTCGATGACTTATTTTTGTTTCTGTTCTGGCACCGTCCTCTTACAGACAAGGCATCACCATTCTGGCTCTCCATATTTTTCTGTTTCATCTCCTCCGTCAGTAAGGATGAGTCTATTTCATCAAACTGCAAGGTAGTTGTATTGCTACCTAATACAGTAACCAAACTATCCCACGAATCTGGTAGAGAACACAACAAATTGATGCACTTATCTTCATCTGAAATTTTAATATCAATAGATAATAACTGACTTACCACAGTATTAAATGTTTTCAGATGCTCTGTCGCCGAGTCTCCATCTTTCATCCTCAGGTTATACAGCTTTTTCCGTAGGAACAGTTTATTCACCAGAGACTTAGATTGGTACAAAGTCCCTAACTTGTCCCACAAAGCCTTCATCGTAGCTTCCCCTAATACATTCAGCAATACTGAATCTGAGACACATAATCATATTGTGCTCTTTTCATTTCGATCCAACTTCTTCCATTCTTCATCAGACACTCCCGTTGGTTTAGTATTCGGATCTACCGCGATCCACTGATCTTTATCCACCAACAGATCTTCCATCTTGAGTTTCCACAACTCAAAACTCTGACCATTAAATTTCTCGATATCTACCGTTCCACTGCTCGCCATCTTCTTTCACCACTAGAATCGATCTCGCAGATCTCCCACTGAACAAGGTCTACCACAGGCCCGAGCGAAACCCCTCAGCAACAAAGGTGTCCCCTTGAAGCCAAAAACAATTCTGATACCAAATGTAGGTTTTAACCCCGTACAGAACTTACCAGCATACTAATTCTAAAACACAGAAAATAAACAATGCGAGAGCATAACACATAAAACACATATACACAGAGATTTTCCCTTGGATCCCAAAACCGGGACTACCAACTTGATTTTTCATTATGTTCCATTCAATGTTACAATACATATTTATACATGCCAAAGCATCTAATACCATGGACTGAAAACCATCGCGTCCAAAACCACGTGCGAAAAATATACACAAAACCATAGGTAGATCTGCCCAACCTAATATAGGGTCCAAAATTTCCCGGGGCGCTGCCCCGGACCCCATAGAGGGGGGTTACCTACACCCTTCAAACCCTCTGTGATCCCCCCACTACGCAATTGGCACAACGAAGGGGGGGCTCCGCCCCCCCTCTAACCCGCCGATTAACTACGTGGGCTAGTCGTGGAAAGAATATAACACAACCCAACAGCCTAGTGGGAAACCAAGTCTGTTGGCCACCTATCCTCATTATAAGCCATCCAAAAATAGTAAAGTATCAATCATTTTAACCAAGCTAGATAAGTATCAGTTTCATGGTAAGATTCTATATGTCTATCTATCATAAGCATGCATATTTTAAAGTAAATGCTACCCGTAAAAACAAAAAACACCCATATATCTGGATATTCCTTCTTCTTTTCTGATGCTGACTCGACCAATGCCGAGTCCTTGGCAAAGTCACTAGGCATCTCAGCTAGTTCGATGATGCAAGGGATGTGCCTTTGAATTCTGTCCAGGCGAATGTCCTGCTTGTGAAGCTGAAATTGAATTTGCTGCAAATATTTTTATAGTTAGGCATGTCTTGGAGAGTCAGTGCCATCCCCACTGATATTTGCTCCATCGCCTTCCCCATAAGGCTCTTCATAAGCCAATATAGATAAAGGGTATGTTTAAACTGGGTTATTCTACCTCTGGTATTCCTGGGATCCAGGATTACAGTCCGCCAGTTCTCCATCTCCTCCTCGGATTCACCTTCCTGTTTAATTTCCCCCTCCCATTCTTCCAACAACTTGTGGATGCCAACATCTGTTCCCTCCCTGTAGGCCACCACAGCTTCGCTAATGAGGTGTTCTACTAGTTTTCTACCTCTTCTTGGTTCCGAGGTGCTTGGGCCATTTTCCCGTGCAGGCTCCCTCCCACGTCTTCCACGCCCTCTTCCTCTTGCCGGCCGAGCCATCTCCGCTTTGTCCACTCCCTGTTCAAAGGCACGATGAGTTAACCTCTGGTGTTGCATTTCAATACCACCATTATGCTTATTCTTTGGTCTATCCCTAATGCTTTCGGAGACAGACGCAGGTTGGGTGACAGCTCGTTCAGGAAATGCAGCCGGTCATCTTTCCTTGTCGTGCTGCTCTCTGTTCCCTTCCCCATGCCACTCATACATAGTTCGGTTGACCCCCCACCCCTCATGTGGCCAAGAAAGAGTGCCCCTGCCTAGGTGAGCCTTCCCATGCCCCTCTGCCCAGTTAAGCTGTGCCGCTCCTCTGCTTTCCCTCATGCCTACACTTCCCCATTGCATTGCTTCTACCACTCCACCCACATAGTCATGCGAATTCACTTTGTTGCTCTCAAGAGAAGCTTCCCATCTACTTGCCCAGTCGACACTCAAGGCTCTCAAAGCCAGAACACTAAGCCAGACCGCAGCCAACCCAAGCCTGCGGTGTTCTCCCTGGCTAGCCCCCCAGTTCCCCTCCCCTGGCTTCTCCCGAACCCCCCATCCATAAACAAACAGAGTTTCCATAGCAAGGGGATTGCAGGACCAAGAAACATACCTGAATATGCTCCATTGATGCCGTCGACGGTAGCTCCGCCTGCTTGCTCCAGTGCTCCAACTCCCACCAACGTTCGCAACAATGTGGTTATCCCTCTCCCGAATTGCCTTAACTCCACAATCTAACCTGCCATATCCTTTCCCCTGTCCTTCCTTACATGCATCGCCTCCCACCTTGTCCTTGCCATGCCTGCCACCTTTCCTATCTCCTCTGCCAGTATGCATGTGGGAGGCCACCGCACCCATCGCCATGAGCGTGTGGGGGGTAGTGGAGGGTACCCTTCCATTAATCCTCATAACTAACATGATTGTCTGCCGTCCTTTCCAACCTCCAGCACGCACCCCGATCAGGGTAATTGTTTAATAATAAATTGAATTTGCTTTAAAGTTTGGTTTTTTGTTCTCCTGAATATTTTGTGGGTGAATCATTTTGGTTAGCATTTGACATGTTTTGTGTTTTCCAGCCAATAATTTTATAACCCATCATAAATTAATCCTAGTTAAATTATTATGGCTATAATTGAAATCGAATTTGAATTAGGCTTTTTGTTGTATTATACCTAAATATTATATTGTGTAGTTAGGTTGATTCAATAAAATGAATAAAGGTTTGTCTCTAAGTTTTACTAGTTTTACAATTTGTTCATGGAGTACATGCCAGGTGGCTGCATATTGGATCTAGTAACTAATTTTGGAGGGCAGCTGGATGAATCCGTGATCAAGGCTTATACTCGTGACATCGTGCATGGAATCCATTACCTCCATAGGCAAGGTATTGTGCACTTGTGATATCAAGGGGAAGATGTTCTTGTGGGTGCCAATGGTGTGAAGCTTTTCGACTTTGGCTCTGTGAAGAGGTTTGGGGATGAGGTGAAGGGCCTGGAGGATGGGAAATTGAGGGGGACCCTTCTGTGGATTGCTCCAGAGGTGGTGAACCTAGTGAACCAGGGACCCATCGTCACATAAATGATTTCTTGATTGGAAATTTAAGTTGCATTAGTATGTGATTTCCTAAAATCAACTTGTTCTGGCGGGCACATACCCAAACATAGATTATGAAGCACCAACAGATCATGATACTTGATTTTGATTTGAAACTTGACTAAAACATAATCTCACACTCAATTACCACAACCTTCTCACTGTAAGGTCCTCACTCACTGCAGGAGCATTCCACCAACGATAGAGTTGGAGATAAAAGCAAGTGCTCCAACTTACAAAAAGATGAGATAATGGGTGCGTGAACTTTTTGATGGTTTCTAATAATGATTTTAATGAACTGAAGGATTCAAAATGAACACAAACAGATTTTTGAGTCAGAGGCTTATTTTAAGGCCAGAGATGTGAGAGATGTGTAAGTATGTATTTATTTAATTTAGAAATCTGGAGTTTGATACTTGATTTTTTCTTTTAATTATTTAAATAAGATATAATAAAAAACAAAAATGAATATACATATTTGGTTTGTTTAATTAAAAGTAAAACATCAATAATCTCACTCTTAGCAATAAATAAAATATTTCACAATAATGAAAAAGAAAAAATAAATATACTTATTTGGTTTGTTTAATTACAAGTATAATAAAACATCAATAATCTCATTCATAATGTCAAATTTTGCTTTCCAAAAAATAATTCACCTCAAGAGATTTGATCTTTCTTGACTCTTGCTAGATCAGTGTTTAAGATGGATCTATACTAGTTTAATCATTTTGAACACTTTTTTGTTAATAACTTTTTTTCTTATATATCATTTTGGGATTCAACTACGTTAAGTAAGTCAATCATCAATGACCATTTCCATGAGAGGTAGTCATAATTGACTAATTTCTCATGATTTTTGAATATTTCACTTAGCACTCATTGCATCACGTGATGCTCACAAGGGTGAAGAAGTGAGATTGAAACTAGTGAAATGAATCACATAGCGTCAATCATCACTTCCGGGGCTTGCACACGGTAACCAGGGCTTCCCGGGAAGTCACCCAACCAACTTCTTACCTTAATTTGTGTCTTGTTTTTATTTGCTAATCCTTTGGGTGATTAGAAGCAAACCTAAAATAAGGAACAATTCTGATTTATCAGTAATTTCTCACCTTTTTTTGTGGTTTTTAAGGGAAGTTTCTCCATAAAACTTTCTGTAAACCCACCATTCATAAATTTCAATGAGCAAAAATGTTAAAATGGATTTGATTTAGACTATAGGGTATGTGCCTGAGTTTCATGGATTAGAATTTTAAATAAATGTCGCCTCAAAGCCAATATGCTAGGGAATTCCGTAAAAAAACTTTTGATTACAGTATCTATTTTTTCGAAAGGGTTAATGCTATGTTAAATTCAATGCGAATTTAAATGCAAAGTATTGCTTCCATTGTACCTTTCTTCTCAAGTAAGGCAGCGGCTAATCAGCCTGCCATAGGGCATTAAATGCCCGGTTATATGCAGGTTGGATAACCCAATAACACGCGCACGCCCATTTCTTATTTATCTAGTCTCCACGCGCGCATGTTATTGGGTTATCCAACCTGCATATAACTGGGCATTTAATGCCCTATCGCAGGCTGGTTAGCTCCTGCCCTCAAGTAATGCATAGTATTGCTTCCATTGTGCCTTTCTTCCCAAGTAAGCTTCCATTAGAATTTTTTAATATGCTCATTGGTGGATTTTCATCGATGTATCTAGTGATAATACATGATGCAACTTGTACGGTATTTAAAGCAAATATAACCAACAGGGTTACGAATTTTTTTTTAATTGATGCAATTTTATATTTTTTATTTATATAAACTAATAATTTATCAATTTTCAATTTAATAATATTTTTAAATATAAAATATTACTGAATTAAAATTTATACTGAAATGATTTATAAATATCGAAGAAAATTATGTATAATTTAATAATAAATATAAAAAGTTATTTTTTAATAATAAATATATAAAGTTATTTTAATATACTAATTACTTTATATTTATAATTTTAAAAAAATTGTAGATGATTTTTTATTTATTTTTTTTTATAGAAATTTAGATTGTTTTATTATCTTTAAACTTTGCATTAGAGAGCTTTTCAAGTGTATATGAACTTCTTTTTCTTTTCTTTTATAGGAAAAAATTATAGAAATTTAGATTGTTTTTCTTATTTTAAATTTTTGCATTAGAGAAGCTTTTCACGTGTATATGAACTTTTTTTTTATAGGTTATATTACATCCGTGACATTTTAATGAAGCAATAGAATATCAAAATTTCATCTTGATTGTTTGAATCTCTTTTGTATCTATTATAGAATTCTATTTTTTAAGGGAGTTGTCTATACATGAGACTTTTTGGAGTTTTCAGTGGATTTTGCGCTAGAATCTGACGAAAAAAATTGTGGTGAAATCTTTATTTGTCTTGTTTAAACTGGTTTTTTGACTGTATATATGGATTCAACACCCTCAAGAGCCTTGGGGCACTTCAATTGTGAAGAGTTCACCCGTCAAACTTGTGATTTCAATGAATCTCTGTCAGATTCTAGACAGATTAGATCCAAAAGTACATTAGAAAATTATTCAAAAAGTGTCACTTATAGACAACTACTTTTTCCTTTTGTTTTTATTTTTTTCTAACATATCAATGATTTATTCTTCATTTATGGATTTTTCCTCATAATCACAATTTGCATTCATGCATCCACCTTTTGTTTTTATTTTTCCTGACATATAAATGATTTATTCTTCATTTATAGATTTGTCCTCATAATCACAATTTGCATTCATGCATTTAAAGTCAATTGTGTAATAAATTCCTACTTCAAAATGCAAACTAAAGTGATTTTTGATGACAAGTTTGTGTTCTAAATAGTTGGGTTAACCATGCAATTTGATTGGATGCAAGCTTGTTCTCCGTGGTTAGTTAGAGTGTCACCCTTCAATGACAGAAATTTTCAATAGGACATCAAAAAGTAACGATGATATTGACCAAAGATATGATCCTACAACAAGTTAACGACTATGTAGGCAATGCAAACATGGTGTAAAATGGCTTAATACAAATCACCTTGAGGATGGAGCCACCTATTTAAGAGGGCTTGGTGGATAATTGCACAAGGAGGTTGGTTGGTCACATCCCATGCTCAAGTTATATTTCATACTTGTGAAAAGGGGAGTTGGAGTTATCTTCATCATGTCAGCGCCCCCACAACCTACTAATAACATTACTGTTTAAGAGTCTAGATGTTGAATATGGATATCGGGGCAAGCTAAGATGCTTGGAGAAGCATACAAAATGAGGGGAGGTGGTGGATCTTCACATGTATAATGAGAGAGAGGAAAGGGATATAATTGTGCTTTGTGATAGTTTGTGGAAATTGCATCCTATAAATGGGCCATATTCAAAAATAAGGTCATTGTGGTGTTTATGTCCATGCTTTTCCAACCAATAATGAGAATGTTAGGTCCCTATACTACTAGTGTAACCCCTTATTGTTATTAGTACAACCCCCTTATTATATTTTTGTGCCCATGTAGTCCCCATATTTTTATTATTGTACCCATAGAAGCCCACTATTGTTATTATTGTTCCCTTACATTATTATTGTTATGTCGGCTCTGATTATATTATGACCCCTTAGACTCCTATATATAGAAAGGAAGTCTTTTCATTTGTATCATCCAAGAATTGTTCATTTGTGTAATGTAAAGGAGGTTGCCCCCTCGAAGAGGCTTATTTCTAAGGTGTTCATCTATCTTTTCTATCTTTTTGTGAGTTGGTTTCATAACATTTGGTATTAGAGCTTTGGATTCTAGGGTTTCGCTGCTCCAAACAGGTCATCATGGCATTTTCGCTATAACTGTTTTTCTGCGACGTTTTAGAAGCTAAAAAAAAACCCATTTGAGACGAAATCTTGTTGAACCTCAAGTTTGAATTTCAGATCTTCTATCACTATATTTTCGGCGCTATGATCTGAGGAAGTTAGGGTTTTTGCAAGCTCTAGAATATCATCTCAAACAAGTCATCATGAAATTTTCGCTATAATATTTGTTCTACGAAGGTTCAGTTTCTGAAATTAAAACCCATTTGAACCGAAATCTTGGTGAATCTTGGGTCCAAATTTCAAATATTGTCTCGCTATATTTTCTGATATATAATCTAAGACATTTAGGGTTTCTGCAGGCTCTCGAATTACATTCCAAACAGGTCACCTTGGGAAAATCGTCATAACTTTCGCTCTGAGCATCAGATTGAATTTTCATAAGAAGTTGTAGAAACAGGACGGACTTTAGTTTTTTGGGTATCATTTGCATAACTTAAGGTTGAAACAATGACCCGCGGCACGTCGTACAAGTTCACTCTACTGAACCAGTCTATAATCAGGTCACCGTGGGAGATTTGGCATAACTCTTTCTTGGATAATCAAATTCTGATCAGACTTGCGGGGTTAGAAAGAGAACTCAAAGAGATACCGCAAGAATAAATTTCAGAACTTGGAGATCTGAAATTACAGAGTTAGAGTCATTTCAATATTGAGATCCTAAATTCAAGAAAAATCGAGATGAGGAAGTTTAATGGCAAGGATCCGGTAAATTGGATACTACAGATGGAGAAATATTTTGATCTACATGGTGTACCACTGTTACAAAAGGTATGTATTGCATCTTCATATTTAGAACAAGATCAATTTTTATGGTATAAAGGGCTTTGTTCTCATAACCCACTTGTTACATGGTCAATTTTCACGGAGGAAATTATAGCACATTATGAGTATACTGTTAGAAAAATATTATATATGATAGAGAAATGAAAGACGTATAATATGCGAAAAGACACAAACACATAAAACCATAGAGACACAGATATATGTGGTTCACCCAGTTTGGGCTACGTCCACCCCGAACAGCTAGTCCTTCCTTTCAATTATCCAGCAAAATGAAGAGACAACCTACAGCAGATCCGCTGTAATATCCTCTGTTTTCTCTCACAGTCTCACCTATCTGTTTCTCGCTCTGAGAATACACATATATTCCACAGCCTCAATACAATACCCTCATACAAAGAGAGGGGTTGCCTTCTAGGGAAAAAAACCCTAAACTAAACATAAATTCTCATTAGATCATCCACCTAATGAACGGCCCACATTGACTAGAAATTACTATACTTTTACAAGGCAATTTTACATTTGTTTTTAGCTTCGGGGGCACTGCCCCCGAAACCCCGTCGAGGGACTGCTGGCCCCCGAACCCCCTAGCCAGGGGGGATGCCCCCCCCCCGAGCCCTCGCGGGGGGGACAAGTCCCCCTCACACCCCCCTGCATGGAGGTGTGTACAATCTTCCTGGGGTATACATCCGGCTAAAAAATAAATACCTCTAAATTAGGATGATAATCATGCTCCACACCCAACAGATACAAAGAGCAACACCTTCTTTAGAGAAACACCACAACAATTGGAAGAAAAAATAGTAAAGGGGCTTTGTTACAAAGTGGAAAGAAAAATTATGGCAACAAGTAAGTCTACCCCTCACAACTATAAAGATGGAAGTGTTGTTTCTCCTAGCCTTCCACAACCTACAAGGGTTATGCCACAACAATTGGAAGAAAAAAGAGAAAAAAGGCTTTGTTACAATTGTGATAAAAAATACATTAAAGGTCATAAGTGTGCTGAGAAGAAATTATTTTACATTGATTGTGGGGAGGAGGAAGAAAAGGATCAAGAAACGTCGAAAGAAAAGGATATACACCAGGAACCAATCCTAGAGAAAGAAGAAATGAATCCGACCACATCTTGTAAAGCATTGGAAATAATTACTACTCCTCAAACCTCTTAATATAGAAGGACATATCAAGAACAAAAAGGTTCAAGAAGTGAAAGACCACATCAAGAAAGAAGAAATGAATCTGACCATATCTTGTAATGCAATGGCTGGAATTACCACTCCTCAAACTATCAAGATAGAAGGACATTTCAAGAAGAAAATGTTCAAGAAGTGAAAGATCACATAGAGAATCAAGAAATGAATCCAACCATATCTTGTAATGCATTGGAAGAAATTACCACTCCTCAAACTCTCAATATAGAAGGACATGTCAATAAGAAAAAGTTTCAAGTAGTGAAAGATCACATCGAGCATCAACAACAAGTTCTCCAACTTTTAAAGGATAATGCCACTTTGGTGTAGAATCGAATGAAACAACAGGCAGATCAGCATCACAATGAAAGAAGTTTTGATGTAGGCGATTGGGTATTTTTATGGTTACATACATACAAATAAATCTCCCTCAAGAAATCTATTTATGAGAAGGAAACGTTGGCAATACTACACGCACTTAAGAAATGGCGACCTTACCTAATGGGAATACACTTCAAGGTAAAAACAGATAATGATAGTATTAAATACTTTTTAGAACAAAGATTATCCTTTGAAGAGCAACAAAAATGGATCACAAAGATGTTGGGTTATGACTTTGAAATCATCTACAAAAAAGGGAAGCAAAATGTTGTGGCAGATGCACTCTCAAGAAAGGATGAGGATGTGGAAGCATTGTTGTGTGCCATTTCTATTATCCAACCAGATTGGATAAATGAAACAAGGTATGAATGGAAGAAGGACGAAGAAGTGTGGCCACTCATTCAAAAGTTGCAGAAGATCCCAGTTCAAACAATATTTCCAGAACTTGACGAGGAAGGAAAAATCATATTGGAGCCTAGAGCAGTCATAGAAACAAGAACCCGACAACTACGAAATCGATCAATTTCATAGTATCTCATCAAGTGGAAGAACTTACCTGCTGAAGATTCCACATGGGAGGACAAGAATTTTATACAGAAGCATCAAGAACTACTCAAGCATTGAGGACAACACTTTTTGAAGGAGAGGGGAATGTTAGGTCCCTATACTACTAGTGTAACCCCTTATTGTTATTAGTACAACCCCATTATTATATTGTTGTGCCCATGTAGTCCCCATATTGTTATTATTGTGCCCCATAGAAGCCCACTATTGTTATTATTGTTCCCTTACATTATTATTGTTATGTCGGCTCTAATTATATTATGACCCCTTAGACTCTTATATATAGAAAGGAAGTCTTTTCATTTGTATCATCCAAGAATTGTTCATTTGTGTAATGTAAAGGAGGTTGCCCCCTCAAAGAGGCTTATTTCTAAGGCGTTCATCTATCTTTTCTATCTTTTTGTGAGCTGGTTCCATAACAGAGAACCACTTAAGCCCATAAAAATTTTACATTTTAAACAACCATATTCATTATAACAAAATATATTTGACTTCCAAAAAAAACCTAATATACCATGAATATATGCTTAAGTACAGTGTTAAAAATTCAATATAATACCTCAACATAGATTAATTAAATTGATAAAAAAACATAATAACAAACTCATATCAATCCTTAAACACATTAACATACATGGAATGCATAACTTATTATCATAACATAATGTATTTCCTTAAACACATTAACATACATGGAATGCATAACTTATCATCATAGCATAGGGTGTTTTCTATTCAATATATATTTCAATAACTTTTCACCATTTACTTGGTTCTTAGGGTTAAAGATCCTCATTTTGCTTTTTATTGTTAGTTTTTAAATTCTTTACCCAAGGTTAACTTACATTAATGATGGCTAAACTTCTAAGGAGTTATTAACTATTGTAAATAACATTTAAAAACGGCATTAATGATGTTTAAGATTGATTTTATTGAGTTAAAATTTTCTTTGGTACTTAGATTTACCTCCTGGAAGAAAGGGGCACACAAATCCCCCACACCCTTCACAAATGGTGTTTGTTGTGCATGTAGAGTTTTTGGGTCCAATGTGAATGGCCTTAAGCAATTATGTGAGATGGTACATAGATTATGTGAGTTTGTACCACGATATACTTTTACATTGGTCATTTGAAGGAAGGAGGGAGTTATCCCCTTATGACTTTGAAAACATGTGAATGTAATGTGTAGATTATTGTGGGACAATTATTAATGACCATAATATTTCCTATGAAGTATTTATTTGTTATGGAATGGATTTTATCATGTTTTGGTCTCGGGGTTGCAGGAGTTGATGTTATAATTTTTTGAGACATTTTGTGTAACCATGCATAGGTTGATAATGAAAAAAGAAGCTTGTAAATTAAATAATCATTCTCTTATGTTTATAATGACTTTGATGACCATGGAGTCACACTTATAATCAATGTTTAATTTGTTAGATGCATAAGCTTAGTGACATTAATCTTAAACCTTAGAGCTTCTCTCCTTAAAGAAGAGACAAAGACATCCATCTAAGATATTCTAGAAAATTATTATAATGACTTTGATGACCATGGAGTCACACTTATAATCAATGCATAATTTGTTAGATGCATAAGTTTAGTGACATTAATCTTAAATCTTAGAGCTTCTCTCCTTAAAGAAGAGACCAAGACATCCATCTAAGATATTCTAGAAAATTGATGAGTCAAAATAATTGATGAGATTTTAAAGTAGAGTTATTATATTCAACAAATGTATATGCTAGTGGTGATTTGATTATGCCACTTATGCTTGATTGTTAATGTTTTGGAAATGTGTTATGTGGCAAATTGTGAAATAATAGCTTTAATTGACTTGAGAATTTGATCTTGGTTTTGATCTTGAGATTACAAGTTGATTGGTTTAATGCCAAACTCTACCATGGTAATGAAGATGAAGGTTTATTTTCCAAACTTGTCTTACATTATTGAATTTTGATTTAAATACTACCACCATCAATGAAATTTTAAAATTTTGAGATTGGCATTGAAGGTACATTACATATTTGATTGATTATAATACTACCCTATTCATATAAGGTTTTCATGAATTGATTATAACATCAAACCATTCAGATAAATTCAATGGTTAATTAAACGAATTATGTCTATTATCTTCAAAGTCAAGGTTAATATAAGCAATTAGATGTTGGGTTAATCTTGACTTAATCATATAGTAGTTAGGATACCTTTGATACAATCAATGATTAGTTTACAATTCATGATTTATGAACCCATGGTATTGAGTAATGCATGGTGTTTACTCGTGATATTTTATATGATGAAGCCTATTTAATAGCTTGGTATACTCCATTGTAAGATGTCTCATAGAATAGGCATCAAGAGTTTGCATATTAGCTCATGCAGGCCTAGGTGGCTAGTGTAATTCTAGGGTCTATAATGTAGGCATATTAGCTCATACAGGCCTAGGTGGCTAGTGTAATTCTAGGGTCTATAATGTAGGCTTAAATCTCACTATTAAACACTTATTGAGAACATAAAAATTCTACAATTTATTACATCCATTTAGTTATTGAATAACAATTTGAATGTGATTTAGAGTGTTGGGTCTCTTGAAGGGGTTTCTCTAAGAAATTGTTTTGTTAATGGTTGTGCTTCATTTGTCTTCTATTGTTATGTTTATTTATTTTTTGCACATTCTTTTCTCTTGAATTAGTATAGGAAGCATATTTTTCATTGTTACTTCCTTTCATTTAATATTATAATGTGATAATCAGATAACCAAGGTGTCAGAGACAAGGTACTTTTATTTAATCTTGATTTGAGTGGGAGCTTGTATAGAATGAAAATTTGTTGCAAGAAATTGGTAAGCACAACAAGACTTGAAATATAGAGTGAGCTTGAAGAAAGGAATATTTTAAGGATGGAAACTTATCTTAAAGTGCAGAAACCTCGATGAATCTTATTAATCCCTAATATGCAAACTATAAAATGTTTGGTGATATTTTTCTTTAAATATTCAAATTTCTAGTGATTTTATGTAGGCTCTATAAAATTTTTATGATTATTAAAGAAAAATAATTTTATCCTATAAATTTTAGGTGAATCATTTTTAGAAAACATGGAAATTAGTGAATATTCTTTTGAAAAAATCATGGGAAAATAGCCATCTCTAAAATTTAGCCCCTAAGATCTTCCCTAGCTTGAAGCATATGGCTTTGCATTAGAACATACATGGAGAAGCCTAGATTTTTGGGTAGATGAATAGATATACCATTTGGATGTCGAGAGTTACCGAGTGCTTGATTTTGGATCATTATATGCTTCTTACATTATTTACTCATGCATACATGTAAGATAAGTACCTAGTTGAAAAATACACGATCAGTGTAATTATATTTTGAGTAGGAGGGATGGTAACAATGAAAGAGGTTAATGTTTCATTGCATCACATGGCCAAACATATAATTGTAAATATTTTTACAGAGCTATATTTTATCACATATGTAAATGAGAATATGGTTGTAAGGCCTACATTTAGGAGTGCATACCCTAGTGTAAAGTCTAGATATAGACTTACGACATAAGGGGACATGCTGTATCCCTAGAAACTTAGTTAATTAACTTTGAGGATGGTAGATGTTTATCCCAAGTCAAGTTTAAAGAAGGGAAAGGGGGGAATGTTGGCATGTTAATCTTGACTTAGTCATAAAGTAGTTAAGATAACCTATTTAATCATTGACAAGTTTTCTATTGGTGGCTTACGATCCCATGGTATTTTCCTAGGGTATCACATATGACTTGGGTACTCCATTGTAATATGCCTTATGATATAGGCCTTATGGGTTGGTATATTGGATTGTATAGGTTTTGGGTGGCTAGTGTATTCTTGGAGTGCATAGTGTAGGCATAAATCTCACTACTCATCACTCTTATTGAAACAAAAAAGACTCTATAGTATATTATAACCATTTAGTTGTTGAATAATACATTGAACATACATTAGTGTGTGGGATTTTTTTTTAAAAGGATCTTCCCCTGGAAATCGTTGTCTAATGGTTATTTGTTTCTTTATTGTTTATTATTGCAACTATGTTAATCTATTTTTTGCATATTCACTCTCATTGATTAGTGTAGAAAGCATAACAAGCACACATATACATCCTTTCATTTGGTATCAAAGCCTAATCACCTTGGATCCAAGGTGTTATTCAAAACGATTTTAGATCTAATCTTGGTTTGAGTGGGAGCTTGTGCTGAATGAAAAATTGTTAATGAAAATGGTAACCACAAAAATACTTGAAAATGTAGAGTGAATTTGAAGCATTTGGCATTGATCTAGAACATGGATAGAGAAGCATGGATTTGTGAGTATATGGTTAAATCAATGGGAAACCATTGGAATGTAGGGACCTATTAAGTGCTTGATTTTGTTCATTGTATTTGGAGTAGAAAGGGATGCAAGTAAATAAGTAATTATATGCTTCGTGCATTATTTGCTCATGTATATAGGCAATATAAGTACTTGTATGAAAATGTTGTCGCGATGACAAACACCCTCCAAAATTTTACCCACACTTGAATTTTGTAGTCTACTGTGGTTCTTGCGATTGGTCATTCCATGGTCACTTCTTGATCAGTTGAAGACACTTGCTCACACATGCCTAGTTTGAAACAAGTTCATGAGTTCATTATTTTACGGAAGCTTGAACAAGCATAACACATTCCATCAAGACAATGTTTTTTCAATATTCAACCCATGTCGATAGTTAGTGTGCACTGTTATTGATATTCCCTCCCTTTTGGTTGCGTTTTTACTTCTATTTTGGTGAGTTTTCAAACTGTCGCTTTTGCGCACCTTCGCTCTTGCAACTGTCATTTTCATGCTTTCGACTGTTTCTTTTGGTTGTTTTCACTTTAACTAGTGTCATTTTCATGTTATCTTCACTCTGGCATGTGCCGCTTTCACTATCATTCATGTATCACAAGTGTCATTCACCCTTTTCTCTTCATATAGTAAACGTCGTCTTTCAGCATATGGAGTGTCACACAATGCACGAAAGCTAGTTTTGGTGTGTTTTAGGGGGTAATATTTGTGTTAATGGGTTGTACTTACCATGTAAACATGTGTCACAGTCATTCCCAAAGTTTCAAGCAATGTCGCACAAGTTTCATCATAGTTGTCACAAAGTGTATCTTTGGTGTCACACTTGCCGTAAGTTGTCGTAAAGTTGTCACACTTAGAGAAGTATGTTATTCATGTGTTATAGATGATCTATGTTGTGTCATCAAGTGTTCTAAGTGTGTGATCACAATTAAGTCTTGTCATTATTCACATCAGTTGCACGAATCCCACACTTAGTTAAACTTGGAAAACTTCCCGACTAGACAACCTAGCCTCATCTAGCCCTCCTGAACTGCGCATTGCATAGTATCAACCCTCAAGATACAACCCTAACTCTTGGCACTACGCAATGTGCAATTCTACTTTCCAGGACTATGCATTATGCAATCACAGTGCTTAAGCCCAACCCATGAGCTCCAAAACTACGTAATCCATCTCTCTAGTTAGGCCTAAAATGTGCATTGTGTAGTCTTAGTCCTCAAGCCTAGTGTTACACAAAAATATTGTCACCATGATTATTTCCAGTCAATATGGGTCTATCATCACTTGTACTGTCCTCCTAAGCAAGTCTTAGACCTCAGCTCTTCAAGTCAAGTTTTGAAAATGAGAGAAAGACATTGAAAATGAACAAAGCTCTAGTTCCGCACTTTCTCTCACTATTGCCTACGGTCCCACACCTCCTGTTCACAAAAAATGTGGACCTGCCCGCTCTGTCCCTAAAGGAGTGGGTGAGGACCCCTGTGAAAGTCAAAAAGGCGCAAGTTCATTCTAAAAAACTCACTTTGGGTTAATTCTAGATGATTCTAGAAGGAATTTTGACGTGGATTGGTCGCTCTTAGGTGGTTCATGCATCCCAAAAGAGAAGGAGCCAATCCCTTGACGAGAGGAGCTATCCCTTTGAAGGAGGACTTTATCCCTTCGAAGGAGGACCTAGTAACTTCCCTCCATTGCACTATAAATTAAGGCATTGGGCTGGTTGCTAGAGGGGTTAGAAGTTGAACATTTTTTAGGGTAAATGCTGGTGGAATTGAGACTTCCTAGTTAAGCTTGAGAGGAGAGATCACATACCTTTTTGGATTCATTGGGAAGAGAGTGAAATTTGTCAAAGTAGAGGA
The DNA here is from genome assembly GCA_031772625.1 of Pinus tabuliformis. Lineage (NCBI taxonomy): Eukaryota > Viridiplantae > Streptophyta > Pinopsida > Pinales > Pinaceae > Pinus > Pinus tabuliformis. The sequence continues at coordinate 674,343,140 of CM062813.1, read as the reverse complement.
GACTTTTTGTTGGACCCTGGGAGGAGCGTGTACAGCATCAAGGCATAGGTTGTAAAGTTCTTCTTTGATTTGAATTAATACAATCGGATTCATTTTCCTCAACAAATTGTCTTATGTCATTTGTTTCATGAATTCCTTGATCATCATGTTTAGTATGCTTTATGATATTGGCTTTTCAGGTGATATTTAATTTGTTTGCTTGTTTTTGTTTGCAGATTTGCAACAAGGGAGCTCATTTGGATCAAAGGAGTGAGGCTTCCACAAACTTGCATTGGACCCAAGGTAGGCCTAAACACTTGTTTGCATTTGTTTATAAATGCATATTTAGAGAAAGATAGTTTTTGATTGGCTTTCTTGTCACAAGATATCGTTAGATTCTAGGAAGGTCTATCTTGTCCGCAAGATTGACTCATTCTGTGTGACAAAATGGCGACTCCACTGGGGAACGAACCCAGAGTCTCTGGTTTCGCAGAGTCTCTGGGATCCGGTGGCAATATGTAGTGCGGCACTCCCGAAAAGTCTGGTAACAGTAAACGTGATCACCATGAGTTCAGGACGGGATATTGTTTTAATGTCTATCCCTTTGTCTCTAGCCTGGTTGTTGCAGAACTCTAGCCAGAGGCTATCGACAGACTGGCCACCTGGCCTAGTCCCAAAAAGAGTCAAGTCTTCGCCTCTCTTAGGCAAACCAGTCAAAAAGCATATGTCTGCCATCTCAATTTCGAGCTGGTGGCCACCAATGAAGAAACACTGGTCCTGTATGCTCCACCTGGGCCCTCATGCCAGGTATGGCCTAGAATTTGTACAAGCTGCATGCCTTCAATGCATCGATCAAAGGTTGGTGATTTAATGCGGCAAGATCTACGTCCTCATGCTCCCGTTCTCGCCAATCAAGTATGATGTACACTCTACATCCAACAAAAAGGCAAATTAGAATGCAAAAAATTAAATTGTTTGGGTCAATTTTGAGAATTTTTGGGTTAAAAACCATTGCTACGGGGACCGCACCCTCTCTGTTAGAGACAGTGCATGGGTCCACACCTTGCCTTCATGGAAGGTGCAGACCCCTGACTTTTTCCCCATTGAGAAAAAGTTGGGGTCCGCGGGCTGCCAGTGTTATGCCTGCGGGCCCCCGCGCGCGGGTTTCTATCCTAAAAACCCTCTAAAAAATGAAATAAAACCCTAAAACACAAACTTAAACGGTTGAAATTGAAGAGTAGGATGATGTGGATTACGTGGAGGAGACGGCGTTCGATTCCGACGGATGGATTTTCCGCAATCTTCACGGGAAGTTTATGAACAAAAGCACTATTTTCTCACCCAAATCTTAAACGGTAAAAATGAATTGACGAAAGCCCTTTTTATAAGTTTTTTGAATAAATGAATTCTAAATTTGTTTATGTTTCACTTTAGAAAGGTAACTTTTGCAACATTTTTATCCATCTCAAACAGGTATGAGTAATGTTTGCATTTTTTGTTCAGGATAACGGATTGTTCAGGCGAAATCAATCATTTTCGACGAAAAAGCATTTAGAGTCACCTTTAAGCTCTTTTCTGACTCCTAAAACATGAAAAGATCACCGAGTTTTTCTTTTTAAACTCGTTAAAATGGAACTAAAAAGACGGTCCACTCACAACTATTTTCTGACCGTAAAAAAATGAAAAGATTGCGAGATTTTTGTCGTTTCAAATTCGATATTGGTTATAAAACGACGTGTCGTTGATCGCTTTTTTACTTTTTCGGATCAGGGGCACTAATTATGAAAAGTACTCCTTGGTCGTAAAGATCAAGCGGTTCTCTCAAGTATTATTTTATACTTTTTCGGGCTTGGGAGACACAAATTTACGAAAAAGGTCAACCCTGGAGTCTTCTTAAGTTTTTTCAGACTCTCTAAAATTGAAAAACACCGAGTTTCTCCTATACTAGACTCGTTAAAATTTAACAGTAAAGGACCTGTTCAATTACAAACAGGAACGAACCACTCCTTCTTCGGGTTCGAATTTAAACTAAGTTGGACTCATCTGAAGAATGAGCTTATAATCAAGCAAATGTTATCCTCCTCAAGCTTGTCAAAAATAAAGAGGTACTTGCCAGAAATGGTGGGGGAAAAAAGAGAAAAATGAGCTTGTTTGTCATACTTTGTAACCACTCTTGAAAACGACACTTTTATTCACCTAGGTTGGGAAATCCTTTGCCTAACAGTTGATCAAACCACATTGAAAGTATTCAGCCGGTTTCTGGATATTAACTTTGGGTCAATTGTCACCAAACCATCTGTTGTGTCGTTATGTGTTCAAGAGGTCAGTGCCAATAAACCATTCATCTGCAAAATATCTATCATCCATCTTGACCATCCTTGAGTCAGTTCTTGCAACTAAATTTCTTCAACTTGATCTATGATTTCGTGTTGTGGGCTTGCCTACGACGGATCACTTTCTATCGACTTCAGCTCATTATCTAGAAAGATGATCTAGGAATCGTCAGCACCTTGGGATCTGCATGCCTCAATGGCAGGTTTCTCGCCTTTGACGATAGGTTGCATCATTGACCTTCGATCAAAGGATTCTGTGACATGTTCGACATCAATACATCTATTCACATCTCATGGATTGTACTGGGTACTTTGAGAGCCACTGACATCACTGGTGGTTTCTCTCACACTTGTTAACAATTTACATCATTGACTGGTAATCAAGTGGTTTCGACCATGTTCGACTTCAACACATTCATTCGCATGGATAGAATCGTACTGTTTCGGGAAGTAGAAATGAAGACCCTGGATCTTGTTTCCGTCATCCAGGCTGCGAGGAATTTTGTATTCATTATATGGTGGACTATTCATAAACAGATGGTTGCGTCCATACTGTGTCTACATGAGTCTATACTTGTGATGTATTACAAGATCATTCCTATATCAGAGCAGTAGTTAGTTTTCTAAGTCAGTTTTGATCTGAGTATGGGAATGCCTACCTCAGTGATGATATGATCTCATATATATATCTTGCATTGAATGTTTTTACAGGTTCTGACCGGGCTCTCCACAAGATGATCCTCGAAAGGATAAAGTAATTCACTCTTCCTAAATGATAAATGAAATCCTCATCTACTATAGACTTCGCACTTTATGGGGCAATCTGTTACACAAAAATATCATCACTGTTATCACAAAATCAAGCACTGAAAGGCTGCTGATCAGTTAGACTCTGTGTAACTATTTCAAACCAGACTTTTGACTAAGGCTTAGCCTCCTTAGCCTGAGAGGGCTCTCTCAAAGGGTTATTGATTTTAAATATTGATGAGATGGCTAACTCTTGCAAAGTAAATTTAACACATATGTTGGCTGGACAGACATTACAAAGACTTCCATTGGGCTCATGGAGTTAATCATCATTTCAGCAAACTATAAAACTACTCATTCATAGAAGTCAGGGCATGTAATGTTTAAACACTCAAAATACCTCTCATAGAAACCTCAACTTACAAATACACACAGGAAATCAGAGCAGCAAAGTGAATTCTGAGTGATTGTGTATCTATACAGTTGTAAAACATAAAGGATAAAACAAAACCACATATATCTTGAGCATTTGAAACACTGTGTGAATCCTGAGAAGAAAAGCAGTCATTTGTATTACTGAAAATAAGTTTTTACACAAGCCAAAATAAACTCTGTTTTCTCAAATATCCAACCTCCATTACATCAAAGTTTGATCTATATATAGAGATACACCCTTAACTAATTTGAGCTTCCTCCTCCAGCATGAGGGGAGCTCGATGACTGCTACTAATTACCCCTATCTACCATTTAACTAACTCATTAAATACATTAAGTGCTGAGTTGTAATTACAAAGAGTCCCAACTAAACTAAAACTCTAATTCTATCCTCCTCGTAACATGATTCTTTCTTGATCCTTGACACCTGTCTCCTTTCAGTTTGGCCGAGATAGCTGAGAGAAGGATGCAATGAACAAGCTAGCTTTGGATACTGAATGCGCTGATGGTTCATTAATCATAAGGATAAAACCCCTGTTTTTCCGGTCCTTGTCTCCCACCATTCTTCAAAAATTAAGCAGCATGTTCCCAGCTCTTTAATACCCCAAAAATAACGAGCATCACCATGTTTCCAGATGTGTTGGAGGCTTCGTTGATGGACAGGTGTGCAAGCCAAGACTCCTCGTATGCATCTCCTTCCAAAACCCTAACAACCGGTAATAAAGTACCTTTATCAAAGCTTTAACTTAAGACAAAATATTTCACCTTTACAAAAAGGCACACTTGTCATTATCTGAATGGCTATGCTAGCCTCATGTGGTCTCCTTAATGTTCCTTAGGTATTTCCTTTGATAATTTTCTGATCCTACCATCAAACTGTTTGTCTTCATCATAAAACAACACCTACAGCAGTTTCGTAGCGCAGATAGTTATAAATTAGCAAAATGCGCTGCGAAACGGCTGGATGCTGACGCGCTGCGAAATGGCTAAAACATAATTGCGCTGCAAAATCAACCAATAAGACTGCGCTGCGAAAATACGGAAAGGACCAGTGACATGTACAAGATAAGACATGGCTTATGCAATCATGATGGAGGATGACCAATAGTATTAGATAATGATTCACATCAAGACCCTTTAGAAACATGACCCCTAAGTAAGAAACATAGGACAAAACCCATTTGACACCAATTTTTGACAGTGAACTTTGGACAAAAATTATATACATGTGACTGTAGTTCTAGGTGATAACAGTCACCATGATTATTTGCAGTTAGTATGGGTCTATCATCACTTGTACTGTCCTCCTAAGCAAGTCTTAGACCTCAGCTCTTCAAGTCAAGTTTTGAAAATGAGAGAAAGACATTGAAAATCAACAAAGCTCTGGTTCCGCACGTTTTCTCACTATTGCCTACGGTCCCACACCTCCTGTTCACAAAAACTATGAACCTGCCCACTCTGTCCCTAAAGGAGTGGGTGCGGACCCCTGTGAAAGTCAAAAAGGCGTAAGTTTATTCTAAAAAACTCACTTTGGGTTAATTCTAGATTATTCTAGAAGGAATTTTGACGTGGATTGGTCGCTCTTAGGTGGTTCAGGCATCCCAAAAGAGAAGGAGCTAATCCCTTGATGAGAGGAGCTATCCCTTTGAAGGAGGACTTTATCCCTTTGAAGGAGGACCTAGTAACTTCCCTCCATTTGCACTATAAATTAAGGCATTGGGCTGGTTGCTAGAGGGGTTAGAAGCTGAACATTTTTTAGGGGAAATGCTGGTGGAATTGAGACTTCCTAGTTAAGCTTGAGAGGAGAGATCACATACCTTTTTGGCTTCATTGGGAAGATAGTGAAATTTGTCAAAGTAGAGGAGACTTCTTGTTGGACCCTGGGAGGAGCTTGTACAGCATCAAGGCACAAGTTGTAAATTTCTTCTTTGATTTGAATTAATACAATCGGATTCATTTTTCTCAACAAATTGTCTTATGTCATTTGTTTCATGAATTCCTTGATCATCATGTTAAGTATGCTTTATGATATTGGCTTTTCAGGTGCTATTTAATTTGTTTGCTTGTTTGTGTTTGCAGATTCGCAACAAGGGAGCTCATTTGGATCAAAGGAGTGAGGCTTCCACAAACTTGCATTGGACCCAAGGTAGGCCTAAACACTTGTTTGCCTTTGTTTATAAATGCATATTTAGAGAAAGATAGTTTTTGATTGGCTTGCTTGTCACTAGATATCGTTAGATTCTAGGAAGGTCTATCTTGTCCGCAAGATCGACTCATTCCGTGTGACACCTAGCCCTTGAACTCTTGAACTACACAATTGCGCAATCACCTAGTCTCTTCTGCCTTCCATAACTGCGTAGTAAGAAAATAAGTGCTCAAGCCCTCAGCCTGGTTCCCTGAGCTCCCCAACTGTGTAATCTTTTTGCTCAGTCCAAGCCTAAACTGTGCATTGTGTAGTCTCAAGGCTTAAGCCTAGCTATTGACTACTTGAGTTGTGTAATTACGTAGTCACTGAGCTTCTCCCTTAGCCTGCCACCTAGTTCTGGCTCAGTAAATGGGTCATCATGCAACATCTTAGATTATGGGTTTATCGGACTGATGTCGTCTTTTCATGAGTGGATTGTAGATGCAGGTACTCTATCATGCTGAGGCAAGATGATGAAGAAGGGGGTAGAGAAGGAGGACATGTTAGAAGAAACCTAAGGAGATGAGGAGATAAGATGATCATTAGGTAAGAAGATGAAGGAACACTGGATTATAACACGAGATGGAATATCAATACCACATTGAAGACTCCTTATCTTCAATTCATAAGGAGGATGGAGAAGGAGAACATGCACCATGCTTTCAAGAAGACACAAAGAAAGCAACAACAAAGAGTGAATTGGCATTGCCATGTCATCAGTGTCATGTCATGACGTGTCATAAGCCATCATGTGCCACATTATTCATGGATTATGTAATTCCATATCGAAAAACGTAATGTAAAGTGGAAGTCCAAGAGTCATCTATGTAATGTGAAGAATCATGTAGGAAGTCGAAAAGTCATGAGAATTCAAATAGTCATGAGGGTAGTCCAAGAGTCATAAGGGAGGTGAAGGATCACCCCATTTGTTATATATACACCCTCATTATTCATGCAAAGGAATTTTCACCTTGGCTCCTCCTACCAGGCATTAGAGAGGAAGATAGTTGGTTTGGAGGAGCAAGTGACTGCTCTAATGCTTCACTATTGTAGCTAGTGGTGTTCATTGTCTTGATGTATCTTGGAACTTTTACTTAATCCAGAAATTTTTTGATCCAACACGCTTTCATGCATATGTCGTGAATATTGTAAGACTAATATTTAAATGTTTGTGATGTATGTTGTTTTCATCTGTACTAAGTAAATTGAACTATTTCGGCGGCTTTAGTACTTATCTTGTTGAAGGTGTGTGGTATTTCCTTAATAATTGTTGCTTCCTTTGTGAACTATTTCACTGGTTGACCAATGGTTCTTTCATATGTATATGTCCTGTGCCTTTTCTAGATTAGTATTATTACTTGTCTTTAAAGGGCCCACTTTTCTCTTCCTTTTGATATGACCTTGATATTATCTGCAGTTGAACATTTCACAAGGCATAGTCACTTGTTGATCTGAGATTGCCTGTGCATTACTCTCTCATGCTGAAATTTGTGGCCAAAGAAAATATATAAGAATATATGGCAGCCAGGTTGATATTCCAGATGGGGCTCCCACTCCAAATGGTGTGAAGTCTAATTAGGACTTCACATATGGGAGACCCCATTAGTTGACATATTTCCAACACCCTCAACATAAATGTAATTGTATTTGGAGTTGGAGAGATGCTAGTAATGAAATAGGATGATGTTTCATAGCATCAAATGCTCGAGCATATAATTGTAAGTATTTTAATGGATTTGGATTTCATTACATATGTAAATGGGCATATGGTTGTAAGACCTATATAGGAATGTGTACCCTTGGTTTGATGGTTCAACGATGTAAAGTCCAAATGTAGATTAGGTGACAAGGGAACATGTTTTATTCTTGATACCTTGAAAATAAACTTTTAGAGAGGTAGGTATTTTACACAAGTCAAGTTTAAAAGGGGGAATGTCTTGTTAAATCTTAATTCGGTTATAAAGTAGTTAGGATAGCTTTGATAAAGTTAATGACGTGTTTAAAATTCATGGGTTATGAGCCAATGGTACTAAGTAACCCATGACATTTCATATGATGAAGCTTATTTAGTAGCTTGTGATACACTGTTGTTGAATGCCTCATGGAATATGGTTCAAGAGTCAAAATGTTGGCTCGTAAAGGCCTATGTCGTCATCGTAGTCCTATAGTGCATAGTATTCTTTAAGCCTAATACTGAACAATTTTTCTAAGAGTGTAGAGACTCTATAATATATTGTAACTATTTAATTCTTGAACAATAAATTGAATTTGCTTTAAAGTTTGGGATTTTTTCTCCTGAATATTTTGCGGGGGAGTCATTTTGATTAACATTTGATATGTTTTGTGTTTTCCAACCAATGACTTTATAACCCATTGTAACTTAATCATAGTTAATTTTTTTTGTAAGCATTGTAGAACTCTATGTATTAACTATTTTCAAAAGTTTTTACCTCCAAAACCTCCGGTTAGTCACCTAAAACCAGGTGACCACGGGTTAGCATTAAAACCATTCCAAAATTTGAATAAGTTTGTCAGGTCAGGTTAGCTCAGAAATTAATGAGCGCAAATCAACTTAGTGATATTATTCATTCAACTATTATTATTTATACATGTACAGAAACGGATCAGTTCATCTTCTAGATGACTGTCCGGCTTCACCTCATCCGTTTCGGATTAGGTGTCAACATTCCCCCCCTTAATCTGAAGGGATGTTGGTGAGTCCAAGCATCGTTCTGAATCTTTCAAGCTTTTCTCTTCCAAGCGCTTTGGTGAAGATGTCTGCAATTTGCTCGTTCGTGGAACAATGACGGAGATGGATTGTTTTGGCCTCAACATGATGTCGGATCAGATGATATTTAGTATTGATGTGCTTAGTACGATCATGGAACTTTGGATTCTTGGCCAACTTTATTGCAGATGTGTTATCAATCATGAGTGGAGTAGATTGTATTTGTTTTACTTGCAAATCTTCAAGAATTTTCCTGAGCCACACAATTTCTTTCGTTGCTTCAGCTGCTGCCACGTATTCTGCTTCTGTTGTGGAATCTGCTGGTATTGATTGTTTGCGTGATCTCCAGGAGACAGCTCCTGATCCAAGACTCATAGCATATCCTGAAGTAGATACCCCAGTTTCTTTGTCTCCATCGAAGTCTGAATCAGAGTATCCAATCAAGTTGAAGTCGTCCACCTGTGTATACTTGATTCCAAGGTCTTGAGTTCCCTTCAAGTACCTTAGAACTCTTTTTGCAGCAGACCAATGTCCCTCACAAGGCCTTTGCATAAACCTGGAGAGGATTCCAACAGCAAATGAAATGTCTGGTCTGGTAGTAGTGAGGTAGATGAGACTTCCTACAAGCTGTCTATACTTTGTTGCATCCTCAAATTCCTTTCCTTCAGTAGATGTGAGCTTCAAGTTTTGTTCCATTGGAGTAGAGAGGGGATTGCACTCTGTCATGCCAAATCTGTATAACAAATCTCCAATGTATTTCTTTTGAGAAAGAAATATGGACTTTGGATGTTGGGTTACTTCAATGCCAAGATAGTAATGAACATAGCCCAAATCAGTCATTTCAAAGATTTTTCCTAATTCTTTCTTTATGGATGCAATATAGCTTTCAGTGTTCCCTGTCATTAAAAGATCATCTACATATACCACAAGATATACAACTGTTTTTCCAACTTTCTTGACAAATAAAGTTGCATCATCAAGATCAAAATGATTGAAGTTGAGTTTCAGAAGATGCTCAGTTAGTTTTTCATACCAGGCTCGTGGTGCTTGTTTGAGGCCATACAAGGACTTCACAAGTTTGCATACTTTGTGTTCATGTCCTTTCACAGCAAATCCTTCAGGCTGGGACATAAAAACATTCTCTTTTAGATCTCCATTCAAGAATGCAGTTTTTACATCCATTTGATGGACTTTCCAACCGTTCTAAGCAGCTAGTGCAAAGAGTGTCCGGATGGTGGCCCATTTTGCTGTGGGAGCAAAAGTTTCCTCATAATCAACCCCTTCCTTCTGTGCAAAACCTTTTGCCACAAGCCTAGCTTTGTGCTTGTCAAGTGAGCCATCAGCTTTGTACTTGTTCTTGTAGACCCACTTGCAGCCAATTGGTTTGGTTCCAAATGGAGGATCAACCAACTTCCAAGTGCCATTCTTTATGAGGGCATCATACTCCTTTCGCATTGCTTCTTTCCATTCATCATGAGAAGCAGCTTCTTTGAAGGAAGTTGGTTCAAAATCTGTAGACAAGTTCAATTCACAATCATAAGTAACATCCATATCAACAGGTGAATTAGAGTTATCTACATCACCTCCATCTTGTCGGTTTGAATTTCGGGTTCTTGTTTTTCCAATTTCATCAGGATGAACACTTTCAAGTGTCTTTGTCAGCCACTTTGGGGGACCTTTCTGAGATGGTCCAGGCTGTTCTGTTGATTGAGTTGGGTCTGAATCAAGATTGAGTCTCCCAATTCTATCAATTACATCACTTAAAGCATCATCCGTTGTTGGAGTGTCATGCAGGGGAGATTGTTCTTCAGAAGAAGATTCCACATGTTGATCTAGTATAGGAATCCCCCCTTCAAGACGTGGAATCTAATTATCAAACTCTTGGAATGATTTTGGTTTTGTGAATCTATCTAAGCGATCAAGTTGCCGCTCAACAACACTGTCAGATTTGGATGATTCAAGAAAAATGACATCTCTAGATAAAACAAACTTTTTATTTACTTCATCATAAAGGCGGTATGCTTTAGATGTGTTTGAATACCCCAGGAAGATACACTTACGACTTCTAGCACCAAGTTTGTTTCTATGTACCTTTGGTATTAAAGCATAACAGGTGGAACCAAATATCCTGAGATGTTTTACCGAAGGAACATGTCCATACCACAATTCATAAGGAGTCTTGTTTCTTATAGTACTAGATGGACATCTATTCTTTATATATGCAGCACATAGAACAGCATCAGCCCAAAACATTGTCTTTACATTTTTGAAGAAAAGCATGGATCGTACCATATTCAAAATTGTTCTGTTCATTCTTTTAGCTACACCATTCTGTTGAGGATTATAAGGCACAGTTGTTTGATGTTTAATCCCATGTTGGCGAAGATAGTGTTCAAATTCATTTGATGTATATTCTTTTCCATTATCAGTGCGAATAGACCCAATATGAGATTGTGCATCATTTTCAATCCACTTATGAAAATTCTTAAATGTTTGAAAAGCATCAGATTTGTTCTTCAATAAGTAAACCCAACACATTCTGGTGTAATCATCAATAAATGTCATGATATATTTATTTCCATTTGCAGAAGGAACAGGCATTGGACCACATAAATCTGAATGAATAAGTTCAAGCTTCCTATGTGCTCTTGAATGTGAATCATGAAAAGACTGTTTGCTATGCTTTCCTAGAATGCAAGCATCACATTGTTTATGTTTTCTAGGAATTGTAGGCAAACCAGCAACACCATTTTTCTTCAACAAGCGGAGACTATCATAGTTTAAATGCCCAAATCTAGCATGCCATAATAAACTTGATGGAAGTGTACATTCTTCATGATGAGAAATATATGAGAAATGCTGTGCATGAGCAGAGGTTCCTTGCAGTTTAAGGAGTCTTTCTTCTTCTATACCCCTCATGACAAGTGAGTGGTCAGATGCCTTTCTTACCTCAAGCTTGCCATCAAACATGTGAATGGAGTGACCTTGCTGGCGGATGTGAACCAGGGACAGCAAGTTTCTCTTCAACTGTGGGAGATATAGAACATGATCCAGAAGAAAGTCTGGAAGACCAGGCAGTTTAAGCCTGATTGTGCCAAGCCCTGATGGCTTGATTTTTGACTGATCTGCAAAGTATACTGCTCCATCAACATTGTTAGTGAAATCTTCAAAGAAATCTCTCCTATGAATCATATGACAGGTTGCTCCTGAATCAAGCAACCAGTCATTTTTCGAAGAAGCAAGTGAAGCATTAAACAAATCTTCATTTACTCCAATATTGCATTGTGCCTCAATATAGTGTGCAGATTCGGGTGCTTTACCTTTGTCTGAGTCATCAGTTTTACCTTTCTGCTGATTTCTTCTCTGCTCAACTTTGTCCCATGGTAGCTTGCATGTAGAAGCATCATGTGATCCATTTCGTTTGCAGCGAATGCAATGCAAATCTGCCTTTTCTGCTTGAGAATGTCTGCCCCCCCTGCCTCTGAAGTATCTTCCTCTTCCTCTTCGTCCACCTCTTCCTCTTGCAGAATCTTGAGCAGGATGCTTTTCTTTGTGAGCAAGGCAAACAGTCTCTTCAGAAGATTCAGGGACTGTTTTCTTTCCAAAGGCTTTCTCTCTTTCAGCAAACTTTTTCACAAGAGAGTCAAAAGTTATATCTTTAAGGTTTCCATTTGCTTGTAAAGACTCAAGATAATTGGAGTAGGTAGGATAGAGTGCTTTGAGAAAGGCAATAAGAGAGATATCCAGCTCAACCTTAGTGGATTTTATATCATGCATTATAGACTTTATTTCAGATGCAAGAGCAAGAGGATCATTATTTTTCAGTTCAAGAGTGAAGAGTTTAATCATGAGCTGCACAACTTCAAGTGCAGAATGTGTATCATAGAGTTCTTTCAGCTTTTGTATAGCTTCAAAAGCAGTGGAATAGCAGGAAATATGACGACTTACTTCCTCATTGACAGATGCTGCGATCAATGCAAAGGCTTTGTTGTTCTTGTTTTCCCAAATGGCGAGTTCTTTGTCTGATGTGGGCTGCACAGGGTCTCTGTCTTCTTCTCCGACACACACACCTTTCCACAGCTCATTGTAGATGAGGGTGTGTTTTACCATCCGAGACCATTCAGAATAGTTCTCCTTGCCAGTGAGAACTATTCCGACCATAGAAATGATTGAATGCATTCTGTAAAAAAATTATCTCTGCCAAAAAAAAAGCTTCTGTTGATAGAAAAACAACTTCTGCTGGGAAAAAAAATTCTTATAGGGTAGCCTTATGCATTTTATTTTCTTCTAACATTCCATAGCATCACTGCTCACATATATATCATTGTTCAAAAATCAAAGGGCGCTTAAATATATCTCACTGCTCACATATATCACTGTTCAAAAAGGCGCTCAAATACATATAACTGCTCACATATATATCATATATATATCACATGAAAAACGCTGTCTCAGTCAAAGTATATACCACTAGCACAAAAACCTGTTATTCAAACAAGCCTCAAAACATACCACTGGATTGCTGGACGCTGGATTAATGAACGCAGTTCTTTAATGAACGCTGGATATGTGAACGCAGTTCTTACCACTGTTCTTACCACTGTTACCATCTCAAGTCATTCAAAAACCATCGCAAGAAGCCCAAAATTTATGACGGCAATTTAAAAACCATCGCTGAAATCTGTGTCAGTAATACATTTCTTCAATAAAAACACAGTCATTTGGTTGAAACACTTATCTCAACGAGAATCCGTTGCCCAACTTTATGATATTATCGATGAAATCACCATGCAATGAAATAGGAATGATTTCTTTTACACAAAGATGTGGGTATTGGCACATGTCTTTACGCCATTAGGGTCTCGATCCAAAGCCTATCTTAATTACAAGAAAAATAACCCCAATCAACACATTCTATCCAAGAAAATACGCAGTCCCAATCTTCAATTAACGAAACCACAGTTCTTCAAAAACGCAGTCTCCCATATACCCACAGCGTTAATAAAAAACGCAGGTTTTAATACAGTCAACGATTTAAAAAACGCAGTCTTTCTTAAAAGACGCAGTCACCAGCACCATATACCACAGCGTTTAATAAAAAGACGCAGTCAAGGCATTACAAACGCAGTTTTTCTTATACAAAAAACGCAGTCTTCATTAAAAATACAGTCACAGCCTCAATACAAGATCACAGCCTCAATGTCAGATCAATACAACAACGCAGCTCTCAATACATTAACCCAGCTTCAATACATTAACGCAGCTTCAATAAAAACGGCAGTCATCTTACAATAAAACGTAGTCATCAACATGTGCAACATGAATTGATGCACGAAATGGAGATTTCTAAGTTTACTCCTTATTTCAGTTTCGACACCTATACCTCGACGCTGAAACGGTTGCATCAGTTGAGTCCAACATGTCATGCCACAATACGTTGCAAAAACAAAACGCAGGCTTCTTCAAAACGCAGTCACAGTGTCTTCAAAACCATAAACGCAGGTCTTCATTTTCTTGAACGGTCCTCAACGCAGCGTATGCAGCGCTGTCAGAAGGGAGCAGATGTTAGGCCATTCAGAGAGCGTATGCAGCGCTAGTGCGCCAGGGAGCAATGGCAGCAGAGGAGTTACGCTATTTCTGAAGCCTGGGACCTGTCCTCTGATACCATGTCAGGTCAGGTTAGCTCATAAATTAATGAGCGCAAATCAACTTAGTGATATTATTCATTCAACTATTATTATTTATACATGTACAGAAATGGATCAGTTCATCTTCTAGATGATTGTCCGGCTTCACCTCATCCGTTTCGGATTAGGTGTCAACAAAGTTCATGAGAATCCATCCACTGATTCTATAATTACTGTCTCTACTATTGACACTAAAGAACAAAACAGACATGCTTATTTCCTTCATCTAAATCAAAATTCAAAGACAAAACTATCAAGATCACTAGACTAGTCCTCATCTGAGGATGCTATCTGAACTGAAGCTGTTATGCTCTTAACCTGCAAGACGATTCAAGGATACCAAATATGCGCAGAAACATACCCAGAACATAGAACAGTGAGAAATAACAGCAAGTATTTTATTATTCAGAAAGCAATGTTCACTTGCCTCTTCGAGGGGGCAACCTCCAATAGAGCAGAGCTCGATTACAAAATAAGACACGATGCTCCTCTCAGGGAGTCTCTATCCTTTATATATGACTCATACATGCAATACCATGGTTCTTATTAATACCATCTATCTAATACCATGGCCCATTTGCAACTAATCGTCTTTAAATACGGGTTAACCACTTACAATTATTAATATGGGCTTTATTGACTCTTTACTTAACTATAACTATGACTCGATCCTACTACATAAATAAGGGGGTTAGGGTGGGACCCTAACATGCCCTCCCCCATAAGAATAGCCTTGTCCTCAAGGTTGAAGCTGCGGAAACTGTTGAAGAATAGTGGTTGGTTCCCAGGTTTCATCTTCTGGAGAGGTGTCTTTCCACTTGACGAGGACTTTCTTGATCATGCGGCCACGCAGGTGTCGTTCTCGTGTGTCTAGGACCTATTCAGGTTGGATCCAGATTGACCCTTCTTCATCCAATTCAGGTAGATTGGTTTGAATTCTGCAATTGTTCCCAATCACTTTCTTGAGGCATGAGACATGGAAAACTGGATGTATTTTTGTAGTGGGTGGCAAAGCTAGCTTGTAGGCCACTTCTCCAATGTGCTAAAGTACTTGATACAGTCCGTAGAATTTTGGAGATAGTTTTTGACAACCCTTTTCTTTGAGTGATGTTTACTTATATGGTTACAGCCTCAAAAATACCTGATCCCCTTCTTGAAATTGGCGTTCTGAGCGATGCTAATCTACCTGTTGCTTCCTGCGGTTTTGAGCTTGATGAAGATTCTCTCTAAGATGGGCGAGCATGGTTGTGCGATTCTATAGGAGTTGATCCACTGCTTGTACCTTTGAGCACCCCTTGATATAAGAAGTAGGGGAAGGAGGGAGTTGACCATAAACTGCTCCATAGGGAGTCACTTTGGTGGTGGCATGATAGTTGGTGTTATACCACCATTCAGCTAGAGGTAACCACTATACCCAAAGATGTTGCTTTTCTGAAGTGAAACACCTAAGGAAAGTTTCCAGACTTTTGTTGACTGCCTCAGTTTGACCATCTGTTTTTGGATGATAGGAAGTACTCAGTTTTAGTTGGGTACATTGTAGCCTGAAGAGTTCCTGCCAAAAATTACTAGTGAAGATCGAGTCACGATCAGACACAATAGAAGTGCGCATGCCATGCAATTTGAAGATCTAATCCATGAAAGATTAAGCGACCAAATTCGGTGTAAAAGGGTGGGGTAGGGTGCAAAAATGAGCATACTCAGAAAGTCGGTCCACAACCACCATGATGACTGACTTGTTTCCTGACTTTGGAAGACCTGTAATGAAATCCATAGAAACCTCCATCCATATTGATGTCGGGATGGGCAATGGTTGTAATGTGCCTGGTGCTTTGACTGTCTCCCCTTTGTGGCGCTAACAAACATCGCATTCCGCTACAAAAGCAAGAATGTCCTTTTTCATGATTTTCCAAAACAAGGATCTTCTAGTGCGCGCATACGTCTTCTGAAAGCCTGAATGTCCTGCAGTGGGGGATGAGTGAAACTCCGCCAAAATGCGGCTTTTTAGGGTGGATGTTGGTGATATTACGACTCTGTCCTTGTAGCGAATAATCTCATCCTACCACGAGTAGCCTTTGGTGGAATTTGGATCCGCCTGCAATTGAGTAATGAGTTGGGAGAGCCAGGGAAGTGAAAACCATTCCTGCGAGCCTCTTTAATCCATTCTAGAGTGGGAAGGGAAATTGCGAGCAAGGTACTTTCCTCCTCAAATTGGCGAGATAATGCATCTGCTACAATAGTTTCGCGCCCTTTCTTGTAAATGATCTCATAATCATATCCCAGCATTTTGGCGAGCCATTTATTTTTTGTGGTGAGCATAGGCGTTGCTCCAAAAAATATTTAAGACTGTGATGGTCTGTGCGGATTTGGAAACGTCGCCCCAATAAGTAAGGTCGCCAGGTTACTACTGTATGTAAGATGGCCATCATTTCCTTATCATAGGTAGATTGTCCCAGATTCTTCCCACTTAGTTGTTGGCTTGTGAAGGCCAAGGGTCGACCTTCCTGCATTAAGACCGCCCCAATACCCATACCCGAAGCATCACATTCAATGACAAAATATTTGGTGAAGTCGGGTAGTGCTAAGACTGGAGTGGAACACATGGCATTTTTGAGAGCTGTAAAGGCCTGTTGTGCTTCATCATTCTAGAGGAATGATTTTTTCTTGAGGAGTTGAGTGAGGGGCTTCGCAATGCGACCATAATTGCGGACAAATTTGCGATAGTAGCCCATGAGACCCAAAAATCCTCTCAGGCTCTTCAAGGTCTTAGGTTGAGGCCAATCCTGCATTGCCTGGATCTTTTTGGGGTCCACCTTGACACCTTCACGCCCCACAATGTGGCCCAAATACTCAACTTCTTCCATGCCAAAAGAACACTTGGACATCTTAACAAATAATTTATGCTTACGGAGCAGTTGCAAGAGTAGATCTACATGCTGAAGATGTGCGGCCCAAGTGCGACTGTAGATGAGGATGTCATCGAAGAAAACAAGGACAAATTTTCTGAGATATGGTTTGAGGAGGTGGTTCATAAGGCTCTGAAAAGTAGATGGGGCATTACAAAGACCGAATGGCATGACCAGGAACTCATAATGGCCTTCATGAGTTTTGAAAGCAGTCTTTGGAATGTCGACTTCTTTCATGCGAATTTGGTGGTAGCCTGAGCGAAAATCCAACTTAGTGAAGAATTGAGCCCCATTTAGTTCATCCGACAAATCATCAACAACTGGGATGGGAAATTATCTTTGACTGTCAACTTATTGAGGGCCCTGAAGTCTGGACACATATGCCATTCCCCATCTTTCTTGAGCACCATGACCACCGGTGATGAATAAGGACTAACGTTGGGACGAATGACGCCTGCTTCCAAAAGTTCGTTGATTATTTTTTCTATTTCATTCTTTTGGGCAAACGGATATCTATATGGGCGCACATTTGGTGGTTGGGTCCCTAGGACCAAAGTGATGCTATGATCATGTTCCCCTCTCGAGGGTGGAAGCTCATGAGGCTTGTCAAAGACTAGCAAATGGTTTTTTAAAATCTGTTGCATCTCAGGATGAATCAGAAGAGAATTGGGTTCAAAAGCCTGGATGGCATTAAATTGAGCTATAAGTCCATGATGGCCCTTTTTTAACAATTTTTCCATCCTGTGTGAGCTGATGATAGAGGGAGCTCCCGCCTGGAGTCCACGGAGGTTATGCATGTGGTTGTTCTACTTAAAGCTCACATATAACTCCTGTAAATCCATTCTGATTGGCCCAAGTGTGCGAAGCCATCCAGCACCGAGGACAATGTCACACCCTCCCATGTGTATGGCAAACATGTGGGTCTTCAACTGATAATCCCCCATTTGAAGTTTGACATTTTCACAGTGGCCGTCACATTTCATTGTTCCCCCATCCGCAATTTGGACTTGGAAATTAGAAATTGCTCGTACAAAACAATGCATTGCTTCCGCAACTCTTTGATGGATAAAATTATGTGTACTTCCACTATCAATCAAGACTACTACTGGGCGATGCTTAATAAAACCTCTGATTTTGAGAGTTTGAGGTGAAGAAATCCATACCAAAGCATGCAACGATATAACTGGTTCGTCAGGGACATTGTCCTTCTGGTTTTCCTTTTCTTCCTCCTCAGGTTCCTCAAGTGGTGGGGCTTCCTCCGATGAGTTGTGATCAGTAGCATCAATTTGAAAGAATTTTGGATCCTTGCATTTATGACCAGGGGAGTATTTTTCATCACAGTAGTAACATAATCCCTGCTTTCTTCTTTCTGCCATTTCTGCAAGTGACACCTTTTGAACCTTAAGTGTTTGGGTAGTGATGTGAGCTTGTGGGGGGCGACCCTTGGAGGTGAAATTTTGGCGATTGGATTGGGTCGCTAACACATGTTCAACTTTACGAGCTACCTTGCAAGCCTCCGACCATGTGGGAGGGTGGTGCAGTTGGACGTGAGCTTGTATGGCCTCTTTAAGACCACTAATAAAACATTCCGTGTAGAAATCATCTTATAGACCTATAGTGCAGAAAGCTAAGGCTTCAAAGGCTGTGATATATTCATCCACTATGCCAGTCTGTAGGAGCTTAGTGAGATGACCCAAAAAAGCAGAGTCATGGTCAAAGCACTCCATAAGAGCTTTTTTGAATGTGTCCAAAGTCAAGGGCCTTCCATTGCAACGTTGATGCCATTGCCACCATTACCATCTTTCATTGTCCAAGTACATGCTCCCCACCATAAGCTAAGTCTCATTATCCAAGATGTAATTTAGATTGAAATACTGCTCCATTTGTGTTATCCATGATGCCGGGTGAGAACCATCAAATTTATGCATATCCAGCTTGGTTGGTCAAGGACGGGATTGTTGTTGGGTGCCGCAGAGGTGAAGAGAGTGGCTAAACTCCCCCTCACTGTGTTCATTTCCAATATACGCCTCCTCGCGGGCTTCTGACTTGCCCTCAGAGGGTGTTGTAGTTATTGTCGCCAGCTGGTCTTGGATGTCTTTCAAGGATTGTTCAAGTTTGTCGATCTTCTCATTGGCCATAGCTTGAGCTCTAGTTTCTACCATGCACCGATCCGATGTACTTGAAATTTGGTACCGCTCGAACTTTATTTTTGGCACTAACAATTGAATGGTACCACCTTGCTCAGCTCGTCGTCTTGATTCTTATGGGCTAGGTAACCAATAAGCGCCCTAGGGGGTCTCAGACTTTTTTTTTTCCCTAAAAACTCCTAACGGAGTTTTACCCCTTGCTTAGGAATACTGCAGTAGCCGAATCCCCAAAATGTCAATGTTGCCAAAAGCCCTGTGAAAATCACGCCCCGGTATAGGAACCCACACAACTACTCAGATCTGGATGGCGGATCTGGTGGATTGGAGAGATCTGAATGGCTGATCGAATAGATCTGAGTGGCGGAACAGATTGCTGTTGTAGATCTGATGGATCTAATAGATCTGAATGGTTGTTCTGTTAAATCTGAACTATGGGACTGATTGTTGCTGCTGCTGCAAAACCCCACTTGTGAGATCTGATCTGGTAGAGATTATGCATGATCCAAAGATAGAAAAGGGAACTATGGTCTCGAGGAGTGTCAGGTGCTACAGATCGCAATATACATAAGGGTTTGACAGTAGTACTCGAACCAATTTTCCAGGGCACTAACCAAGGAGGATTAATCGTACCCTTAGTCGTACAACCCGACTACCCTATATGGTACGGGCGAGTAATCTCTCCGATTGTTGTTCTCGGTGTACTGTAGCAGCAAGACGGTTGACGGTTTATCTAGGGCAACGTTTCAAGGGAGCTAGAGGGCTTTCGATATAAAAGAGGTTACTTGGAAGACAGTCCGTGTGCGGTTCTGTCTAATGTGCTACTACTCGAAGGGGTACCCACAGGGGTTACAAGGGAGTCCAACAAGCGTGACCACCTCTTGTATTTCCTACGTGCATGCGTCCCCAAATCTGCAGGTTTATGCGCTCAACAACAGGTCCCGTGGTTTAAAGATGTCGGAACATGTCTCTAGCCAAAAAAAAAATTGCTAAAAAATGGAGATCCCACCGGCCCTGGAAAGTGCTCTAATACCACTTGTTATGCTCTTAGCCTGCAAGACGATCCAAGGATACCAAATATGCGCAGAAACATACCCAGAACATAGAACAATGAGAAATAGCAAGTATTTTATTATTCAGAAAGCAATGTTCACTTGCCTCTTCGAGGGGGCAACCTCCAATAGAGCAGAGCTCAATTACAAAATAAGACACGATGCTCCTCATAGGGAGTCTCTATCCTTTATATATGACTCATACATGCAATACCATGGTTCTTATTAATACCATCTATCTAATACCATGGCCCATTTGCAACTAACTGTGGTCCCGTCATTAAATGTGGGTTAACCACTTACAATTATTAATATGGGCTTTATTGACTATTTACTTAACTATAACTATGACTCGATCCTACTACATAAATAAGGGGGTTAGGGTGGGACCCTAACAGAAGCCTTTGCACTAGGACCTGAAGCCTTTGCACCAGGGCCTGGCAGCTCGCGTCCTTGTGCTAGTTTCCATTTGATCTCTATCAAAGTCTATTCGATCCTTCCCAGTGCGAGATTGTTCCTGTAAGTCTAGATCTGTATGTTTGCTATATCCTTGAGAATTTCTGCCCGGACTGGGTCCTTCTCCTTGCTACTTTCATATTTGTCTAGAACTTCTCCTTCCATGTGTTCATGGTGAAGAGTCATAGCCCGGGCTACAATGTATTTCATGATCCAGTATTGCTATAGGGTCGTTTTGAACAGCGATTTCCTGCCATTTGTTGTCCCTGGGTCTTGCAGCATTCCTTCCCATTCTTCCATAGGTATGTCTCTGCACCTGAGGTTGTTTCTTGAATCTCGCTCCCAACTCCAAATCTGGTCTCTAACCTCCTTCAGGGTCCTTTCCATGTAGTAGTCTATGATCTTCTTCATTTGAGCTCCGTCGGGCTTCCTGCCCCTTTTCTTTCCCTGACTGCTGGTGCCTTCTTATTTCTTGGCGGTCCTCTTGCTTCTCCTGGGGGCCATTCTTCTTTCTGCTTTGCCTTTAACACTCTTTTCCTGTTGCTCTTTGTTCTGTTTCTTGGTCTTGCCCTGTTCTGTTGCGAGACCTATCACAGAGTAAACACAAATGTCAGTCTTATCATTTAAGTTTACATTATTATCCGTGGATTTTCTCCCCCCCCCCCCCCCCCTCTTATTTCCAATCCTCTAGTTGACCACCCTTTGTGTTTCTAACCTCTGGCTTCCTCCCCTACTTTGCTTGGCTTTGGTCTTAATAATTCTTCTGGTCGTGGGGTACCCATGGTTACTTTTCTTAGCCCTGTCCATGCAAGAAACCCACGTTTGGTTATTTTGCCTTCTCTCCCTCGATGGTTCGCCCCTGGTGCGGATTGGGTTACAGAGGCCTCCCCTTGGGTTGGTTTTCTCAGAGTTGCCTACCAGGTTTTTGTTGGCTAAGAGTTCTCCCCTCTCCCTAGGGTGCAACTCCATCCCCCATGGATTCTGGAGTTTCCTTTCCCCGCTGCCTTCTTCCAGGGTAGCAAGCATTCTTCCTTTCCCTAGAGCATGGGAAACTAAGGCCTCTATTCTAAGGTGGGGGTCAGTTGAAATTGGTTCATCCAAGCCTTGGCTCTCGGGCTTCTCACCATCTCTCTTAACTTTCTCTCCGTCCCTGGCACCCAGGATCTCTTCGAGGTAATTTCCTTTCGGACCTCTGAAATTGCTATGACAATTGAGATGATCAAACTAGATATGCATACCATACTGCATTTCTAACCTATATTTCAGACAATTTACACTTTCAAAGTTTAAGAATAGAGAAATCACATACCCTTTCACTGTACTTCGCCTTGCTTGCTCCTTCTGCTTCCTCTTGCTGCTCGCTCTTCCGTTCTCGCCACCTTTATTCTTTCTCGTCTGCATGCAAAATACGTCTTTCCCCTTTTCCTTAGAATTTATTCCTTTTTCATTCCCTCCTCTTGTCTTTACCACCAGTTGTCCTGTTTTCGCCTTGGCACACCTCCCTTCCCTCTTGCTTTGGGATGCTACCCTCTTATCCTGTCCACCGTCCTTCATTTACTTCTTTCCTCTCTCGGCTGCTCTTGCCATCGGGTCACTGACTCTGCCCTGCCACTTGGCATTAATTCGCTGCCCATCCTCGGATTTGCTGTCCTGCCCTCTCCTCTTCCATTCCTTTCCATCTCTGCCCCCATACTCTTGGGTGTTGTCCTTTCGCTGCCCCCTCCGTTATCCTACCGAACTCTAATCTTATCATGTTCTACTCCACCCCTGTCCTATATTGTTCCTCTTGCGACTGTCCTTTTCCCTCTCCGCTCCCGTCATGTTCGGGCAATTTCTCTAGATGCTCGCTCTGGATCCTGTCTTGTTCTATCATTTGTAACAATTGCTCCATATCCTCTTTTTGGTGGAGCTCTTCCACACTTGCATCCAGTTGTTGCTCTCCTTTCCG
Source organism: Pinus tabuliformis (assembly GCA_031772625.1). Lineage (NCBI taxonomy): Eukaryota > Viridiplantae > Streptophyta > Pinopsida > Pinales > Pinaceae > Pinus > Pinus tabuliformis. Next base: position 674,320,543 of record CM062813.1, on the reverse strand, counting down.
ACATCCCCAATTCGCAAGGTAATCTGCAGGAGTATTTCCTTTGCGTCTTACATGGGACTGTATGATGTAGACTATCTTCCTCAATTGGTGGCTTATTTCTGTTATTATCCATGTCGTCCGCCAACTTTGACTCATATTCTCTTCTGGTACTCCTTGTTGTAGTTGTTTGAGTGTTTCTATCACGAGCATTGAATCTCCTTCTATCTGGAGTTTTTGATACCCTTCTCTGATGGCTATTTATATCCTCTTGTTCAGCGCATGGAATTCAACCTCATTATTTTATGCCTTTCCGTAGTCCATCGCATAAACCCAGCAGGTTCTACCTCCATCATCTTTGAATATCCCTCCTATGCCCGCCTCCCCTGGATTTCCTTTTGTTGCTCCGTCAAAGTTTAGTTTTTTGAATCCCTGTGGCAGGTTCCTGTAGTGGTCCTCTTCCCCAGCTTTACCTACCTTATGTTCTCTTATAACCATGCATGTGGTGCTTATTTTGATTTGCAAGTGATTTAGAATACATGTCTCTGTTGGGTCTGTCTTCCAGTCTTCCTCATTCCACTTCTTGAGGATGATGGTTTCTCTTATGTTCTGTATAGTTTGGCTCCATATTTCCTTCTTAGCTTTTTTGTCTTCTTTGAATATCAACTGGTTTCTTTCCTTCCATATGTTCCACAGGAAGAACCCTATGGATAGATTCCAAGCTTAGTTCAAGATTATATTACAGTACGGTTTACTCCTCCATTTCTCTATAGTTGTAGTTATGCTGCTTGTATCTCTATCGCTAATCTCGAAGAGTTGTTGGTGGTTTTGCCACAGAGTATTGTTGACGCTACAGGAGTTTGTCAAGTTCTCCATTGTTTCTTCTTGTTCTTGGCACTGGACACAGCGCGATGGTCCATGCGTCCCCTTCCTTCTCAACTGGTCCCAAGTTAAGGCTCGCCCATGGGACAGTATCAAGGTAAATAATGCAACCTTTGGCCATGTTTTCATTTTGCATATTTTATCCCATTTTTTTATGTCTGGGTTGTTGGTACTACCGGCCTTTATGTAATATCCTTTTGTTGTCGTAAACATTCCTTTGATGTGTTTCCCCACCTTATAATGTCCGTTCCTTCTTTGACTGCAATTTTCCTTGTCTCCATCTCCTTTTTATAATTTACCCATTGTTCTGTTTCTGGTGCTTCTTGCCAGTCATCTTTTACCATGCCTCCTTCCAGAAGTTTTCTTTGTCACCCTCCCTAATTTTCCAGAAACTATGTTCTCTTGTCAGGTCCTTATTTGACCTTGCTAGGTTCCAAATTGTTGAGCCTTTCTTTTCTGATTGGCTTCGTAATTTTCCTTCAGGGGACCTTGCCATCTCATATTTCTTTTCCCATAATGTTTTCCATAGATCTTCTCCTCCTTGAATCCACCTCCACCATAGTTTTGCACCCATTACTTGGTTTAATATATATGGATCACGCAACCCTAATCCTCCTTCTGTTAAATATTTGCTCAGCCATTTCCATGAGAGCAGCGCCCACTTTTTAGTTTTGTTTGTTCCTTGCCATAGAATTTTTTTGAAAATTTCCACCATTTTTTGGCATATAGTTTTTGGAATAGCTTGACTGGCCATTTGGTATATTGGCATTGATTGGAGGACCGACTTAAGGAGAATGAGGCGACTCGGTATGTTCAGCGTTCTGAACGTCCAGTTGTCCATTCTTTTTTGAATTCTCCCTATCAGGCCTCCCCAGTTAGTTGTTCTATTTTGCTTGTCGCTCAGCTGTACACCCAGATATTTGGTAGGGAACTTCCCTATTCGGAACCCCATTGTTCTAGCTAGGAATGATTGTGAAATCATTGGGGTATTGAAAAAGAAGATTTCTGTTTTATCTTTATTTATCTCTGTACCTGATGCTTTTGTAAAATCTTCAAGGATTTCCAGTAATTTCTTTGCTTCCTTAAGATTGGCTTGGCCATACATCATTACGTCATCTACGAATTGTTGATGTGTAATGGCTAGTTCTTCTCCCCACAATCTAAGGCCTTTTAGCTTTCCACTGTTCACTCTTGCTTTTATTAATCTACCCAGACCATCAGCTGCTATTATGAACAGGAAAGGTGAAAGAGGGTCCCCCTGTCTAAGTCCTCGGGACGGTTTAAAATTTTTTGTGGGGGTTCCATTTAGCATTATGGACATACTTGGAGTGGTGATCATAGACATTATCCATTCTATCCATGTATCATCGAACCCATAAGCTTTTAGGATTCTCTGAAGGTATTCCCAGCTTAGCTTGTCATAAGCTTTAGCTAAGTCAAGTTTGATCATCATACCTTTGTGTCGTGAATTCTTCAGTGAATGAATCGCCTCTTGTGCAACTATGATTCCATCCACTATCTGTCTCCCTTTCACGAACCCTGTTTGTTCCTAGGAGATCAATTCTGGAAGGATAGATTTTAATCTTTTCACCATTATGGTGGCTAGGATTTTGTAAATTACATTACAAAGCTATTGGTCTAAAACCTTGAGGTTCATCTGCCTTTTCTAGCTTCGGAATCAATGCTAGGAAGGTTGTGTTCCATGCTAGGTGCATTCTTTTTGTGCACCTTGATTCTTCGACAATGTTTACTATGTCTTGCTTCATAATCCTCCAGGTTGCTTGGAAGAATTCTGTTGTATATCCATCTGGTCCTGGGGCTTTGTTCTTAGCCATTGTCTTCACTGTCTCCTCTACCTCTTTTTCAATGATTACTCTTAGGAGTGCCATGTTCTGCTCTTGATTCACCCTTCTGGGTATATATTGACTTATTTTTATTATCTCCTCTTCTCTATTACTTTGTGTCTCAGTCAATATGCTTTGAAGTGCTATATTAGTAGTCTCTCCATTTCCTCTTTCTGAGTTAACTTGTTGCCTTGGCTATCTCTTAGAGAAAATATTCTATTCTGCTACCTATGTTGTTGCATGGCTCTGTGGAAGAATTTTGTGTTTCTTTCCCCCTCTTTCAGCCATTGTACTCTTGACTTTTGTCTCCACAAAATTTCCTCCTGTTTTCTTCTTTCCTCCAGCCTATTTAAAACCCCTCCTTCTTCCTGAGCTAGTTCCTCTGTTCTCCCCTCTTCTATTATTTTCTGTTGTATCCTTTTCATATCCGTCTGCAACTTTTCTTGGTCTTTTTGGATATTGCCAAATTCTTCTTTATTCCATTTCTTTATTTTGCCTTTTAGCTCCTTTAGTCTTAATTGGAGTGTGTGCATCTTATTCCTTCCTTTTATTTCAGTCTCACTGTTCTGCCACCATTGCTCCATTTTTTCTATGAAGGTTGGTTCTCGCAACCAAAAAGCTTCAAACCTGAAAGGTCTGTGCTGATTTTGATTGTTCATGGCGATTTCTAGTTTTATGGGCTAGTGGTCTGATCCTTGGCATGGAAGGATTGTCGCTTCATAGAATATGTCTTTCCCAATAAAGTGTTTTGTTGCTAGAACCTATCCAGCCGGGAAGCTATTTGCTTGCTTCCTCCTCTTCGGTTATTCCAAGTGTATTTTCCATTAATGGTGTGTATATCAATCATTTTTAGCGTTGACTGTATTTCTCTGAATCTTGCCACATCTGGTTCCTCCCGTTGTAGTCCCCCCTTCTTTTCCTCTTTTGATGTGATCATATTAAAATCGCCTGCTATCAGCCATATTTTTCCTATGTGCATGTTTTCTAATTGTTGCAGTTGGGTGACGAAATTCCCTCTTTACACTGCTATATGGGGTCCATAAACCACCGAAACTAAGAACCAGTGTCTGTGGCCTATCAGTCTGAATCTCCCTGAAAGGATCCTTTTAATTCCTATCCAGTAGCCTACAGTGACTTCTGCTGAGTTCCACAGGATTGTAATTACCCTCACACTACCTTTTGCATCAATTGTCATACATTTATATGTAGGTTTGATTTTTTTTAGAATCTCCTCCATTTCCTCCCGCTGTTATTTTTATTTCTTGTAGCAACATAATTTGGGGTTTTTCTCTTTTAATCCTTTTTGCTAGGTATCTTTGCTTACCTTTGCTATTAAGACCCCGAATGTTCCAAGATGTAATTATCATTGGGAGGGTGGGGTTGTTTAGTGGAAGACCACTGAGAGCGGTACAACTCTTCCCGTATTAACTAGCATTTCGCCCATGACTTGTATTGACTCCTGAAGATTCTTTCTACCTCTTTTTTTCCCTCCTTTCACTTTACTTTGTTGTTCTTGGTTATTTTCAGGTTGTATACCTAGTTTCTCATTCATTCCTGTGTTTCCTTGATCTTGTTTTTCTTTATATTTTTGGAATGTTTCCTTGTATAATTTTTTATCCTCTTCTGGGATAAACCTTTCGTCCAAGTGTCTCCATTTGTCCAGAAGTTTCCTCATAATTTCTTCTTCTGTCGTTGGATCTTCCCCTTTGCTGGTATCTATTTCCATTACTTCATTTTCTCGGTTATTCTCCTTTTCTTGTCCTACCTTTTCCCCTGTTTCTCTTTGGGTTTTTTGTTTAGTGCTATTTGTGTCTTGACTTGGTTTGCCTTCCTGTTCTTTTTCCTCCTGATAATCCATTACTCGGATCTCTGAATCTTCTTCTTCTACCTGTAGGATTTCAAACCTATTTGCCTTATTTGTTTTGGCTGGTTGTTCTTTTCTTCTGTCCTTAGGGGTTTCCTTTGCGGGTTTTTTCCTGTTTTTTATCTCTTGATACCCATCATTATCTTCTTGACCTTTCCTCTGTTGCTTGCTCTTCCATTCTTCCTCTTGTACATTAAGGGGGCATTCCTTGTAGAGGTTCCCATATTCATGGCATTTTTTGCATTTGAACGAGATGTGTTTGTAGTCTAGTGCTTGCTGCCACACCTCCTTGTGGTATTCTATCTCTACTGCCCCTAGGATTGGGTTTGCAATGTTCATATAGACGCAGATTCTTGCATAAGAGGTATATCTTCCTTTCTTTGTTGATTCAGATATTTTGACAAAGCTACCTATGGTATTTCCTATTCCTTCTAGAATCTCTGGTTCCCAAAAATCCATTGGTAATCCAAACAGTCTTACCCACACTGGCGTTGCTAGGAATTTTTCTGTATCAGGGTTATAACATTCCTCCCAGTACCTCATGAATAAACCTGCATTATTATGAAAATATGGACCATTTTCAAACACTCTTTCTTTATCTTGCAGGTTTGAGAAGACTGCTGTAAAGAAGCCTTGTGCGCCTAGCTTCAACTCTATGTGGTCTCGAGGTTGCCATTTCTGTTGTATCCATCTTGTTAGGTCTTTTTCTGACGGCCACACACCGATGAACTTGCATATTAGTGCGTGGTCCTTCATATAACTTCTATAACGCTCGAGTTTGTTCATGGGAATAACAAATCTCGGTTTTTCTATTGCACATGGTAAGCATTTCCCTTTGCTTCCTGCCTGCCATCTTGCTCCGAGGACTGGTCCTGGTGTCCTTATCTCCTCCTCCAGTTTGTTGTTGCTTGTTCCCTCTCCTGCCGCTGCATCTCTATAGGAGGGGATCTCTCCCCTCCTGACTTCCTCTGTCATTTCTGTGCTCTCTTGGTTTTAGTGCAGCTTGTCTGCTTGTTTTCGAGGTTTTTCGCGCTGCCTACCTCATGGCCGCATGACCATTAGGTTTGCAGAGCTCCAAGAAACCCTCGTTGTTTTTTTAGAGACAATCATAGTTAAATTATTATGGCTATAATTGAAATCAAATTTGAATTAAGCTTTTGGATGTTGTATTATACCTAAATATTATATTATGTGTAGTTAGATTGATTCAATAAATATAAAAAAAAAAAAAAAAACTTTTAGATGTTGTATTATACCTAAATATTATATTATGTGTAATTAGGTTAATTCGATAAAAAAATAAAAGTGTCTCTAAATTTTACTAGTTTTTCATAATAATTAAATGATTAAAAACAATAGTAATCTTAACAAATTGACCTTTACTAAATAGCAATAGCATTTTTCATTTTGTAAAGTTATATTAGAAAAAGACTCTTCCTCTGATTGAATCCACCCAGGTTTACTTCCTATCAAGTTTATGTGATCCTTAGAGTTTTAGTGGATCACTTATTTAATAAAATGTGATCTTATCAAGTTTTATATACACTTTGAATATAAGATTGTTTAGTGATTTATGATTCACCCATAAAAATAAGTCCCTAATAATGGTTTCAAAAAATTAAATATTTAATTTGTGATTCATCGATTATCCATCAAAATTAAATTTACTACCAATGATTAGAAGGATTAAATGCTCAATTTATACTATGTTGGGAAAATGTAAGATTTCATGGTATAACTCCTTGTATTGTAAGGCAGCTCCTATTTCCACCTCCATAGCAAAGTTAATGTTATGTCCTTACCCCCTCTGACAGCGGCAGACGGCCTCCTTGACGTCATGGCACCCTTACATGCTCAACCATGGATCATGGCATGCATCCCTCTCCGGCGACTCTGCCGTCTGTCGTATTCCTGCCCATCGACCCTGCCTGCCTCCACTTTGGCCTCCACTCTAGCATGCATGCACACGTCGGTCAGTCGGTTGCCTCCGCATTAAATGTCGCCACTAGACCGTACACTCATTTGAATTTGGAAACCCGCCGAAACAAGAACTTGGACCCAGCCATTCATTATTCTAAGTTGGTTTGAAATTTGAAATTGAAACCGCGGCATCTCGAAGAATTCGGCGGTACATTTTCATTCAAGAAAGTTGAAGCTTCAGTCCAAAGACACCTTCGTCGAACACATCAGCGGCCTGCTGAGCGTTGTCATGCAGGACGTGTAGTTGAAGCTTTTTTTCTCCTCGGCTCCCAACATGGTACTGCAAAATATACACGTCGAAGCTGCCAAACCAAGGTTTTGGATGAATTCTGCACCACCAAATTGGGGGATCTTTACGCCTAAGAAGACAAAGACATCATCGTTGAGATTTTAAAATCTCAGCCATCAAATATCATTGAGCAAAAATTCTATACCGTTATCAGCTGTAATGGGCACGGCATCTTTTGTACTTGGCAGTCTTCATCTTCATCTTGATGTTCTTGAAGTTTTGATTGTGCGTCTCTGTTTCTTACATTTTATGGTTTTGTGTGTTCTGAAAACCGTATAGCTTTCTAATACCTTGCTATAACGGAATTTCGTCGTGCAGGCCTTGCAGGAAGGATACCAACACCAACGAGGGGAGATGTTCTCAGGAGGCAGCAAATTATCAGATTGGAGTTTACTTGTTCTGTATCTGTTAGGTGTCATGCTCATTCTCTTTCCCTTTCCTGTGATTATTCTCGTATGCTCTTACCTCAAGGAGTCCATGCATGGGCCCCTTTATAAAGGTTGAGAAATAAACACATCACAAGATGTTCATAATGAAGATGGGGTGAATCAGAGCACGGAGGATATCTCAAAACATTCTGATGAACATTACAACATGAGAGTGACTGTGACTATGGCCAGCGATGAGAGGCCAACCTTCCTTGGTAAACCCACTTCTATGGCCGTAGCCGTAGTTAATTAAAATCCCTTCCACCTCTCACTGCCTTGAGGTTTTTATTCATTCTTGATTTTAATAATGTAGATTTGTCAGCTGAGGTAAGATATTTGTGTGTATATGTTTCATATTTTGTTGGAAACTCAAATATAGTCATCTTACTCTAATAAATTTAGAGTAAAAAATGAAATAAGAGAAAGTTATACCTCATCTGTTTTCTTTATAGGTTTTATGTTGCGGCAAATTCTTCAATGGTATCATGCCTATACTGGCCTCAATGCCTAGGTTCTGGATTATATTATTTTTGCAAGTCTAATTTGCATAGTTAAAAGACAGCAGAGTGATGAATGTGAACATCAGGGTTTAAGTTTTTGTGAGCTTGTCATGTTGAATGGATTTCTAAATCTAATTCGAAGTTAAATGTTTACTTTCAGCAAGAAATTATAATCAAATGTATTCGTTGGAGAAAGCAGTAGCTCGGTTAAAGAAGAAAATTGTTTATAGTTATCTTAAAACAAGGAAGAGTTTATATGATACGTTTTCCTATTTGAATTACTTGATTGTTTTTAGAAAATTAATATAAATATTTTGAATTACTTGATTTTTTTAGAAAATTAATATAAATAATTAGTGTCTAGTTTATTTTCAAATCTAAAAAAACATTGGGTTTAAATTGTTTATAGTTATCTTAAAACAAGGAAGAGTTTATATGATATGTTTTCCTATTTGAATTACTTGATTTTTTTTAGAAAATTAATATAAATATTTTGAATTACTTGATTTTTTAGAAAATTAATATAAATATTTAGTGTCTAGTTTATTTTCAAATCTAAAAAAACATTGGGTTTTTTTGAAGGTTTAGGGGTAAGAGTGAAGGTCAAAATTTAATGTGAAGGAGTAATAACAACCATTTTGCTCAACAGTTCAACATAACTTCTATCTATATATATATATATATATATATATATATATATATATATATCTCCAGAATAATTGTCAATTGAGTCAGTCAATATATAATGTTTATATCTCTAGAATATTTGGCAATTGATTCAGTGTAGTTCTCACTTGACATTAGGTCAATTCCAACTCCTACTACTTATAAACTCTAATTTTGTAAATTGTCTATTTGGGAATTTCATCACTGAATATCCTCACACATAATGCTTCATCTATATGACCATAACTAACTGAAAGTCTTAAAATTGTAAATTATAAAATTTATATTTAGTAAATGATATTTAAAGTCAAATTGTAATATGTTCCCTTAAGTCAGTGATAGCCTGGCTTCATTTTTCTGAAGTTGAAACAGATTAATTTAAGCAGATTAAAACACAATTAATATATGTATATAATTGTGAATTGTTTTTCTTTGAAATAATAGTTATACGTCCAAGCTCATCCTAACATTATTTATTAACATTAGATTTTTCCAATACCTTTTATACGAATTAGCTATGATTAAAGAACTGTCTCCACCTTTAGCTTTTCCCGAAATATCTTCTTGTTTAGCTTTTCCCGAAATCTTCATTTTAGAAACGCTCTATCCATAGTATTTTGGAATATCTTGGTTAGGTTTTTCTTTGATTACTTTTTGTTTATGAAAATCTTTGTTTCCTAGCAGGTTCATTTTTTATATTTTATTATATGCATGGTAGAATCCATCTCCTTTCTTCCTACCCTCTTTCTAGGTCTTTTCAATGTCTGCAACAATTTAACAACATGTTTAATAAAGTAATTTTGGTATGAAAGGCCGTGGAGGACCAGTTACAATACCAATGAAAGATGATACTAGCACAGGAAGCAGCCTATTACCACAATGGAACTTCCAAGTTCCCTTTTTGCGGGATGGAACAGTTTCGACCCTTTTTCTCTTAGCCATCGCTTTCATCAATTCCGAGTGGTTGTGATTGTGACAGGGATGGTAGAACAACCATGATACACAGGAAAATATATATATATATGTTTTGTTATTCATTTATTTACAAAAAAAAATTAGTTGAACTTAGATGTAACTATTTCTAATTTTATAAATTTATAATACAATTATATAGTTGAACTTAGATTTAACTATTTCTAACTTTGGAGATAGGAGTTGCAAAAATATCTCAACCACCTCTTACAAATTTCAAATTGAGCATGGAAGTCATGGAAGCATTATTTCCAACTCTCTTCCTTAATACTTACATGACAAACATTGAAAACACACATTACAACAATAGGAATAATTTGTGTCTTACTGGTTTTCATAGCACCTACATGACAAACATTGAAAACACACATTACAACAATAGGAATAATTTATGTCTCACTGGTTTTCATTAGCACCCACATCTACTCTGTAATGTTGCAAACACTGCTCTTTCTTCACCACGACATCTTGGAACTATCAATTGACCTCAATTTCAAACATAGCCAATCTTGTACAATTGATGATTCTTGACTACCCCAAACAATAGACTAGATATTGAATATCTCTATAGACATGCTTCCATCCTAGTAGTATGCATCAAAATGCATACTTCAAGTTATATAGGTAATTTGTTTCCGTACTTAGCTTATCTAGTAATCAACTATACAACTGACTTTTTTGACATATGCACTTACATACATGCGAAGAAATACATGTAACTAATGTTCTTGAACCACCAAATAACTACAAAACACATTATCATATTACATGCTCAACATAATCAAGTCAATGATATGTTCTCTGGACATAGAAGAACATTGAAAACCATTAACTTAAGAATCTTTGTTCTGCATTATAAAACTTTACAAAACAAAATAACAACAAATCCCACCCATCACAAAACCCAACCAAAAAAAACTAAGAATGTCGAGCTAGAATCACCTATAAATCTTATGGGCATGAACCTTCTTGCCCTCTCTAAACTTTCAGATATCGATGCAAAACTATAAGAGACAACTGTAGTTGTTGGAGCTCATGGGAATGCTTCTATTGTCGCCTAAAGTCAAAACCCGATTCACTAAGTTCTCTCCCACCGTATTGGCTCCCTCGCAGTTTGCACTTTGCACTTCAACACACTTGCAGTAGTGATCACCGTGCGAGGTTGGCAGACCATTGTATTTGTGATGAGCATTGTGTGAGATCCTTAGATGTCCATTGTATTTTAGTGATAAATGTGCACACCCTGAAAGAGGAGATAGTGAATCCAGAGCTCTCCTTGTGCACAAATTTCTAGAACCCACATAATTTGTTTATCGATACGCAGGTTCATATGAAGTCTCCATATATGAAGATTAATAGAAAGGTATGGATTTGAAGTTTGAACCAAGTTATGCAATGGCCATTGCATCCAACGTCACCAACACGATATATTAAATAAAGGAGTAACCAACATTGAGCGTTTAGGTGGTTCTCACCTTGTATATCCATCTGGTTTGCACTCAGCTCAAAGAGAAAAAAATATAGTGATATAACAGATGTGGCAATCCTCTGAATGATAATTATTTACATAACAGATCCAACCCTCCAGAACACTGCCTCCAGGAGGGGATTCAACTTGGTGGCTTTGTTTTCACCCAATAAAAATAATAAAAAAATTTAACACGATAGCCAAGGGATGCATCTCTAGCAGAGAGGAGATCATTCTGAGCCTTGCAAAGGGGGCGCAATCGACAATGACATTCCAATAGCAGAGGCTCGATAACACTGCACACACATCAGCTGTCTGCAAGCCGATGAGAATTCGCTTTAGAATAAAGTAGTTGTGAAAAAACTTAACATTGTGTTGATGGTGTTGGACCCACAAAAATTCAAGGGGTCTCCCTGATATGTGGTCCCAATTAGACCTCACATTGTTTGGGATAGGAGCCCCATTCGGAATATGGCCCAATTGTCGGTTTCTTAAAGATTTTCCTTTGCTCTAACTGTCAGCAAGAGAGAGGAATGAAAATGTGCCTTCGAAAAGAAAGTGAGTGTGCCTGGTGAGTGTTTTGGTTGTAAGTGTGTCAAGGTTCTTCTACTATGGAGGGAGAAAAGAAAGTGAGCCTCTAAGAGAGAGGTAATAGTACCACCCTAGTAGAGACACACATAATCAAGAAGGATCTGTCTAACATCAAGCAGAATAGTCCACAAAGATGCGATGGTCAATACAACTAATCAACAAGAGAGATCTGTCTAATATCCAGCCGAATAGTACACAAGGATGTGACAACAATAATAACCATTACAACACATTCTCAATATGATAAATACTAAAATAACCGAAATAGTTGAACCACTTTAGCACAAATGAAAGAAAACATGAATTACAAACATCCACCGAATAGCCTTACAAATATTCATAATCCATGCATGAAGAACATGCTGGCCATGAGGATTCTTATATTAAGTAAAAATTCCAAGACACATGTATACAATGAACACCACTGGCTCCAATAGTGGAGCATTAGCGCCACTCCTTTAATGCCTTGTGGGAGGAGCCAAGGTGAAAAGTCCTTTGATCATACAATGAGGGTGTATATATAACTAATGAGGTGATGCTTCACCTTCCTTGTGACTCTTTGACTTCCTATAACTTTTCGAGTTTACATGACTCTTCACATTTATAATGTGTCCTTTGGACTTCCACTTTATAATACATTTTGAAATTTTGAATAGATAATTACATAATACACAATGATGATGTGGAATATGACAACTCATGACATAACATGACATGACATTGCTAACATAAACTGTTTGATGACATGGCAATGTCAAGCCACTACTGTTGCTCCTTGGTATATGTCTTCTTGAGGATGCTCTTCTATCCACCTCCTTATGGATTAGAGGTAAGGAGTCTTCAATGGTATCAAGTCTTGAGTTGTGATCGCAAAATGGTATCCCTCTGCTTTCTCTTGGTTGATCAGCTTGCATAATAAGCTAAAATATGTCCTTTAGCATGTTTCCCTTCTCCATCTCCTTTTTCATCATATTTTCATTATATGATAGAGTACCTACATCCATGATTCACTCATGACGAGGTGACATCAGTCCGATAAAACCCCTAGTCTAAGATGGCACATGTTGATCCACTAATTAAGATGGAACCGAGTTGCAGGCTAGAAGAGAGGTTCGGTGACTGTGTAATTTTTCAAATCAAGAGATCAGGGTTGAAGCTTGAGCTTTGAGACTGCACAATGCACAGTAATCATAAAAAAGTATTCAGGGAAGTTTCCTTTCCTTTCTAAGTTTTTCTTATTATATTTTAAAAGTTATTGTAAGACTTATCTCCAAATTTGATCATACAAAGTTTCAAGTTTGTTTTGGAGCAATATTTGCGAAAGAAATTAAACCTCTATTGAAGCGCTCATATGCAAGTTTTAATCACGTCTATGCTTTAGATTAGAGATTTTGTTTTGAATAAAATGCCTAAATAATAACCTACCATGCGAGACAAAATCGTAAAATGCTTAACATAAGGCTAAGAACACAAGAATATATGTACTCTCTTTGTTAATATTTCTCTTCTTATCTCGTTTGGTTATGGTCTCAATTTTTGCATGGCTTATTTCTTTTGTTTACTTCCAAGACCATTCGTTTTTGCGTCGCTTTGGTTTTACTATGCTTTGCTTTAGACTTGATTTTTGCAAGGCTTGTGATGCATTTCGCTTGCTTTATGTAATTGTTTGATTTCATGACATTTTCAAAAGTTATACAGGGAATTATTCCTATGTAACAATAGTTGGTGAACATGGGCTATCTCTACTCTATCTTTACCATAAGATTTCATTTATCTAAAGGCAATCTATATCAAGTTTCTCTTTTTATCTCATACCAACCATGACCATGGGAAACATTTAAATATGAATAAAAACCTATAGTTCATCCATTATAAATGAACAAATTGTTTAAAGTGTTTGCTTTGAATGCCTCCCACACCCCTCCACATTTAAACCTCTACATTGGTAGATGAAAAGAAAACTAGTGAGTCAAACTTAACTAGTATCACATATATTCCTTTAAATAGAAAACTTCGAGTACCACCCCACCCTCTTCAACTAATTAATAAAGCAATTTTTCAGTAAAACTAATAAAAAATGTAACATATAAGAGAGTTGAAAGCACACATGTGTGATAAGTGTATGCAAACTCATCAGGGTACTAAATAGGCTCGCTGACAGTGGGTCAATGCATACATGGTATCAAGATAACTTCGTTAGGGTACTGAACAGGCCTACTAACAACAATGTAATTACAGGAAAAAAAGTTTATTTAATATTGAACAGATGTAGGTTAATACTAAAACCCTCCTATCTATCATTACCAGGATTAGAAAGAAATATAAAATAATAAATATTCCCTTTTGATTAAATTCATTGTTTTAGAACTAAACATTCTAGTACTTTCACTTTTAAGAACTTATATTATGTTGATTTGTTTGTTTATACGGAAACTGTGCATATACGGAAGATATGCGCATATACGGAAGATATGCGCATGTCTTCCGTATATCCCTAACTTTCATGTATGTGCATATCTTCCGTATATGCATGTCGTTCATGTATCTGCATCGTAGATGCGCAAATTCCATATACAGAAATTGCGCATATACGGAAATTGGGCATATACGGAAGATGTGCGCATATACAGAAATTGGGCATATACGGAAGATATGCGCATGTCTTCCGTATATGCCTAACTTTCCTGTATGTGCATATCTTCTGTATATGCACGTCGTTCATGTACCTGCATCGCAAATGCGCAGATTCCATATACAGGAATTGCGCATATACGAAAACTGTGCATATATGGAAGATGTGCGCATATACGGAAATTGGGCATATACGGAAGATATGCGCATATCTTCCATATATCCCTAACTTTCCTGTATGTGCATATCTTCTGTATATGCCCAATTTCCGTATATGCGCAATTTCTGTATATGGAATTTGCGCATCTGCGATGCAGATACATGAACGATGTGCATATATGGAAGATATGCACATACAAGAAAGTTAGGGATATACGGAAGACATGCGCATGTCTTTCCGTATATGCCCAATTTCCGTATATGCGCACATCTTTTGTATATGCACAGTTTCCTTATATGCGCAATTCTTGTATATGGAATCTGCGCATCTGCGATGCAGATACATGAACGACGTGCATATACGGAAGATATGCACATACAGGAAAGTTAGGCATATACGGAAGACATGCGCATATCTTCCATATATGCCCAATTTCCATATATGCGCACATCTTCCATATATGCACAGTTTCCGTTTATGCGCAATTCTTGTATACGGAAATTGGGCATATATGGAAGATATGCGCATATACGGAAGATATGCGCATATACAGAAATTGGGCATATACGGAAGATATGCGCATATCTTCCGTATATGCCCAGTTTCCCTATATGCACAACTTCTGTATATGGAATCTGCGCATATCTTCCATATATCGCAGATGCGCAGATTCCATATACAGAAATTGCGCATATACGGAAATTGGGCATATACGGAAGATATGTGCATGTCTTCCATATATGCCCAATTTCCGTATATGGAATCTACGCATCTGTGATGCAGATACATGAACGACGTGCATATATGGAAGATATGCACATACAGGAAAGTTAGGGATATACGGAAGATATGTGCATGTCTTTCTGTATATGCCCAATTTCCGTATATGTGCATATCTTCCGTATATGCACAGTTTCCTTATATGCGCAATTCCTGTATATGGAATTTGCGCATATGCGATGTAGATACATGAACGACATGCATATACGGAAGATATTCACATACAAGAAAGTTAGGGATATACGGAAGACATGCGCATATCTTCCGTATATGCCCAATTTCTGTATATGCGCACATCTTTCGTATATGCACAGTTTCTGTATATGCACAATTTCTGTATATGGAATCTGCGCATCTACGATGCAAATACATGAACGACGTGCATATACGGAAGATATGCACATACAAGAAAGTTAGGGATATACGGAAGGAATGCGCATATCTTCCGTATATGCCCAATTTCCGTATATGCACAGTTTCCGTATATGCGCAATTCCTGTATATGGAATCTACGCATCTGCGATGCATATACATGAACGACGTGCATATATGGAAGATATGCACATATAGGAAAGTTAGGGATATACGGAAGACATGCGCATATCTTCCGTATATTCTCAATTTCCTTATATGCGCATATCTTCCGTATATGCACAGTTTCCGTATATGCGCAATTCCTGTATATGGAATCTACGCATCTGCGATGCAGATACATGAACGACGTGCATATACGGAAGATATGCACATACAGGAAAGTTAGGGATATACGAAAGACATGCGCATATCTTCCGTATATGCCCAATTTCCGTATATGCGCACATCTTCCGTATATGCACAGTTTCCGTATATGCGCAGATACATAAACGAAGATATGTACAATTTCTATATACAGGAATTGCGCATATACGGAAACTGTGCATATACAGAAGATGTGCGCATATACGGAAATTGCGCATATACGGAACCCTTTGTGATGACGGTAATAACATGGGTGGAAGCTCAAGTTATTTGGAAAGGAATTTGATGGTGGTTCTGAATTCGTTGGTGGAGAATGTTAATAAGACGTGCTACAGTATTTCATCTCATGGAGAGAATGGAGATGTGATGTACGGTCTTGCTCAGTGCAGGGGAGACCTCAATGTCTCTGCTTGTCGGGCATGCGTTTCAAACTTTGCGAAGCTTTGCATTGATTTGTTTACCAAATGTATTTCCGGAACCGCTCATCTCAGCAGATTCTTTTTGAGATATGCCATTGATAAATTTTATCCAACAAATTTGCAGAATGCATCAGCGGACACCTTTACAGTTTGCGATAACACTTCAAGAAAGGGCGCAGCTGGAAACATTGGGGGTTCCAAAGATTGGAATATTGCCTCTTTATTGACCAGTGTTAAGCTGA
Organism: Pinus tabuliformis; assembly: GCA_031772625.1. Taxonomy (NCBI): domain Eukaryota; kingdom Viridiplantae; phylum Streptophyta; class Pinopsida; order Pinales; family Pinaceae; genus Pinus; species Pinus tabuliformis. The sequence goes on along the minus strand of CM062813.1, from coordinate 674,304,113 downwards.
ATGCTGGGTCGAGTAATGTGAGTTTCAGTACACTAAGTGATTATGGGGTTTATTCTCTGGCGCAATGTTGGAGAGGCCTTACTATGAATCAATGTAAATAGTGCCTCTAAATTCTGTACGACTGTTTAGGCTCGTGTACAACAAGAACTAACCAAGGAGCCGCCTTCTCTGCAACAACAAGCTCCTCCATTCATTCAAATTCTGGGAGAGATTGGGTTTGCGATGATAGGAAAATAGTTCCATCACTAGTCCTGCTTCCACCGACTCTTGCACAATGTTGGACTAACCCCACAACCATGCTTCCTACTTCGAATGGACTTCATCCTGATTTCCTTTTGCCCACATACTGTAATCTACCTGCACCTTTCCCAAACTAATATTCAAGATAGTTATCTCAGACTCTATGGACTCTATGGACTCTCAGCTAAATATTTGACAATAGAGTAGTTCTGAGCAACCCTCAGATTGGGATTATAGGTCAAACGCTTTGAGGATCCTTTTAACATTCAAGGTATAGGCTCTACTATGGGACTCTCATTATGTAGAGGTTTTGAGGTATTAGAATGAGTTTTAGCTTTAAAAGGCCCGACCTCTCCATAATCATGAGTTCTCGTTGAATTGTCAACGTGACACTTTACCATATATACATTTGATGTAGCTTCCTCGCCCTAGTTTCCCCCTACAGAGGTTCTAGTACTAGCATTCATGACAACAAATAGTTGTTTCCTTTGGGGAAAATGGTTGTAAGCACAACATGGGAACTAGAAGAACCTTGTTGAGCTAAAAAATGCTAGGTGTCTTGAATCTTTGGGAAAATATGGGTAAGGTGATCCCCACTACATAACTTATATGGGAACTTAACCTTCTTCTTAGATTCATTTTTTCCCTCACCAGTGTCATCACTAGGTTTATTAGCATTTCCCTTCCCTCCCTTATATTTTTTCTTCCCATGTCCCTTCTTATTCCAACAACTACCGTACTAGGTGCAATAGTAGATATAGGGATAAGACCTCCTCCCATAAGTGCGAAAAGCTATGCTGATGCACTATCCAACAACCCAAAAGAAGAAAAAGTATGTCGTCAAAGGCTCATCCCAGATCCAAAGAATGAAGAGAGAATAACTCCAAGGAAGAGTGTGGATTCGAATCATGGATATTACAACAAATACAAACCAGTATTCCATCAAAGGCCCATCTCAAATCCAAAGAATGAAGCAAGAGTAATTCCAAGGAAGGAAGTTGACTCAAATCGTAGCTACTACAATAGGTACAAAGCTATCTTTCTTGGACATTGTTTCCATTGTAAAAACTTTGGTCATCAACCCAGACATTGCATGGCTTGCAAGAATGAAACAAAAAAACTAAAGGATCAAATAATGAAACCATATGGCCCCAAAAGGCAAGGAAAAATCAAGACCCACAATTTGTTTGATCCCTTGACCAAATTGATCTAATTTTCTCATTCTACTACAATAATGGCCACTATGAACAAAATTGCCCACTCAAAAGAAGAAAAGAAAGTAGTGATAATCCCAACACAAATAAATGTGGCCTAGATATATATGCTAAAAATAATGAAAATCATTGGTTTGTGGATAGTGGGTGCTCTAGACACATGACAGGGGATAAAAGGAAGTTTGTCTCATTGAGAAAAAAGGAAGGAAATGTATCCTTTGGAAGTGGATCTGCTAGAATTAATGGAAAAGGAACTGTTACTCTTATTGATGGAAAGGAAAAGCCTGAAATGCTCGGCTAGTAAATGGGCTCAAACACAACCTCCTAAGTGTTAGCCAAATCTGTGATCAAGGACATAATGTTGTCTTTAGCACCAAAGACTGTGAAATAAGGAACTCTTCCTCAAGGGAACTTGTGGAAAAAGGGGTTAGAACATCAGACAACATTTACATTCTGAACAAGATTCAAGAAGATAAATGCTACTTAAGTCAAACAGATGAAATTTGGTTGTGGCACAAGCGACTTGGACATACAAGCTTCGAGAACTTGCTCAATATCAACAAGATTAAAGTTGTATGAGACATCCCAAAGTTATTCAAACCAAATCAAGGAATATGTGGTCCAAGTCAACATGGAAAGTAGACCAGAACCAGCCACAAGGCCAAGGAGTTCTCTACATCAAAGCCTTTGGAGATCATCCATGCTGATTTATGTGGACCAACTAGAAATCAGGCACTCCAAGGAGAAAATTACTTTTTTTTATTTGTTGATGACTATACTAGAATGATGTGGATATATTTTATAAAATATAAATCTGAAGCATTTGAGTGTTTTAAGAATCTTAAAACTCTTGTAGAAAATGAAAGGACTCAAAGATTAAGTGCCTCAGAATGGATAGAGGGGGAGATTCCATCAAAAAAATTTAATGAATTCTGCAAAATACATGGAATTAAAAGAGAATCCTCTACTGCCATAACACTCCAGAAAAATGGGGTAGTTGAAAGAAGAAACCAAATAGTTCAAGAAATGGCAAGAAAAATGTTATTAGCAGCAGATTTGCAGCCAAAATTCTAGAGAGAAGAAGTCAGGATAGCTGTCTACACCTTGAATCGAACTCAATTAAGACCAAAATATGAAAAAACTCCTTATGAACTATGGAAAGGAAGACCTACTTCAGTAAAGTACTTCAAGATCTTTGGAAGCAAGTGCTTCATAAAAATCAATGATGTCTCACCAGGAAAGTCTGATTCTCGGGTTGATGAAGGGATCTTCCTTGGATACTCTACACAAAGCAAAGCCTACAAGTGCTACAATAACTGACTAAGGAAAATAGTGGAAAGCATTGATGTAAACATTGATGAATACCTTCCAGAAAAAGAAATTGAAGAACAAGAAGTTGATCCTCTCATTGAAGAAGAAGAACCTGAAAAGGAAGTAATAGATCAGGAAGAAGAAGAAGAAGAAGAGGAAAAAGAACCACCTCATACCCCTTCAAAGATGAAGTTTCTCCATAAATACCATCCAGAAGAGTAGATTATTGGCAATAGAGATGAAGGGATGCAAACCTGAAGAAGGATGATAAGTACACCAAAGAAAAACGATATTGTTCTTCTATCCATGATAGAACCAGAAACATATACTCAAGCAAGTAAGGATCCTCATTGGGTAAAAGCCATGGAAGAAGAAATGTCCCAAATTGAGAAGAATGAGACATGGGAGCTGTTACCTTGTCCAAAGGACAAAAACATTATAGGAACCAAGTGGGTATTCAAAAACAAAATGAATGAATATGGACAAATCATCAGAAACGGGACAAGGATTGTTTGCAAAGGCTATTCACAAATTGAATGAATTGAATTTGAAGAAACATTTGCACCAGTAGCTCGTATGGAAGCTATCGGGATGTTCTTGGCATTTGCTTGCTTAGAAGGATTCAAAATCTATCAAATGGACGTAACATCAACATTTCTAAATGGGGAACTCAAGGAAGAAGTCTACATGGAGCAACCAGAAGGGTTTGATCTAACAAAAAGAAAATACTTAGTCTGTAAGTTGAAAAAGGCATTATATGGGTTGAAACAAGCTCCCAGAGCTTCGTATGCAAGATTGGGTCACTGTCTACAACAACAAGGCTTCAAGAAGGGTGTTGGGTGTGGAGCTTGATTATCTTCTGTATTCAAAGGTATCACCACATTGGACCCTAGTTCGAAATGGGGCGGCAACGCCGCTCATAAAATATTCGCTGCAAGGGGGGTCCAGGGAGGGGCAGTTGTGACCTTTTGGGAGCCCCCCCTTGGTGGGGGTATCGGGGGCAATGCCCTCGAAACTTAGAATAGATGTAAAATTTCCTTGTAAAATGTTGTAATTTTGTAGTCAATCTGGGTCGTTCATTAGGCGGACATCTGACGGTAGAAGTTACGTTTAATTTAGGGTTTTTTTCCCTAGAAGGAAACTCCTCACTATATATGATGGAATTGTATTGCGTCTATGTATATCTGTATTCTGATTGAGGAAGAGAGAGGAGATTGAGAGCGAAGAGGGAATTACAGTGGATATGCTGTATATTGTATCTCTTCAGTTTGTTGGATAATATAAATTGAAGGACTGACTGTTTCTCCGTGGACGTAGCCCAAACTAGGTGAACCACGTATATCTGTGTCTCTCTTGTTTTATGCATTTTCTGTGTTTATATTTCTGCAATATATTATGTGTTTCATTGCTCTGTAATATATAATTTTCTAACAACTAGTATTAGAACCGAAGGTCTTTTTGGCTGACAGACTCGTAGGAGAGAAGGGTTCCTAGTTCGAGTGGGAGCAACGGCAAAAGATGGTAGGTTTAGGGTCGAAAAATTAAACGGCCAAAACTACGAGTTGTGGAAGGTGTAGATGGAAGATTATTTGTATCAGAGAGATTTGTACCAACCATTGAGCGGAAAGACAAAGAAGCCGACGAGTTTGACAGATGCAGAATGGGATATTCTCGACAGAAAGGCACTTGGAACAATACGACTATGCCTAGCGACATTAGTAGCATTTAATATTTTAAAGGAAATGACAACAGAGGGTTTAATGTTGAAATTGGCCAAACTATATGAAAAACCCTTGGCCTCAAATAAGGTATTTCTTTTCAAGCGTTTATTTAATATGAAGATGTCAAAAGGTGGATTTGTTGCTGATCATTTAAATGAATTTAATACAGTTGCTAGTCAGTTAAGTTCTGTAGGGGTAACTTTTGATGATGAAGTTAGGGCTCTGTTATTTCTGTGCTCATTCCCAGAAAGTTGGAATGGTTTAGTTATGGATATTAGTAACTCTATCTCGAGATCTAGTACTTTAAATTTTGATGATGTTGTCGGTGCAATCCTTGTCGAGAAATGCGACAGAAAAGATTCGGTGAGACATCAGGTAATGCTTTGATTGCAAAGACTAGGGGAAGAAAAATGGAAAGAAGCAAGAGCACTGGATATCGCAGTAAGTCAAGAAAACGCAGATCAAAGTCCAGATTGGGGATAGTGTGTTGGAAATGCGGGAAGAAAGGACACCTGAAGAAAGACTGTATGTCTCGAAAGGGAAAAGAAGGGGATGTGCAGCAAGAAACTAATCATGAATCGAATGTAACAGGTGATGTCTTGCAAGATGCTTTGATTCTTTCATTAGAAAATATTATTGATGCCTGGTGGTAGATTCAGGGGACTCATTCCATGCCACACCTAATAGGAAACTTTCTTATGATTATGTTCAAGGAGATTTTGGTCAGGTTCGATTGGGTGATGATAAACCATGTAAAATCATTGGAATGGGTACAATTTTAATAAAACAACAAAATCAAAATCAGTAGCTATTGAAGGAGGTAAGGCATGTTCCAGATTTGAAAAAAAAAAAATCTAATTTCAACAGGGTAGTTGGGAGGTGAAGGTTGTGTAACTACTTTCACAGATAAAACCTGGAAGGTCACTAAAGGATCCCTGGTAATAGTGAAAGGAGGAAAGGTTGGTACATTGTATTTATGAAATGGTATTTCTAATTCTGTTAATTCGTTTACCTCTACAGGAGAAGATATGACATTGTGGCATCATAGGTTCAGGCACATGAGTGAGAAGGGGATGCAGATTCTTCAGTTAAGAAATTTGTTGCCAGATTTGAAGCATGTTGATTTAAAATTCTATGAGAATTGTGCTTATGGAAAACAGAAGAGAGTTAGATTTCTTAGAGTTGGGAAAGAAAAGAAGAGTGAAAAATTAGAGCTTGTGCATGCAGATGTATGGGGACCTGCTCAGGTATCATCTCTTGGTGGCTCTCGTTATTATGTTACTTTTATTGATGATGCAACCAAAAAAACCTGGATTTATTGTATTCGAAATAAATCTAATGTATTTGATACTTCCAAGAAATGGAAAGCTTTGGTTGAAAATGAGACAGGAAAAAAGTTGAAGTGTCTTAGATCAGACAATGGAGGTGAATATTGCAGCAAAGAGTTCGATAGGTATTGTTCAGAGAAGGGATTGTATAGAGAGAAGACAGTTCCAGGAACATGACAAGAAAATGGTGTGTCAGAAAGGATGAACAGGACAATCATGGAGCGTGCAAGGTGCATGAGATTGCATGCAGGATTGCCTTTACAATTTTGGGCAGATGTTGTATATACTATTGTTTATCTAATAAACAGAGGGCCTTCAAGTTCCTTGGATGGTGGTATTCCAGAGGAGGCATGGACAGGTAAAAAGGTAAACTATTTCTTTTAAAGACTTTTGGTTGTGAAGCCTTTGTCCACATTAATAAAGAAAATAGAACAAAGCTTGAGGCAAAATCAAAGAAACGTACCTTTATTGGATATGGTGTTAATGATTTTGGTTATCGCTTTTATGATTATGAAAAATACAAAATTGTTAGGAGCAGAGATGTCATATTCAATGAAAAGGTTTTGTATAAGGATCAGTTGCAGGAAAAGAAACAGTAAAAATAAAACAGAGAATACACAGTGCTTGACGAGATCATAGAAAAAGTGATGGTGCCTAAAAATCATAATGATTAACAGTCAGAACAAAAACCAGAACAGCAACAAGCACCTCAAACACCTGAAATTGGTGTTAGAAGATCTTCTAGGATAAGTAGACCCCCTGAACGATACTCTCCTTCATTATATTATGTATTGTTGATTGATTCTGGTGAACCAGAACGTTATGAAGAATCAGTGCAAGTAGAAATCAAGAGGAAGTGGGAGCAAGCCATGAAAGAAGAGATGGACTCCTTAGCACATAACTAGACTTGGGACTTAGTCAGGTTACTTGGATGTAAAACAACATTGTAGAATAAATGGGTTTACAAGTTGAAGGAAGAAGATGGAGGTAGAAAAAGGTATAAAGCTAGACTTGTCGTGAAAGGGTTTGCACAGAAAAATGGTATAGATTTTGATGAAATATTTTCTTCTATTGTTAAAATGACTTCAATCAGAACTTATTTAAGTCTATTAGTAGTTGAAGATTTGCATCTTGAGCAGTTAGATGTAAAGACAATCTTTCTCCATGGGGATTTGGAGGAAGAGATATATATGTAGCAGCCACAAGGATATGAGGTAAAAGGGAAGGAGAAACTAGTGTGTAGGTTGAAGAAGAGCTTGTATGGCTTAAAACAGGCTCCAAGGCAGTGGTATCTAAAATTTGACAGGTTTATGTCTGAACAAGGTTATACTAGATGTCACTCTGATCATTGTGTTATCTCAAAAGGAAAAATGATGGCAGCTATATTATATTGTTATTGTATGTAGATGACATGCTTCTTGTAGGTTCTAACATGAAGGAAATAAATGTGCTTAAAAGAAAATTGGCAAACTCATTTGCAATGAAGGATTTGGGTGCTATAAAACAAATCCTTGGTATGAGAATAACTAGAGACAGGAAGAATCGCAAATTAACATTGTCTCAAAGTGAGTACATAGAAAAGGTGTTGAAAATGTTTAATATGTAGAATGCAAAACCAGTTAGTATACCTTTGGCTAGCCATTTCAAATTAAGTAAGGAGGAGTGTCCCAAGACTCAGGAAGAAATGGCTCGTATGTCTAAAGTTCCATATGCATCAGCAATTGAAAGCTTAATGTATGCAATGGTTTGCACAACGCCTGATATTGCACATGCAGTGGGAGTTGTAAGCAGGTACATGAACAATCAAGGAAAAGAACATTGGATGGCAGTGAAGTGGATTCTCATGTATTTGAGAGGTACCACAAATCAAGCATTATGCTTTGGTGGTTCAAACATTTCTCTACAGGGATATGTTGATGCAGATATGGTGGGTGATAGAGATAATAGGAGAAGCACAACAGGGTATGTGTTTACTGTAGGCGAAACAACTGTCAGTTGGGTCTCAAAATTGCAAAGTGTTGTTGCACTCTCAACAACAGAAGTAGAGTATGTTGCTGCTACAGAAGGTAATAAAGAAATGATTTGGTTACAAAGGTTTCTGGATGAATTGGGTAAGAAGTAGGAGTTGGGCAGGTTATACAGTGACAACCAGAGTGCCATACATCTTGCAAAGAACTTTTCATTTCATTCCAAGACTAAGCATATATAGCTCAAGTACCATTTCATATGGTCAATTTTGGAATATGGACATTTGAAGCTGGAAAAGGTACACACTAGCCAAAATCCTGCAGATATGTTAAGCTGTTAGTTGCTAGTTGTGCATCCTTCATACAAAGGGTTTCAAGTTGTTAGTTGTTAGTTGTTAGTTGTTAGTTGTTAGTTGTTAGTGTTAGTGTTAGTTGCTAAGTTAGTAGTTAGTTGCTAGTTGGATATTCCAAGTTCCATCCAAGATGTGATTTGTAAAGTGAGGATAGAGAATTATTGTAATATCTTGTAACTTCATTTTATGAAATACATACTACCACTTTGATCTCCAAGATGTGATAGTTGTTCAATGTGCTTGCTGAGGAATGGAGGGCCCCCATCAACCACAATTTGCATACCATTGTACATATTGGTAACATAGTATAGTTATGTTATTTCATTTCTTTTTAGCAAGTGTGTTTTCATTTTATGCAAATGTGTTTTTCATTTCAGCAAGTGTGATTTCATTTCAGCAGGTCTGAGTGTGATTTCAATTCTGCAGGTGATTTCATTTATGCAAGTGTGATTTCATTTTCAAGAAACTGAGATTTACTTTATGCAAGTGTGATTTCAATTTCTTTATGTTTGGTTTGGTTTGGATTAGATTGATTTAAATTATTTTGTAATTAGTTTCAACTACAGTATATTAATCTATTCTAATAAACAACCACCTAGTACATATAGTACAGGTATACCTCATCAGTCTACGAACTCTGGGTTGAAAATTAATGACAGGGATTTAACTCACAATTAAATCACCCAACAATATTCAAAGTGTTTGATGCAATGCCCATATGAAACATATATGTCAATTTAGCTTTCTCTCAGGGGTACTAACAAGGCACTAGTTTCTAATGCCATAATAATATTTTAACCAATGATAGACACTTTTTGTATATGCACAATTTATGTATATGAAATTTACGCATATACAAAATTTATGTATAGACGAAAGATATGCACATATCTTCCATATATGCACAATTTCTGTATATGTGCAATTTCTATATATGGAATTTACACATATACAATGAAGATACATAAATGATGGGCATATACGGAAGATATGCACATATAAGAAAGTTAGGGATATACCGAAGATATAAGCATATCTTTCGTATATGCACAATTTCCGTATATGTGCAATTTCTGTATATGAAAATTATACATATATAGAAATTGTGCATATATGGAAGATATGTGCATATCTTTCGTATATACATAACTTTCTTATATGTGCACATTTCCGTATACGTGCAATTTCTGTATATGGAAATTGCACATATACTGTAGATTCACATATATAAAAGACATGCATATACGGAAGATATACACATATAATAAAGTTACGCATATATGGAAGATATTTGCATATACGAAAGTTGCGCATATACGGTTGATGCACATATACAAAAAATGCACATATATGGAAGTTATATATACTAGAATTTCACATACATGGAGGATATGTGTATATATGGAAGTTGCACATGTACAGTAGATGCACATACATAAAATACGTACATATATGGAAGATATTCACATATAAGAAAGTTATGCATATATGGAAGATATGCGAATATCTTCCGTATATGCACAATTTTTGTATATGGAAGTTGTGCATATACAGTAGATGCACATATATAAAAGACGTACATATACGGAAGATATGGACATATAAGAAATTTACACATACGAAATATATGCACATAAACAGAAGTTTCACATATACGGTAGATGCACATATACAAAAGATGGACATATACGAAAAATATGCGCATATATTGCGTATATGCACAATTTCCATATATGCACAATTTTTGTATATGGAATTTGCGTATATACGGTAGATGCACATACATAAAAGATATGCATATATGGAAGATATGCACATATAAGAAAGTTATGTATATATGGAAGATATGCACATATCTTCCGTATATGCACAATTTTTGTATATGCGCAATTTCTGTATATGGAATTTGCACATATACGAAATTTATGTATATATGGAAAATATGCACATATCTTCCGTATATGCACAATTTCCATATATGTGCAATTTCTGTATATGGAATTTGCGCATATACAATGCAGATACATAAATGACGTGCATATACGGAAGATATGCACATATAAGAAAGTTAGGGATATACCGAAAATATGTGCATATCTTCCATATATGCACAATTTCTGTATATGCGCAATTTCTGTATATAGAAATTGCACATATATGAAAATTGTGCATATATGAAAAATATGTGGATATCTTCCATATATACATAACTTTTTTATATGTGCACATTTCCGTATATGTACAATTTCTACATATGGAAGTTGTGCATATACTGTAGATTCACATATATAAAAAATATGTACATACGGAAGATATACACATATAAGAAAGTTACATATATACGGAATATATGTGCATATACAGAAGTTGCGCATATACAAAAAATGCACATATACAAATGTTATATATACTAAATTTTCACATACATGGAGGGTATGTGTATATACGGAAGTTGCACATATACCTGGAAGATATGTGCATATAGAAAAATTTCGCATATACAAAAGATATGCGCATATCTTCCGTATATGCACAATTTCCATATATGAAAAATTTCTATATATGGAAGTTGCACATGTACGGTAGATGCACATACATAAAAGATGTACATATATGGAAGATATGCATATATAAGAAAGTTATGCATATACGAAAGATATGCACATATCTTCCGTATATGCACAATTTCTATATATGCGCAATTTTTGTATATGGAAGTTGCGCATATACGATAGATGCACATATATAAAAGACGTGCATACACGGAAGATATGCACATATAAGAAATTTACGCATATACGGAAGATATGCGCATATATGGAAGTTGCGCATATACAGTAGATGCACATATACAAAAGATGCACATATACGAAAGATATGCGCATATATTGCGTATATGCACAATTTCCGTATATGCGCAATTTCTGTATATGGAATTTGCGCATATACAAAATTTATGTATATACGGAAGATATGCACATATCTTCTGTATATGCACAATTTCCATATATGCACAATTTTTGTATATGGAATTTGCGCATATATGATGCAGATACATAAACGACGTGCATATACAAAAGATATGCACATATAAGAAAGTTATGGATATACCGAAGATATGCGCATATCTTCTGTATATGCACAATTTTCGTATATGCGCAATTTCTATATATGGAATTTACACATATACGATGTAGATACATAAAAGACGTGTATATACAGAAGATATGTACATATAATGAAGTGATAGATATATAGAAGATATGCGCATATCTTTCATATATGCACAATTTCCATATATGCACAAAAATGCAGCCTCTATATAGGTGCAACCTCTATATATACACATCTTCTATATATACGCAACTTTCATATATGCACATATCTTCTATATATGGATAAACTTTTGTATTTGCACATATATGAAAGTTGTGCATATACAAAAGAGATGCACATATATGAAAGATATGTGATACAGAAGATGTGCACATCTTTAGTATATGCGTAACTTTTGTATATGTGTATATCTTCCATATATGCACTTATTTAGTATATGTTCATTTCTTCCATGTATGTTCATATTTGGAAGTTTCACATTTATAATAGATGCGCATATACAATAGATGTGCATATACGGAAGATGTGCATATACGAAAGTTGCGCATATATGAAAGAGATGTGCATATACGGAAGTAATCTCTGCTTCCCTTGCGTCTTGTAGGCGAACCTGGGCTAGCATATGAAAGTCTTCTTACACACTTGTGTTTTCCACCTCCCTTTAGTTACACATAATGTAGTAGGAGAAAGAGTAAGCGGCCCATTATCCGCACATCATTTCTTTTTCATGCAAGGAACAATTGAAATATAGTGTAATTAGGAAGATCTCTCATCCTTGGACTTTGATACATCCCTTTAGATTAAGGAGGAAATGTTAGATATCTAATCCTCGGGATAAAGGTTGGATTAGGTTTATGTTATTGTGAGTGGTTATTAGAGTCCAAGAAGACCTTGAAACTAAATCAATGGTTTCTTTATGTACATATATGTATACATTGTACATCATTATTTGAGATCAATTCTTAATATACATTTGAGTTTGGTTTCCAATTTGTTGTCTTACAATTTTCTTATAAGAATATGCATATCAATCCATTCTAGCACAATGATTGCTAAGGTTCGTATGAATAACGATTATACCCTGGAATTAAGGATAGTGAAAACTAGAATTATTAACTCCCCACACGTTTTTGTGCAACTTCAATTGTCATTGAGGGCATTGTAGTGTTCTAGCCATGCCTAGGACCATATAGCCCATAGGATGGAAGCTAAGTGAGATGACCATGCTTAGGACCATATAGCCCACAGGATGAAAGTTAAGTGTGACAATTGTTTTGGGAATATAGTCTGTTAGAAACTTTTTGTGTTGTGATTAACACATAACCATTTAATATTTTCAATCTTCCTGCATTCTCTAATTCCCCTAACTCTTCAAAATTCCTATTAATTATAGCTCAAGCTCGAATTTGGCATACCCATCAAATGATTCTAAGTTAATTTGGACAAACTATTTTATATGCAATTTTTGTAAGAGCATAATTTCTAACTTGATTGGTTTCTATCTTGAGTGGCAAGGACCAAGTTGTCTAGCATCACTTGTTAAAATGATTTATGTGTTATCTTTAAGTTATTAGAATGAATATATTTTATTAGATTAGTTTATGATGTGATAAATGTTAAATATTTTAAATTATATGTGTCATCGTATTTAAAATAAGTATTGGTTAGGTATATTAAGATAATATAAAAAAATTCTTCTTTATGGGGAGAATTTTCATTTTGTATCTTAAACTTAAGAGTCATTGTGTAGAGAGATGAGATTAAGGTAAAGTAGTAGTTAGGATTTCACATGAAACTTAGATGATCATTCAACAAAATAAATCAAGTTCATGATTTGGATCCTCCCACTATATCAATAACCCACATTATCTTAGCCTTTCTTTTTGTGTGTAATGCTCTTCTTTATATTACTGGATCCAAAAGATACATATGGTTTTCTTTTGTACTATTGGTCACCATGCTAAGAAAACCAACCCTGTAATACAAAGTGAGTTTCTTGAGATTACTAATTTTCAAAAATCTTAACTAATGTATCAAACAAAAAGGGAGGACCTTTACATGATTTATTATGCATTTAGGTACAAAAAGGATGGCTCTTCTCGTGAGAGTCACATGAATTAGGACAAAAAAAAATTAACCATTCCATAACTAGTTTGAAACATTTTAGAGACTAACAGTATTAAAAAACTAAATAGGTATTGACCAATGATCACTCATCCAAGGTTGTTGTTGACCCGGGTCTTTGACCATCCACCTTCTATCGTTGTCGAGTTGGACCCTTGAGGCATTGCCATGGACCGTCGCATGGAGCTCTAAGACCCAAGTGATATCCATGTCCTTTGAGGCCAATTTGTCTAAAGAGAGAGATTATATCAGTGCTTCCAACTGATACCTTGAGATGGGTTTCCATGAATTTCCTTGTAGTCATGACCAGACACCATTAAGCAAACATTGGGACTTCATTGCAGTTGTTTGTAGTGCAAGTAGTTCTTCCAGATTATGTGTAGAGAGGGTGTTTCGTGTCGTTCCAACCAACACCATCATGGTACCATGAGCAAACTAGACATGGTAAATTGAAATCAATCGTGTCGTGGTGCATACCATGTGTGTTTATGAGCCAGAGAGTGGAATTCGAAAGCCACGAATTTACATGATCTTTCTGAGTTATTAAGCTCATCCCAATTTCTCCCATGGAGCTCTATCACCCTGCTCCCATTTCACCATCCCTTATGAAATTTCTCCATAGACTTAAAATTAGTGAAATTGATGAACCAAATCAAGCCATGGCTCTCTGGAACTACACCTCGCGTAGGATAAGGAAACATATAAGGTTTTTGGAGGGTCAGAAAAATATTATGAGCCTAGGAGGCCATTGCAGGTGCCAAAATCATCTTGCAAAAGCTGGAGGTTGGGGAGGGATGAGAGTCCACCTAATTGCAATACCAAAGTTCCACCTCCAAGACAACCATAAAATACTGAAGAACGGGCCAATGATTGAGTGTGATGAAAGGAGCAACATAGAGGAATATTTGTTCTACATTAAACTTACACCCAAAATTTTCTCATATCACTTGCTTCCAATTGAGGTGGAGTTGGATAGAAATAAACTTGAGGGAGGGAATCAGCATGCCATGACACCACCCTCGTCCTTCATCACACGAAACCACTGTTAACTATCATGATCAACCATTATGATCCCACATGGCGAATGGATAGTTGTTAGGCCCATATACTACTAGTGTAAGCCCTTATTGTTATTAGTACAACCCACTTATTATATTGATGTACCCATGTAGTGCCCATATTGTTACTATTGTGCCCCATAGAAGCCCACTATTGTTATTATTGTGCCCTTACATTATTATTGTTATGTAAGCTCTGATTATGTTATGACCCCTTGGACTCCTATATATAGAAAGGAGGTCTTTTCATTTGTATCATCCAAGAATTGTTCATTTATGTAATGTAAAGGAGGTTTCCCCCTTGAAGAGGTTGATTTCTAAGGCATTGATCTATCTTTTCTTGAGCTGGTTTCATAACATTTGGTATCAGAGCTTTGAATTCTAGGGTTTCGTTGCTCCAAACAGGTCATCGTGGATTTTCACTATAAAGTTTTTTTTGTGACGTTTCAAAATCTAAAAAAAAAACCCATTTGAGAAGAAATCGTGTTGAATCGCGGGTCCGAATTTCAGAGCTTTTCACACTATATTTACGGAGATATGATATGAGGAAGTTGTTCTTTTTACAAACTCCTGAATTACATTCCAAACAGGTGACCTGGGGAAAATCATCATAACTTTCTCTCTGAGCATCAGATTGAAATTTAGTAAGAAGGTACAGAAAGAGGAAAGATTGTAGTTTCTTCTATATATTTTTTAGAGCTAAAGGTCGAAACAGTGACATGTGGCACTTCATACAAGTTCACTCTTTTGGAAAGGTCTATAATCAAGTCATCTTGGGAGATTGTGCATAACTCTTTCTTGGAGAATCCAATTTGGATCAGACTGGTGGCATTGGAAAGAGGACGCAGAGGACTACTACAGGCCGCAATTTCAGAACTTAAAGATCTGAAAGTACAGAGGTACAATCGTTTCAAGATCGAGCTCCTAAAATCAAGAAAAAGAAAGATGAGGAAGTTTGATGGCAAGGATCCAGTAAGTTGGATACTTCAGATGGAGAAATATTTTGATCTACAAGGTGTACCACTGTTACAAAAGGTATGTATTGCATCTTCATATTTAGAACTGGATCAATTTTTATGGTATGAAGGGCTTTGTTCTCGTAAACAACTTGTTACGTGGTCAATTTTCACGGAGGAAATGATAGCACATTATGAGGATACAAAGAGCAACACCACAACAATTGGAAAGAGTAAAAGGGCTTTGTGACATAGTGGAAAGCAAAATTATGGAAACCAGGAAGCATATCCCTCACAACTATAAAGATGGAAGTGTTTTTTCTCCTAGCCTTACACAACCTACAAGGGTTACACCACAACAATTGGAAGAAAAAAAAGAAAAAGGGCTTTGTTACAACTGTGATAGAAAATGCACTAAAGGTCATAAGTGTGCTGAGAAGAAATTATTTTACATAGAATATGAAGAGGAGGAAGAAAAGGATCAAGAAACATCAAAAGAAGAGGATATATGCCAGGACCCCACCCTAGAGAAAGAAGAAATGAATCAGACCATATCTTGTAAGGCATTGGCAAGAATTACCACTCCTCAAACTCTTAAGATAGAAGGACATATTAAAAATAAAAAGGTGCAAGAAGTGAAAGATCACATCGAGAAAGAAGAAATGAATCCAACCATATCTTGTAATTCATTGGTCGAAATTACCACTCCTCAAACTATCAAGATAAAAGGACATATCAAGAAGAAAAAATGTTCAAGAAGTGAAAGATCACATCGAGCGTCAAGAAATGAATCCAACCATATCTTATAAAGGATTGGAAGAAATTACCACTCCTCAAACTCTAGAGATAGAAGGACATATCAAGAAGAAAAAGGTTCAAGCAATGAAAGATCACATCGAGCATCAACAACAAGTTCTCCAACTTTTAAAGGATAACGCCACTTCGGTGCAAAACCAAACGAAACAATAGGTAGATCAACATCGTAGTGAAAAATGTTTTGATGTAGGTAATTGGGTATTTTTAATGCTACATCTCAAGCAAGCTATTTATGAGAAGGAAATGTTGGCAATACTACATGCACTTAAAAAATGGCGACCTTACCGAATGGGAAGACTCTTCAAGGATGAGGATGTGGAAGCATTGTTTTGTGCTATTTCTATTATCCAACCAGATTGGATAAATGAGGCAAGGGATGAATGGAAGAAGGACAAAGAAGTATGGCCACTTATTCAAAAGTTGCAAAAGATCCCAATTCAAACAATATTGCCAGAAATTGAAGAGGAAGGAAAAATCATATTAGAACCTGTAGTAGTCACAAAAGCAAGAACCCGACAGCTACAAAATCAATCAATTTCAGAGTATCTCATCAGGTGGAAGAACTTACCAGTTGAAGATTCCACATGGGAGGACAATAATTTTATACAGAAGCATCAAGAACTACTCAAGCGTTGAGGACAACGCTTTTTGAAGGAGAGGGGCATGTTAGGCCCATATACTACTAGTGTAACCCCTTATTGTTATTAGTACAACCCACTTATTATATTGATGTACCCATGTAGTGCCCATATTGTTACTATTGTGCCCCATAGAAGCCCACTATTGTTATTATTGTGCCCTTACATTATTATTGTTATGTCGGCTCTGATTATGTTATGACCCCTTGGACTCCTATATATAGAAAGGAGGTCTTTTCATTTGTATCATCCAAGAATTGTTCGTTTATGTAATGTAAAGGAGGTTGCCCCCTCGAAGAGGCTGAATTCTAAGGCGTTGATCTATCTTTTCTATATTTTCTTGAGCTGGTTTCATAACAACAGTAATGTACGATGGCCGCGATTTCAACATTGTGGGTATCATTTCAACATTCTTCCAAGCATGTTAGAGGGATATCATTGTGTCCATATGGATGTTGATCACTTCCAGCCATGAATGCATGCTGACATCTGTCAACAGTGGGCACCCGTCATGGGGGAATAGCCTTTCAAAATTAATACCTTGGATGTATTCCACTAGATGCAAATTTTATTGCCTCATATACCCATTTTAGAATGAGAACTATTTAAAATAGGTAAACAAAACCATTAGAAGGAACTTGCTGGAGGGTTTGTGATACTAGGATGAGTATTTCCATTGACTGATAATGAGTCCATTCTTTTTTCAAAGGATGAGAGCCTTAGTGGTGATAGCGGGGTGGTTATTACAATGAATTAAGATTGTGTCTGATGTTTTTAAAATGAATGAGATCTTACATATTGGTTTGCACAGGGTCAAGTTTTTTCAACAAAAGGGGATAGTATCAATCATTATTTATCTCATGAAGGTGAGAGTGGGACAAGTCTTGTCAAAGGTTGAGTCAATCTATTTTCCATAGGTTGTTGCCATTTATGAATTTTTAGTTGCAAGGAGGTTGGTAATAGATACTTTTCTTGTTTAGTGGAGGGTTTCTTCTACCAAGGTTTGTGAAGGTGCTCATGGATAGAAGGAGGCCATGGTTTCTCAACACTTTTTTGGTGTTGGTGGTGGTAATACAATTTGGTATTCAAGTTCCATGCAAAGGGATTCATGAAACATTTATATTCAAAGTGTTTGATGCAATGCCTATATGAAACATATATGCCAATTTAGCTTGCTCTCAAGGATACTAATAAGGCACTAGTTTCTAATGCCACAATAATATTTTAGCCAATGATAAACACTTTCTAGGAAAATCATTTATCTATGGGTAACTTCTATTGATTTTGTGGTGGATATCAAGCCCAAATTGGAGCTACCACAAGGAATTCATGTGGCTCAACGTTTTCTCTATGAAGGAAAACAACTTGAGGATCAAAATCCATTCTATATCTATTACATGGTAAATATTCAACTCTCTTTTTTGTGCTATGGTTGTGTGGAGGAATGCCTATTCTAAGGGGTCCTCCAACCTCCAAACCTATGTCTTCTAAAGATGTGGTTAGGAAAAAAATATTCCACTTTAACTCATTAATCCCCTCTTTTGTTGGTGCACATTTAGTGGACAAAGATGAAGAGGAGAAAAGTGGAGATTTGAGCATGAAAGATCCCCCCATCTACATTCAATGTTTAAAATCGATGTGGTTTTTGCATATTTAATGGGTATTCACCTACTTCATTGGCTTTGTACCAATGGACCCACTCAACTTGGACAAACAATTGGGAGGTCCTCCATTATTCCAAAGGTTTTTGTATTGGTTAGTTCTATAATCATGATACTCATAAGAAAGTGTTTGAGGAGGGTCCATGTTTTTTGGTAGGAGTAAAACTTTTAATAAACCTTTGGTTTACATAATTTAATTCTAACTCTATGTCAATTATTAGAATGTCAATTTGCTTTTTCCTCCCCATTTGGCCATTACATTTTTAGTATTTATCAATTTTATATTTAACAGTGGGAATACTTGGGATACCTACATAAAATCATGTCTTGAGAGAGCTATGGTGAGATTGAGAGAGCGGTGGTGAGATTGTGCACATAAAGCTAGTGTTTATGTTGAGACAAACCTTACTAAATGTCTTTATAAATTATTCTCGAATTAAAAAATAATAATAATAAATAAATAAAGTCGAGTATTCAATTAGGAGAACATAACAATTTGGTGTTAGATCTATTTACGTACATGATATCTAAAAGATACTTGTCTC
The DNA here is from genome assembly GCA_031772625.1 of Pinus tabuliformis. Classification (NCBI taxonomy): domain Eukaryota; kingdom Viridiplantae; phylum Streptophyta; class Pinopsida; order Pinales; family Pinaceae; genus Pinus; species Pinus tabuliformis. Next base: position 674,285,064 of record CM062813.1, on the reverse strand, counting down.
CATGTATAAGATCATCCTTCAAGAAAAAATAGACTAACTAAACATAAAAAAATTGAAATTTTCTAGAACAACTGGTGTTGGATAATGACTATGATTAGAATGAGGCCATTTAGTAACAAGAAGCACTAAGTGGGGATCCAAAAGAATGACACCAAATGAAAATAAACAAATTCAAAATATTTTGGAATAATTGGTGTTGGATTATGAGTATGATTAAAATGAGGCAAATTATCCTTCCTAATGGGATAAAATAGAAGATTTGAATCTTGAACTTCATTCGTTGAGGGAGGTAGTTGTACGTAAAGCCCCTCTAAGTGGAACAAAGAGACTTCATGAAACATGTATATATCTTATTCCAATAAGGAATTGATTCATTACATTGACTCCTTCATAAAATGTGATTTTTCATTTACAATGGAGAAGCTATTATAATCCTTTTTTTGTTTGAAAAAAAAAAAAAAGCTATTATAATCTCTTTTTTGTTTGAAAAATAAATAAATAAAAAATTGAGAACAAGAGTGACTTAATTAAAAGTATGTATAATACTATTTTCCCAAACTTTTTCATTTACTAAATAAAAAATGCCATAAACATGTCAATAACTATATCATTAAAATATTTTACAATAAGGAAAAAAAAGTCATTATTATTATATCTTCTCCTCACATAATAATTGAGTAACTACAATAACAATATTAATTTAACTAACATTGCTTGTAATATTGTATTGTAAAACTTTATAATACTTTTCTCATAAATTTATCTATATACTTATTAAATAAGATAAATATATTTATTATGAAAAAAATGTTTTGTAATATAAAAACAATTTTATCTAATATTTTAAATTGATATTGATAGGAGAAATTTGTCTTCACAATATAAAATAATGATGCTAATTCACTAAATGACTGATGACTAATGACTAATTATTAACTAAATAACTAAATAATTGAAAAACACCACACTCTCTACACCGACAACAATTTGTTGTAATTATTTCATATCTTGTTTTAATAATATAAATATTAAAATAAATTTTATAACATTTTTATCTAAACATATAAAGAAAATAATTTTTCATTTTAATATACAATGATATATTAATAATATATCAATATTTCATATTGACAAAATAAATCAATAATAAAAAAAAAAAACATTTTTTAATTAACATTTTCTTATTCTTCCTTACATAATTATATTAAAAAAATTTAATTAACATTTTCTTATTCTTCTTTACATAATTATATTAGAATAATTTTTAAAATATCAACATTTCCATCTGTAACACTTTCAAGTGAGTACCTTTTTAATAATTTAAACTTAGCCATTAGAGATTATCTTGTTTTTTTTACTTGTTTTTAATAATTATAAATATTAAAATAAATTTTCCTCGTATCAAAACTTTATTTCTAACGTAACACCTTATATTGATTGAAAATCAGATGGTATAGAATTATGTATCTGCTTGACAGTTCTAGTTCTAGCAAACATCCGATCCGATATATATATATTCACCACAACATTCAATCTAAATGAAAAAAATAAATATAAAATAAAATAAAAAAAATAACATAAATCCAGGTTAACGCGACCACCAAAATGAAGATGTATATCAAAGTTTTTCTAATTGTTTATGAATTTTTTTTTAAATAAGTGTTTTTATAAGAGAGATATTTATAGTGGTTGAAGTTATAGTGGCGTTCCCTGCAAATACAAATACATGATACACCTCGGCAATAGAAATTTAAAATTCGTATAGTTTTCATTGGGGAGAAATAGAAAATACCCAAAAACCAGCCATCAAGCTTTTGTGAGGCTTGACTCTAAATATCATCACATATTGATCACTACTTGTCTGCATCGATGACAGGTTACAGGTCTTCAAGTCACTCCTCCAGTACATTACGACAACGGAGGAGGAGCGGCGACTTACCTGTGAAATGCGTGCATTCTTGTAAATATTTTCTAAACATAGAAAAATCACAAATCCGATAAAAATAATTCGTCGAGTTAAGGAAAAACTAGCAGTTGGTTGTTTGATGAGTCTCGGTGATGGCTTGCTCGGTGCACACTCTATTCTTGCGCTTCTCGACCTCGAGGCTGCCCAAGGGATGATCAGAATATGTTCTTTGGCATACATTTTTTGCTGCGATACTGGATCCTTGAAGGAGCATTTTTGCTCAACGATATGTGATGGCTGAGATTTTAAAATCTCAAGGATGATGTCTTTGTCTTCTTAGGCGTAAAGATCCCCCAATTTGGCGGTGCAGAATTCATCCAAAACCTTGGTTTGGCAGCTTCCAACGTGTGTATTTTGCAGTACCATGTCGGGAGCCGAGGAGCAAGAAAGCTTCAACTAATCCTGCATGACAACGCTCAGCAGGGCCGTCATGTGTTCGACGAAGGTGTCTTTGGACTGAAGCTTCAACTTTCTTGAATGAAAATGTATCGCCGAATTCTTGAGATGGCGCGGTTTCAATTTCAAATTTCAAACCAATTTAAAATAATGAATGACCGGGTTCAAGTTTTTGTTTCGGCGGGTTTCCAAATTCAAATGAGTGTACGGTCTAGTGGTGGCGGTCAAGGCGGGGCAGTTCCTATTTCCAAATTCAAATGAGTGTACGGTCTGGTGGCGGCACTCAAGGCGGAGGCAACCGACTAACCGACGTGTGCCTGCACGCCAGAGTGGAGGCCAAAGTGGAGGCGGGCAGGGTCGATGGGCAAGAGCACGGCAGACGCCAGAGTCGTCGGGGCTGCATGACCTGTAATCGCCGGAGAGAGATGCATGCCATGATCCATGGTCGAGCATGTAAGGGCGCCATGATGTCAAGAGACCGTCTGCCGCTGTCAGAGGGGGTAAAGACATGGCGATTCCTATTTCCACCACAGTTTTTTAATTAATGCCCCTTGACATGCCGGGGCGATAGGGAAATATAAGGGAAAGTGGAATAAGAAAGTAGCAGAAATAAACGGCGAGCCTTATATTTCCCTATCGCCCCCGCATTAAAGACATAGCATTAACTTTGCTATGGCGATGGAAATAAGAACTGCACTTTCATGGTACAACTCATTTTATGGTAATGCTATTCGCGGGTTCCAAGTCACTCATGCTCTCACATATTGTCGGCATGTGAATTTCAACTATCTTTTCGCTTCAATAAACCTTAATTAATTATGCTCTTAAATGTGCTCCTCTTTCGCACCAAAGTTAATAAAATGAATTATTAATTATATGGAAATGGTGAGGAATTGATCTTTAATTAATTAGATTCTTAAATGTTATTCCCTTTTGTGCCAGAGACCAGGGTAGAAAATTTGCTTCGTAAACGTCATTTCCTCTTATGCTAAAGCCAGAGTAGGCTAAGAAATTGGAATTTTATGTGAATGGGACAGTGGGAATTGCTCGGGAACGTGCGTGGGCTTTCGGTCCACCATGAACCTTTTACGTGACAGCAAACTCGCCGACGAAACTTAAGAACACCTAGGCACATGACGTCACACCTGACACCTTTATTAAACATTCAAACTAAGCTTACATTGCAAGTTAGCTCTCTGTCGAAACACGAGAAAAGAAAAGGGACTGAAAATCTATTAATACGCGATAGTAATCCGGGCACGTCTCAAAGGTCCCTTCATAACATCTGCGCTGCCCAACCTGGAATGGAAGAGATGCCACGTCATACGTGGGGAGGGCAATGGTATATTTTAACACTTTAATTAGTTTCCGTAATGGGGTCTAACATTGACGAGGTTTGGTACCCGCAAATATTATGGTCAAATCAAAGAAAAGACGATATACGTCTGAAAACGGTTTCAATCAAGATTTTTGGACTTTAATTGACATCGGCATTCGGGCACGGTGTGGAATCGCTCACCTGACTTGGAAACTGAGCGGCCCAGAACAAAAGTGCACAGCCAGCGTGTCACCACAGACTCATTTGCCCGCGGACTCTTTATAAGCTCGGAAGAGACGCGGTGAAGATCACTGAATAGAAGGCAGAGGAGGGAAAAACATTACATTCCATACTGTATTGAATCGTGAAGAATGGGCGTTGAGGTCGAGACAAGGATAGCCGAGGGATGGGTGAGGGGCGCCATTGTTGGGGCCGGAGCTTCTGGAACAGTTAGCCTTGCTATGAGCAGGTCTAATGGCCAACTCTTTGCAGTCAAATCCACAGCTGGTTCTAGTTTGGCATTGGATAATGAGTACCAGATTTTGCGGCGTCTGGATTCTCCATACATTGTTCGCTGCCTGGGGCGCAGTTACAGCGTTGAGAACGGTGCAGAGGTGCACAATTTGTTCATGGAGTACATGCCAGGTGGCTGCGTAGCGGATCTGCTGACTAAATTTGGAGGGCGGCTGGACGAATCCGTGATCAGGGCTTACACTCGTGGCATCCTACATGGAATCCATTACCTCCACAGGCAGGGGATTGTGCACTGTGATATCAAGGGGAAGAATGTTCTTGTGGGTGCCAATGGTGTGAAGCTTGCTGACTTTGGTTCTGCCAAGAGGCTTGGTGATGAGAAGAAGGGCCAGGAGGACCTGCAATTGAGGGGGACCCCTCTGTGGATGGCTCCAGAGGTGGTGAACCAGGTGGGGCAGGGACCTGCTTCTGATATTTGGTCTCTGGCCTGCACTGTACTGGAGATGGCCACTGGCAGGCATCCATGGAGCCAAGTTTCCAATCCCCTCGCCGCAATGTATCGGATTGGATGCACAGAGGAGCTGCCTGAGTTGCCTGCATCGCTTTCACTTCAGATCCGAGATTTCTTAGAGAAATGCTTTCGGAGAGATCCCAAGAAGAGGTGGACCAGTGCAGAATTGTTGAACCATCCTTTCCTAAATGGCAACTGCTGTACCCCCGAGAAAGTGGAGGTTGTCACTGGACCAGGGTCCCCAACAAGTAATTTGGATTTTGGGAATCAAGTATGGGATTCCTTCTCTTGTCAGTCGACTGCCATTCTGTCACTCAGCATCCCAACCCCAATAGGGCAATGCAATGCAGACTTGAATGGATCAATTAAGCAATGCCTAGGGCCTTCTCCCAGGGGCAGAGTAATGGCATTGGCAGCAGGTTGTAAATTTGAAGATGTTGGAGCTAATTGGTCTGCAAACCCCCCTGGTCAGTGGATTATTGTGAGATCTTCTAGAAGCAAGTCTCCAACTTCAGATCTTCTGTCAAATTCCGACAGTCGTAGAGGCTCCTTCAGCCAGGATCTTTCTTCAAGCTCAGAAGCGAGCAATTCGAAAGAGTTGCAGCCAAGAGGAAGCAAAAAAGATGAATTCTCAGATTCCTCTGTCTCTGCAACACAGGCTCAACATGATTCATCTTCCAGTGCTTGTATTGAGAGTCTCCAAGGCAACTTGCCTTGTATATTAGATGAAGCTTGGGAGTTGTATGGAAATTCATCTCTGAGCATCCCTAGTAGTGATCCTGGCATCCATAACAGATTGAGACTAAGAGAGCCATTGTATGTCCTTGATGATAAGTGCTCATCTATCACTGAGGCAATAGCAGTTTGCTGCACTTGTTCTAGTAGCATCTGCATTACCCAATTTTGCCATACAATCATGACAAAGGCACAATTGTACATTAGCTCCCTCGCAATTATTTTTCCTTGTAAATTTGAATCAAAATTATTTCCCATTGATTTTATTTGGTCACATAAATGATTTATTGATTAGGAATTTAAGTTGCATTACTATATGATTTCCTAAAAACAAATTGCCCTGTATGTCACATACCCAAACAGAGATTATGAAGCACCAAATACAGATCATGTTACTTGATTTTGATTTTAAACTCGAGTAAAACATAATCTCACACTCATTTACCACAACCCTCTCACTGCAAGGTCTTCACTCGCTGCAGGAGCATTGTCCCCCAACTATAGAGTTGGAGAAAAAAAAAGTGTTCAAGCCTCGAAGGATGTTGTCAAATAGTTAGTTGGGGAGATTTGGTCCTCACATGTCATGTGGTCCAATCTTGGGTAAGACTGTCAAATAGTTAGTTGGGGAGATTTGGTCCTCACATGTCATGTGGTCCAATCTTAAGTAAGACTATAAATATCTAAAAACGGTTCCAAAACATAATTTCTACGATTGAAAAAAACAAAGTGTTCCCTAATAAGTGTGTGAACTTTTTGATGGTTTCTAATAATGATTTTAATGAACTCATCCATTCAAAACCAACGTACACAGATTTTTTAATCACTTTGCACACCTTTCACTGAGAACCTCTTTTTCTTCCCAACCAAGTTCTTAAATTTATTTGTGTCTTTGGCCATATAGCCTCGTCCTTTGGCTTATTAAGGGCAGGCCTGAAATAAAAAAACAATTCTGATTTCTCCGAGTAATTTCTCACTTCTCCGTTGAGGTTTTCTTGTGGTTTTTATTTCTTGTAAACTTACCTTTCATAAATTTCATTAAACAAAAATGTTAAAATGGATTTGATTTAGACTATAGACTAATGCGCCTGAATTTCCTGGACTAGAATTTTAAATAAATGTCACGTCAAAGCCAATATGTTAGGGAATTCCATAAAGAAACTTTTGATCACAGTATCTACAATCGTGAACATTTTTTCCAAAGGGTCAAATGCTATGTTAAATTCAATGCGTGTTTAAATGCCAAATATTGCTTCTATTGTACCTTTCTTCTCAAGCAAGTAATGCATAGTATTGCTCCCATTATGCCTTTCTTCCCAAGCAAGCTTCCATTAGAATATTTTAATATGCTCATTAGTGGATTTACATCGATGTATCTTTGAGAATACATCATGCAACTTGTGCGGTATTTAATACAAATATAACTAACAGGGTTACGATTATTTTATTCTTATTTTTTAATTATTACATTTTTAATAATTTTTTTAATTTAGATAAATTAAATAATTTATCAATTTTAAATTTAATAATATTTATAAATATAAAATATTATTAAATTAAAATTTATTTTAAATGATTTAGAAACATATAAGAAAATTATATTTAATTTAATAATAAATATAAAAAATTATTTAAGTTTTTTTAATATATTAATTATTTTACATTTATGATTTTAAAAAAATTGTATATAAAAATATGGTTCATAGAAATTTTTTATTATTATAGAAATTTAGATTGTTTTTCTTATATTTAAATTTTACATTAGAAAAGATTTTCATCGTGCTCATGTACTTTTTTTTTAGGTTATATTACAGCACTGATATTTTGATGAAGCAATAGAATACCAATATTTCAACCTTATTGTTTAAATCTTTTTTGTACCTATTACCTAGAACCATAATTTTTAAAGGAGTTGTCTATAAGTAAGATTTTTTGGAGTTTCTGAAATCTGGTGAAAAAATTGTGGTGAATCTTGATTTGCTTGTTTAAATTGGTTTTTTGATTGCATATATGGATTCAACACCCTCAAAAGTCCCTAGGGCACTTCGAATGTGAATAGTTCAACGTTAAACTTGTGACTTTGATGAATCCCTACCCGATTGTAGACAAATTAGATTTGAAAATAAATTGGAAAACTTTTCAAAAAGTCTCACTTATAGACAACCACTCTTTCCTTTTGCTTTTATTTTTCCTAACATATCAATGATTTATTCTTCATTTATGGATTTTTCCTCATAATCACAATTTGCGTTCATGCATCCAAAACTCAATTGTGTGATAAATTCCCAATTCAAAATGCCACTTGAGATAATTTGATGATACGTTTGTGTGCCAAATAGTTGGGTTAACCATGCAATTTGATTGGATGCAAGCTTGTTCTCCATGGTTAGTTAGAGTGTCACCCTTCAATGATAGAAATCCTCAGTGGGACATAAAAAAGTGAGGTTGATATTGACCAAAGATACAATCCTACAACAAGTTAACAACTATGTAGGTAATGTGAACATGGTGTAAAATGGCTAATACAAATCACCTTGAGGATGGAGCCACCTATTGAAGACGGTTGGATGGATCATTGCAATACACAAGGAGATTGGTTGGTCACATCCCATGCGCAAGTTATATTTCATACTTGTGAAAAGGGGAGTTGGAGTTATCTTTGTCATGTGAAATCTTTCACAACCTACTAATATCATCATTGTTTAAGAGTCTAGGTGTTAAATATGGATATTAGAGCAAGCTAAGATGCTTGGAGAAGCATACAAAAGGAGGGGAGGTGGTGGATCTTCACATGTATAATGAGTGAGAGAAAAGGGCTATAATTGTGCGTTGCGATAGTTTGTGGAAATTACATGCTATAAATAGGTCTCCATCCATGCTTTTCCAACCAATAATGAGTACCACTTAAGCCCATAGAAATTTTACATTTTTAAATAACCAAATTCATTATAACAAAATAGATTTAACTTCCAAAAAAACCTAATATACCATGAATATATGCTTAAATACAATGCTAAAATTTTGATATAATACCTCAACATAGATTAATTAAATTGATAGAAAACATAACAATAAATTCATATCGATCCTTAAACTCATTAGCTTACGTTGAATGCATAACTTATCATCATAACCTAATGTATCTCCTTAAACACATTAACATACATTGAATGCATAACTTATCATCATAACATAGGGTATTTTCTCCCTTTTTGTTTTCTATTCAATATATATTTCAATGACTTTTCACCATTTACTTGGTTCTTAGGGTCAAAGATCCCCATTTTACCTTTTATTGTTAGTTTTTAAATTCTTTACCTAATGTTAACCTACATTAATGATGGCTTAACTTCTAATGGGTTATTAACTATCATAAATAACAAATAACATTTAAAAATGATGTTAATGATGTTAAAGATGGATTTTCCTGAGTTAAACTTCTCTTTGTTACTTACATTTACCTCTTGGAAAAAAGCATACACAAATCTCCCATGCCCTTTGTAAATGGTGTTTTTTTGTGCATGTAGAGTTTTGGGGTCCAGTGTGAATGTTCTTAAGTGATTATGTGAGGAAAAAAGGGCTACACAAATCCGTCATGCCCTTTGCAAATGGTGTTTTTTGTGCATGTAGAGTTTTGGGGTCCAATGTGAATGTTCTTAAGCGATTATGTGAGATGGTACTTAGATTATGTGAGTTTGTACCATGATTTAGTCTTACATTGGTCTGTTGAAGGAAGGAGGGAGTTATCCCCTTATGCCCTTGAAAACATGTGAATGTAATGTGTATATTATTGTGAGACCATTATGAATGACCTTAATATTTCCTATGAAGTCTTTATTTGTTATAGAATGAATTTTATCATGTTTTGGCCTCAACGCTAATGGTGGTGATGTTATAATATTTTAAGACATTTTGTGTAACCATGCCAAGGTCGATGGTGAGGCAAGAAGGTTGTAAATTAAAGAATCATTTCCTTATGTTTATAATGACTTTGATGACTATGGAGTCACACTTATAATCAATGTATAATTTGTTACACGCATAAGCTTAGTGACATTAATCTTAAACCTTAGAGTTGTTCTCCTTAAAGATGATACCAAGAGATCCATCTAAGATATTCTAGAAAATTGACATGTTAAGATAATTGATGAAATTTTAAAGTAGAGTTATTGTGTTCAACAAATATATATGTAACACCCCCCTCCCACATCTACCCAAGCAACTAGCTAGTTGGGGTAAACATGCGACGAGAGGCCACTATGATATGATTTGATCTCCTAAGTTATGTTAAGGAAGTGCAACCGATGAAAACACACCATACAAACATTAATCATCATCTACAGGAACCTCAAGAACCAATCCAATACTTTAGACAACTTTCCTTGGGATCCCGCTGATCTTTTGGTCAACTTAAGCCTCAGTTGCTCACATGTTATAGGCATGAGGGTGACCAAAAACCCAAAGTCGCTCTCACAGGCTTGCTTGCCAATGACTAGAGACCAAAACTGTCAGTGCTATGCCAACGACTCCGAGATTTGGGCCACTTTTTCAGGCCCAGAGCCCAGGTCACTACCCATAATTGAACCATCCCTTCATATTAGTAAAATAACATGCAAATGGCAATACTAAGCAAATACTTGTTCAAGACCTTGACTGGGCCCCTACTAGCCACAATAGGCATTTCGAAAAACATATTGCAAATGTGTAATCTACAGGTGTAACTAAAAGTTCTAAGCATAGGGGTCTCATCCTTAGTTGAGAATCGCTAAGAACCATTGATGCCTCAACACATCAACTTCCGTTCCATCCATTAGGTCATAGATACATTGATCATTCAAATTTCAATTACAAGTAAAAACAGGATGAGAGCCACACATGGATGTTGTCATTAAACACATACATAACCAACATAATAGAAGCCTAATTACTCATGAAATCACAACCATATAAACCACATATAACCATCATAATACTCATAGAAATATAAGGAGAAATAACCTTTCATTAATGATGCAAAATCCAAAATCAGGATGGGACTTCCACGTTCCACCCGACCGTAGAATCGCTGAGCCAAATCTCTCTTCATTCATTCACCCCGGGCCATATTTCAAGCATGAATGTGGGATCTCATAGCACACATTGATAAAAAATTATCCAGGGCTTCTAGAGGCCATCCACCTCAACCCATCAAACAATGTGATCCGAATCGAAAATGGCATCTACCCATGGTATTCATCCACCCATGGAATTTACTCATGGTATTCTAAGTGGCATCCGCCCATGGTATTTTATGTGACATCAATCACCCATGGTATTTACCCACCCATGGAATTTACTTGTGGTATTGTAACAAAAAAAATCTATAAGTAACAAGTCACATTTTGTAAAATGATAGATTGTCCACCACAATGTAGATTTTACAGTTATTCTCTATTTTAATAAAAAAAATCTTGGTGGTTTTGTCTACTATGTGTTTTCATATTTTTCTGGAACTTCAATTTTTCAGATCTTGGGGGCCTCCCCCCAAGATCCATTTCAATTTTTTAGATCTTCGGGGCCTCCCCCAAGATTTGGATTAGTGGTATCAGATTCAGGTTACGACTCCATGGGAATGAGAGTTTGATGCATATTTCAGTTTCAAATTTTTGCAGAAATCTTCAACAATCTTCATGGACATGCTACGACCTCCACAGAGCACTTTCTTGGGCAAAACGGGAAGGATTTTTTTTTTTTGGCAGGATTTGTTTGGGCGACGAGTTTGCAGATTAGATATGATTTTTTTGGTGAAAAAATTTACAAAAACAAATAACATATCTAGATTCCTTGCAAAAAAATTACCCAAATTAAAAAAATAAATAAATAAATTTCGACTAAATCAGAGTCCGAATGAGGGAGATATCGTTGATTTAAAATCAGTTGTGTTGCAGAAAATTTTCTGACGACAATTAGTGGATGACGACTCTCCTATTATTATTATTATTATTTATTTATTTTTTTTAGTTTTGTGCCAAATTTCAAAAAAAAAAGGGTTGAATCAGAGCTCGGACGTGGTAGATATCACTGATTTAAAATCAGTTATTTTTCCATAACTTTTGGGATGACGGAACAGATGCAGCGCAAATATGAGATTCCAAAGCTTCCAGATAAGGATTTTCAACACATAAGAAGATGCATAATGGTAATTCTTTTTCCAAAAACAAGTTATAATAAAGATTCTGAGTTATATTAACCAAGTTATGTCCATTTTAAATCTAGACCAACATTTAGAGTGGGTTCCCTTTGGAGACGTGCCCTCCCACCTCGCTTTCATAGGCACCTGCTTCACATTCATCAGTTTCAGCATAGCAGCATCCGGCTTGGGTTCATTGGCGATGTGCCCTCCCACCCCAGACTATGTAGGCACCTGCTACTTCATCAAAAATCAATATCACGGTTATGTGTGAACTGCACAAAATCCTTGTCATCAGAGTCCATTTGTAAGGCCGCACACTATTAGTATCACCGTTGGTCACAAGCATTACAGGGTATCTCTATCCTCATATCTTCGTTTGTCATGGTTATTGGTCATCCACAAATCCACACTTCATCGAAGTCCATTTGCTAGGCCACACACTGTTAGTATCACAATTGGTCACAAGCATTACAAGGTATTTCTATCATCGAATCTTCGTTTGTCATGGTTATGGGTCATCCACAAACCCACACTTCATCGAAGTCCATTTTCTAGGCCACATATTGTCAGTATCACAGTTGGTCACAAGAATTATAGGGTATCTCTGTCCTTGGATCTTCGTTTATCCCGTTATGGGTAAACCACACAAAACCCTTCTCTTTAGTGGCTCTTCATATTCAACACAGGCTTCTCAGGAGGGAAATTCATGCAATGGGGACCATTGCTTCTTAAGGAGGGAGGAATGATCTGAATGGAAAATGGCATCTACCCATGGTATTCATCTTGTATAAATTCCCACTGTAGATCAACAGATTATGCAATATACTAAAACACAATACAAGATCTACTTCTACAACACTTTGCGGAAGCTTAATCGAATTGAGCAAGATCAAGAGAACACATATAACTGAGAATGAGAAATCAATCACACATAACACAAAAGAAATAACCCGGGGAAAGCCTCAGCCTAAAACCCTAATCTCTGTGTTATCATACAAGTGGAAATCTTGTTCAAGTTACAAAAAGAATCAGCTCACAAGCTATCCTTCTCTCTCTGCAATCAAACAATATAGCTCACAGACTGAATAGACATAGTATATGTCCTCCTCAAGCCCTCCAAGCCTCCTATTTCCTTGCGCAATTTTTCTTGGGGTCCAATGAAGCCACATGTGTGAATTGGCCTCATCACACTCACAAAACCTGAAGAAGTAACTGCACAATCCTCAAGGAAAGAATTCCTTCTGCATGCAAGGAATATTCACAATGGAATATTCTAGCAACTGATAGTACACTGCCCCTCCATCTGATCTCAACTGGGTCTCTATCTGAACTGACATGCATGAGTTATTTATGAGAGAATATTTAGTTATCTGAAGTGCAACAGTTACATGCATGCAAGCATTAACTAACTGAACTTACATTAATTCAACAAACTATTTGAATTAATCTAACTGGACTTGACTCAGTTAACTGAGCCAACTAATTACAACTCAATATTACAACTCATCCTTATCTCTTTAACTGATGGATAAATTCCTCAATTATTGGAGAAACTGTTGCATGTCCCCACATAGACTTCATGTTTGATTTTCCTTAACTAATTAACTCAAAATGATTAATTAATTATTTTACAAATAGCTACTTAGATCAAATTCGAATTTTACTTCACTATTTTAGTTCAGGGACTAACTAAAATAGGAAGGTATCCCAAAATGCTATTTATAGAATGATATTTTAGCACTTCCATTTTTCATTCCTTATTGCTATGTTCAACACTAGTTGAATTGCTATTTATAGCAGTGCTATTTTTAGCATTTCTTGTTGCTATTTTCAACACTCCCTCTCAACAAGAAAGGGATTATCAGTAACCCCAATCTTGTCTCTGTGGAACTCGAACTTGCATTTTGACAATGCCTTCGTCAAAATATCTACATCCTGTTCCTCGGTCGAAACATACAACAACAACATGATCCTCTTGACCACACAGTCTCGAAGATGGTGATATCAGATATCAATGTGCTTGGACCTGTCATGAAAAACTGGATTCTTAGAGAGTTTGATACAACTCTGGTTATCGCAGTAGATCACTGTAGGATCCATCCTCTGACCAAACAATCCCACTAGAATCTTCCGCATCCAAATGGCCTCACATGCAGCCTGACTAGCAGCCATGTATTCAGCCTCTGCTGAGCTAAGTGCAACTGATCTCTATTTCCTGCTGTACCAGGAAACTGCAGCTGAACCAAGGTTGAAGATTCCTCCAGAAGTGCTCTTCCGGTCTGATGGACTCCCTACCCAATCCGCATTTGTGAAGAGGAAAAGAGGCAGTGGGAGGAAGTAGAAAGGAAAGCAAGCTTCTATGAACAAGAAGAAGAGACCACAACAGAAGCATGGGATGTCAGAGAGGCTACCAGAGCCATGAACGACATGGACATTGACTAAGTTGCTTAGAGGATGAGCAACACTTTCAGTAGGGGGTGATGATGAGCCTCATCATTGAGTAATTATATGGGCCTTAATTGGACTCAATTCACCTCCTAGCTTAGTCAAACCAACTATTCTCACAACTTATTGCATACTTTTGATTATATTTTGTTTATGAGATGAGTTAGAGTTGGATATTTGGCTTTGTGGTCTAATGTGCATGTAATGCAGGAATAAAGGATGAATGCAAGGAACTATGGCAAAGATAAAGGATAAAAGGATAAATGCAAGGAACTATGGCAAAGACCTTGGTCAAAACTCGAATGGGACAAGGCAGAGTAACTATAGGAGGTAAATCCTCCTCATTTACTACCCCTCCATTCGAATATTCCTCCATCAGCTCGGAGTGCAAACAACCATCACTTTGAAGACTAGAAGACAGCCGAGCAAGTGAAAAGGACATAAACCAGTTTATCAAATGTATAAGTAGAGAGGCTTAGAACCTCATTAGGATTCATACTTCTATTGTAAAACTCTGCTTTATTTCTGACTGCAAAGACTCGTGATAGTTTGTTTTGTAATCCATGGTTTCTACAATAAGAATGGATTCTGTTTAAGCCAGCTCTGAGTTAACTCCAAGGGCTGAAGCTCTTGGGTTAGGGCCCGACCCAAGTAGCTAAAGCTCCTCTTTACTGTACATGTATGCTAGCATAGAGTTCTGTTCTGTTTGTTTGCTTAAGTAGTTTCATGGTTTTCTGTTCATTTGCTTAAGTAGCCGTATGGTTTTCACTGTTTATTTGCTTAAGTAGTTGCACTTCCATTACAAAAATATAGCGTAGATCATGCATGGCTTTCTTGTTCATCTGCGTCAGTGGCTACATTTGTTGTAGTTTACTTTCATTTATTCCTTCTTTCAGTTCACGGTCTAGTTATAGTAAAAAGATCACTATCAGGTTGTGCGCAGGTGTCTCGGCCTCATCTCCTCCCTCTAGGACCATGACTTGAGGAAGGGACCCTTCAGCAGCCCCAAAAACACAGGTCTCTGGTTCTCGCATGGGCTATGGAGTTCGTTGTTTAATGCAGTTATTTGTTCACCCACACTGGTTTTCTCTGTCATTTTCATTTGAAACTGCCTCCAGCACGTTCCTCATGCATCGCTTCCTCGCCGTCCGATCACCAACAAACCTTCACAATCACCATCTGATTCACTATTTTCTCCAACTGCTACCTCGCATGGAGTCCACCACTTACTTTATGAACTTTAAGTCCCCACCGTCGATCTGCCTCACTTGATCCGACAACTATCGCGTCACTTGATCACTTTAGGCGCTTTAAACCCCCACCGTCGATCTACCTTGCCTGATCTGATGGTTGTCGCTTCACTCGATCGCCAACTAGCTTGGCCAATCTCCACCGTTGATCAGCCCCGCCTGATCCAACGGCTATCGCGCAATCTCGCGCAGATTAGTGCACGAACATTATCCGCCCGAGAGCTCGCGAGAAAAGTGGTTTTCTCGATCTACGTGTCACATAGTAAGGCTAATCACGTGAAATTTCCAAACACTGCTTACAACCTGAAGGGTGTGCGAGAAACTACTTACTGCCTTAGAAACCTGCTCCCTCATTTCCGCACGTTCGATATGATCTTCGTCGTCCATCTCTTGACTTCACCCACACGATAAGATCTTAGCCATTCATCGCTCCTGTTAGCATCATCTAACCATCTCTTGAATTCACCCACGTGATTAGATCTTGACCATTCATCTCCTGTTAACCTCATTCATCCATCCACTCACCTAATCCCTCGCGACACGATCTTCGCCATTCATCTGCTTTGTTCCCTTGTTCGTCCATCCATTCACTTAAGCCTTCGCAATAAGATCTCCAACGTTCATCCTGTTAGTTAACCCTGTTCGCCCATCTATCTACGTAACCTCTTGTGATCCAATCTCCTTCATTCATTTGCCTTTCACCTGACTGATCCAATGGTTTTTATGCACTGTTGCTCCCTCATGTCCTTCTTTCACTGATTTCGACCTCCAGAAGCAGGAAAGAGAGAAGGTGAGAAAGGAAGGGAGAAGACGAAAAGGTCGAATTGCTTTTTCCGCTTGAAACCCGACTTAGCCTAAGTTTCTTTGTTACACCTTAGTCTAGTTTTGATGCTCTTTACTTCTGCAACTTAGATAATTAGCATTAGGTTAGTGTTAATTTAGCAATTCTTCTTAGCATAGTTGTTTAATTGGTTAGTTAGGTTATGGTGTAAGTTTAGCATTTCATGTTGTTTTCTTCATTACTGCAGTAGAGTAGCTCTCTCTTAGAATAGGTTTGCTCTCCTTCCATTGAAGAATTAAGGTTCTTCTGACCCTATAGAAGTTTAGCTTGGAACCCCTGGGGTCTCTTGCCAGAAAAATAGTGACAATAGGCAGGACCTTCACTTCTACTTGTGCATATAGCACTATCACCTCCATGTTTGTACGAACCCCAGGTTGATAAGTAAAGCTAGTAGGCTTGGGAGTTGCATCATAATTGTTGCAATGCCTAGGCTCATCACCTGTCTGCATGGTGGCCTCCAAAGTTGATATCTCCGCCACTATTTCTTTCTTCATCTTTGTCACGGCGGATCCTGCGGACTGTTATGTTTCCTGCCTGGCCTCTCGTAAGTCCTTCTCCATTCGATCATTCTCTTCTATCAAGAACTTGACCGTTGAAATCGTGGCTTCCGCATTAGCCTTAGAAGCCTCGACCATGGAAATTAGATGTATTCTAACATCTGGTACAATCACCATTTCTTCTGTGTGCGCATGTGATGTATGATCATTCGGAAGCTGCCTTCTTCGTTCTTGTACAATCCTTTGTTGTGACTTATCAAATGCCTGATTGCACACATCCATCTCTGGATCATCATCAAGGAGAAAAACTTCTCCTTGCTCACTCGGGATTGGTTGTGATTCTGGAGGCGGCAAAGACTATGGCATAACCTCGGATGCTCTCAGCATGAGATCAGTGTCTTGGTCCTGCAGCTCCTATTCCATCTCCATGTGTTTCACCTCAACTACTTGCTCAACTTGCTGAGAAAGTTCCAAACCTGCACCTACTCACCCTCTTCTTCATTTGTTGGCTGCTCTATTTCTTCAACCTGTATTTGCATGATTTTCTCTATCAATGCACCTTTTCCTTCTTCTTGTACATTTTTATGCCTTTCTTCCCTTTCTCTCATCCTAAGCTCCCGTTCTGCTTTCAGTTTCTTCTCCATCTCATGCAATCTCCTCTCTGTATCTTCCAACGTTCGCTTCTCTCTCTTCTTCCGCTCTACTCTCCTTTCATGTTGTCTCCTTTTTGCCTTTGTCTCCAAAGCTACTCTCTCAACAAGTGGGTCTTCTTTGAACTTGTAGCTTTGCTTAGCCTTTGCACTCTCAAAAATCTTCCTCTTACCTTTGTCTTGCGTCAGTTTGTTTCTCACTATTGTTGTTGCTTCCTATGGTGCTGTTGCTAGCAGTGCTACTTTCCATTATACTACTATGTTGACCGATTCATTAAGCCTAGAGGAGTTATAACAATACATGCCCTGTGGATCCATGGGTAGTACACCTTTGCACATTCATTCTTGCATATGTGGTGGGGATCATATGGATTGAAACTCTTGGTGTCGAACCCAAACTTCTTCAAGTCTTCGCCCCCGACATCTACATCTTTCAAGGTACGGATCTTGTATAACTCAATCTGCAAAGGAAGATTAGGTCACAATGCCTTCTTCCTCCTGTGCAGTCCTACTGATAACCCTGTGGAGATGTAGTATGCAACCTCTTGCATGACCAGCTTGTCTATGGCAAACCTTGGTAGCTCATGCAGAGGCTTCTCCGCATCGAACATCCTGACGAAGGTGTCATTGGTTGAGGCATACCAATCTACAATGTTAAGAAATGCCTACATCACTTCCTGGGACATGCAAGGTGGATCCTGTTCAAATATCATCCTATATAGTGGGGCGATAAAGTGGTCAGACAACCTCGCCATGACTCCTCGGTAGCTGCACTCAGAGAGAAACTTGCAATAGATGTTCACAACATCCTCTAATGGTGTCCATGTCCAACCCATTCCAGGGAACTGTTTTTGGGCACAGATTGCATCAAGCAGGTACGTGAACATATAGAATATTGCTTTTCCATCCTTAGGCGGATTCCGAGCATTTGACACATGCACTTTCAGTTGAAGAGCCAACATGTCTGACCAGTTGAAAGGCCTTCCTTCATTTTCCAACTGATCTAACATAACAACCCAACTCTGTAGGAAGGTCTCTATGCTCTCTTGACCATACAAGCGACATGCGAAGATGACTAGGAGTTGGTAAGCCTTCTTGAGTGACTTCATCTTGTAGACCTGGTTGGGTGTCATCCTGAACTTCGATGGCTCTTTTACCCAACACTTCATGATATCTCTAGTGTTTACATTGCTGTTGGGAGTGAAGAAAAGTGCATCCATGTAGTTCACTGACTACGGAAAGTGATACATCTAATGGTATTTTTCCGACCTGAAGGTGGCAAGTTGTGTCCCACTTGTATTTCTCAATGTCATCGTCTCGGGATCGGTATGTGAGACAACCCAATGAATGATATATGCACATGAGAAGGCGGGGTACTTGCATGCAACCATGTACAAGCCTGACTTTTGAATGTTGACATAAACTTGTCGATTTTCCATATCTTCCTTGAAACTGCCTGCAAATATGTCCTTTGTTTCTTATCAGGTGATCTTCATGTCCTTCTCTATGAACAAATACGTGTCTGCATAGATGGGAA
Source organism: Pinus tabuliformis (assembly GCA_031772625.1). Classification (NCBI taxonomy): domain Eukaryota; kingdom Viridiplantae; phylum Streptophyta; class Pinopsida; order Pinales; family Pinaceae; genus Pinus; species Pinus tabuliformis. The sequence goes on along the minus strand of CM062813.1, from coordinate 674,266,275 downwards.
AGTTTATTGGCACTTGTTCAACCATGTCTCCAGTGTTTCTCTCTACAGTGTCCTTTGATCCAACTCTCTTGGAAACCATGATGCTTGTACTGCTGAGAGACTGCTCAACAACTGATGTACCTGGATACAAAGTGGACACTCACGGCAAGAAAACGTCATCTCAAAACACAAAGCACTTCAAGGATCGATCATGCAATAAACTGGGTGATTGTTGGGCAAGATTGCGCAACAGTAACTCTTAGAGGCTGGGAGACTGTCTGCTAGAACTGCGTATTGCGGAGTCCCAACTGCCACAGAGACCCTTTTCCGACTGGAAATATGCAGAGCGCAGTCCAGTTGGGTTGACTTTGGACTGGAACTACACAATGTGTAGTTCAATCTAGCTTGATTGTTGGCTGGGACTGCGCATTGCACAATCCCATTGGGAAAGATTGGGCACTATCACCTAGAACTGCGCAAAGCACAACTAGAGGCCAATGACTGGAAGCTTCTGCGTAATTCCTAGAGCCAAGGTAGAGCCTTGAGATCCAAGAATGTGCAGTGCATGCCGGGTGAATCAAGGTCTGAGCCAGAGCAGCCCATATCTAACCAAGGGAAACTTGAAAATGAGTAGCTCTGAATGCATGAGTGAGGGGTGGTGCAAATAGGAGTGAATGACCATACATGCAATAAAATGAATGCAGGAATCAGTCAAACAGACGAACAACGACGCTGGTGCAGAGAGTCACCAGAACGACGACCATTAGTGAAAAAACAGTGTTATGCATGCGGAGCTTAAGAAAGACAATGCAAAACTTGAAACAACGCTTCTACAAGTTAAAAAAAAAACTAAAATGCCAAAGTTTGTTCAGTAAAACATGCAAAACAACACTCACACAAGCCAAGGAAACAAAAGTGACAGAAAAAGAAGTAAAAGACTTGAAAAGCAAAACTTACCCGGAAAAGTTGTGTCGACTGTGTCGAAGGTTCCTAGATGCCTCAAGAATGCCAGAGCTCCAAGATAAAATGCATAGAATGAGATCTGGGGCATCCATTAAATATATTTGATAGATTCAGGGTCTATGACACGCATACCAAAAATCTAGGAAAAGGCGACAAGTGGCGGGAAGTTTCTAAAATCAACTTGAGTGTAACTCTCAGTGCTAAAAATAGATCCCTATTTTTTAGGGATGTTTTTTTTGTTTTTTTCTTTTTCGGGAAAGGCTGCCATGCATGCATGGAGAAATTGTGCAGTTCTGGAGGGAACTAAGAAACTTGTCGACACATGCATCAGGTAGCAGCTGATGGAATGCTTCTGCGCAATTCCTGGGTTGAGTGGCTCTGGCTGCCTCTCATGCTTTGTGCAATTTCCCAGCTGAAGACAAGTTGTCATCTGGGTTTGTGCAATTTTTGAGTCGAAGCTCATTGTCAGGATGTTCTGCACAATTCTGGAGAGGAAGGCTGACTATCGGGCTACTCTGCTTAATTCTTGAGAGCAAGGCAGGCTACTAGGCTGCTTTGCGCAATTCTTGAGAGCAAGGAAAGCTGCACTCTAGGACTGTGCAATTTTCCAAGACAACACAAGAACTGGATGTAAACCAAGTCACGGGGTCAGCTTGTGGTTAGTCAGCAAAGCAAGTAAGCGAACACAAGCTGCAAAGTGAAAGATAAACTTGAATGAAACACAAGTACCTAAGCAGTGCAAGACAAGCTGCTAAGATTTTGAGGAGGAAGGCTCCAAAACGAAGAAAAAGCAAAATTTTGGAGTGATGTTGTAGCCGCTACAAAAAAGTCATAAGACCTATTCAAAATGATGAAAATTATTTATAATAATGTGCAATTACTTTATTAAAAATTTTCTAACTAAAACATTAGTGGTTAAAATCGATACTCATCTTAATAAATTGACCTTTACTAAATGTTATTATTTTGTGAAGTTAGGTTGGAAAAAAGCTCTTCCTCTACATTGAATCCACCCAGGTTTCCCTTATATATAAAGTTTAAGTGATCCTTACTTCATATATAAAGTTTTAGTGAATCACTTATTTGAATAAAATGTGACCTTATCAAGTTTCCTGGACACTTTAAATAAACAATTGTTTGTTGATTTATGAACTTTTACATGATAGCAAACTCGTCGATGAAACTTAGTAACACCCCGGCCCATGACGTCACACCTGACACTTTTATCGAACATTCAAACTAAGCTTACATTGCAAGTTACCTCTCTGTCCAAACACGCGAAAAGAAAAGGGACGGGAAAATACATAAATACGCGATCGTAATCCGGGCACGTCTCAAAGGTCCCTTCATAACATCTGCGCAGCCCAACCTAGAATGGAAGAGACGCCACGTCATATGTGGGGAGGCCAATGATATATTTTACACTTTAATTAGTTTCCATAATGGGGTCTAACACTGAGGAGGTTTGGTACCCACAAATATTATGGTCAAATCATAGAAAAGACTATATATGTTTGAAAACGGTTTCAATCACGATTTTTTAAACCGAAACAAAATCACGATTTTTGGACTTTAATTGACATCGGGATTCGGTCACGGTGTGGGATCGCTCACATGACTTGGAAGCTGGGCAGCCCAGAGCAAACCACGTAGACTCATTTCCCGTAGACTCTTTTTAAGGTCGAAAGAGACGCAGTGAAGCTCACTTAAGGAAAAGACATTACATTCCATATTGTATTGAATCTTGAGGTCGAGACAAGGATAGCCGAGGGATGGGTGAGGGGCGCCATTGTTGGGGCTGGAGCTTCTGGAACAGTCAGCCTTGCCATGATAAGGTCTAATGGCCAACTCTTTGCAGTCAAATCCACGACTGGTTTTAGTTTGGCATTGGATAATGAGTACCAGATTTTGCAGCACCTCGATTCTCCATACTTTGTTCGCTGCCTTGGGTGCAGTTATAATGTTAAGAACAGTGCAGAGGTGCACAATTTGTTCATGGAGTGCATGCCAGGTGGCTGCATATCGGATTTGGTAACTAATTTTGGAGGGTGGCTGGATGAATTTGTGATCAGGGGTTATACTCGTGACGTCCTGCATGGAATCCATTACCTCTATAGGCAGGGGATTGTGCACTGCAATATCAAGGGGAAGAATGTTCTTGTGGGTGCCAATGGTGTGAAGCTTGTTGACTTTGGCTCCGCCAAGAGGATTGGAGATGAGGTTAAGGGCTTGGAGGACAGGCATTTGAGGGGGACCCTTCTGTGGATGGCTCCAGAGGTGGTGAACCAGGTGGAGCAGGGACCTGCTTCTGACATTTTGTCTCTGGCCTGCACTGTATTGGAGATGGCCACGGGCAGATATCCATGGAGCCAAGTTTCCAATCCCCTCGCCCCAATGTATCGGATTGGATGCACAGAGGAGCTGCCTGAGTTGCCTGCATCGCTTTCACTTCAGATCAGGGATTTCTTAGAGAAATGCTTTCGGAGAGATCCCAAGAAGAGGTGGACCAGTGCAGAGTTGTTGAACCATCCTTTCCTAAATGAAAACTGTTGTACCCCGAAGAAAGTGGAGGTTATCACTGAACTAGGGTCCCCAACAAGTAATTTGGATTTTGGGAATCAAGTATGGGATTCCTTCTCTTGTCAGTCTACTGCCATACTGTCACCCACAATCCCAAGCCCAAAAGGGCAATGCAATGTAGACTTGAATGGATCAATTAAGTAATGCCGAGGGCCTTCTCCTAGGGGCAGAGTAATGGCATTGGCAGCAGGTTGTAAATTTGAAGATGTTGGAGATAATTGGTCTGCAAACCCCACTGGTCAGTGGATTATTGTGAGATCTTCTAGAAGCAAGTCTCCAACTTTAGATCTTCTGTCAAATTCCGACAGTCGTAGAGGCTCCTTCAGCCAGGATCTTTCTTCAAGCTTAAAAGCCAGCAATTCCAAAGAATTACAGCTAAGAGGAAGCAAAAAAGATGAATTCTCAGATTCCTCTACCTGTGCAACACAGGCTCAACATGATTCATCTTCCAATGCTTGTATTGAGAGTCTCCAAGGCAACTTGCCTTCTATATTAGATGAAGCTTGGGAGTTGTATGGAAATTCATCTCTGAGCATCCTTAGTAGTGATCCTAGCATCCATAACACATTGAGACTAAGAGAGCCATTGTATGTCTTTGATGATAAGTGCTCCTCTATCACTGAGGCAATAGCAGTTTGCTGCACTTGTTCTAGTAGCATCTGCATTACCCAATTTTTCCATACAATCATGACAAAGGCACAATTGTACATTATCTCCCTGGCAATTATTTTTGTTGTAAATTTGAATCAAATTATTTTTCTATTGATTTTATTTCGTCACATAAATGATTTCTTGATTGGAGATTTAAGTTGCATTACTATGTGATTTCCTAAAATCAACTTGCCTTATCGAGCACATGCCCAAACAGAGATTATGAAGCACTAACAGATCATGATACTTGATTTTGATTTGAAACTTGACTAAACCATAATCTCACACTCAATTACCACAACCTTCTCACTGTAAGGTCCTCACTCACTGCAGGAGCATTCCGCCAACGATAGAGTTGGAGATAAAGCAAGTGCTCCAACTTACAAATAGATGAGAGATAATGGGTCAGTGAAATTTTTTATGATTTCTAATAATGATTTTAATGAACCGAAGGATTCAAAACGAACGCACACAAATTTTTGAGCCCAGAGCCTTATTTTAAGGGCAGAGATGTGTGAGTATGTATTTATTTAATTTAGAAATCTGGAGTTGGATACTTGTTTTTTTCAAAAAATTATTTAAATAAAATACAATAAAAAACAAAAAAGAATATATATATTTGGTTTGTTTAATTAAAAGTAAAACACCAATAATCTCACTCTTAGCAATAAATAAAATATTTCACAATAATAAAAAAGCAAAAATAAATATATTTACTTGGTTTGTTTAATTAAAGTATAATAAAACATCAATAATTTCATTCATAATGTCAAATTTTGCTTTCTAAAAAAAATTCACCTCGAGATTTGATCTTTCTTGACTCTTGCTAGATTAGTGATTAAGATAGATCTATACTGGTTTAATCATTTTAAACACTTTTTTGTTAATAACTTTTTATTCTTCCCAACCAATTTCTTACCTTAATTTGTGTCTTATATTTATTTGCTAATCCTTTGGCTGATTAAGGGCAGAAAAATTCTGATTTATCAGTAATTTCTCATTTTTTTGTGGTTTTTAAGGGAAGTTTCTCCATGAAACTTTCTGTAAACCCACCATTCATAAATTTCAATGAAAAAAAATGTCAAAATGGATTTGATTTAGACTACAGGCTATGCGCCTGAATTTCATGGATTATAATTCTAAATAAATGTCACCTCAAAGCCAATATGTTAGGGAATTACGTAAAGAAACTTTTAATTACAGTATCTAATTTTTTCAAGGGTTAATGCCATGTTAAATTCAATACGAGTTTAAATGCAAAGTATTGCTTCCATTGTACCTTTCTTCTCAAGTAATGCATAGTATTACTTCCATTGTGGCTTCTGTCTTCATTAACTTGTGGATGTTGTAGTTGTTGAAGCGTTTTCATGGCACATAGGTGGAAGGTGCTCGACGACCGAATGGGGTGCTCTGAAGTTTTCTTCCAATCCGCAGATTTCTGCCAATCCGAAGAGCGATAAGTGGTAAGACCGACCACTCACAGGTGCGTAGAGACTTACATGCAAATTGACACCTGGTGCTCTCACACTACATCCAGCTTGCAGCTATTTTCATATACATTTCTACTGTCTCGACTGTTTTATTTTTCACTCCTTATGCCATCCTCCTCAGACGTCCCATGACCCATTATTAGCTACAGAATTGCATTTTAACTGCCACCCGACAGAAGCTCCTATCCTATCAATTACTCTCCGCCGAAGGCTATCTGTTGCATAACTCTTACTTCTCTGTTTGTGAACATTGCTGGCTGTTCTCTCCATCTAAAGACACCCCATTTCGGCCTATCGGCACTTCCAGGTATGTGCTTTTGAATTACTCTCTGCATTCTATATAATGTTTTTTCGGGTATTAGATATGGAGAATTTCTGTTTTCTGGGTTTTTGATAATCTGGGATTTCCATATATATATGTTTCTGCTCTTATTGATAATTATCTAGACTATTTCCCTTTATCGAGGAAAGCGGTTTTACTTTTTGTGGTATATGGACTTGTTTCATGTCTGAATGCGCTATTACTTGCTGGTCATGGGTTAAATCTTTTAGTTTCCAGAGCTATTGCATTATATCTAAACCTTGTTCTGATTTCCGGTGCAAACTGGGGCCATGGTGGTGCGTATGTGAGATGTGTATCTGTTGCTGTATTACGTGCCAGGATGAGATCTCATGAGTTTCTTCATCTGTGGCCATAGTCTACAATCCCCACCTGTTTCTGACTCTGGTAATTGCCGGATTTCCTCTGGATCTTGTATCTGGTTTTGGTACTCTGGTTTTTGGTTTTCCGGTATGTTTTAAATATTACCACCTTGGGTTGGGCATTATAGATTCATATCTATTGCCTTAATTGCTTTCAGACCATTTCAGGACGGATATAAATGTGGTTAGGTTATTATCGCCGTCAATAGATTTGAAGATTTTCCTTCATAATCTTACTTGATCAGGAAGATATCTTTCAAATTTATTTTTGTGGGTGGCTGGCCTGTTTTTATATGTCTTTCCTCATCGAGAAAGTGCCTTGCTCATTCCGAGGCGTACTTTGCTTGTACTATCAGTTGATTTTTTATAGTTGATCCATCTCTCTCCAAGTCCTTTGCTTCGTCCAGATCATTCCATATCTGATAGCTGTGTACGTCCTGATCCTACTTTGGACTTTCTCTGGTTTTTTGGGGTCATGTCTCTGATTTTCATTATGATGGAATTTATATCTGATTCATCTGCCACGGAGGCTATGGTCCACGCGGCCATACAGGCAGAATCCCTCCATCATAAAGCCAGAATGTCAAATGAGTGGCATTCCACGCTGGATGAAATGCTGATACACCCATCGATCCCTCCTCCTGCTTCATTGGTGGATAATAATCATACTGGCATAGTATCTTCTGGGGATCGATCCCGCAAATGCCATAAACCAGTTAAAACTACTCAGCCTCCTGGTGCTATTAGAATTGACAGTGTTCAGTTGACTGAACGCATTGATAGCCTCCATGATAAAGCTTTGATTGGCCGGTGGCATTTCCCGGAGATGAACGACAAACAGATGAGAGATTGGCTTGAAGTACAGTGGAAACCCATTATTGGGTATATCCCGATAATTGCCAGATTACTGAAAGAGTGGTTTTGTTTTCATTTTCTTAACGCAGAAGATTTGGAATCCATACTAAACCATCAATGGGTGTATGGTCGTAGTTTTCTTGCATTACACAGGTGGTATTTGGGATTTAATCCCCTTAGAAACACTCCTTCTAATAATCTTATTTGGTTGAAGCTTCCCGGTCTGCCACTGGAGTTTTGGTCGATAGAGACATTAACTGAAATTGGTAATGCAATTGGAAGATGTGTATATGTGGATCCCTGGTGTCGGGGGGAGAAAGACAAGCGTATTGCTTGGATTTTGATTGATAGATCATACAGGGGAGGTTTTCCGGAGCATATCGACATCAGCTGGAGAGAACTGTCCATTAGACAGAGATTAGATTTCTGGGGTGTGCCTTTTAGGTGCGCTGCTTGTCATCATACGGGGCACCTTATTAAACATTGCCCAAGACGTCGATCATATGGTCGAAAGCATCATGGTCTCACTAAATTTGTAGAATTACCTCATAAGATGAAGGGGCCTTCTTTGGATTCGGAGAAATCTGCTTCTCCTAATCTCTCTCCTCGACTCGACCGTGTTGATGATTTGGCTGCTGAACATCAGCTATCACCCACTCGGCCGATCGAACCTGATCCTTTATACCGGATATCTCCGTCTATGCCCGAATTGGAAACTGCTTCTGAGTATGAGATTCCCCATCCTCCTAATCCTCCGAAGGAACCTTTCATGGATCAAAATGTTCCGAATCCGACACCCTTTCCTCAGCCTCCAATTGATTCAGAATCTCTGCTTCATCGGAATCCCCCTTCGCCCCTTGATAAAGTTTCTGCTCCTGGGGAAAATGGTATTGAATCCCGGATATCTCCCACGCCTGCTAACTCCCCGATTTCATCGCCTATTAATTCTATTGGTAGCGATTTAGACTACCTGTTGTCCAAGAAATCTCTTGCACTCTTGCCTCTCACAGTTCATAAACCTGCGTCACCTAAATCGCCTATGATCAGCCCTACATCTGCTAGGAATATCACTGTGAGAAGAAAAAACAACAGGGGCAGTAGGCACTTCAGGGGGAGGGGTGTTGTATCTGACTGTTGTATCAGGAATCTTTCGTTGGTGGACATTCCCATTACTGATATCTCTGATGACAGGCCTCTTAGAGCTGGAAAGGCCGATCTGCCTTCCAAATGAACTACATTTTATCTGTTAATATTAGAGGTCTGGGAGCAGACCTGAAGTTCTTGGCCTTAAAAAACCTATTTTTGTCTACGAGCCCTAAAATCATTTTGATCCAAGAGACCATGCATGCTGTATCTGTCACTGTATCCTACTTCAGGAAGATGTTTCCACATTGGCACATCTCTGCTGTTGATGCCGTAGGTTTATCTGGTGGTTTAGCGGTATTATGGGACCCACAATGGATATGTGCAAAGGCATACAGTTGCATTGCTGGCATTCTTATATCAGCTCAGATTAGAGGGTTTAAATGTCCTATAAACATATTAAACATATATGCTCCATACAGGAACAGATCGGCATTTTGGGATAGTCTCTTCGCATCGGAAGTATTTGATATTGAATCATTATTGATTGCAGGTGACCTTAATATCACTTTCAACATGGATGAAATATGGGGCAACAGTAAGAAGCAGGATCCAAATGCTGCCAGGATTAGGAATGAATTTCTAAACAAAAATTATATTGACATTCTTCCGCCCAAAATTCTGCCCACTTGGGACAATGGAAGGATTGAAGAGGCTTTCATTGCTAAGAGAATCGACAGATTCATCTTACATGCCAGCTTGATAGATGTCCTCGGCATGCCGTTTTCAACTGTTGAAAATTGCTACATATCTGATCATCGGCCGATCGTTCTTGGATGGAGATCTATGGGAATCAGAAAAGGAATCCCATTTAAATTCAATAGACAATGTCTAGAGGAGCCTGATTTTAATGACACTGTAGTAAAAGCGTGGAGAGAGTTGTCAGCAAGAGGATCTGCTTCACATCAGATGACCTTCATGGATAAGATGAACAAAATCAGGAAGATTGTAAAAGAATGGCAGTTTCAGAAAAGACAAGCTAATAAAAAAGAGCTTCGAGAAATCCAAAAGGAACTTGATAATGTTGTGGATACAATGTCTTATGATTCATTATCTTATGAAATAAGACAACGTATTAAGAGTCTACAAAAAAAGAAATTGCAAATCCTGAAGAATGAAGAAACTTTCTGGCGCCTGAAAAGCAGGGCAATATGGATGAAAGAAGGCGATCGAAACTCTAAATTTTTCCATAGATTCCCCAACGCAAGAAGGGACAAAAATACAATATGGAAAATTAGTGATGGTAATGGAGGCTTTTTTTACTCTCAGCAAGATATATCAAAGGAAGCGGTGGCTTATTTCAAAAAGCAATATCAAAGAATGAATAATCGCAGTTTTCAGGATATACTGTGGGGAATAGAAGTTTACCCAAGGATGTTTGATAATGATTTAAATGATCAGATATACCAGCCTGTTACTGAGGAGGAATTACTGGCTACTATGAAATCTTTCAATCGGGACAAAAGCCCCGGCCCAGATGGCTGGTCAATAGAATTTCTTATTCATTTCTATGATATCATCAAGGAAGATCTGTTGAAGATGGTGGAAGAGACCAGGATAAAGGGGAGTATCAGCAAGCATCTATGCTCCACCAACATCGCTCTCATTCCCAAAAAGCGGGATGCTCAGACTTTTCAGGACTTTCGGCCGATATCATTGTGTAATATTTCCTTCAAAATAGTATCTAAGATCATAGCGGAGAGATTGAAAGGAGTATTATCTGAATCTTTATCAAAAGAACAGTATGGTTTTCTAAAAGGGAGATACATTCATGATGTTGTCGCCGGTACACAAGAGGCATTATACTCCATTCATACAAAGAAAAGAGAAGCGGTTATTATCAAAGTCGACCTCAGGAAGGCGTATGACTGTATAGATTGGGGCTACATCAGGTGTTTACTTGCAAGAATTGGGTTGAGATCCAACATGATCAACTGGATCATGGCATGTGTTGATCCTGTGGAATACGCAATTATCATAAACAACATTCCATCCTCCTTTTTCAGTGCGGAGAGGGGTCTGCGTCAAGGATGCTCTCTCTCTCCGCTTTTATTTATACTGGCGATGGATTCTCTCAGCTTACATATCAAAAAGGCTGTAAACGAAAATGCGTGGCGGCCTCTCAAAATCTGCAGGAACATTTCATTATCTCATAATCTATTTGTTGATGATATCATATTATTCGGCATGTTTTGCAGGGTCACTTGGATGCGATTCTATGATATTATGGAAAACTTTCAAAGGGCTACGGGTCTTCAAGTTAACCTGGAGAAATCTATAATATATCATTCTGATTTAAAACAGGAAGATGTTCTATGGTTATCTGAGTTATTTGGTATGAAATCTCAATATATCAGCAGTGGAATAAAGTATCTGGGCTTCCGGATTAAAGCAAATGGCTACTCGAGATCCGATTGGGACTGGATTGTGGACAGATTCTACAGGAGAATTTCAGCTTGGGAGTTTAGATGCCTTTCCTTGGCAGGGAGAATTATATTAGTGCAATCTGTTTTAAATCAGCTCACTGTTTACTGGGCGCACCTATTTCTCTTTCCGGTGAGTATCATTAACAGCATGAATAGGCTATCTGCTAATTTTATATGGGGGGGTCATGCTGAAAGGAGAAAATTTCATCTTATAAAACTCACAAGTATTTCACTTCCTAAGAATATGGGGGGTTGGGGTTTATCCAATTTGCGAATTTTTGGAAAAGCTCTACTGTGCAAGTCGTTTTGGAGAGCCATTCAGGGTGAGGGTCCGTGGAGTCACATGATTCAGACGAAGTATTTAGGTAAGAAGAGCCTCCATTTCTGGTACCGGAAAGGTTCTATTGGTGTATCATATGGATCTCCAATCTGGCTTAGTTTCCGGAGGATTGAATCATATTGCTTGAAGAATTTAATCTGGCATCTACAATCGGGAAATAAAATCCTTATTGGCAAAGACCGCTTCAAATGTGGTGCTGAAGTTTTAGATATCCCTGAACCCTTACTAAATTATTTCCACAGAAGAGGTTTCTTTTACTGGGATAGTTTGATTGCTGAATGGCTTGGCCCCATCCCGCGGTGGAAAGACGCTGATGATTTGAATATGCCACATGAGATCGCGCAGCATTGGAATCGCATCAAGTCGAGGCTTCAGAACAGCGGTATTTTCAGATCTAGGGACTCGGACTTCCTTTCTTGGAACATATCGAAAGAGGCAAATGATGTGACAGTAAAAGAGATTTACCAACAGTTGATAATGCAGCAGTCTCCCGGCTACTCTATATTTCCTCAGATTTTCTGGAAGGATGGTTGCCCATCGAAAATGATCCTATTTGCTTGGCTTGCTTTTCACAATAGAAACTTAACTTGGGAGAATTTAATGAAACGGGGATGGCACGGACCAAATGTCTGTTCATTATGCAGATCGGACGAGGATTCAAATTTCCATATATATTTAAAATGTAAAGAGACATATCAGATATGGCAGGAATTAGAAAAAGCTTTTGGTTTTATTCTTGGTGCGCAGGACTCAATTCAAGAGTGGATATTATGGTGCAGCGGGCAGAATGTACAATGGCGAAGGATCTGTATACTCTCCCTGTGGTTTATTTGGAAATGGCGCAATCACAACATTTTTAACAATTCAAGTTTATCATATGCGCAAATCATCGATTGGATCTCTGTAAACTTAGAATCCCTCCCACAGAAGACTATCAAGCAAAAGAAAATTATTCCCACCCTGCCTTCATCGGATCAGTCTTCACTGCCTACTGCTTTCTTCGACGGGGCCGCACAGATGGGTCAATGCGGTTGTGGTTTCTTCATCAAGATAAATGAATCCACACATTATTCTTCCTTCTGGCACGACGGTCACGACTCCAATAATATGGCTGAAGCCATCGCACTCGCTGGACTATTAAAATTTTGTATCTTCCTTGACATACAACAGGTTGCTATTTTTGGAGATTCGAAAATTTTGGTTGATTCGGTTAATAGGAGAAATCACATATTGGCACCGCACCTGACCGGTTGGAGAGATAGGATCAGCTATTACTGGGACTGCATGGTTGGTAGTACTATTGAGCACATCAGCAGGGTCAAAAATTCTACAGCTGATACTCTTTCTAAATTGGGGCTCCTTTCTACTCCTGGTCTATGGCATCTCGAGATTTTCTCGGAGGGAGTAACATTCCAGATCCATGAATTTACATTACCGGACTTTTAGTCTCAGATGATTTATAGCTTTGTCTCATCTGCATATGCTTTTCTATTTTGTATTTTCATAATGCCCCTCTATACTATGTGTTCCTGTACTGGTTATAGGACATAGGTAGTATTTAGTTATTTTGATGTTCTGTTATATCATCCATGCAGATCATAGGAGCATATAAGACATAATATGGCTTATAGACTATATTAGACCATCTCGGATGTATCTATTTTTTGGACTCTTATATTTCTCATATAATATATTGAAGCTTTTTTCGTTCTGAAAAAAGTATTGCTTCCATTGTGCCTTTCTACCCAATTAAGCTTCCATTAGAATATTTTAATATGCTCATTAGTGGATTTACATCGATGTATCTAGTGATAATACATTATGCAACTTGTACAGTATTTAAAGCAAATATAACCCATAGGGTTCCGATTTTTTTTAATTGATGCAATTTTTTTTATTTTTTATTTATATAAATTAATAATTTATCAATTTTCAATTTAATAATATTTATAAATATAAAATATTACTGAATTAAAATTTTATACTTAAATGATTTATAAATATCGAAGAAAATTATCTATAATTTAATAATAAATATAAAAAGTTATTTTAATATACTAATTACTTTATATTTATAATTAAAAAAAAATTGCATATAAAAATATGATTTTTGATTTTTTTTTAATAAAAATATAGATTGGTTTTTTTTTTTTTTAAACTTTGCATTAGAGAAGATTTTCAAGTGTATATGAACTTTTTTCTTTTATTGGAAAAAATTATAGAAATTTAGATTGTTTTTCTTATCTTTAAATTTTGCATTAGAGAAGCTTTTCACGTGTATATGAATTTTTTTTATTTTTTATTTTTACATCCGTGACATTTCAATGAAGCAATAGAATATCAAAATTTCATCTTGATTGTTTGAATCTCTTTTGTATCTATTACTTAGAATTCTATATTTTAAGGGAGTTGTTTATACGTGAGACTTTTTGGAGTTTTCAGTGGATTTCACGCCAGAATCTGACGAAAAAAATTGTGGTGAAATCTTGATTTGTCTTATTTAAACTGGTTTTTTGACTGCATATATGGATTCAACACCCTCAAAAGCCCCTGGGGCACTTCGATTGTGAAGAGTTCACCCGTCAAACTTGTGATTTCAATGAATCCTTGTAATATTCTAGACAGATTAGATCCGAAAGTCCAGTAGAAAATTATTCAAAAAGTGTCACTTATAGAACACTACTTTTTCCTTTGTTTTTATTTTTTTTCTAACATATCAATGATTTATTCTTCATTTATGGATTTTTCCTCATAATCACAATTTGCATTCATGCATCCACCTTTTGTTTTTATTTTTCCTAACATATCAATGATTTTTGATGACAAGTTTGTGTTCCAAATAGTTGGGTTAACCATGCAATTTGATTGGATGCAAGCTTTGTTCTCCATGGTTAGTTAGAGTGTCACCCTTCAATGATAGAAATTTTCAATAGGACATCAAAAAGTAACGATGATATTGACCAAAGATATGATCCTACAACAATTTAACAACTATGTAGGTAATGCAAACATGGTGTAAAATGGCTAATACAAATCACCTTGAGGATGGAGACACTTATTTAAGAGGGCTTCGTGGATAATTGCAATACACAAGGAGGTTGGTTGGTCACATCCCATGCTCAAGTTATATTTCATACTAGTGAAAAGAGGAGTTGGAATTATCTTCATCATGTCAACTCCCTCACAACCTACTAATAACATTATTGTTTAAGAGTCTATATGTTGAATATGGATATCGGGGCAAGCTAAGATGCTTGGAGAAACATACAAAATGAGGGGAGATGGTGGATCTTCACATGTATAATGAGGGAGAGGAAAGGGCTATAATTGTGCTTTGTGATAGTTTGTGGAAATTGCATGCTATAAATGGGTCACATTCACAAATAAGGTCATTGTGGTGTTTAGGTCTATGCTTTTCCAACCAATAATGAGAACCACTTAAACCCATAAAAATTTTACATTTTAAACCACTATATTCATTATAACAAAATATATTTGACTTTAAAAAAACCCTAATATATCATGAATATATTGTTAACATTCACTATAATACCCAACCTAAGTTAATTAAATTGATAAAAAACATAATAACAAACTCATATCTATCCTTAAACACATTAACATACATGGAATGCATAACTTATTATCATAACATAATGTATTTCCTTAAACACATTAACGTACATGGAATGCATAACTTATCGTCATAGCATAGGGTGTTTTCTATTCAATATATATTTCAATAACTTTTCACCCTTTACTTGGTTCTTAGGGTTAAAGTTCCTCATTTTGCTTTTTATTGTTAGTTTTTAAATTCTTTACCCAAGGTTAATGTAACTTACATTAATGATCGCTAAACTTCTAAGGGGTTATTAACTATTATAAATAACATTTAAAAACGGCGTTAATTGGTACTTAGATTTGCCTCCTGGAAAAAAGGGGTACGCAAATCCCCACGCTCTTCGCAAATGGTGTTTGTTGTGCACGTAGAGTTTTGGGGTCCAATGTGAATGGAATTAAGCGATTATGTGAGATGGTACGTATATTATGTGAGTTTGCACCACGATTTAGTTTTACATTGGCCAATTGAAGGAAGGAGGGAGTTATCCCCTTATGACTCTGAAAACATGTGAATGTAATGTGTAGATTATTGTGGGACAATTATTAATGACCATAATATTTCCTATGAAGTATTTATTTGTTATGGAATCGATTTTATCATATTTTGGTCTCGAGGTTGCTAGAGCTGATCTTATAATTTTTTGAGACCTTTTGTGTAACCGTGCATAGGTTGATAATGAAAAAATAAGCTTGTAAATTAAAGAATCATTCTCTTAGGTTTATAATGACTTTGATGACCATGGAGTCACACTTATAATTAATGTATAATTTGTTAGATGCATAAGCTTAGTGACATTAATCTTAAACCTTAGAGCTTCTCTCCTTAAAGAAGAGACAAAGACATTTATCTAAGATATTTTAGAAAATTGTTATAATGACTTTGATGACCATGGAGTCACACTTATAATCAATGTATAATTTGTTAGATGCATAAGTTTAGTGACATTAATCTTAAACCTTTGAGCTTCACTCCTTAAAGAAGAGACCAAGCATCCATCTAAGATATTCTAGAAAATTGATGAGTCAAAATAATTGATGAGATTTTAAAGTAGAGTTATTGTATTCAACAAATGTATATGCTTCTGGTGATTTGATTATGCCACTTATGCTTGATTGTTAATGTTTTGGAAATGTGTTATGTGGCAAATTGTGAAATAATAGCTTTAATTGACTTGAGATTTTGATCTTGGTTTTGATCTTGAGATTACAAGTTGATTGGTTTAATGCTGCCAAACTCTACCATGGTAATGAAGATGAAGGTTTATTTTCCAAACTTGTCTTACATTATTGAATTTTGATTTAGATACTGCCACCATCAATGAAATTTTAAAATTTTGAGATCGGCATTGAAGGTACATTACATATATGATTGATTATAATACTACCCTATTCATATAAGGTTTTCATGAATTGATTATAACATCAAACAATTCAGAGAAATTCAATGGTTAATTAAATGAATTGTGTCTATTATCTTCAAATTCAAGGTTAATATAAGCCATTAGATGCTGGTTTAATCTTGACTTAATTATATAGTAGTTAGGATACCTTTGATACAATCAATGACTAGTTTATAATTCATGATTTATGGACCCATGGTATTGAGTAATGCATGGTGTTTACTCGTGATATTTTATATGATGAAGTCTATTTAATAGCTTGGTATACTCAATTGTAAGATGCCTCATAGAATAGGCATCAAGAGTTTGCATATGAGCTCATACAGGCCTAGGTGGCTAGTGTAATTCTAGGGTCTATAGTGTAGGCTTAAATCTCACTATTAAACACTTATTGAGAACATAAAAATTCTACAATGTATTACATCCATTTAGTTACTGAATAACAATTTGAGTGTGATTTAGAGTGTTGGGTCTCTTAAGGGGTTTCCCTAAGAAATTGTTTTGATAATGGTTTGTGTTTCATTTGTCTTCTATTGTTATGTTTATTTAATTTTTGCACAATCTTTTCTCTTGAATTAGTATAGGAAGCATATTTTTCATTGTTACTTCCTTTCATTTAATATTAGAATGTGATAATCTGATAACCAAGGTGTCAGAGACAAAGTACTTTTATTTAATCTTGGTTTGAGTGGGAGCTTGTATAGAATGAAAACTTGTTGCATGAAATTGGTAAGCACAACAAGACTTGAAATATAGAGTGAGCTTGAAGCAAGGAATATTTTAAGAATGGAAACTTGTCTTAAAGTGCAGAAACCTCGATGAATCTTATTAATCCCTAATATGCAAAATATAAAATGTTTGGTGATATTTTTATTTAAATATTCAAATTTCTAGTGATTTTATGTAGACTCTATAAATTTTTGATGATTTTTAAAGAGAAAAAATAAATTATCCTATAAAATTTAGGTGAATCATTTTTAGAAAACTTGGAAATTAGTGAATATTCTTTTGAAAAAATAATGGGAAAATAGCCATCTCTAAAGTTTAGCCCCTAAGATTTTCCCTAGCTTGAAGCATATGGCTTTGCATTAGAACATACATGGAGAAGCCTGGATTTTTGGGTAGATGAATAGATCTACCATTTGGATGTCGAGAGTTACAGAGTGCTTGATTTTGGATCATTAGATGCTTCTTACATTATTTACTCATGCAAACATCTAAGATAAGTACCTAGTTGAAAAATACATGATCAGTGTAATTATATCTTGAGTAGGAGGGATGGTAACAATGAAAAAGGTTAATGTTTCATTGCATCACATGGCCAAACATATAATTGTAAATATTTTTATGGAGCTAGATTTTATCACATATTTAAATGAGAATATGGTTGTAAAACGTATATTTAGGAGTGCGTACCCTAGTGTAAAGTCTAGATATAGACTTACGTCTTAAGGGGACATGTTGTATCCCTAGAAACTTAGTTAATTAACTTTGAGGATGGTAGATGTTTATCCCAAGTCAAGTTTAAAGAAGGGAAAGGGGGGAATGTTGGCATGTTAATCTTGACTTAGACATTGAGTAGTTAAGATAACCTATTTAATCATTGACAAGTTTTCTATTGATGGCTTACGATCCCATGGTATTTTCCTGGGGTATCACGTATGATTTGGGTACTCCATTGTAATATGCCTTATGATATAGGCCTTATGGGCTGGTATATTGGATTGTATAGGCTTTGGGTGGCTAGTGTATTCTTGGAGTGCATAGTGTAGGCATAAATCTCACTACTCATCACTCTTATTGAAATAAAAAAGACTCTATAGTATATTATAACCATTTAGTTGTTGAATAATACATTGAACATACATTAGTGTGTGGGATTTTTTTAGAAGGATCTTCCCCTGGAAATCATTGTCTAATGGTTATCTGTTTCTTTACTGTTTATTATTGCAACTATGTTAATCATTTTTTTGCATATTCACTCTCATTGATTAGTGTAGAAAGCATAACAAGCTCACATATACTTCCTTTCATTTGGTATCAAATCCTAATCACCTTGGATCCAAGGTGTTATTCAAAACGATTTTAGATCTAATCTTGGTTTGAGTGGAAGCTTGTGCTTAATGAAAACTTGTTAATGAAAATGGTAACCACAAAAGACTTGAAAATGTAGAGTGAATTTGAAGCATTTGGCTTTGATCTAGAACATGGATAGAGAAGCATGGATTTGTGAGTATATGGTTAAATCAACCGGAAACCATTGGGATGTAGGGACCTATTAAGTGCTTGATTTCGCTCATTATATTTTGAGTAGAAAGGGATGCAAGTAAATAAGTAAGTATATGCTTTGTGCATTATTTTCTCATGTATATAGGAAATATAAGTACTTGTATGAAAATGTTGTCGCGATGACAAACACCCTCAAAAATTTTACCCACACTTGAATTTTGTAGTCTACTGTGGTTCTTGCGATCGGTCATTCCATGCTTGCTTCTTGATCAATTGAAGTCACTTGCTCACACATGCCCAGTTTGCAACAAGTTCATGAGTGAATTATTTTACGGAAGCTTGAACAAGCATAACACATTCCATCAAGACAATGTTTTTGCAATATTCAACCCATGTCGATAGTCAGTGTGCACTGTTATTAACAGCCCCTCACTTTTGGTTGTGTTTGTACTTCTATTTTGGTGAGTTTTCAAACTGTCGCTTTTGTGCACCTTTGCTCTCGCAACTATCATTTTCATGCTTTCGACTATCACTTTTTCTTGTTTTCACTTTAATTAGTGTCGTTTTCATGTTATCTTCACTCTGGCATGTGCCGCTTTCACTGTCATTCATGTATCGCAAGTGTCATTCACACTTTTCTCTTCATATAGTAAACGTCATCTTTTGACATATGGAGTGTCGCACAATGCACGAAAGCTAGTTTTGGTGTGTTTTATGGGGTAATATTTGTGTTAATGGGTTGTACTTACCATGTAAACATGTGCTACACTCATTCCCAAAGTTTCAAGTAATGTAAGTTTCATCACTGTCGTCACAAAGTGTATCTTTGGTGTCACACTTGCCATGAGTTGTCGTAAAGTTGTCACACTTAGGGAAGTATGTTGTTCATGTGTTCTAGATGATCTATGTCGTGTCGTCAAGTTTTCTAAGTGTGTGATCACAATTAAGTCTTGTCACTATTCACATCAGTTGCACGAATCCCACACTTAGTTAAACTTGGAAAACTTCCCGACCAGACAACCTAGCCTCATCTAGCCCTCTTGAACTGCGCATTGCATAGTATCAACCCTCAAGATACAACCCTAACTCTTGGCACTGCGCAATGTGCAGTTCCTACTTTCCAGGATTGTGCATTGTGAAATCAAAGTGCTTAAGCCCAACCCATGAGCTCCAAAACTACATAATCCATCTCTCTAGTTAGGCCTAAAATGTGCATTGTGTAGTCTCAGTCCTCAAGCCTAGCCCTTGAGATCTTGAACTACACAATTGCGCAATCACCTGGTCTCTTCTGCCTTCTAGTAGAAAGAAAATAAGTGATCAAGCCCTTAGCATGGCTCCCTGAGCTCCCCAACTATGTAATCTTTTTGCTTAGTCCAAGCCTGAACTGTGCATTGTGCAGTCTCAAGGCTCAAGCCTGACCGTTGACTACTTGAGTTGTGTAATTACGTAGTCACTGAGCCTCTCCCTTAGCCTGCCACCTAGTTCTGGCTCAGTAAATGGGTCACCATGCAACATCTTAGATTAGGGGTTTATCAGACTGATGTCGTCTTTTCATGAGTGGATTGCAGATGCAAGTACTATATCATGCTATGGAAATATGATGAAGAAGGGGGCGGAGAAGGAGGACATGTTAGAAGAGACCTAAGGAGATGAGGAGATAAGATGATCATTAGGCAAGAAGACGAAGGAACACTGGATTATAACAGAAGATGGAATATCAATACCACATTGAAGACTCCTTATCTTCAAGTCACAAGGAGGATGGAGAAGGAGAACATGCACCATGTTTTCAAGAAGACACAAAGAAAGCAACAACAAAGAGTGACTTTACATTGCCATGTCATCAGTTTCATGTCATGACGTGTCATGAGCCATCATGTGCCATATTATTCATGGATTATGTAATTCCATATCAAAAAACGTAATGTAAAGTGGAAGTCCAAGAGTCATCGATGTAATGTGAAGAATCATGTAGGAAGTTGAAAAGTCATGAGAAGTCAAATAGTCATAAGGGTAGTCCAAGAGTCATAAGGGAGGTGAAGGATCACCCCATTTGTTATATATACACCCTCATTATTCATGCAAAGGACTTTTCACCTTGGCTCCTCCTACCAGGCATTAGAGGGGAAGATAGTTGGTTTGGAGGATCAAGTGACTGCTCTAATGCTTCACTATTGCGGCTAGTGGTGTTCATTGTCTTGATGCATCTTGGAACTTTTACTTAATCCAGAAATTTGTTGATCCAACATGCTTTCATGCATATGTCATGAATATTGTAAGGCTAATCTTTAAATGTTTGTGATGTATGTTGTTTTCATCTGTACCAAGGAAATTGAACTATTTTAGTGGCTTTGGTACTTATCTTGTTGAAGGTGTGTTGTATTTTCTTTAACAATTGTTGCTTCCTTTGTGAACTATTTCACTGGTTGATCAATGGTTCTTTCATATGTATATGCTTGTGTGCCTTTTCTAGATTAGTATTATTACTTGTCTTTAAAGGGCCCGTCGCCCACTTTTCTCTTCTTTTCGATATGACATTGATATTATCTGCAGTTGAACATTTCACAAGGCATACTCACTTGTTGATATGATATTACTTGTGCATTACTCTCCCATGCTGAAATTTGTAGCCAAAGAAAATATATAAGAATATATGGCGGCCGGGTTGATATTACAGATGGGGCTCCCACTCCAAATGGTGTGAGGTCTAATTAGGACTTCACATATGGGAGACCCCCTTGGTTGACATATTTCCAACACCCTCAACATAAATGTAATTGTATTTAGAGTTCGAGAGATGCTAGTAATGAAATAGGATAATGTTTCATAGCATCAAAGGCTCAAGCATATAATTGTAAGTATTTTTATGGAGTTGGATTTCATTACATATGTAAATGGGCATATGGTTGTAAGACCTATTTAGGAATGTGTAACCTTGGTTTGATGGTTCAATGATGTAAAGTCCAAATGTAGATTAAGTGACAAGGGAACATGCTTTATTCTTGATACCTTGAAAATAAGCTTTTAGAGAGGTAGGTATTTTCCACAAGTCAAGTTTAAAAGGGGGAATGTCTTGTTAAATCTTAATTCGGTTATAAAGTAGTTAGGATAACTTTGATAAAGTTAATGATGTGTTTAAAATTCATGTGTTATGAGCCAATGGTACTAGGTAACCCATGATATTTTCCCATGACATTTCATATGATGAAGCTTATTTAGTGGCTTATGATACACTGTTGTTGAATGCCTCATGGAATATGGTTCAAGAGTCAAAATGTTGGCTCGTAAAGGCCTATGTCGTCATCGTAGTCCTATAGTGCATAGTATGCCTTAAGCCTAATACTGAACAATTTTTCTAAGAGCGTAGAGACTCTATAATATATTGTAACTATTTAATTCTTGAATAATAAATTGAATTTTATTTAAAGTTTGGAGTTTTTTCTCTTGAAATTTTTTTGGAGTAGTCATTGTGGTTAACATTTGACATGTTTTGTGTTTTCCAACCAATGATTTTATAACCCATTGTAGCTTAATCATAGTTAAATATTATGGCTATAATTGAAATCGAATTTGAATTAGGATTTTGGATGTTGTATTATACCTAAATATTATATTATGTGTAGTTAGGTTGATTCAATAAAAAAGACTTTTAGATGTTATATTATACCTAAATATTATATTATGTATAGTTAAGTTAATTCAATAAAAAAAATAGAAGTGTGTCTCTAAATTTTACTAGTTTTTCATAAAAATTAAATAGTTAAAAACAATAGTAATCTTAATAAATTGACCTTTACTAAATAGTATTATTCATTTTGTAAAGTTATGTTAGAAAAAGACTCTTCCTCTACATTGAATCCACCCAAGCTTACTTCATATCAAGTTTATGTGATCTTTAAAGTTTTAGTATATTACTTATTTAATAAAATGTGATCTTATCAAGTTTTCTATACCCTTTAAATAGGATTACTTATTTAATAAGATGTGATCTTATCAAGTTTTCTATACACTTTAAATATAAGATTGTTTAGTGATTTATGATTCACCCATAAAAAAAACCCTCATAATGGTTTCAAAAAATTAAATATTTAATTTGTGATTCATCGATTATCCATCAAAATTAAATTTACTATCAATGATTAGAAAGATTAAATGCTCAATTTATACTATGTTGGGAAAATGTAAGATTTCATGGTATAACTCCTTGTATTGGAATGCTAAAACTTTCATGGTACAACTCATTTTATTGTAATGCTATTCGCGGGTTCCAGGTCACTCATTCTCTCAAATATTGTCGGCATGTGAATTTCAACTATCTTTTCTCTTCAATAAACCTTAATTAATTATGTTCTTAAATGTGCTCCTCTTTCGCACCAAAGGTCAAGTAGGTTAATAAAGTGAATTATTAATTATATGGAAATGGTGAGGAATTGATCTTTAATTAATTAATTCTTAAATGTTATTCCCTTTCGTGCCGGAGACCGGGTAGGAAATTTGGTTCCTAAACGTCATTTCCTCTTGTGCTAAAGGCCAGAGTAACTCAAGAAATTGGAATCTTATGTGGAGGGAGACACTGGGGAAATGCTCGGCGGGAACATGCGTGGGCTTTCAGTCCACCATGAACCTTTTACATGACAGCAAACTCGCTGACGAAACTAAAGAACACCTAGGCACATGACGTCACACCTGACACCTTTATTAAACATTCAAACTAAGCTTACATTGCAAGTTAGCTCTCTGTCGAAACACGAGAAAGGAAAAGGGACAGGAAAATCTATTAATACCCGATCGTAATCCGGGCACGTCTCAAAGGTCCCTTCATAACATCTGCGCAGCCCAACCTGGAATGGAAGAGACGCCACGTCATACGTGGGGAGGCCAGTGATATATTTTACACTTTAATTAGTTTCCGTAATGGGGTCTAACACTGACGAGGTTTGGTACTCACAAATATTATGGTCAAATCCTAGAAAAGACTATATATGTCTGAAAACGGTTTCAATCACGAATTTTTAAACCTAAGAAAAAATCACAATTTTTGGACTTTAATTGACATCGGGATTCGGGCACGGTGTGGAATCGCTCACATGATTTGGAAGCTGAGCAGCCCAGAACAAAAGTGCACAGCTAGCGTGTCACCACGTAGACTCATTTGGCCGCGGACTCTTTATAAGCTCGGAAGAGACGCGGTGAAGATCACTGAGTAGAAGGCAGAGGAGGGAAAAACATTACATTCTATACTGTATTGAATCGGGAAGAATGGGCGTTGAGGTCGAGACAAGGATAGCCGAGGGATGGGTGAGGGGCGCCATTGTTGGGGCCGGAGCTTCTGGAACAGTTAGCCTTGCTATGATAAGGTCTAGTGGCCAACTCTTTGCAGTCAAATCCACGACTGGTTTTAGTTTGGCATTGGATAATGAGTACCAGATTTTGCGGGCAAACCATAAATCACAAGCCATACGGTCATAAATGAACGGCGGCTGTATATGCCCACCGTTCGATTTTGCTAAGGCCGAAATCCAACGGTGGGGATATACAGCGGCCGTTCATTTATGACCTTATGGCTTGTGATTTATGGTTTGCCGATTTTGCGGCGTCTGGATTCTCCCTACATTGTTCGCTGCCTTGGGCGCAGTTACAGCGTTGAGAACGGTGCTGAGGTGCATAATTTGTTCATGGAGTACATGCCAGGTGGTTGCATATCGGATCTGGTAACTAAATTTGGAGGGCGGCTAGATGAATCCGTGATCAGGGCTTATACTCGTGACATCCTGCATGGAATCCATTACCTCCATAGGCAGGGGATTGTGCACTGCGATATCAAGGGGAAGAATGTTCTTGTGGGTGCCAATGGTGTGAAGCTTGCTGACTTTGGCTCTGCCAAGAGGCTTGGTGATGAGAAGAAGGGCCTGGAGGACGGGCATTTGAGGGGGACCCTTCTGTGGATGGCTCCAGAGGTGGTGAACCAGGTGGGGCAGGGACCTGCTTCTGACATTTGGTCTCTGGCCTGCACTGTATTGGAGATGGCCACTGGCAGACATCCATGGAGCCAAGTTTCCAATCCCCTCGCCGCAATGTATCGGATTGGATGCACAGAGGAGCTGCCGGAGTTGCCAACATCGCTTTCACTTCAGATCAGAGATTTCTTAGAGAAATGCTTTCGGAGAGATCCCAAGAAGAGGTGGACCAGTGCAGAATTGTTGAACCATCCTTTCCTAAATGACAACTGCTGTACCCCCGAGAAAGTGGAGGTTGTCACTGGACCAGGGTCCCCAACAAGTAATTTGGATTTTGGGAATCAAGTATGGGATTCCTTCTCTTGTCAGTCTACTGCCATTCTGTCATTCAGCGTCCCAACCCCAATAGGGCAATGCAATGCAGACTTGAATGGATCAATTAAGCAATGCCCAGGGCCTTCTCCCAGGGGCAGAGTAATGGCATTGGCAGCAGGTTGTAAATTTGAAGATGTTGGAGCTAATTGGTCTGCAAACCCCCCTGGTCAGTGGATTATTGTGAGATCTTCTAGAAGCAAGTCTCCAACTTCAGATCTTCTGTCAAATTCCGACAGTCGTAGAGGCTCCTTCAGCCAGGATCTTTCTTCAAGCTCAGAAGCGAGCAATTCGAAAGAGTTGCAGCCAAGAGGAAGCAAAAAAGATGAATTCTCAGATTCCTCTGTCTCTGCAACACAGGTTCAACATGATTCATCTTCCAGTGCTTTTATTGAGAGTCTCCAAGGCAACTTGCCTTGTATATTAGATGAAGCTTGGGAGTTGTATGGAAATTCATCTCTGAGCATCCCTAGTAGTGATCCTGGCATCCATAACACATTGAGACTAAGAGAGCCATTGTATGCCCTTGATGATAAGTGCTCCTCTATCACTCAGGCAATAGCAGTTTGCTGCACTTGTTCTAGTAGCATCTGCATTACCCAATTTTGCCATACAATCATGACAAAGGCACAATTGTACATTAGCTCCCTCGCAATTATTTTTCCTTGTAAATTTGAATCAAAATTATTTCCCATTGATTTTATTTGGTGGCATAAATGATTTATTGATTGGGGGTTTAAGTTGCATTACTATATGATTTCCTAAAAACAAATTGCCTTGTATGTCACATCACCAAATAAAGATTATGTTACTTGGTGATGTGGGGTTTAACGGTAAGTTTCGTTGGGTGAAACCCACGAGATGAGGGTTCAAATCTCATTGAGTATATATATGACCTGTTGTGTCTTGGCTAGAAGAGTAGGTGATTCCATAGTGGACGTCTCGGCTCTTGTTGGGGCATAAGTTCCCTGCTATTGTGCGGCTTGCAGGTGGTTGCACGTAGCCTAGGTTTATAGTGGCAGACAGTGGCAGCCAGTTAGATTTGATCATCCTGGGTCTGTTTAGGATAATTGTTGGGGCATAAGTTTCCTGCTATTGTGCGGCTTGCAGGCGGTTGCACGTAGCCTAGGTTTATAGTGGCAGACAGTGGCAGCTAGTTAGATTTGATCCTGGGTCTGTTTAGGATAATTGTTGGGGCATAAGTTTCCTGCTATTGTGCGGCAGCCAGTTAGATTTGATTCTGGGTCTGTTTAGGATAATTGTTGGGGCATAAGTTTCCTGCTATTGTGCGGCTTGCAGGCGGTTGCATGTAGCCTAGGTTTATAGTGGCAGCGAGTTAGATTTGATCCTGGGTCTGTTCAGGATAACTCTCACCAGTCACTGATTATCCTAGATTTAAAAAAAGAAAAAAGAAAAAAGATCATGTTACTTGATTTTGATTTTAAACTCAAGTAAAATATAATCTCACACTCATTTACCACAACCTTCTCACTGCAAGGTCTTCACTCACTGCAAGAACATTGTCCCCCAACTATAGAGTTGGAGATAAAGAAAGTGTTCAAGCCTCGAGGGATATTGTCAAATAGTTAGTTGGGGAGATTTGGTCCTCACATGTCATGTGGTCCAATCTTAAGTAAGACTATATATACCTAAAAGCGATTCCAAAACATGATTTCTTCCATTGAAAGAAACAAAGTGCTCCCTAATGGGTGTGTGAACGTTTTGATGGTTTCTAATGCCGTAGTCTTTAACGCGACTTTTTGAAAGCCTTTCCGGCGATTTTTTCCGGTGAAAATCCGGCAGTGATTTATTGAAATCGAAGTTTGATAACTAGTTTCTGCACAATGAAAGCGTCCCAGGGGTTTTTCAGGGTGCTGAATCCGAATATGCAGTTAAAAAACCATTTTAACTGCAACAAATCATGATTTCATCTCAATTTCTTCTGCCGGATTCCGTCACCGGAATCTCAAAAAGTCGCATTATAGACAACTCCGTTTCTAATAATGATTTTAATGAACTCCTGCATTCAAAACCAACGTACACAGATTTTTTAATCACTTTGCACACCTTTCACTTAGAGCCTCTTTTTCTTCCCAACCAAGTTCTTAAATTTATTTGTGTCTTGGCTATATAGCCTCGTCCTTTGGCTTATTAAGGGCAGGCCTGAAATAAGGAACAATTCTGATTTCTCCGAGTAATTTCTCACTTCTCCGTTGAGGTTTTCTTGTGGTTTTTAAGGGAGGTTTCTCCATGTAACTTTCTTGTAAACTTACCTTTCATAAATTTCATTAAACAAAAATGTTAAAATGGATTTGATTTAGACTACAGACTAATGCGCCTGAATTTCCTAGACTAGAATTTTAAATAAATGTCACCTTAAAGCCAATATGTTCGGGAATTCCATAAAGAAACTTTTGATCACAATATCTACAATCGTGAACATTTTTTCGAAAGGGTTAAATGCTATGTTAAATTCAATGCGTGTTTAAATGCTAAATATTGCTTCCATTGTACTTTTCTTCTCAAGTAAGTAATGCATAGTATTGCTCCCATTATGCCTTTCTTCCCAAGCAAGCTTCCATAAGAATATTTTAATATGCTCATGAGTGGATTTACATCGATGTATCTTTGAGAATACATAATGCAACTTGTGGGGGCATTAATGCAAATATGACTAACAGGTTACGATTATTTATTTTATTTTTTAATTATTAATTTTTTAATATATATTTTTTTAATTTAGATTTAATAATATTTATAAATATAAATATTATTAAATTAAAATGTATTTTAAATGATTTAGAAAGATATAAGAAAGTTATATTTAATTTAATAATAAATATAATAAAATTATTTAATTTTTTTTAATGCATGAATTATTTTATATTTATAATTTAAAAAAAATTGCATATAAAAATATGGTTCATGGATTTTTTTATTTTATTTTTTATAGAAATTTAGATTGTTTTTCTTATATTTAAATTTTGCATTAGAAAAGATTTTCACGTGCTCATGTACTCTTTCTTTTTTAGGTGATATTACATCACTAATATTTTAATGAAGCAATAGAATACCAAAATTTCAACCTTATTGTTTGAATATTTTTTGTACCTATTACCTAGAACCATAATTTTTAAAGGAGTTGTCTATAAGTAAGATTTTTTGGAGTTTCCGAAATCTGGTGAAAAATTATGGTGAAATCTTGATTTGTGTTGTTTAAATTGGTTTTTTGATTGCATATATGGATTCAACACCCTCAGAAGTCCTTGGGGCACTTCAAATGTGAAGAGTTCACTATTAAACTTGTGACTTCGATGAATCCCTACCTGATTCTAGACAAATTGGATTTGAAAATAAATTGGAAAACTTTTCAAAAAGTCTCACTTATAGACAACCACTCTTTCCTTTTGCTTTTATTTTTCCTAACATATCAATGGTTTATTCTTCATTTATGGATTTTTCCTCATAATCACAATGTGTGTTCATGCATCCAAAACCCAATTGTGTGATAAATTGCCACTTCAAAGTGCCACTTGAGATAATTTTTGATGATACATTTGTGTGCCAAATAGTTGGGCTAACCATGAAATTTGTTTGGATGCAAGCTTGTTCTCCATGGTTAGTTAGAGTGTCACCCTTCAATGATAGAAATCCTCAGTGGGACATAAAAAGTGAGGTTGATATTGACCAAAGATACAATCCTACGACAAGTTAACAACTATGTAGGTAATGTGAACATCGTGTAAAATGGCTAATACAAATCACCTTGAGGATGGAGCCACCTATTGAAGAGGGTTGGATGGATCATTGCAATACACAAGGAGATTTGTTTGTCACATCCCATGCGCAAGTTATATTTCATACTTGTGAAAAGGGGAGTTGGAGTTATCTTTGTCATGCCAACTTCTTCACAACCTACTAATATCATCATTGTTTAAGAGTCTAGGGGTTAAATATGGATATCAGAGCAAGCTAAGATGCTTGGATAAGCATACACAAGGAGGGGAGGTGGTGGATCTTCACATGTAAAATGAGTGAGAGAAAAGGGCTATAACTGTGCATTGTGATAGTTTGTGGAAATTACATGCTATAAATAGGTCTCCATCCATGATTTTCCAACCAACAATGAGTACCACTTAAGCCCATAGAAATTTTACATTTTTAAACAGCCAAATTCATTATAACAAAATATATTTAACTTCCAAAAAGAACCTAATATACCATGAATATATGCTTAAATACAATATTAAAACATAACAATAAATTCATATCGATCCTTAAACGGATTAGCTTACATTGAATGCATAACTTATCATCATAGCCTAATGTATTTCCTTAAACACATTAACATACATTGAATGCATAACTTATCATCATAGCATAGGGTATTTTCTCCCTTTTTGTTTTCTATTCAATATATATTTCAATAACTTTTCACCATTTACTTGGTTCTTAGGGTCAAAGATCCCCATAATGATGACTTAACTTATAAGGGGTTATTAACTATCATAAATAAAAAATAACATTTAAAAATGATGTTAATGATGGATTTTATTGAGTTAAAATTCTCTTTGTTACTTACATTTACCTCTTGGAAAAAAGCATACACAAATTCCCTCATGCCCTTTGCAAATGGTGTTCTTTTGTGCATGTAGAGTTTTGGGGTCCAATGTGAATGTTCTTAAGTGATTATGTGAGGAAAAAAGGGTTACACAAATCCCTCATGCCCTTTTCAAATGGTGTTTTTTTTTGTGCATGTAGAGTTTTCGGGTCCAATGTGAATGTTCTTAAGCGATTATGTGAGATGGTACTTAGATTATGTGAGTTTGTACTATGATTTAGTCCTTCATTGGTATGTTGAAGGAAGGAGGGAGTTATCCCCTTATGCCCTTGAAAACATGTGAATGTGATGTGTAGATTATTGTGGGACCATTATGAATGACCTTAATATTTCCTATGAAGTCTTTATCTGTTATAGAATGAATTTTATCATGTTTTGGCCTCAAGGCTAATGGCGGTGATGTTATAACATTTTGAGACATTTTGTGTAACCATGCCAAGGTCGATGGTGAGGCAAGAAGGTTGTAAATTAAAGAATCATTTCCTTATGTTTATAATGGCTTTGATGACTATGGGGTCACACTTATAATCAATGTATAATTTGTTACATGCATAAGCTTAGTGACATTAATCTTAAACCTTAGAGTTGTTCTCCTTAAAGATGAGACCAAGATATCCATCTAAGAGATTCTAGAAAATTGATGTGTTAAGATAATTGATGAAATTTTAAGGTAGAGTTATTGTGTTCAACAAATGTATATGTAATACCCTCCTCCCACATCTACCCAAGCAACTAGCCAGCTGGGGTAAACATGCGACGAGAGGCCACTATGATATGATTTGATCTCCTAAGTCACATTAAAGAAGTGCAACCGATGAAAACGCACCATACAAACATTAATCATCATCTACAAAAACCTTAAGAACCAATCCAATACTTTAGACAGCGTTCCTTGGGATCCCACTAATCTTTTGGACAACTTAAGCCTCAATTTCTCACATGCTATAGGCATGAGGGTGACCAGAAACCCAAAGTCACTCTCACAAGCTTCCCTACCAACGACCAGAGACCAAAACTGTCAGTGCTATGCCACTTTTTTAGGCCCAGAGCCCGGGTCACTGCCCATAATTGAACCATCTCTTCAGATTAGTAAAATAACATGGAAATGACAATACTAAGCAAATACTTGTTCAAGACCTTGACTGGGCCCCTACTAGCCACAATAGGCATTTCATCAAACATATTGCAAATGTGTAATCTACAGGTGTAACTAAAAGTTCTGAGTATAAGGGTCTCATCCTTAGTTGAGAATCACTAAGAACCATTGATGCCTCAACACATCAACTGCCATTCCATCCATTAGGTCATAGATACATTGATCATTCAATTACAAGTAAAAACATGATGAGAGCCACACATGGATGTTGTCATTAAACACATACATAACCAGCATAATAGCAACAGAATTACTAATGAAATCAAAACCATATAAACCACATATAACCATCATAATACTTATAGAAATATAAGTAGAAATAACCTTTCATTAATGATGCAAAATCTAAATTCGGGATGGGACTTCCACATTCGATCCGACTGTAGAATGGATGAGACAAATCTTTCTTCATTCATTCACCCTCATGCCATATTTCAATCATGAATGTGTAATCTCATAGAACACATTGATAAAAAATCATCCAGGGCTTCCAGAGGCCATCCACCTCAACCAATCAAACAATCTGATCCGAATGGAAAATGGCATCTACCCATGGTATTCATCCACCCATGGTATTCTAAGTGGAATCCACCCATGGTATTCTAAGTCCATTTGCTAGGCCTCACACTGTCAGTATCACAGTTGGTCACAAGCATTACAAGGTATCTCTATCCTTGGATCTTCATTTGTCATGGTTATGGGTCATCCACAAACCCACACTTCATCGAAGTCCATTTGCTAGGTTGCACATTGTTAGTATCGCAGTTGGTCACAATCATTACAGGGTATCTCTATCCTCGGATCTTCATTTATCACAGTTATAGGGAAACCACACAAAACCCTTCTCTTTAGTGGCTCTTCATATTCAACACAAGCTTCTCAGGAGGGAAATTGATGCAATGGGGACCATTCCTTCTTAAGGAGGGAGGAATGATTTGAATGGAAAATGGCATCTACCCATGGTATTCATCCACCCATGGAATTTACCCATGGTATTCTAAGTGGCATCCACCCATGGTATTTTCCCATGGTATTCACTCACCCATGGTATTTACCCACCCATGGAATTTAATTGTGGTATTATAACAAAAAAAGGCTATAAGTAACAAGTCACATTTTGTAAAAGGATAGATTGTCCACCACAATGTAGCTTTTACAGTTATTCTCTATTTTAATAAAAAAATTCTTAGTGGTTTTGTCTACTGTGTGTTCTCATATTTTTCTGGAATTTCAATTTTTCAGATCTTGGGGGTCTCCCCCCAAGATCCATTTCATTTTTTTAGATCTTGGGGGCCTCCACCAAGATCTAGATCACAATGCTTCCACCTCACGGTCAACTATGACCAAAACCATCATCAGATCGATCTCTATCCCAACCATCCAGGGCTCTAGATCATTTGTCCAACCGAGGCTACGAGACTAGTAACTCAACCCACAATTTTATCGGGTTCCAAAGCGTTTGTCCAACCAAGGCTACGGGACTAGTAACTCAACCCACCAAGGGCTCCAGAGCATTTGTCCAACCTAGGCTATGGGACTAGTACTCAACCCACCAAGGGCTCCAGAGCGTTTGTCCAACCTAGGGTACAGGACTAGTAACTCAACCCAAGTTGTTCCAGGGCTCCAAAGTGTTTGTCCAACTAAGGTTATGGGACTAATAACTCAACCCAAGCTAAGGAAACATGAGATCCAACCAAAATCACAACAATGAAATAAACCCACAATCACCATGGCTATCTAGGAAATAACAAGGTTAGGCAATCCACTGTCAATCTCGACCATCCTCCATGCCAATAACATATCACAACCAAAAATCCACATGCATATGCCATGCATTCCAAAACTGATGAAGGAAACATACACGTAACTCGGTACCTGTAAGTAAATTTGATGTAATTGTTGATCTCGATGCCTTCTTGCATTTTCCTACTCTTCCTTTGCCTTCTTGCTCCAAGAATCCAAGTATGCCACACCCACCAAGAGTGTTCTAAGAAACTCTAAGTCTCCAAGAGTATGAGAGAGAGCTCCAACACTGAATTGACAAAAGGTTATCAATTGATCCTCATAATAAGTTTTATGAATGATGCCTCTATTTTCTTCATTTGCCATGATTTTCCTTCATTTTCCTCCTCACATGCAACTTGTGACCTTTCACCTCCATTTTCTCCTGATTTCCATTATTTTCATAAATAAATGTGTCAAAAATTCCATTTTGTCTTTCCAAAGCCTTAGCCATTGCCTTTTCCAATTTCCTTAGCCATAATCAATCATAAGTGATCCCCATCACTAGGATTCTGCCCAACGTTCAACTTGGAATAAGTGTCCCATCATCCGTGGTTATTATTTATCCTTTATTTACTTTTATTACATGGAATTTTTACCAAGTTTGTTACAGAAACCTCCCCCTTGGGGGAACAACGTCGTTAGTGTTCAACAACACCTGTAACCACAAAACTTATGTAGAAAAATATATACTGCTGATCGAGCTTTATAACTTAGCTCGATGCAATATTTACAATGATCACCCTGCTGAAAAGCAAACCAACATAACAACATAATAACATGACATCATCATAACATACCATATAGTGGAGCTTTATAACATAGCTCATGGCAATATTTACATCCATATACATATGTACATAAACCGACATAATCAAAACATATACCGAAACATATACCAAAGCATATAACAAGACAGCAAGCCAAAACTGCTTTGCCTCAACTGGCAAACAAGGAAGGATACATAGCCCGCATCTGATCAACCATCTCCCATGTAGCTTCATCGAGCCCAAAGTGCTTCCACTGCACTTTAACTTGCTCTATTGCAGAGCATGAGCACCTTTTTTTGCAATATACACTGAGGCTTCGATTGGAATTATCCATTTGGTTCAACCTGGAATACAAACCAGTCAATCACATGATCAACATCCTTAACTTACTTCTTAAGCAAAGATACATGGAAAACATAATGGACTTTCACTGTTGGAGGCAGTGTAAGTCGATAGGCTACTGGCCCATTCCTCTCAATAATGCTGAAGGATCCACAAAACTGTGGTGCCATCTTGGCACATGATCCAATCCGTAAGGAGCTATTCTTTGGTTTGATGTGCAAGTACACCTATTCCCCAACTTGGAACTCCTTGAACAACCTATTCCTATATGCATAACTCTTCTTCTTATCCCGTGTTGCCTTTAGATTCTTCTTTATAACCTGCATTTCTCGTTCCATTTCTGCCAACATGTTTTGGTCCTAACTGAATCACTCCAATTGATGGGAGTGCTGTAACTCCACCCATACAATTCCTCAAAAGGACTCATCTTGAATGATTTCTGATACCCCTTGTTGTTCGCAAACTCAACTAGTGGAAGGTACTCTTCCCACTTTCGATGTTTATGCATCACATACATCCTAAAGATATCCTCCAAGATCCTGTTGAACTTCTCTGTCCATCCATCTGTCTGCGGATGATAAGTCTTGCTGAAGGCCAACTCTGTGCCCAAACCTACAAATAACTCCTTCCAGAGCTTGGAAGTGAAATTCACATCCCTGTCGGACACAATATTCTTCGAAACACCATGCAATCTGACCACATCTCTGATGAATACCTGTGCTACATCGCTAGCAAAGAATATAGACTTAACCAGAATGAAGTGTGCAACCTTCGTCAACCTGTCCACAATAACCATAATTGAATCATGTTGTCTCACTGTCTTCAGCAACCGTGTGATGAATTCCATGGAAATTACTTCCCATTTCCACTTTGGAATTGTAATCGACTGTAGCAGTCCACCTGGATGTTTACACTTTTCTTTCACTCGCTGACAGTCAAAACATCTCGCCACAAATTCTACTACATCCCTCTTTAAATTCGGCCAATAGTAGAATCTCTTCACTATTTTTAGTGTCTTCTAATAACTAGGGTGACCTGAATATGGTTTTACATGAAACTCTCTCAAGGTCACCTTCTTGAGCTCATTGTTATCTGACACATATATCTTGTCTCGAAACCTAACCAATCCATCTGATGTAAGGCAATAGTTCACTACTTGTGCACTTGCACCTGTACCTGTACGATCACCCGTACCATAACCTATACCTGTAACAGTATTCTGCTGCAACCTATGCATAATCTCCATGTATCTGACATCCTGCTAACCTTCCTGTAAGATCCTATCCTGTAGATTTGTCCCATAGGAGCTCATAACTGCTAAGTGATTTACCTGTATCCTCCTGCTAAGAGAATCAATGACTTTGTTCTCTTTACCTTTGATGTACCTGATCTCGAAATCAAACTCACTGATCGTGGCCAACCATCTAGCCTGCCTGGTGTTCAAATTTGGTTGGTCAAACAAATACCTCAACCCAATGTGATCACTCATAAGTACAAAACTTCTGCCAAGAAGATAGTGTATGCACATCTTCAATGCATGTATGATCACTACTAACTCCAAATCATGTGTTGGGTAGTTTTGGTCGTGCTCGTTTAGTTTCCGGGACTCATAACATACCACATGTCCATCCTGCATAAGGACTCCACCAAGTCCTCTCTTGCAAGCATTTGTGCATACCACAAACTCTTTGTTTGGATTTGAAATCTTTAGCACTAGTACATGTGTCAACAACTGCTTAAGTTTCTCAAAGCTAGCCTCGCACTCCTCAATCCATTCGAATTTCTTACATTTCCTTTGCAATGATGTGATAAAATAATCAATCTACTAGAAGTTCATAATGAACCTCCTATATTAGCCTGCCAAACCCATGAAATATCTCACCTCATCCACACTCTTAGGAGATACCCACTCCGTGATGACCCTTATCTTCTCTGGATCTACTGCAATACCCTCCTTGGAGACAACATGCCCCAAGTAATGTACCTTAGTTTGAAAGAAGCTACACTTGTTGAGCTTTGCATACAAATAATGCTCTCTCAATAACCTATACATTGCTGTTAAATGCTCGACATGTTCTTCCTCATTTTTATAATATACCAGTATATCATCAACAAACACAATAACAAACTTATCCAAATATGGATGCAACACACTATTCATCAAACACATAAATGTAGCTGGAGCATTAGTTAAGCCAAATAGAACTACGACAAACTGATAAAGCCCATACTTGGCCCTGAATGTGGTCTTGTAAATATCCTCCTCTTTGATGCGTACTTGATGGTATCTGGATCTCAAGTTGATCTTTGAGAATATTGCTGCTCCATTCAACTAATCGAACAAATCACCAATCATCGGTAAAGGGTACCTGTTCTTGATAGTCACTTTGTTGAACTGCTTGTAATCAACACATAATCTAAGAGTACCATATCTATTCTTCACTAACAATACTGGTGTGCCTCATGGTGATACATTCAGCCTAATGTACCCCTTGTCCAACATTTCCTTCAGTTGCAAATTTAACTCAACCAACTCAGGTGTGCTCATCCTGTAAGGTGCTTTTGATGCTGGAGCTACCCCTGGTACTAACTCAATAGAAAAGTCTACCTCCCTGTGAGGTGGAAACTCTGTAATGTCCTCAGGAAATACATCCTTGAACTGCTGCAAAATGGGGTACTTTCTCAACACATCTATATCCTCAACTTCCTTACCCTTATCATTAGAAATGTACACTACAAATAACTTACACCCTTTCCTGTGACTACGCTTTGCTTGTATAGATATAACCATCCTAACTAATGTGGCTTTCTTCTTACTCTGTAAGACTCTCGGTTCTCCATTGTCATCAACACACTCAATGGATTTATCATAACAATCCACCTTGGTTCTATGAAGATATATCCAATCCATACCCAACGACATACTGTATGAACCCAACGATAATACATTCAAATGTGTTGCGGTAGGCATACCATTTAAGTCAAATGCACAAGCTCTCACCCAATGATGAACTCGTTTCTTCGTACCTATAACCAACTGCACTAACCAAGACTCTGCATGAAATTCCTTACTCAAGCCACACTTATCCACCAAGTCAGGACTAACATAGCTATAGTTAGATCCAGGGTCAATCAAAATAGAAATAACTTGATCACAAAGCTTACCATCCATTTCAATGATAGATGCCTGATGCTCTGCTTGTTTGTTATCCAATGTTTCATAGATACGTGGAATACTTTTACCAATGTCTCCAATAGTCTATGCCTCCTGCACACTGTATATCTTAGGCCTACCACTCTTGTACTATGGACAATCTCTCCTACGATGATCTCCTCTACAAGTCCAACTTTGCACAAGCTCCTTATTCTGCTCCTCAGATCTGTGTCCTTGTCCTCTATCTGATGAGTTGAACCTCTTAGGTGGTGCAACATTCTCCTTGTTACCTGAATCTTATGGTCTTACTATCTTTCTGTCACATTTGCCTTTTTTCTTTACATTACCTCTCCAGTCTGGCTTAGTCTTAGACGTGTGCTTCGACTGTTCATAACAATGATTCAACTTGTGGATGGCATCTTCTAATGATCTAGGCTCATCGAACTCAATCCTATCTTTAAATGTCATCGGTAATCCATTGGTGAATCTCTAAATCTTGGCCTTTTCATCCTTGAGGTAAGGCACATACCTCAGCAACTCCAAGAACCAATTAGCGTACTCATCATTTGTCATGGATCCCATCTTTAGCTCATAAAATTCTTTCTCCCTATCATTAAAGTATATTTCCAACAAATAATTCTTTTTGAATAACCACTCAAACTCATTCCAAGTCAAATCTTCCTCACGTATACCTCTGACGTTCTTCACATCTTCCCCCAAATATTGGCTTTACCTTTAATGTTGAATGTAGCCAGTCTAGCCTTCATGTTCTCTGAATAGTCATGCAACCTGAAGAACTTCTTCATTCCTAACAACCATGCTTCTGCATCTTGCGATTTCTTTACCTCTCCATCAAAAGTAGGTGGTTTTTCTTTCTTAAAATCATATGGAAAATACCCCTTATCACTCCTCTTGTAAGGATGATAACGATATCAATCATCATGCCTGTCGGAACCAGAACTAGAATGGTACCTGTGCCTATCCCTTCTCCTATCCGAGGTATCCAAAATTCTGCAATCTCTGACCATGTCATCACTATCTGACTTGTGACCACCATGCAATCTACTACCATATGTCCCGTTAGTTTTATCCTCCTACTCATGGATGATCTGAAGCGGTCCCTGTCACTGCAAATCTAACAAGCTTTGAAGTATGACTGCATTTACCTTTGCTAGCTTTTCCTGTGCCTGTATGATTATGTCATTATATGCCTTACAACTCCTTATTTCTTCCTTCAAGCTTCTCAATGTAACTTCCAAATCAGAAAGGTTCCCAGCACCATACTGCTCTTTGGATTCATAGGGACAATATTTGTAGTCAACCATCTTGCTAGCCATTTGATATTTCTTCCTGCAAGGTATATCATATCAGCTAAAACAAATCACAATAAACCAACGTACCTTAGTATTGCTTGGAGAGGATACCTTGTCTGCATGACTAACAAATCAGTGCGATACATGTATAACATAATCATGACAACATATAGAAACATAAAACATATGCATATGACCATGCAACCATCATTCTGGCTAGGGTCCAGTCATCAATGCATAAGCTCAACAACAACACACCACGACCTCATGCATGACAACCACCATTACATCATTGTACACTTGACCACATGCAGACATGAACATGCATAATTGATGCATAACCATCCACACATATGCATAAACACGTATGGTCAATGAATGAACAATACTTGAAATCAAACCCGAAATAACGATACATGCAACCAAGCATACAAGAATGTAATCAATCAAGAAATATTGCAAGAAAAATACTACAACGATACATGTAAGTGACATAAATCGACATATAACTAGTCATACACTCACGATGCTACATTCCACCACAAAAACCTCAAGTTTCACATGACTACATACCTACAACCATGAATAACATCATGCAAAAGCAACAAGCACATGGAATGAAAGTGTGAGAGACACACATGCAACTAACATGCATACATGACCAACACATAGCCCATCCAATTTGAGGGGTGAAATATGCTCTGATACCACTTTGTAACACCCTCCTCCCACATCTACCCAAACAACCGACCAGTCGAGGTAAACATGCGATGAGAGGCAACTATGATATGATTCGACCTCCTAATTCATGTTAAGGAAGTGAAACCGATGGAACACACCATACAAATATTAATCATCAACTACAGGACCCTCGAGAACCAATCCAATACTTTAGAAAACTTGCCTTGGGGTCCCACTGATCTTTTGGACAAATTAAGGCATGAGTGCGACTAGAAACCCAAAGTTTCTCTCACAGTCTTGCTTGCCAGCGACCAGAGACAAAAATTGTCAGTGCTATGCCAGCGACTTCAGGATCTAGGCCACTTTTTCAGGCCCAGAGCCTAGGTCACTACCCAGAATTGAATGATCTCTTCAGATCAATAAAATAACATGGAAATCACAGTACTAAAGCAAATACTATTTCAAAACATTAACTGGACCCCTACTATCCACAACAAGCATTTCGTCAAACATATTGGAAATGTGTAATCTATAGGTCTAAGTAACATTTCTGAGCATAGGGTCTCATACTTAGCTGAGAATCTCTAAGAACCATTAATGGCTCAACACATCCATTTTCATTCCATCCATTAGGTCATAGATACATTGATCATTCAACTACAAGTAAAAACATGATGAGAGCCACACATGGTTGCTGTCATAAAACACATACATAACTAGTATAATAGAAGCAGAAATACTCATGAAATCACAACCATATAAATCACATATAACCATCATAATACTCATAGAAATACAAGGAGAAATAACCTTTCATTAATGATGCAAAATCCAAACCTGGGATGGGACTTCCACGTTCCACCCGACCGTAGAATGGCTGAGCCAAATCTCTCTTTTGACATTCACCCGATGCCATATTCCAAGCATGAATGTGGGATCTCATGGAACACATCTATCAAAACTCATCTAGGTCTTCCAGAGGCCATCGACCTCAACCCATCAAATAGTGATTCGAACTCACGGTCAGACATCACCAAAACAATGATCAGATCGGTCTCTATCCTAGCCATTTAGTGCTCTAGAGCATTTTTCCAATTGAGGCTACGTGACTAGTAACTCAATCCACAACTTTTACCAGGCTGCAGAGCATTTGTCCAACCAAGGATACGAGACTAGTAACTCAACCCACCAAGGGCTCGAGAGCGGTTGTCCAACCCAGGCTACGGGACTAGTAACTCAATCCAAGTTGTTACAGGGATCCAGAGCATTTGTCCAACCAAGGCTATGGGACTAATAACTCAACCCAAGATAAGGAAACATG
This sequence comes from Pinus tabuliformis, assembly GCA_031772625.1. Lineage (NCBI taxonomy): Eukaryota > Viridiplantae > Streptophyta > Pinopsida > Pinales > Pinaceae > Pinus > Pinus tabuliformis. The sequence goes on along the minus strand of CM062813.1, from coordinate 674,226,427 downwards.
AGATCCAACCAGAAACACAACAAGGAAATAAACCCACTATCACCATGGCTATCTAGGAAATGTCAAGGTTAGGCAATCCACTATCAATCCCTACCATCCTCCATGCCAATGACATATCACAACCAAAAATCCACACACATATTCCATGCATGCCAAAAATAGTGAAGGAAACATACATATAAGTCGGTACCTGCAAGAAAATATGATGTAGTTGCTGATCCCAATGCCTTCTTGTGCTTTCCTACTCTTCCTTTGCCTTCTTGCTCCAAGAATCCAAGCATGTCACACCCACCAAGAGCACTCCAAGAAACTCTAAGTCTCCAAGAGTATGAGAGAGAGAGAGAGAGAATAATGAGAGAGCTCCAACACTGAACTGAAAAAAGGTTACCAACTGATCGTCATAATCCTTTTTAAGTATGCAAGAAAATATGATGTAGTTGTTGATCCCAATGCCTTCTTGTGCTTTCCTACTCTTCCTTTGCCTTCTTGCTCCAAGAATCCAAGCATGCCACACCCACCAAGAGCGCTCCAAGAAACTCTAAGTCTCCAAGAGTATGAGAGAGAGAGAGAGAGAGAATAATGAGAGAGAGATCCAACATTGAACCGAAAAAAGGTTACCGACTGATCCTCATAATCCTTTTTAAGAATGAGGCCTCTATTTTCTTCATTTCCTATTATTTTCTTTCATTTTCCTCCTCACATGCAACCTGTGACCTTTCACCTCCATTTTCTCCTCATTTCCATTATTTTCATAAATAAATGTGCCAAAAATTCCATTTTTCCTTTCCAAAGCCTTAGCCATTGCCTTTGCCAATTTCCTTAGCCATAGCCAATCAAAAGTGATCCCCATCACTAGGATTATGCCCGACATTTAGCTTGGAATAAGTGTCCCATCATCCGTGGTTATTATTTTTCCTTTATTTACTTTTATTACATGGAATTTTCACCAGGGATGTTACAATATATGCTTGTGGTGACTTGATTATGCCACCTATGCTTGATTTTCAATGTTTTGGAAATGGGTTATGTGTCAAATTGTGAAATAATAACATTAATTGACTTGATATTTTGATCTTGGTTTTGTTGTTACGAGAAATGCTTACGTAAATTTTCCTTTTAAAGATTACATGTTTATTGGTTTAATGGCAAACTCTACCACAATAATGAATATGAAGGTTTCTTTTCCAAAATTGTCTTACATTGTTGAATTTTGATTTAGATACTACCACCATCAATGAAACTTTAGAATTTTTAGATTGGTACATTACATATTTGATTAATTATAACACTACCCTATTCATATAAAGTTTTCATGAGTTGATTATAACATCAAACCATTCAGATAAATTCAATGGTTAATTAAAATAATTTTGTCTATTATCTTCAAAGTCAAGGTCAATATAAGCAATTAGATGTTGTGTTAATCCTAACTCAATCATATTGCAGTTAGGATACCTTTGATACAATCAATGATTGGTTTACAATTCATGATTTATGGACCCATGGTATTGAGTAATGCATGGTGTTTAGTGGGTGTTTACTCATGATAATTTATATTATAAAGTCTATATACTAGCTTGGGATACTCCATTGTAAGAAGCCTCATAGAATAGGCATCAAGAGTTTGCATATTAGCTCATAGAGGCCTAGGTGGCCAGTGTAGTTCTAGGGTCTATAGTGTTGGCTTAAATCTCACTATTAAACACTCTTATTGACAACATAAAAATTGTGCAATGTGTTGCAACCATTAATTTATTGAATAATAATTTGAGTGTGATTCAGAGTGTTGGGTCTCTTAAAAGGGTTTCCCGAAGAAATTATGTTGTTAATGGTTTTTGCTTCATTTGTTTTTTATTGTTATGTTTATTTAATTTCTGCACATTCTTTTCTCTTAAATTAGTATAGAAAGCATATTTTTCATTGCTACTTACTTTCATTTAATATTAGAACATGATAATCTCATAGCCAAGGTATCAGGGACAAGGTATTTTTATCTAATCTTGGTTGAGTGGGAGACTGTGTAGAATGAAAACTTGTTGCATGAAATTGGTAAGCACAACAAGACTTAAAATATAGAGTGAGCTTGAAGCAATGAAAATTTTAAGCATGAAAACTTATATTAACGTGTAGAAACCTTGGTGAATCGTATTATTGCCTAATATGCAAACTCTAAAATATTTGGTGATATTTTTCTTTAAATATCGAAATTTCTAGTGATTTTATGTAGGCTCTATAAAGTTTTGATGTTTTTTAAGGTAAAATAATCTTATCTTATAAAATTTAGGTGAATCATTTTTAGAAAACTTGAAAATTGGTGAATATTCTTTGGAGAAAAACATGGGAAAATAGCCTTCTATAAAATTTAGCCCCTAAGATTTTCCCTAGCTTGAAGCCTGTGGCTTTTCATTGGAACATACATGGAGAAGCATGTATTTGTGGGTAGATGAATAGATCTACCATTCAGATCTTGAGAGTTACCCAATGCTTGATTTTGGCTCATTACATTTGGAGCAGAGAGGATTTTTTCTAAAGTAGGTAGATTCTTCTTACATTATTTACTCACACATACATGGAAGGTAAGTGTCTAGTTGAAAAATACATGGTCAGTGTAATTATATTTTGATTAAGAGGGATGCTAACAACGAAAGAGTTTAATGTTTCATTGCATCACATGCCCAGACATACAATTGTAAATATTTTATGGAGCTAGATTTTATCACATATGTAAATGGAAATATGGTTGTAGGACCTACATTTAGGAATGTGTACGCTAGTCTAAAGTTTAGATATATACTTACGTCATACAAGGACATGTTGTATCCCTAGAAACCTAGTTAATGAAATTTGAGGAGGGTAGGTGTTTATGCGAAGTCAAGTTTAAAGAAGGGAAAGTGGGGAATGTTGGAATGTTAATCTTGACTTAGTCATAGAGTAGCTAATATTACCTATTTAATCATTGAGAAGTTTTCTATTGGTGGCTTACGATCCCATGGTATTGGATAACCTATGGTATTTTACAAGGGTATTACATATGATTTGGGTACTCCATTGTAATATGCCTTGTGGTATAGGCCTTACGAGCTGGCCTATTGGATTGTATATGCTTTGGGTGGCTAGTGTATTCTTGGAGTGCATAGTGTAGGCATAAATCTCACTACTCATCACTCTTATTGAAATAAAAAAGACCCTATAGTATATTACAACCATTTAGTTGTTGAATAATATATTGAACATACATTAGAGTGTGAGATTATTTTTATAAGGGTCTTCCCCTGAAAATCGTTGTCTAATGGTTATATGTTTATTTGTTGTTTATTATTGCAACTATGTTAATTTATTTCTTGCATATTTCTTCTCTCATTAATTAATGTAGAAAGCATAGCAAGCACACCTCTACTTCCTTCATTTAGTATCAAAGCCTAATCACCTTGCATCCAATGTGTTAGTGAAAAATATTTTAGATCTAATCTTGGTTTTAGTGGGAGCTTATGCTTAATGGAAACTTGTTACATGAAAATGATAACCATGGAAAGAATTGAAAATGGAGAGTGAATTTGAAGTATTTGGCTTTGATCTAGAACATGGATAAAGAAGCATGTATTTATGAGTATATGGATAAATCAATCGAAAACCATTGGGATGTAGGGACCTATTAAGTGCTTGATTTGGCTCATTATATTTGGAGTAGAGAGGGATGCAAGTAAAGACACAATTATATGCTTCTTAAATTAATTGCCCATGTATATAGGCAATAAAGTAATTGTATGAGAAGTAATTGGTCCAATGTAATTGTATTTGGAGTGGGAGGGATGATAGTGATGAAATAGGCCAGTGTTTCATAGCATCAAATTTTCAAGCATATAATTGTAAGTATTTTTATGAAGTTGGATTTCATTACATATGAAAATAGGCATATGGTTGTAAGACCTATTTATGCATGTGTACCCTTGGTTTGATGGTTCAATGATGTAAAGTCCAAATGTAGATTAGGTGACAAGGGAACATGCTTTATTCTGTTTACCTTGATAATAAAATTTTAGAGAGGTAGGTATTTACCACAATTCAAGTTCAAAGGGGGGAATTTTTTGTTAAATCTTAATTCGGTTATAAAGTATTTAGGATAGCTTTGATAAAGTCAATGATGGTGTTGGCAGGAAAAACTTCCCTAAGGTGAGGGTTGACAACCTCAACAGATCGAAGCCAAACTATCAACAAGAAGCATATGTTCAGGCAAGCAAACTATAAAAACTACTAAAGATGGGTTTTAGAGAAGTCCCAGTAGGTCCTACGTTTGATGTCGATCTCGTAGGGTCCAAACCCTCTTCTCCCTCCAAAGTTATAAGATCTGCAACATAATTTAGAGAAGCATATACATAGAAAGTAGTTCAAAGTGCGTGCATAATAAACATGTTAGATCATCAAGAATCAACATATAAATCATGATATATTAGACATGAATCATAAAAAACACGAGATTATAACATTTCAGGAACAAGACAAAGATTCTCTATTGATATCAGTAAATAAGAGCGGAAGGGTACAACCTGATCCGACCACAAAACCAACGAAACCTTCCTCTAGATCTGTCTAACTCAAGCCTGAAATATCACCTCTCAAGCATGTGCAAAAGGATGTCATATAATGGAAGATGAACATCTATGCAAGGAAACAAGGGTTTCTTATGACTGGGAGTGCAAGAGGCATAGGGAAAATCAGACTTGATCTGGGGACAAAAGGGCTATAATGTTGATATCCTATCTCCTTCTATGATTTAGGCCTTCCCATGAGGTGTATAAATACCACCAGAAATTAGTTGATTTAGTTAGGCCACGAGCTCCTATAGGTGGGCTTTCGGTGAAATCCGTAAATCCTGCCTGACAAATAGGAACTATTTTTATTTTTTTCATATGTTAAATTATGTACGTGGGTTATGTATTATGGTACCCGCAAGTGTACACGCTTTTGTAAGGGAAAAGTCATGTATATAATTGAAAATATTGTTTTTTAAGAAATGATCAAGTCTAAATGGGAAAGGGCTGTCTAAGGCCATATTAGAGCATCATAACTATAAGAGTGTTGAATGATGTTGTAACAAATGCCCCCAATATATGAGGTCATAAGGGGTACATGATGGATTAAATGTATTAAGTACAAAGAAAGATCATTTGAGAACCTGAGAGGAGATCACCAGATTCCAGCCCGCTGAATACCTGTAGAAGGAATTAGAAAGAAGGCTTATGTCTGAGGCAGGCATACCCATGCTCATAAATGTCTAAGCATGCTCACTAATCAAGTACAAATTTGATCCATCATGTATACATAAGTTTACAAAGAATACTAGAGAATACATAGTGGATCGCTCGATCATAGTGTTGGGATGGGGTCCGTGGGGTTGATTTTTGTCAGTTAAGACAATTTTTGTTAAATAATGTAAAGTCTCCATGAAATGTGGAAGTGGAGCGCAAAACAAAGTAAGAGTCAAAGGGGAATTATTCCATTGTATGGGTAGGTGAGGATGGTTTTGACACTCGCCCATGGTCTACGGACCATGGTATTAAAAAGAAAATGCTATAGGTAGTTGAGTCATAGAAAGTATAAGGAGATAACTTTTTGTAGAGAATTATTGCAAGGGCAAGGTGCTAAGGCATGAAATGTTTGTTTCTTGTACTTAGGTGAAAGGGGAAGGCTCCTGCAGCTGAGTGCGCGGAGACCTTGGAAAGTCCGAAACTAAGTGCATGGGCCCCTGCAGCTGAGTGTAAAGGGATAAGAAGTATGTATTTGAACATTTACATCTTAATAAAGATATTTTTGAGCCGAATCTGTGAATTTGTGCCTTGTTTATTGTTTCAGTTAAGTTTGTATATCTCCGTGATTTGTTATGACTTATATGAATTAATGCTTGTTTATTACGCAAAAGTAGTGGATATGTATCTTTTATGCATGTTAATAACAATTTAAGACCTTCGCGAAGATCGGGAAGTTGTTAGATAGATTTGTTGTAGTTAGTTGTTCGGAAAGGGTAGATCTGCACGACGACAGATCTAGGCCAGAAGGGCTTCAGAATACACATTTGCTGCGCAGAACTGGTAGATCCATAATCTTTCTACATGATAAATATAATTAAGCACCTTCACGAAGAATTGAAAGTTGTTAGAATAGATTTATAGTAGTTGATCAATCTGAAAGGTTAGATCTGCGTGAAGGAAAATCTAAGCCGCTAGGGTATCAGGAAACCATCACATAGGCCTTTGGATGCAGAAACCTGGTTCTAGCATCCCCCAATACTACTTCGGGTGAGACTGCAGCCTGCACTATGCAGGTTGTTGCCGAAAGGGCCAGAAATTAGGGTTTTGTTGGTTGGCACGAATAAATCTGAACCTAGGTCAGGCCCCCTCAAGCCAACAAATGGTTCCGTTGCTGGGATTGGAATTTATGTGAGGAATGCGTGATGTTGAATAAGTGGTTCCCTACTAAGAAAGAAATTGAGAAGTGTCTCGATCAGAAGGAACACGCATTTGTAGCTCAAGAGAACAGAAATTTGTGGTTATCCAAGGAATAATGGTTGAATAGATACCTATACTTAGATGAAACCAATTTTTTTTATGTTTATTCCCTTGCAAATTGCATGAGTGGCTATCTAAATTGGCAGACAGCCAGGGTACGTGGATACTTGATGGCCCTATTGTGTGGACTCCAGAGCTGGTGAGGCACTTGGAAGATTCATAAAATAACATCGCGTGCGCTGTGGATCACTGGGTTGATCGTATCATAGGAGGATTTTTCACTGAGCTTGCGATTGATATATCCATTAGTTATAGTGAAGAAGAGCACAAGATTTTCAAGGGACCACGAGGTAAGTATTTAAAGTCTCTGAAAACCTGGATTAAGATGCTATTTTATGAAAAATGGGTTCTGCCATTACCTTGATGTTTGGGACTACGTGAAGCAGAAAACCATTAATAAGGAACGCAGAACTAGGCTTTGAATATAGTCCGCTATTGGGATCCTCTTCAAGCGACAATGGAGGCACTGTTCTGAATATACTGCAAAGTGCGCTGTAGTTGGTAAGTCAAGGTATCCCATGGATACCTCATCGATCAAATCTACCTCCACCTCCACCTCCACCACATACACCTACACCATCACGTCCATCTCCACCATTCAACATGGCAAACGTAATGAAGATGTTGATCTTCAAAGGGGTAGGGAGTGAAGACCCCAAGCAATTATGGTTTGTTGCAAATGTTGTGTGGATAGTGCAACAGATCACTAATGATAATTTAAAGAAAGCACAACTGGTCATGATGCTGTAGGATAGAGCACTGACTTGGTATATCAAGTACTGTCAAGATCACCCTGTCGCAATGTTGGAAGATACTCAGCAAGCGTTGAATAGTGAGTTTAAGAAGCCTAAGTCTCAGGCACAGTCTATTACAAAGTTCAAGGAGATATAACAAGTGGTAAATGAATCCTCATGGGATTTTGATCAAAGGCTTAAATGCTTGATCCAACAGGCTAATATGAACATCACAGATGAACAACACAAATATTGGTACATTGCTTCGTTGTTGCCTCACCTAAGATTACCATTATCACAACAGAAGATTGCAACATAAGTAGAAGCCGTGGAGATCACGATGAGGTTGGAAGCCTCGCCAATACAAGATACGAACATTGGAGTACAACAAATTCACTTGTAGCTGGCAAGTCTGCACCTGGAGTTGCAGAGCTTGAAGAAGGGAAAGGAAGCCCAGCCTGAGGTGCGCACTGAAGTTTGGTGCTTGAAATGCAAGGGCCATGGGCATGATAAGGACCATTGCCCAGTTTATCAAAATTATCTTATTGGGGGAGGGCCTATCCCCCTAAAGCCAGAAAATACCACTGGGCCAAGCGTAGGAGCAACATCGTGGTGCGCTATTTGTCAAGTTACAAGACAACATGCGATGGAAAATTGTCATCTACTACAAAAGTTTGTACAGACCCCTCAATAGTTGTTTTGCAATTTCTGCAAATCTGTAGGACATGATGAGTGCCATTGTCGAAGTTATGAATTAATGATGGATATAACCCCTACCTATCGAATGCAGGTGGAAAATTAACCTTTGGATCAGGGCGTGAGTGTAGCGTGAAGAGGATTCCAAGGTCAAAGAAGAGGAAGAGGAGGAGGGGCTAGTAGAGGTTGTGGATAAGTTATTTGTTATAACTGTGGTGAAGCTGGACATTTTGCGCGTGACTATCTGAACCCAACACATCCATCTTGTCAATATTGCAGACAATTCGATCATGTGATAGAATATTGCCTGATACTTATAGAAAAATGAAAGAAAAGAAGATGCAAACCCAAAAACCTACGCAGAATATCCAAATGATGAGGGTGGAGCCTCGCGAAGAAGATCATAGTGTCAATATTATAATGTGTAGTGGTATAGCCATAGGTGAAGATAAGGGAAAGCAGCTAGAAACCGAGGGATGGGTGTGCAAGGCTGCTGAAAAGGAAGTCAGGTTTGACCTCAACCAAGCTAAAGAAACTTTTATGGAAGCTAAGAAGAACTTCGCTGAAGCTTCTACATCCAGGAGTTAGGAGAAATCAATGGGGAATAGTGAAGTGAAAGATGTGGATCCTTCGCTATTAGCTACTTTTTTGAAAACCTGTATGAAGTTATTGAGAGATCAGAAGGCAGTAGAAGGGCTCTAGGAGCTGATTGACAATTGCGTGGGAAAAATTAAGATTCCTACAGAACAACGCGCTATGAGGAAATTAGGTAAACATAAGAAGCAAACTAGGCATGAGATGAGGTTAACCACGTAGATAAGAGAGTATGAAATGGACCAAGTCATCCTGGCTCTGGGTGTTGATGCAAATATACTACCTAAGCACATATGGGAGAGGATGGGGACACCTAAAATGCAATGGTCTCCTCTACAGCTACGCATGACCAATCAGTAGAAGGTCATTCCTATGGGCGTAGCAAGACAACCTTTGCGATAGAGTGGGGTTGCTTTCAGTATACAGTAATGCCATTCGGGCTAAAGAATTTGCCCACAATGTTCTCTAGGGTATTAATCACAACATTTAAGGAGTTTATTCAGAAATTCTTAGAGGTATATTTTGATGACTGGACTGTGTTTGGATTGGTGAAGTGCCACATTGCAAGTCTACGCCTCATGTTGGATACATGTCGCAGATACCAGATCGCGTTGAACTTGAAGAAGTGTATATTCTGTGTGCCTTTTGGAATTTTGCTAGGCCATGTAGTATGTAAGCAGGGATTGATGGTGGACCCTATGAAGATCATAGTGATTGTGAATTTAGAAGCTCCCAAGAATGTTAAGTAGCTGCGCGCAATGTTGGGCCACATAGGCTACTATAGGAAGTTTATCAAGTCTTATGCCCAGATAACTGCGCCGATGGAGAAACTATTAAAGAAGGATGCAACTTTTTGTTGGGATGAGGAGTGTCAACAAAGTCTTGATGTGTTAAAGGACAAGATGGTGACTGTGCCCATCTTAGTATTTCCAGATTGGAAGAAAGAGTTCCATGTGCATGTAGATGCCTCATGTATTGCGTTGGGTGCGGTATTGACCCAACCTGGCAAAGGTGATATTGATCATCCAATAGCCTTTGCAAGTAGGAAACTGTCAAAAGTTGAAAAGAACTATTCCACTACAAAGTGTGAAGGGTTGGCAATGGTCTATGCGCTGCAAAAGTTTCGACATTATTTGTTGGGTGCACATTTCAAAATGTATACAGATCACTCGCTCTCAAATACCTGGTCAATAAGCCTGTGTTGGGGGGGGAGATCTGCAGGTGGTTATTACTGTTTTAGGAGTATGACTTCGAGGTGATTGTGAAGCTTGGATGGTTGAATGTGGGACCAGATCATCTATCCAGAATTGAGATAGGAGAAGAGCCAACTAATTTAGATGAAGGATTACCAGATGCATAACTCTTTGCTATGTGTGTTGCAAATGACCACTTTGTTGATATAATTCAGTTTCTAACTACTAGAATAGCTTTGGAAGGGTATTCTACTCAGAAAAAAAAGGAAATGTTGGTCTGTGCTGCTGATTTTTCTGTTATAGCGATAAATTTGTATAAGATGAGAATAGATGAAATATTGAACCGATATGTTCTGGAGTTTGAGCATGCTAGTATCCTTGCCGAAGCACATGGATGAGTGGCAGGAGGAGACTATGCAGGTAAAGCGACTGCACAGAAAATTTTGCGTGCAGGGTTATGGTGGTAAAAAATGCATAAGGATTCTAAGGCATACTGTAAGACATGCAATGCTTGTCAGAGGATGGGAAAGCCATCGCAAAGGGATGAATTACCTTTAAATCCTCAAACTTCATTATAGGTGTTTGAAAAGTGTGATATTGACTTTATAGGTCTGATACAACCACCAAGAAAGAAGATAGGTGCGCAGTACATTATTACTGCAACAGAGTATTTGACAAGATGGACAGAAGCACAACTAGTGAAGGACTGTACTACTGCTACAGCCGCAAAGTTACTGTTTGAATACATCTTAACGTGGTTTGGGTGCCCTAAGATATTGATGAGTGATAGGGGTACACATTTATTGAATGAAAAAATCAACGTGATGCTCGAAGAATTCTAGGTTTACCATCAAAATAGTATGCCCTACCATCCCTAAGCCAATGGTATAGTGGAAGCGTTCAATAAGATTATGGAGAATACGTTGACAAAGGTTTGTAACATGAAGAGGAACAATTGGGATGTGCGCATACCAGCAGTCCTATGGGCATATAGGACGACATGTAAGAAGCTAACAAGACAAACCTCGTTCAGACTGGTCTATGGGATAGAAGCAGTCATGCCGATGGAGTATATTGTGTTGACAACCTCAACAGATCGAAGGAAAAATATCAACAAGAAGCATATTTTCAGGCAAGAAAACTATAAAAACTACTAAAGTTGGGTTTGAGAGAAGTACTCGTAGGTCCTACGTTTGATATTGATCTTGTAGGGTCCAAACGCTCTGCGTCCTCCAAAGTGATCAGACCTGCAACACAATTTATAGAAGCGTATAGATAGCAATTATTTCAAAGTGTGTCCATAATAAACATGTTAGATCATCAAGCATCAAGATATAAATCATGATATATTAGACATGAGATCATAACATTTCAAGAACAAGACAGAACTTCTTTATTGATATTAACAAATATTAGTGGAAGGGCACAACCTGATCTAACCATGGCACCAATGAAACCTTCCTTTAGATTCATCCAACTCAAGCCTCTCACTTCTCAAGCATGTGCAAAAGCATGTCATATACTGGAAGATGAACATCTATGCAAGGAAAAAAGGGTTTCCTATTACTGGGAGTGCAAGAGGCACAAGAAAAATAAGACTTGATTTGGGACAAAAGAGCTATAATGTCGATATCCTATATTCTTCTATGATTTAGGACTTCCCATGAGGTGTATACATACCACTAGAAATTAGTTGATTCAGTTAGGCCATGAGCTCCTGTAGGTGGGATTTCAGTGAAACCCGTAAACCCTGCCTGACAAATAGGAAATATTTTTATTTTTTCATATGCTAAATTATGTACGTGGGTTATGTATTATGGTACCCACATGTGTATGCGCTTTTGTAAGGGCAGAGTAGCATATATAATTGAAAATATTGTTTTTTAAGAAATGATCAAGTCTGAATGGGAAAGGGTTGTCCAAGGCCATATCAAAGCATCATAACTACAGGGGTGCTGAATGATGCTATAACAAATGCCCCCTAATATATGAGGTCAGAAGGGGTACATGATGGCTTAAATGTATTAAGTACAAAGAAATATCATTTGAGAACCTGAGAGGAGATCACAGATTCCAGCTCGTTGAATACCTATAGAAAGAATCAGAAAGAAGACTCATGTCCACGACGGGCATACCCATGCTCATAAATGGTAAATCATGTCCACTGATCAAGTACAAAGTGGATCCATCATGTATCCATAAGTGTACAAAGAATACTGGAGAATACATAGTGGATCGCTCGATCATAGCCACACAGGAACACATCAAAACTATGTCTCAATATCAAAAATAGATGAAAAACTAATCAAATGATGCTTGAAGAATGTATGATCATTGATGCTGCATAAATGATCCTAATAATAGTACCATGTCATATAGGTGGAATAATGGTACTACATAAAACTCGGGTGTCAACATATAAAATGCTGCTGAGATGAACTGCAACATATAAGGGTGGCTGGTAGCACTGGCAGAAAACTGAAGGAACTGAAAAGTGAACCAAGATGCTGACATAACCCGAGGTCTTCACTGATGACAGATGGTACATTTCTACATTATGGGAATAAATGAGTTGAATTCTATCATGTGAGAAATCATTTGATTACTGGTCATTGATGTATACCATTAATAAACACAAGACAACTCACTGATATTGATGATGAGATTCAAGGTACCCTAATACAATCTAACAAGTGTGAATAAATGTGTTGAAGTCGAACACTTGAGAGAATCTATCAATCAATAGACATTAATGTATTCTCACTATCGATAGTGAAGGAGTCAGCCACTGATGACTGCAAACCCTAAGGTACTGAAAAAGGGACTCTAGATATTGTTCCTAGAGAAGTGAGTTGGAGTTGATGGGAAAAGATCTACTGGAAGGAAGGCATTATGGAATCCTACAACAATCAGCGTGAGTGTAATGCACATGCCAATAATTTGGAAGAACTTGGATGAAAAGAGATGAAGTAACCATTCTGAAGTGTATTTCTGGTGTACATAAGATGTGGCTAGCACATGATAGAAACCCTCTAAACCAACCAATAATGAAAGTTGACACATAGGTGAGGAACCCACCAATAGGGTCAAATGGAAACTAAGGTACTGCATGAATCCCAATGTGTGATAATTTAATTAAGTTGATGTCGAACATAAGGGAAACTACTAAGTCAAAAACCCATGATATTGATGGATGCTGAGCACAAGGTCATCTAGCAATGATGTAAATAGGGCCAGGGTGTGGCTCTAGGCCTACTCTCAGAGCAATTTGTTGGAGTCGATAAGAGCAGACCCACTAGCAAGAATTCAATGGAGACCTTCTTAACCAACACAAGCAAAGGACCAAATAACTGATGTGATATTGAAGATAACTTGATAGACCAGGTATGGTCGACTGAAAATGAGTCAAGAGACACCACAGAATGGCTGACATAGGTTGAATTCCCTTGAACAAAATCATGACTCATATGTGACTATATGGCAACATAAAATAACTTTGTATAAGTTTACAATGCAGGAGGCATTAACAAACTCTCCATATGATTGGAAGAGATAACCAACCGGAGGAGGACTGACTCAAGAAAAAGGTTATGGCTCTCCTAAAGTCGAACTAAGTCCCATCCCAATGAAGGAAAGACTTATTTTGAGTGCTTTGTTCAAGGGCGACATAACTGACTCTTGCTACCATCAAATATGGAAGTAAATGTCTCGTTCCCGCTATTTTTGGAATATATATATTTTTTGTCTTTTTCATATTTAAAGCTTGAAAAAGAATAAAATAATGCCTATAGTACAGTGGAAAGAACGAGTGTCTAAAAACAGATGCTCTAGTTCCTGGGACTGGAACATTCCTATGCTTAATGCAAGGTGGCAAAACTAGTCATCAACACTCAAAGGAATGTTCTTTCCATGGATAAAAGGTGTCAAGTCGCAAAGGCTAATGAATGCATGGTTTGAACTTGCAGAAAGGTCATGGTCAAAAGTGGCTTATACACGAGTCCAAATGAAGCTAGCTTAAGGCCAAAAGGGTACAAGTAGTCAATATGCAATGCAACAATACAACTTAACACATGGGAGCCTCTAGGGTATAAATCCATAATAATAGCGAAGAAGAAGATAAATGAGGCTTCATTGCAAAGTCATGGCGAGACTAAAGAGGATTCCTGAGCCTAAGCAATTCTTGCAGCATGGGCAACATATGTTAGCGAGGATCTAACTAGGAAGCCCATGTAAGGAATGGCTCTACCATTATGTTACGATTTTATAAGATGGTGAGTGAAAGTGGTTTGAAAACCACAACATATTGTAGTATGAGGTTAAGGCGGTTTGAAAACCACAACATATTGTAGTATTGAAAACCACAACATATTGTAGTAGTGGTTTGAAAGTGGGTTGACCCTATGGAAAAATATTGTAGTATGAGGTTAAGGTGCATAATGCAACGGAAAAAGTGATATATCTTAACCTATATGCCAATGGTGAAAACAATACCTGCCACAATAGGACTGTGATCATGGAGTCGAAGTGTTGAAAAATGTCTCAAAGTCTTCATTTACCTTGAAAAACAACCTCCCCCAACACTTCAAGCCAAAAATTAAAAAGTTCATGAAATAATAAAAATTAAAAATTATGAACTTTATAAAAGTGGGTTTTTAAAATTTCATTATAAAAAGACATTTCAACTCACCACAACTCATTTTGACTTACAAGTGTTGAGAGATTGAGAGCTTGGGAGAAAAAATGGGCAAACTCATTCCACGATTTCCTCAACCAATTTGTCAACCAAAGGCTTCCAGGTAATTCTAAACTCATATTGTCATCCTATAGACATGCATTTTGAATAGATTCAAATGATTTTTCACTGTAGGAATTTGAAACTTCTTAAAATTGAACAACATAAACTTTGAAATGAGAACTGATACGATTACCCGTTTTTCGAGGTAGCAAAAAAATCAACCGATTTTGAAAAATGTTGATTCAGAATACATATATTTTTTATTTTGAGAATATTTTTGGACACTTAAATTCAGATTGGAGATTTTCATTCAGATTTAGAAAAACATCAATAATTTTTTTTTAAAGCATATTGTTGACACTAAATTTTCTTATGTCCTAAGTATACATTATTTTTTTTAAATGTTGATTATTTAGCCATTTTTCAAGTTCTCTTATTCCTCTTGATGTTTTTCATCCTTAGATGTTTTATTTTTAAGGGTTTTCCAATTTTTTGTTTTTTGTTTTCCTTTGCACTGTTTTTTTATAATGAAAATTTTATTTTTTTTGCAAAGTTTAAAAAACATAATAAAAATAATATTTTGAGATTATGATTTTTGTTATATTTATATATCGTTAATTAATATTTCAATACACATAAAATAATTGTCACTAAAAAATAATAATTTAAAAAACTCGACAGAAAATATACATTTTCCATATAGATATAATTAAAAAACTATGTATTTTAGGACATTTTCGCTAAAAAAATCACATTAAATAAAAACAAATGACGGAAAATTTGAACAAAAAAAATAGGAGAAATAACAAATTTTATGAATTTTATATAAAAAAATTATGACATTTGAAAAAAAAAAAAAAAAAAATTTGATTCATATTTTTTAAGTAAAAGGGAAAAAATTAAAACATAGAATTTAAAAAAACAATAGAAATCTTACACATAAAAAATTTAAAAATAAAAAATAAATTAAGATATAAAAAAAACCATTAAAAACAGATTTTAAAAATATAAAACAAGATTTTTCTTTTTAATAAAAAATAAAACATTTGAAAAAAAATAAAAATAAAAATAAATTAAAAGAATAAAAAAAACATATGTAATAAAAAGAAACAATATATATATAAACAATAAAAAAAGGCTTCCTTTGGGTCCCTGGCTCAACCCGATTCCGAGAATCAGGTGAGGGGATCATCCGATTCTCAGAATTGGATTGAGCCCTCCCAGGGGCCCTAGGGGTCACGACACTGGGTCCCTCGGCCCCTCAACGGGTCGCCTGATTCTAAGAATCGGTGAGCACACTCAAGGGTCCGAGGACCCTCAGCCTTAGGTGGGCGGAGCTGCTGCGCAGCAGCTCTACGCGCCTAGGGGGTTGAAGGCCCTTGGCGCAGGGTGGGCAGAGCTGTAGCGCTGCAACTCCGCTCGCCTAGGGGCCCGAGGGGTTGCGACATGCATCTCCGCCTGCCCAGGGTTGTGGCCCCTTGGGACCTTGGGCGACCTCTGTTTGATTTCGAGAATCAGATAGAACCTGTTCAGGGGCTTGAGGGGTTGCGACCCTAAACGGGGCTCAATCTGATTTCGAGAATCAGTTTGAGCCTGCCCAAGGGAAAAAAAGAGCATAATTTTTATTATTTTTTAAAAATTTGTTTATACAATAATTAAGGTTTATTTTATAATTTTTTTTTGGTTTTATTGTTTTTTAGATTTTTTAAATTTTTTTAAAATTTTTATTAACATTTTTATTAATTTTTTTGGTTTTATTTTTTACGTTAATTTTGTTTTTTATTAACATTTTTATGATTGATGTTTTTTTTTTTTTTTGGTCGTTAATTGTGTTTTTTGTTTTTTACATTTTTATGTTTGATTTTTTTTTTTTTGTCCTTTTTTTTAAAAATTTTATGTTCTTTTAATATTTAATTTTATTTACTTTTTATTATTATATTTTTAACTTTTTTTTTTGTTTTTTTTTTCATTGTTTTCATTTTTAAATTTATGTTTTCATTATTCTTTTGAAATTTTGATTTTTTTTTAGTCACGATAAATTCTTTTACGCCATTATTTCAAAATGTTGAAAATTTATCTTGAAAAAAAAACCAGACGTTATTTCAACATCAACACATTAACACTTTTCATTTTCAGGGTGTTTTTTGCACAAAAAAATTTGATTTTCACTACCATTTTTAAAACATGTTGAAAATTTACCCTAGAAAAAAAAACATTATTCTAGCATTAACACTTTTCAGTTTCGAGTTGATTTTCCATGGTTTTTAGGGTTTTTTTTTTGCTAGAGTTCTTGTTTTGAGTTTATAGTTCGTGTTTCAAAGTTTATGTTGTTATTATAGGATGTCAATTGCTTGGAAAGAGGGACCATAGTGAAGTTGACAGTGAGGTTTTAGGAGATCCAATGGCATTGGATGTATTAACAAATTGTGGATTGCTCAATTTTTTCATGATGTCAAATATGAAAACCCAAACTTGGTTGCTAGAAATGCTTGTCCATTACTGGGATCCAGAGTAGGAGGCCTTGCGAAATCAAAGATTTTGGGTTCGATCCACAGTGGAGTCGCCAATTCTGTTGGTGGGGAAAACTTCCCTAAGGTAAGGATTGACAACTTCAATAGATCGAAGGTAGACTATCAACACAAAGCATACATTCAAGCAAGAAAATTATAAAAATTACTAAAGTTGGGTTTGAGAGAGGTACCCATAGGTCTTATGTTTGGTGCCGATCCCGTAGGGTCCAAACCCTCTGCTTCCTCCAAAGTGATCACACCTGCAACACAATTAAGAGAAGCATATACATAACAAGTAGTTTAAAGTGCGTGCATAATAAACATGTTAGATCATAAAGCATTAACATATAAATCATGATATGTTAGACATGAATCATAAAAAACATGAAATCATAATATTTCAGGAACAAGACAATTCTTCTTTATTGATATTAGCAAATAGGAGTGGAAGGGTGCAACCTGATCCGACCATGACACCAACGAAAGCTTCCTATGGATCCATCCAACCCAAGCCTCAAAGATCACCTCTCAAGCATGTGAAAAGGGATATCATATAGTGGAAGATGAACATCTATGTAAGGAAACAAGGGTTTCCTTTGATTGGGAGTGCATGAGGCACAGGGAAAAACAGACTTGATTTGGGGGAAAAAGGGCTATAATGTCAATATCCTATCTCCTTCTATGATTTGAGCCTTCCCATGAGGTGTATAAATAATACCAGAAATAGTTGATTTAGTTAGGCCATTGGCTCCTCTGGGTGGGCTTTTGGTGAAACCCGTAAACCCCACTCGACAAATAGGAAATATTTTCATTTTTTCATATTTTAAATTAAGTACGCGGGTTCCGTATTATGGTACCTGTGTGTGTACGTGCTTTTGTAAGGGCAGAGTCACGTATAGAATTGAAAATATTATTTTTTAATAAATGATCAAGTATGAATGGGAAAGGGTTGCCTAGGGCCATATCAAAGAATCATAACTACAAGAGTGTTGAATGATGCTATAACAGATGGGTTTAACATTCATGGGTTATGGGCCAATGGTATTAGGTATCCCATGGTATTTTCCCATGATATTTCATATGATGAAGCCTATTTAATGGACTGTGATACTATTGTTGGATGCCTAATGGAATAGGCTTCAATAGTTGGAATGTTGGCCTGTAAAAGCCTAGGTGGTCATCGTAGTCCTATAGTGCATAGTATAAGCATTAAGCCCAGTACTGGATATTTTTGCTAAGAGCACAAACAATCTATAATATATTGTAACTATTTAATTCTTGAATAATAAATTGGATGTGCTCTAAAGTTTGGGGTTTTTTCTCCTAGATATTTTTTGGGGGGGTCATTTTGGTTAGCATTTGACTTGTTCTGTGTTTTCCATCCATTGATTTTTCAACCCATTATAACTTAATCCTAGTTAAAATATTATGGCTATAATTGAATTCAGGTTTAAATTAGATTTTTAGAAGTTGTACTATACCATAATATTATATTATGTTTAGTCGGGTTGATTCAATGATGACGATAGAGGTGTGTCTCTAAGTTTTACTAGTTTTTCTCAGTTAGGGATTTCAAGAGAAATATTATTGGCTTTATGAGATACTTTTGTTGCTAAGGGTTCAATTCTTTTGATATAGAAATTTTGTCTTTGTTATATTTTCATTTTCCACCATCGACCAAGTAAAGTTTCTATTAGGTGTAATGAATTTGAATTACACTTTAGTCGATGATATTGTTGATAAAAAGATATAAACGAACTTGATTTTGCTTATTCCTAGTAGAAGAGTGGCCACATGTGCCTTTATCATAGATAAGACATGGCCAAACATGGGTTTCATATACAAAACCCATGGATACCCATTAGAACTAGAAATACAAATTTACGAGGAGATCAATGAGCAATGGGTTGGCATAAGCTCATAATTTTTCATGACTTGTCCTTTCTCAATTTATGCCACAATTTCTATATTTAGCACCTCAAAGAATTTATGAGAGGGAGCCAAATCTAATGGAAGAGGCTAATTCAAAAAGTTAGAAAGTTTTCATTTAAGTATCCTTAGGCTTGTGGAGTGAGAATCCTTGGTCTATAGTTTACCCCGAATTTTTGAGTGTTGGGCATTAATTCTACTTCGATTAGTTCCTAAGTGAGACCCATTTTTGGTGTCTTATCGTGAAACTGTTCCAAATTATGCCTGTTTAACAGAGGTGAGATTGTGGTTAAGGATAAGTATTTTGGGTCATGCGATTCAGAGTATGATAGTAGATATCAAGGTAAATCATCTTTGTTGTAACTTTCATTTCAATAATATAGATCTACACTCTTCCCCACCCCACAAAACCACCCCCCCCCTCCCCCCTCTACCCACCCAAACAAAAGAACCCATATGTTATTAATTGATATATCTTGTATCTTTAATGTGATTTTTTTTATCTAATTACTCTTGATTTATGCAAAGTTTCATTCATTGTTTTATGAAGGTGTTGTCACTACAACAATCCACCTTAATTTTCCGAAAAAATCATGGGTGCCCTATAAAATTTTGCAATGAGTTTTTTTGTAACACTTTGAATTGCTTTTGTTGCTTGATCTTTAGTGATTTTGCACTTCGTTATTTCTTATTTTTGAATATCCTATTGCCTTTACCTCTTGAATGCTTTCTAGTGACATAAAACTTGTGTGATTTTCCTTATGGTTCAAAAGTTATGATCATTTAAATTTTGGGTTGATTTTGCTACCTCGATAACTTGGCCCACCTTTAAAAAACCCACCTCAATGTTAGTTGGAATATACATATAATTTTATATTAATAAATATGTACATATAAATTTTAACAAACATTAATAATAAAAAATTTAATAAACTTTAAACACCTTATATTTAAATCTAAATTACAATTATATACATTATATTATGTATAGTAATTATAACTAATATATTGCAAATATATTATAAACCATATATTAAATAAAACATAACATATGTACATATCATATATATTATAAAAACCTATTGTAAAAACACAACACACTTTATTAATAACGTGTATACCATAAAACATGTAAAATGCAACTAACAATCATAAATAACATAACATAAACCAAAGACTCAAGAACAGAAATGACAACATCCAATGTAGGAAATAACACAATAATGAGTTTTATTCGACAAGGAGTGAGCCACTTTATCGAACGAAGAGTGGGCGCATAAATAAATGTGCAACAAACTGTTAGGGCCTGACCCTAGCCCCTTTATTAATGTAATAGGCCCAATGGGCCCTGTACGAGTCATGATTAGTTAGTTTAATAAATAAAGCTCGTAAGGTGTTAACCACATTAATGATGATCGTAAGTGGTTGACCCGCATTATAAAAAAAGGGACCATAATTAGGTATCTCAGGCCATATCTAATAAAAAGAGTGGTTAACTTGCATTATGCAAGGGACCACGAGTAGTTAGGGTTTTGGATCTCATAAAACTATATATAGTCGAAGATAGTAAGGGAAGTCTTGTATTGTGTTGTGTAATTGAGCTATAGTGTACTGGAGGTTTCCCCTTTAAAGACGCAAGCAAACAATATTGTTGCAGATCTTAATATAAGATTTCCATTTTCTATCATCTCATTGTATTATTTTCCATGGTATCTTTGGCATATTTCACACTTTTGATCATTTTTGTAGGTCAAGCATACTAACAATGGTATCAGAGCACTTTCTCGAGCTAGTCGCACCACCCATTTTAGCAAAACAAAATTAAGGATAGAGTCGTGTTTTGATGTCTTTAAACTACATATATATATCTATTGTTACACACATCAACCTACAGTTGGGGAAGCATACATGCAAGAACTACAAGAGGTGGTCACATTTGTTGGACTCCCTTGTAACCCCAGTTGGTACCCCTTTAAGTAGTAGTGCATTAGACAACACTTGTACATAGACTACTCTTCCACATACCTCTGGTATATTGGATGTCCCCCAAGGTTACCCTAAAATCAATCTTAGATAAGATATTGATAATATTGCTACTATATTACATCGATAACAACACTTGGGGAGATCACTTGCATGTACCAAGGATGTTCAGGTAGTATGGCTAGGGGCACAGTCGATACTTAGTTAGAAGTTTGAAAGATTAGGCTGAGTACTAATGTTGGACCCCTGTCGTATATCATGATCTACAACACTTGACACTTCTTACTACAATATTTCAATCACTTCCTGTTGTTGGCTGACACATTTTATAGTATCCATCAGTTGGGGTTTCTGCCGCCACAATATTGATCAATTGGGATTGCCAAATTCCTACACATTTTGCAATATCAATATTTTTGGATTTCAACCATCGTAGTATTGATCAGCTAGGAGTAATACTCCTATCATAGTAAAAAATAAAGGTCTGGTGGTCCCAAAATTCCGCTTACAAGAGTCTTCTCCCACATGATTTAGGACGACGAACTAATTGCAGTGATACCATCCGCTAGTAAGCACCCATTTTTTCCTGTGGTCCCAATTTTTTCTGAAGTTCTTTCAAGTGACCCACATCAACAAACTTCTTGCCTCATAACCATTGCAACCATACTAATTTTAAGTAACCCAAAAATTTTACCCGAGCAACTGTATGGTAATTATTAGGTCTCAAGCTATGGAACACCTCAAGAAGGAAGTGCAAGACCTAGAAGCAAGCATCACCACCAAAGTTGAAAAAGTAATTGTAAAGGCCCTAGAAACCATACATCAACTCATCAAGGTTAAATACCCCATGGGGGAGGGTAACCATGTTGATGCCCACTTGGAAGGAGAATCTAGCCATCATCGATATGAGGGGTATCATCATTTCCCCTCATATCGAAATTTTCCCTCTAATGCAAGTCCAAATTTATTCTTTGTAATAGTTTTGGGGTCCCTCCCCCTTGCATTCCTATGCATATCGTTTGTCTTAACACACATTATATAAGTACAATTTTCTTAGAACACGATCATTCCTTCATGCAATCTCATAAGCATATATTCATATCATGCATTTAATCAAGTATTCAAATAATGTTTTATGTGTGCATATAATTCAAGAGTCATAATCAATAATTCTTAAATCACTTATCTAGAGAAAACCACTAACTAGTGGTAAACCTCTTATTTTCTTTTATCCATAGGCTTTGTTGCTCCTGTTTTTTTCAACAATGGGTCATTCTTAGTTTGGGGCATGGATCCACAAATTATTAGCTTACCAAGGGCCAAGTATGATACATTACCAATATTAAACACAAACAAGTTCAAGGTACCAACCTCGACAACTTTCAATTGATAGTCTCACAAACCCCCATCAGCCCACTCGACCCAAGGTAGTGCACCTCCCTTCTCTGATAATATGATTCCCTCAGACTATGTCATTATCCTTCCAGGGTCTCCAACTTGGGTTGGCTAACGATGTCTCAAAGCCTTGCAGATTATAGGAGTTTCATTTTCCTTGGGGGCTCTAAATACTCTCCAAACCCCACACACAACCACTTGTCCCTACATTCATCCCTCCAAGGCTATAGCCTTCCATAAGGATACTCAAGGAAAAGTGCACTCACAACATTGTCACAACATGAATATCGACATGCATAGGTTCCACTTGTTTTTTTTTTTTCTCCTCAACTCCTTATCTTCCATAGCTTTGATTCCACAAGACAACGTGGAACACCTTCATTGGCTTCCCAATCATGATGTGAACATGTTTTTGGTTACATGTTCACCATTAACCATTATTAGTCATCTGAATCATGTTATGACAATAGACTACTCCGAGGCTTTATGCATGAACATCCATTATTGTATACATGTAGCATATCTTCATGCATCTAACATATCATTATTTAATATCTATTCAATGGAAATGCATCTTTGAATTATTTATTCTCGCATTTTTATCATGCCTATGCTATTATTCATCAACATAGGACAACTTCTCAAAACGTGAAAGAATAGTATTAAAAATAGTAATATAAGAGTTAAGAGATTCCGCCTCATAGTTATGGTTGCATGAATCGCCCATAAACTTTTGTTGTTGGGCTACTCTAGAGAATCTAGTTAGTATAATGCATGTTTATCTTTCTATATCAAACTCAAGTCAATCTTCAAGTAGCAACAATGTATTCATATATACAACAAAATAATTTTACCTATGTGCGCATGTATGCATAGATATTAATTTTAAGTTTAAATTCTTTCCTATACTTGAGCCCATCCAAGTTCAGTGTTGAACCTTAGCTCTGATACCACTTTGTCACGTAACCCCACTAAATTTATCCTAACCAAACTTGAAAAAACTTGATTTTCATCTCTCATACATTTTGTCAAACACTTCACATGTAAACCTTTCTTCAAATACTTTGTATAAAACTAATTTAGTGTTCTTCTAGTAGACATTTTGCCAAACATTTCGTATGAAATCAAATAAGAAACATTGCCATGTTTCATCTTGTAACATACTAACTGAAATATACCCATTACAAGGAAAATACCTTCTAGCAGAGGTTTTATGGAAGCCTCTATAAAAATAGCCCAAAGATCCATTTGCAACAGAGGTCACTAGAAAAGGTGGGCGGGTAGATGTTTTTTTGATGGTGCGTCTACAATATACAAACACAATGGTGCTTTACTATCCATATCAACACTAGTGCCAAATAGAAAATGGTGCATCGTGGCATATTTATTTTTTTTAAATAAAAAAAACAGTGTGTTAAATAACAAAGAGAAATGGTGCATATACTACTCAATAGCACCAGAAAAGGGTTAATGCTTCATTAATACATTTGAATCCATCCTCGAAACTGAATGTTAGCAAAAATATCTCCTTCAAGACGTCCCACTCTGTGGTTCCATGTCGCAGATTTGTTTCTAAGTACCAATTCATTAGAATAGTATCCAAGGTGTGGAAGAATATATGTACCCATTCAGGCTGTGGTTCCTCTCCCCATGCTTTCATCCAATGAGCCAGATGCTCACGTGGATCATCCTTCCCTGTATATTTTTCAGTAATGCAGGTATTTTCATATCCAAATCGCAACTTCATCATCCTTCGGTACTCCTTCCAGTCTACAAAACTATCCTTATGTGTACCCCACCATCTGGCAGGCATAGCTCTTAGTGCAATGTCTAATTCCTGGAACTGATGCTCTTCCAGTACATCCCTTTCAAATTTATCAAGAAACAAATTTACATCTTCTAAACCATCATAATATGGTAAATTGTGTACCTTAATGGATATACATCAGAGTGATTTAGTAAGTTTGTTGCATCGCAGCGTTGATACTTCATGCAATCTATTCTGCCAATGCTCGAGCTCCTCATCTGAATCCGAGTTGTAGGAGTTATCTTTTTCCCAAGTAATTCATCCATCTGTTGTAGGATTGATCCAATCCTCATTCCACATAGTAAGCTTATAGATATGTTCAATATCATCCTCCTCATAGTAATCTCAGACTGGTTCAGTATACCGCGCACCTTCGGCTGGATCCAATGGAACAATGACTCTCAGTTCCTTCTTTTCAAACGTCATGTTGTGCTTCTTTAGGTTGATGACTGCATTCATATCAAATTCCCAATCGATTCCAAGAAGCGTCGGGTAGGGATTACTATCATCCACTATTTCGATTACCTCAAAATCAGCTATAGCGTGCACCCCTTCAATGTCTACAGTTACTCCATGTAGGCATCCCATAGGAATAATATTCTATTGGTTTTCCAGTCGTAGCTAAATTGGGGACCACTGTAGCTTCGACTTTCCCGTTCTTTCCCAGATATGTTTAGGAAAAACATTCTTATCAAATCCCAAATCTAAGATCACCTGGTCCATTTCAAATTCTTTGATATGTGCAGTCTTTCTTATCTCCCGACCAGTCCTTTTCTTAATTTTGTCTATTTTATTCATTGCACGTTGTTTAGGTAGCAATTTACCCTTTCCAGTACAGTTTTCTATTAATTCTTGCAGTCCCTCCATTGCTTTTTGGTCCCTTAAGAGCTTCATCCAAGTTTGTAAAAAGGATTTAAATATTAGGGGATCTATCTCATGTGCAACAATGACCTCTTTAGACTTCTATGTTCGTGCATTCCGATTCCTTGATGTGGAAACTCCTCTATCCACAAAGCTCTCCTTCACCTCCATAAATGCTTATTTTTCCTTATACAATAAAATTCAATATCTTTGTCAGCAGCCCTGCGCACCCACGAATTCTCTTCTTGTTGTTTCCCTACGGATTTATCTTCCTCGGTAGGTACACCAATTCATGTAACTATATTAACGCTTGGGGCATCCTCGCATGGTTCTAACATCATCTTCTGGATGTTCTGAGTGGGTTGCGAGTTCTTCTTCTCTTGCATCTTCATGATGAGTATAGGATAATCTTACATTAAGTGCTCAAATTGTTGGAAATACTGACAAGAGGGGTGTGTCGGGTTCTGACAATCTCACGCAAAGTGGCCTAGTTCCCCACAATTGTAACAAATAATCTGTCTGCGACCTCTTCCAGCTCCTCCCCCTTGTCCTCTTCCTCGTCCTTGGAATCCTTTGCATGCTGCAGGTGCGCCTTGATCTTGTTGTGGACGTGTCTTAGCTTGTACTCTATATGTCAGAGTTTTTTCCATCATTAACTCATAACTTCAGCAATTGCGCTCATCATGGCCTACAGACTTACAAAAATTGCAAAATAGTTGTTGGGGAGTCTGTATGAACTTCTGCAACAAATGGAAATTTTCAGTTGAGTGTTTTCTTGTTATTTGGCAGATAGCGCACTAGGGCACTACACCATTACTTGATCTAGCAGAAGTTTCTGGCTTCAGGGGGTTAGGACCTCCCCCAATTAGATAGTTCTGATATACTAGGAAATGATCCTTGTCATGACCATTTCCTTTGCACTTTAAGCACCACACTTCAGAACGGGTCTCATTTTTGACCTCTTTTCCCTTTTTGAGATCCTGCAACTCCATATCTCGACCTTCACAAACCCTAACCCTTGAAACCCAGAAATTACAGTAAATAACAGTTAACAGAGTTCTTTCCTTCCCCGATTGCGCTAAACATGCAAAACATCATACAAATAAGAAGATCTATGTCTTCACGAATCTATTAAGTACTTTCCATGATTAAATGCATTCAACAGTTATTAAATACAATAATTTTAGAAATAAATATAAACACACAGATACAAAGATACCACTTCAAAATATGTCTTTATTATGCTTCAGATTCTCAGATACAACTCTTTCCAACCCCGCGCACACAGTTGCAGGGGCTCGTGCACTCAGTTGCGGACTGACCAAGGTCTTTGCACACATGTAGGATCCTTCTCCTTCGCCGAAGTACAGAATAGACAAATTCAGAAACAACTCATGCACTTTCTTGCTTAGCTCCTTTCTTTGACTCTTCTATGACTTCCTTTTATATTCTTCCTTCATTACAAAACCATGGTCTGTGAACCATGGGCGGGTCTCAAAACAACTTGAATTTAATAAGCTAAGGGGCTTTGAACTTCCTAAATCCCCTTTGACTCCTATTGACGTATGCTACTCACGCTTCGCTCCTCAAAATGCAGAGACTTTACAATATCTATACAAACTTAACAAAATATGGCCCAGGGGACCTTGTCCCAACACTCCACATGTTCAATGCATGGATGATCACTGCCAACTCAAGATCATGTGTTGGATAATTCAGCTCATGCTCATTCGGTTTTTGTGACCCATAGCACACTACCTATCCTTCCTGCATAAGGACTTTACCAAGTCCCCACTTGCAAGTATTTGTACATACCACAAACTCTTTTTCCAAATATGCAATCTTCAACAATAGAGAATTCGTCAACAACTGCTTCGATTACTCAAAACTAACTTCACATTCCTACGTCCATTCAAATTCTTACCTTTCCTTTGCAATGACATAATAGGATACGCAATGCGAGAGAATTTCTTGATGTACCTCCTATAGTAACTTGCTAGTCCCATGAATGATCTTACCTCATCCACATTTCTAGGAGCTGCCCTTTCCATGATAGCCCTTATCTTTTCTAGATCCATTGCTATGCCTTCCTTGGAAACAACATGTCCTAAGTAATGTACCTTTGTCTGAAATAAACTTCATTTACTAATTTTAGGATACAACTGATGCTTTCTCATCAATCTCAATATTGCTGCTAAGTGTTCGGTATGCTCTTCCTCATTCTTAGAATATATCAGGATGTCATCAATGAATACAATAAAAAATTTGTCTAGATAAGAACACAACACACTATTCATCAAGCACATAAAGGTAGTTGGAGTATTAGTCAAACCAAATGGAACTACAATAAACTCATAATGTCCATACCTAGTCTAGAAAGCCAACCCTCTTGTAAATATCCTCTTCTTTGATGCGTACTTGATGGTGTCATGACCTCAAGTCAATATTCAAGAACATTGTTGCTCCCTTCAATTGATAAAAAAGGTCATCAATCCTCGACAATAGATACTTCTTGATTATCACCTTGTTCAGCTGCATGTAATCAATAGACGGCCTGAGAGTACCATTCTTCTTCTTCACAAACAACATTGGTGCACCCCATGGTGATACACTTGGCCTAATATATCCCTTGTCAAGCATTTCCTGAAAATGCAACTTATACTCTACTAACTCTAGAGTGCTCATCCTGTATGGTGCCTTTGATGTTGGTGTTGCCCCTGGTGTAAAAATCCACTTCTCTGTGAGGCGGAAACTCTAAAATATCTACTAGGAACACATCATGAAACTTTTGTAGAACTGGGTACCTGTTCAATACCTCTACATCCTTGTCCTCCTTACCTTTATCACTAGAAATATGCACTGCAAATAACAAATACCCTTTTCTAGTGACTATGCTTTACTTGCATAGTTGTCACCATTCTGACTGATTTTTCTTTCTTACCTTGCAAGATTTTATTTTCCCCATTATCATACAAACACTCAATCGCCTTATCATAACAATCCACCTTAGTCCTATGAAGATACAACTAGTCCATACCCAACAACATATTGTATGATCCCAACAGTAATACATTCAAATGTGATGATGTAGGCATACCATTCAACTCAAATGCATAAGATATTACCCAATGAAGAACTCTCTTCTTTGTACCTGTAGCCAACTGCACTAACCACGATTCTACATACACTTATTTATTAAAACCACACTTATCCACCAAGCCAGGGTTAACATAGTTACAATTAGATCGAGGGTCAATCAGGATAGAAACAACTTTATCACAAAGCTTACCATCCATCTCGATAATAGATTCCTTGTGATCTTCCAACATGTTATCCAACGCTGCATAGATACGAGGAATTCTCTTCCTAACATCCCTAACAGTCTGCGCTTCCTATGCACTATAGATATCAAGCCCACCACCTTGATTCTATAGAAAATACCTCTTAAGATGCTCCTTACCACATGTCCAACACTACAACAGTGCTGTATCGTCACCCGTATTCTACTGCCCTCCATGCTGTGACCCGTGTCCCTGTCTAACTATGTTGAACTTCTTATGAGGTGCAAAATTTTCTTTCTCTTCTACATTCTAAGTTCATGTTATTTTCGAGGCTGCCATTTACCTTTAGATTTATCTTTCCACTTCCAACCTTGATGAGATTTTGTCTTATGTTTTGACTGGTCATATCAATGCTTCAATTTCCCAATGACTTCCTTAAGTGACCGAGGCACATCATACTCAATCCGATCTCTAAAAGCTAAGGAAATCCACTGAAAAATATCTAAAATTTAGTCTTCTCATCTATAAGATATAGTACATACCTCAACAAATCCAAGAACTTGGTCATATACTCCTCATTTTCCATCGATCCCATCTTTAACTCATAGAATTCCTTAGCTTTTATGTTTTAGTACCTTTCTGACAAATATTTCTTCCTTAAAAGTCTCTTGAATTCATGCCAACTCAATTCTTCATTTCTGATGTCTCTGACTCATTTCACATCTTACCACTAGATTGTTAGGCCCCTATACTACTAGTGTAACCCCTTATTATTATTAGTATAACCCACTTATTATATTGATGTACCCATGTAGTGCCCATATTGTTACTTTTGTGCCCCATAGAATCCCACTATTGTTATTATTGTGGCTTTATATTATTATTGTTAGGTCGGCTAGGTTATATTGTGACTCGTTAGACTCCTATATATAGAAAGGAGGTCTTTTCATTTGTATCATCCAAGAATTGTTCATTTATGTAATGTAAAGGAGGTTGCCCCCTCGAAGAGGCTGAATTATAAAGCGTTGATCTATCTTTTCTATCTTTTCTTGAGCTGGTTTCATAACATTTGGTATCAGAGCTTTGGATTCTAGGGTTTCGCTGCTCCAAACAGGTCATCGTGGCATTTTCGCTATAACTTTTGTTCTGTGATGTTTCAGAAGTCGCAAAAACAACCCATTTGAGAAGAATTGATGCTAAACCTTGGGTCCGAATTTCAGAGCTTTTCGCGCGACATTTTCGGAGATATGATCTGAGGAAGTTGGTCTTTTTGCAGACTCCTGAATTACATTCAAAATAGGTGACCTGGGGAAAATCGTCATAACTTTCTCTCGGGGGATCGGATTGAAATTTTGTAAGAAAATACAGAAAGAGGACGGACTGTAGTTTTGTGTATATATTTTTCAGATCCAAAAGTCAAAATAGTGACACGTGGCACTTCATACAAGTTCGCTCTTCTGGAAAGGTCTATAATCAGGTCATCTTGGGAGATTGTGCATAACTCTTTCTTAGAGAATCCAATTTGGATCAGATTGGCGGCATTGGAAATAGGACATAGAGGGCTACTACAATTCACAATTTCAGAACTTAAAGATCTGAAAGTTTAGAGTTATAGTCATTTCAAGGTCGAGCTACTAAAATCAAGAAAAAGCAAGATGAGGAAGTTTGATGGAAAGGATCTGGTAAATTGGATACTTCAGATGGAGCAATATTTTGATCTACATGGTGTACAACTGTTACAAAAGGTATGTATTGCATCTTGATATTTGGAACCAGATCAATTTTTATGGTACAAAGGGCTTTGTTCTCGTAAACAACTTGTTACGTGGTCAATTTTCATGGAGGAAATGATAGCACATTATGAGGATACAAAGAGCAACACATTCTTTAGAGCAACACCACAACAATTGGAAAGAGTAAAAGGGATTTGTGACATAGTGGAAATAAAAATTATGGAAACCAGGAAGCGTACCCCTCACAACAATAAATATGGAAGTGTTGTTTCTCCTAGCCTTCCACAACCTACAAGGGTTACACCACAACAACTGGAAGAAAAAAGAGAAAAAGGGCTTTGTTACAATTGTGATAGCAAATGCACTAAAGGTCATAAGTGCATTGAGAAGAAATTATTTTACATAGAATATGAAGAGGAAGAAGAAAAGGATCAAGAAACATCAAAAGAAGAAGATATACGCCAGGACCCCACCCTAGAGAAAGAAGAAATGAATCAGACCATATCTTGTAAAGCAGTGGAAAGAATTACCACTCCTCAAACTCTCAAGATAGAAGGACATATCAAAAAGAAAAAGGTGCAAGAAGTGAAAGATCACATCGAGAAAGAAGAAATGAATCCAACCATATCTTGTAATTCATTGTTCGAAATTACCACTCCTCAAACTATCAAGATAGAAGGACATATCAAGAAGAAAAATGTTCAAGAAGTGAAAGATCATATTGAGCATCAAGAAATGAATCCGACCATATCTTTTAAAGGATTGGAAGAAATTACCACTCCTCAAACTTTAGAGATACAAGGACATATCAAGAAGAAAAAGGTTCAAGCAGTGAAAGATTACATCGAGCATCAAAAACAAGTTCTCCAACTTTTAAAGGATAACGCCACTTTGATGCAAAATCAAATGAAACAACAGGTAGATCAACATCGTAGGGAAAAATGTTTTGATGTAGGTGATTGGGTATTTTTATTACTACATCTCAAGCAAGCCATTTATGAGAAGGAAATGTTGGCAATACTACATGCACTTAAAAAATGGCGACCTTACCGAATGGGAAGACTCTTCAAGGATGAGGATGTGGAAGCATTGTTTTGTGCTATTTATATTATCCAACCAGATTGGATAAACGAAGCAAGGGATGAATGGAAGAAGGATGAAGAAGTATGGCCAATTATTCAAAAGTTGCAAAAGATCCCAATTCAAACAATATTGCCAGAAATTTAAGAGGAAGGAAAAATCATATTGGAACCTGGAGCAGTCACAGAAACAAGAACGAGACAGCTACAAAATCGATCAATTTCAGAGTATCTCATCAAGTGGAAGAACTTACCCACTGAATATTCCACATGGGAGGACAAGAATTTTATACAGAAGCATCAAGAACTACTCAAGCATTGAGGACAACGCTTTTTGAAGGAGAGGGGCATGTTAGGCCCCTATACTACTAGTGTAACCCCTTATTATTATTAGTATAACCCACTTATTATATTGATGTACCCATGTAGTGCCCATATTGTTACTTTTGTGCCCCATAGAAGCCCACTATTGTTATTATTGCGGCTTTATATTATTATTGTTAGGTCGGCTAGGTTATATTGTGACTCGTTAGACTCCTATATATAGAAAGGAGGTCTTTTCATTTGTATCATCCAAGAATTTTTCATTTATGTAATGTAAAGGAGGTTGCCCCCTCGAAGAGGCTGAATTATAAGGCGTTGATCTATCTTTTCTATCTTTTCTTGAGCTGGTTTCATAACAGTTTGCTTTCCTTTTGAGGCTAAATATAGTTATTTTGGACTTCATATTTTTTATGTAATCATACAGTGCAAATAACTTATTCATCCCGAGTAACCATGCCTCCACCTCCTCTGGCTTCTTCAAGTCTCCATCAAAAGTAGGTAGCTTCACTTTCCTAAACTCATCTGTCAAATATCCCATGTCACTCCTCTTGTAAGGAGGATAACGATGATGATCATAGTGCCTGTGAGAACTAGAACTAGAGTAAAACATGTGTCCATCACCTCTCCTATCTGGTGTATCCATGAATCTACCATCTCTGATCGTGTCATCCCTATCTAACATGTGCCCACCATGATATCTATTGTCATATGCCCCATTATTCATATCCTCCTATCCATGGTTGATCTAAAGTGGTCCATGTCTCTGCAATTCTGACAAACTCGAAAGGATTACTGCATTAACCTTTGTTTTCTCTCATGTGCCTGAATGATTTTATCATTATCTACCTTACAACTTCTTATTTATGCCTTCATACTTCTCAATGTGCTTGTTACGTTAGAAGAGTGTCCAACACCCTGCTTCTCATTTGATCCATAGGGAGAGTTATGTGAACTATAGTCTACCATCTTGCTAGTCATCTTTGATATTCTTCCTGCAAGTATACCATGTCATCTAAACCAAAACATAACATAATCAAGATACCTCAGTATAGTTTTGGGGAGGATATATCATCTGCGAGATCAACCAGATTAGCATGATACATGTACAAACATAATCATAACAGTTTATAATCATTATTTCGATTATTACCCAGTTATTAATGCATGACAATATCGACCACTTACCGTGACCTCATGTGTGAAAAATATCACCATGTTAATGTATGCATACAACAGATAAACATTAAAATACATAACCAATGCATAACCAACAAATACTTGTGATAAACACATCTAAAAATAACACCATCAACATTCACATGGTGACACAACTGCAACCATGACCAACACCATGCATATGCAACAAACACATAGACCACAAGAATAAGGAACACATATGCAACCGACATGTACGCATGACCAACACACCGCCCATCTAGTCCAAAGGGTTAACCATGGTTTGATACCGCCCTGTAACACCTTCCTCCCACATTTACCCAAGTTAACTGGTTTGATGGGGTAAACATGTGACAAGAGGCTACTATGATGTGATTCAACTCCCCATGCACAGTTAAGGAAATGGAATCGACAAAAAAAACCTATTATGACCTTCCACACATGCTACAAAACCTTCAAGACCCAACCAAACCTTCCAGGTAACCAACCCCTCAGGTAACTTGACATTTCATTGGTTTGGACCCCTAGCCACTCCCATG
Organism: Pinus tabuliformis; assembly: GCA_031772625.1. Taxonomy (NCBI): domain Eukaryota; kingdom Viridiplantae; phylum Streptophyta; class Pinopsida; order Pinales; family Pinaceae; genus Pinus; species Pinus tabuliformis. Next base: position 674,193,295 of record CM062813.1, on the reverse strand, counting down.
ACAAGCCATGCACGCAACTGAGGCCTTCTAGTCATTCCCATACAAAGGCATGCCAATGACTATAGACTTTTGCAGGTAGTTATGTACCAACAACCTCGGATTATGAGCCACCTTTTTAGGGATGGATCTCAAGCTACTGCCCAGAACTCCATGAAACTTCTAGAAATGAATAATAATACTGAAACAAAGATTTTAATGCAATCGCTGAAACAAGTGCTTGGTATGACCCCTATTAGCTATGTCAAGCATTTCGTCAAATATGTCACAAATATGTAATCTACGGGTCATAACAATAGATCTAAGCATAGGGGTCTCATACTTATATGAGATTCATAAGGAAGCATTGATTCCTTATCACAATAACTACATTATCATCTATTAGGTCATGTATTCATTGTACATTCATTTACTAATAAAAAAATGATGAGAGGCATACATCATAACTGTCATAAAACATACTCATAACCAACATATAACCAACAGAAGTAACAAGGACATAACAACCATAAAATCCACATATAAGCTGGTACATTTACTCAAGAAATATTAAGGAGAATAAGTTCTTATTAATGAATGCAAAAGACAACCAAGTATGGGACTTCCACAAACCACCCAACCATAGATTGGCTGAACCAAATATTTCTTTCATCCAATCACCCCTATGCCATATTCCAAGCATGAATGTGGGACTCAAAACCAAACCAAACCAGGTTCCCTAAGGTTTAATTTCAATCCACACTAGATCACGAGGTCCTAAACAAGCATGGATGCCACTGGATTTCTCCAGCTACATAGTGAGGAATTTTCTTGTCTCCTAGTCTCTATGATTTATAGTATATCCCACCATACAATGGTTGAGGATTCCTAGGCCTAAGCGAGACTTCAGCCTCAAGGATTTACCATATATCTCGCCATTCACTGGCTAAGGATTCCTAGGCCTGATCAAATGCACACACCTCTAGGCTTTACCGTATATCCTGTCATTCCCTGGTCGAGGACTCTTAGGCCCACCGAGGAACACAAAATTCAACTTTACCACAATCCACAATCTAGATTAGGGAGTACTAGCCCATGTGTTCTTTCTTTCGGAGACCACCTCACTCAGTTTCGAAACCATCTGACAATCCAACTTAACCAAATAAGAGAAATCACCATCACACCATGGCTATCCAGAAATGGAAAGGCTAGGCTGAAAACACTGTCACACCTGGAAACACCCATGCCAATGACAGAAAGAGAACCAAATACGCACATGCATGTACCATGCATGCCGATGACAATAAGATAACTAAATATGCACATACATGTACCATGTATGCCAAATCTAGCAAGGAAATCACACATGCAAATCAATACTTGCAAATAATCCCCAATGTAGTTGCTTGATCCTGCACTTCCTTGCTTGATGTTTGCCTTCTTTTTCCTTCCTTTGATTTCCTTGATCCAATGCTAGAGTGCTCTAAGAAAAATTTGTCTCCAAGAGTGTGAGAGAGAGAAGAGAGAGAGAGCTCCAAAACTGAACTGACAAAAACATGTACTAATTGATCCTCATAAGCATTTTTATCAATGAGGCCTCTAATTTCTTCAATATTCCATTATTTTCCTTCATTTTCCTCCTCACATGCAACCTATGACCTTTCACCTTCCTTTTATCCTAATTTCCATTATTTTCCTAAATAAAATGTCAATAAATGTCACTTTTCCTTTCCAAAGCCTTTGTCATTGCCTTTGCCAATTTCCTTAGCCATAATAAACAAAATGAACACCCACGCTAGGATGTTTTTTCCCAAAATTCAGCTCGAAATACATGTCCCATGAGCTTGGTTGTTATTTTTCCTTTATTAACTTTTATTACATGGAATTTTGACCAGGGTTGTTATATAGGGGTGACAATTTCAGCTAGAAACACCATGAAGACAAAAAAACATAATTTTTCCTAAAGTTCAAGTTAAAAAATTGGACCGCACGGGTGCAACATTACCAGATATTAGAAGTCATGTGATTGTTTCTTCGATAGTTTATCAGTCGTGGAAATGTCCAGTCAACACCTCGGGCAACAAACTTTCTTGAGCAACACTCCAAATCTTGAGATGATGAGCTGAAAAATTCGAACCTTGAACCCAAAGAAGCCTTAAAGGAAAGTAATTGGTAGCTCTCATCTCATTTATGAGGTGAACCATCACACTTGTGAGCCAAGGAGAGGAGGAGTGTCTAAGGAACTCTACAAATACAAGTTCTATAAGAGCTAACAAACAAGAAGAAGCAAAGCATTGTTATGCTGCCAAAATTTCTCCCTAGAAATCAATCATTTCATTGAGAAGAGGATTTCGTCATTGAGAGAGTCTTCATATTTCTTTGAGAGGGAGAGGAATATTTCAAGGAGATTGAGGAAAGGAAATTCCTTGTTGAGTATTTTTTAACACCATTTCTCAAACAATTCTCTCCAAGTGTCTTTTATTCATCTATTGTATCTATTCTACATCCAATAGTCAATAAAGGGAACATGTTTCCATTACTTTGTTGATGTGTTTGCTTCGTTAGGAATTGTTTATGTATCTATTTCTTAGTTTTTAGTTTATGTTTATGTATGCATTGTTTTCACTACTTACAATCATTTGTTTACCTTGTAGAAAATCCTATATATTCACAAGCTCATTCAATGTACTAAAGAAAAAGACAAGAATCTACTTCTACTTTCAACCGACGGAAGCCAATATATCGATGAAAAGAATAATAACAAGAGGAAGATAAATCAATGACACGTAACACAATAAATATCTGGGGAAAGCCACAGCTCAAAATCCCACTATCTGTATTTCATTAAATCAAAAATCCAAGATGATAATACAATGCTTGTTCTCTCAAGAACAATCCCAACACTCAGTGTAATCAATCTCCTAGCTCACAAGCAAGCTCAATTCAATCCTTAGCCTCTTCTGCTGCTCTCCAAGCCCCTATTTCCTTGCGCAATTCCTATGGCTAATTAGCCCATCTTAAAGGGAAACCAATGCATCCAAAACTAGGCAATCCCTTATAGGTTCAGTTCCTGATTGCATGCACCATCTGTACAATTGAGAAAATTATACAACTGATAGTACATTTTCCTTGCTCTCTAGTCTCAACTGGGTCTTTCTTAGAATTGACATGCATGAGTTTCTGATGAGGGTATATTCAGTTAACTAGAGTAGCACTAGTTAATGCATTAGTGCACCAACTGACTGTTAACTCACTATTAGTCCCTCAAACAGTTTGGAACTAATTTAATTGAACTTAACTCAGTATACTAAGTTATCTAATTACAACTCACAATTAACTCATCCTGGACCCCTGTAATATAGTGAGAACATATACATGAGTTCAGAAAGACTTCCAACTCAAAATTCCTAAGCTAATTAAACTTAATTATACAAGTTTATATGAGAATAGAATTCGATTTTAATTCTTAGTTTAATTAAAGGACAAATTAAACTGGAATTTCTGGATTCTATTTTTATCATTTCTTGTTTCTATTTTCAACACTCCTTCTCAATAAGAAAGGAATTCAACTCAATCCCGATCTTGAACCTTTGGCATGTTCTACATGCAACACTTCTCTCCAGTGTTGTTGCTCTAGCAACTCTAGAAACAAAAAAAACATCCAACCTGAATTAGAATGATGCCTCTATCATTAAAGTCTCTGACTGTTATTGCCTCTGTCAACTGAAAACTCTACAATTTTGTTTACTCTGCCTTTCTGCATGGTTTTCAACCCTTCTTTACATTCTTCAGTATCTGACTGCTCTAGCCTCTATCACTCTGATCCTTGACTGCATCAATCCCATTGATTCCTCCCGCTACTATGTACTTTGGGCTCCCGTAGCAAGGTACGATCCATGAGATAAAACCTCTCAATGGACTCTACCCAATTTCAACCCTCTTGGGACTATCACTTCACATCACCCCACCTCACACTTGGAGGTATGGCTACATGTGATCCCTCAGCCCACTTGGCTCAAAATTCCCCCCTACTGGAGGTCTCTACATGAGTGGATGCCTCAACTTGGTCCCCTTCAGTTTCTCCAATTGTGGCTTCTCCACAATTGTCTGAGATTGCTTTTGAGATTGCTTATTCTTTGCTTGAGTGGATCTCTCCACTCGGTCTCCTCTCAACTTCTCTAGTTGTGGCTTCTCCACAACTTCCTGAAGCTGCTTCTGAGGCTTCTTTTGGGGCTGCATGTTGAGAGGTAATTTACTCTCCCTCTCAACCACTAAGTATCTAACCTTTGCCTTGCTCCTAAAGGCTTTGCATGCATCTTGAACATCAAGAGAATATAGGTTTTTGACCTGTGAACCAATTTGTTTCACCTGTACCATGATGATGTTTCTAAGGAAAACCTTTCCCTTACTAAAAACCACATCATAATTATGGTCTTCCAATACAACGACTGAAACAATATTCTTCTTTAGTCTTGGAACATACATCACATATGTGATCCTGAGAGGGGGGCCAGACTCCCTCTGAAAGGTAACCATACCGATCCCGGTAGCTCTATACCTCTCGTCATCTCCAAACTCTATGATATGCTTGAGGTCTTTCTCCTCAAAATCACTAAAGAGATCTCTATTCCCCGTCATATCGAATGAGGCACTGATGTAAAGACACCACACGCCTCCCATGACAGTGTCAACCATGCATGCAATAGAGTGAAATCAAGTTCGAATTGTGTAGCTAGAGCTCCACATGTTGTTGCTATTGTCGGCTCCTTCTTGCTTGATTTCTTCTTTGGGAAGTTATTGGCATAATGCTCATGCTCGTGACAGTGAAAACACTTGACTTTCATCAAGTATCTCTTCTTTCCACCCTCCTCACCTTGGGACTTCTTTCCCTTTGCCTTGTTTGCCTTACTCACTATTGTGCTATACAACAACCCCCCCACATTTCAATTTTTAAACTCTTAGTCTTAAAATGCCAAATAAGAAATGGGTCCCCTTTAGAATATAAATAAAAGCAATTTTTTTTTGAGTATAATAGATTTTCCATAAAAGTCATATGGAAATTGCTTTTAGAGTATTTAGGACCGCTCATCACAAATCACATTTCTTTAGAACCCATGAAAGTCCATTTGGAGGGCTTGCAATGTGATCATAGTCATAACAAAAGCCTCATCGCAAAGTTTTATCAAGGTAAGCCTTGTATACACACAATGTAATAAAACTATCGCACCTCGCACAACGTTAATCTCACGGAATGATTCAAAATGACATTGAAACTTTGCAATGCGATAAGGCTATCGCAAATCGCATATCGTTGATTCATAGTGAAGCATCAAATATACTACATTGAAGAATCGCGATGTGATTTAATTATCGCATGTCGCGCTCTCGATAGAAATAAAGTGATAAATATTATGAATACATGTAGTAAAGGGATAAATCGATTACAAAGAAATAATGTGATTTTCCAAGATTAAAACCCGTTGTCTCCCCATGCCAGCTCAACACTTATCACAATCGCAACTATGCAAACAAACCTCTTGAGTGTGGCGCTTGTAACTCCTGATTTGCGATATGTGATTATTACACAAATATTAAAATAATGCAATCGCAGACTTATGACACCTATTCGACAAAAGACCATTACAAGACTTGCGATGCAACATATGGTTTCAACATTAAAGTTTCACGTTGGAAGTTACGACAAAACATTAAGGAGCAGTTATGGATAAGTCCTTTGAAGATTTCATCTAAGATAGCTAAGTACAATATGACATCTCCTACATCTAATGCACTTAACTGTGTTTGGTTTGAAATTTGTATTATGTCTATTCAAGTTTTTCGACTGTTACACTCCTTATTTTGCAGAGCTGACTAAGAATCACACAATCAGGCAAGATGTCTAAGAAATCTCAGAAGGCAAAGGCCCTCGTTGTAGTGGAAGAAGCACCAACAAAATTGGTGGTAATTGTAGATACTACCTGTCTAGGCCTCGGTAAAATCTCGTGGGAAGGCATCTATGATTTACTCGAAGCAGAATATCCAATGGAGATAGAAGAAGAAACAACAACGGATGGAAATGATAAAATAGAAAGCATGCTCAATGATTTGGCTAGCTCCTTCCTCCATAAAATAGCAGCTCGAGCCAAAGTGTTACCATATAATGATCTAGTGAGATGGGTAATCGAAAGTATTAATATAACAAACAGAGCTTTTTTCTCAACCAATGGGAGGATGTTCAGGACATTCAAGCCTGAAGATGTCAAGAAGATGTATCACATTCCAGATCCCCAACAGCACTACAACAAGGCATTTCTGGAAGCTTTTGCTAAAGAGAATTACATAGGGTTAGACCCTATGAAATAGTGGAGACATTTTCCAAACAAGCATAAACACAAATCCTTGGGTATGCACTTTGTAGACTCCTTAGCATCTCCATATTGTTATGCTGCTGCAATGGTATGTAGGCTCTTTGGAAGCCTAGATTCTACTAGGTTTTCTATAGAAATGGTCCCATTAATAGAAGCAACAGTCAACTCTTTTATTATGGATTGGGCAACCATTTTATCAGATAAAATGGCCAGTCAAATATTAGATTATAGAAGAAACAGATTTGTCACCACCCGAGTCGTGCCCCCATTTTATATGAGCGCCTACATAATGGACACAATCTGTTTTAATTCTGACTTTCCCATTCTAGGTTGGAAATGGACTGTTCAAGAACCAACCCCTATCCATATTTATCACAAGTATCTATGGAAGTCTGACTACAAGAATCACATATATAGAATTTGCCATGGCTTTTTTTTACCTGTTCATCAAGCCATTTTTAACAAACCTGCTCCTCGGGTGTCTGACGAAGCCAGCATTGACTTAACTTCAATTGGAAATTGGTTCAGAGAGGAAAATTTCACCTATATTAGGGTTTTTGGGAGTATCACAGACCCTCATGTCCTTCCACTCTATATTCCAGACAAGCTATTAGCTAGGGAAATAGCATACCAGATAGTGGAAAAGGGGATGACTAGAAACCTTAAAGACTCTAAAAAACAAGTATGGCCTCCATTTCCCCTCTACTGTGGCACTTATACATTGCATGATTTTAAACATGCTGAGAAAGAGGTAGAGAAAACCAAGGACCTAAGTCTAGTAGTGATTCCTAAGAGACAGTATGATCCAAACAAGGTCGCTTACAATTTCACCAGTCAGGTGAAAATTAGCAAATTTATCCATGAGGAGGATGAGTTTGATGATTTATTCGCTTCTGCAGAGTTATTCTCACAAGTAACTCATCTGGAAAGATTCAAACTAGGAGCCACAAAGATGGATAAATTCATGGAATACAAGACACGGAGGTTACAGACATTGCCTCTAGATTTATTGAATACTACCCCTACTGTTCAGTAAGCAGAGCACAATGGGGAGCAGACTATTGAAGAGATTTCCGGGGAAGGGGAAACAATTGAAAAAGCCAGTGAACCCCTTAGCACAGATGTTAATATTGACCCCATCATGATAAAAGAATGGGAGTAGTTTGATCAGCAGATCAAAAGCAAGAGCGACCCCCAAAACAGTATCGCATCAACATCGCCCTTAACACAAGAGCCTGTTGTTACTGAGAGTGCGATTGGAGAGATACCTAGTACAGACACAGCTTAGAAAGAAATTGAAATAATCCCTAAAAATCCTTAAGGTGAAATAACATTAAACATTGAGGAAATACTACCTTTGGATGTATTTTACAGCCCAAAGCACAGGGCTGTAGTCAGGAAACAAAGAAAAAATAGGAAAATTGACCAGACATCATCCATAGATCCTAAATCAGAATTTATGAATGTTATATGGAAGGATTCAGAGGTCAATCCTTCTGAGGATTTGACTAATTTATCCCAATATGCAGGGGTTTACACAGCTGCCACAATTGATAAGGCCACTGAGGTTAATCTATTAATCAAAGAAAAAGATCAAAGGATTGCTTAGCTTGAAGAGAAAATAGTAACAGAAAAATACAAGATTAATCGGCTTGAGGAACAGTTGGACGAGGAAAAATAGAAGAATGAGTAGCTTAAAGTGCAATTAAACCTGGAGAAACAAAAGATTTATCAGCATGCCATCCAGAAACAACAACAGTTGTCCCAACAACGCGAACAACTTCAATTGACACATCTTCAAGGAATGAAAGCTAAAGAGGAAAAAATCTCACAGCTACAACTTTATACAGAATAGTTCAGAGATTATCCTAAGGTCGAGGAATTCAAGAAGGAAGCCCTAGAAGCAAATAAGGCCTTATCGTAATAGCTCAATCTCCTTTTCCATAAAATATCACTTGTTGACCCATTATGCATCATAACTACATCACTGATTGATCAGGCAGTTAATACCAGATTAGAATTTGAGGACGCAGATGATAAGGTCACAAATTTCCTCAAATGGCAAAGCACAGTGGAAGGTAGAGCTGCTAACCTACCGAAAATTCAAGAGTCGCATAAAGAAGTATTATTTTCGAAATGTGAAACACAGTTAATAAAGGCAAAAAGGGCTACTTCCAGGGCTAGAGCTATAATGAACAATGTGATGGAGCTGGTAAATGATAATTTATATGGAGTCAATTTGATTTCTAACTATTTCCCTAGACAGCTCCCAAAAGCCAAAATGTTAGAAAATCAGTGGAAGTAGGATTTGGTCACCAAAGAAGAACAACTCAACAGAGTACAAAGCCTTACTTGGAATGCATTTTGGTCCTTTTTGGTCAAGCCGCATAGTCAACAGATGACCATCAAATGCCTCACCGATGTTGTTGATCGCATGGTGCCCGAGATTTCAGATGCCACGTACATGGGACAACTACACTCAAGGATGAATCATCCTCTGGAAATTCAAAACATGCTCTCAATATGTCAGCTGCGGATACAGGAGAAGAAATAGATAAAATGAATCTTTTCAAAGAAATCGCACTACTATTTTTGAAATGCAAATCCAAGATTTGCATATTTACAGTTCCAACAACTCTAAGCAATTTTTGTTGATAGTTTTTTTTTAATTATATTATATAAACCATTTCATGTTATTTAAGAAGGGGTCCTCAATTTGTACGAAAATTAGACTTGAGAAGTTGCACTTCTGTACTTTTAAATTTATTTTTTTATGAGCAGTGGATCAAGGTTTCAGATTTTTGTGAAAGAACTTTTTCAAGACCTGCATTTTTGTATCTTCTGGAAGTTTCTGGAATAAAGAAGTGGAATCAGAACGTTATTTACAGACCAAGACTCAAATGCATGCGCTATTGCTATCACTCTTCTTTTTGTCTTGATTTAATTAGCATTTCATTTAACTTGCTATTGTTGATGTATTCACACACTTAAAGCAATTCTATTTTGAGTCACTTTTGAACGATTTAGAATTGTTACATTAGAGATGTATATTAGCATTAAATATTATGATGTCATGCGATATGTTTTTATAAATACTTTGTTTAATTTCTTAAACAAAGTAATCATTATTTAAATGCATCTTTCTTTGGATAATTAAATCATCTATATGATTGTTTGTCTGCTAGGAATTATTAAAAATCACATTTGTTATAAGATTACCCGGTTATGTAGGCATATTTGTATATTTTAAAGTCATAGATTAAACCATCTACCATCTTTGATATACATTTTAAAACACTCATTCATTAAACTACACATTATTGGGAAACTGGTCCCATAACCCCTAGTCAGAGTCACCATCTCGAACGGAAAAGGAGCTGTACTAAGGTCCGGACTGGGTGGTTATCCCCCAATGTTGGTGCTACAATTTTAGAGGCTTCAACATTTTTGGTGCTAGAAGGAGGGCCTAACTGTGAATGGCAAGTAAATCTAAATCCACAGGCCATTCCAAGAGTAAAATTCCCTCACTATCTCCCCCAACTTCTCCTTCGCATTCTAAATCTCTTATTCCTAAGCGAGAAGTTGAAAAGAATACTACAACACCCACTGCTGAAATTCTAAACACACCAGATAATTCTTCTTTTGAACCCCCTGAAGTACAATCTTTGATTCATAAACTTCAAGGGTTTTCAATTTCCCAAGAAGAATTTGAGTTATCCCAAGGCAGTGTGACTTCACAATATATACCATCCCAGCCGCTTACTAGAGCAAAACGTGAAAAACTTGGTATTCCACCAATTGAATTTCCTCTACCAAGTCGAAAAAGGGCTAGGAAGACACCATCAAAATCTCATAGTGAGACTTTGTCCTCCTCATCATCTATTCCATCCATACCATTGCAAGATCATTCATCCCTTTCCCAACTTCAAATCATAGTCCAAATAGGTATAGGAACTTCAACATCCTCTACCTAATCACTTTCTACCCCTTCATCACCCTCTTCTATTGTTAGCTCCACGATGGCACATAATCAACCCCAACCAAGGCCATGGACCAATCCACGAGTAGTCAGAATGCCTGCACCTTTAAGCCAATTGCCAGCTCATCTTGAAAAATGGTTACCAAAATTTAATCTGACATTGGCCTATTAGCAGAAGAACATATAAATAATTTCATGTTATTAATAAACTTGAATGGAGTAATGGAAGAAGACGCTGTTGTTAGACTATTTCCATACACTCTACAAGAAGCAGCATGATCGTGGTACTTTTCATTGCCACTAGGTTCTATCAATAGCTGGGATGCTTTCCAGGAGAAATTTCTAACTAAGTTTGGAGACGATAGGTCTACAACAACTCTGATCAATGATCTCTCCAATCTTAAATCTGAATCAAAGGAACCCATCAAAGACTTCAACTCACGCTTCAATAAACTGTTGAATAAAATTCCTGTGACATCCAAGCCTAGTGAGGAAGTCCAAATGAATGGCATATCTCTGCCTTGCCTTCAAACATAGCCATTTTCGTTGATAGGGTTGCTAATCCAACATTAGCAGAAAATATGAAGGAAGCAATTGTTGTTGAAAAACGTATCCTAGCTTTAGAAAAGAAAAATGCTATAGAAGAAAGGAAATCCAAAAGAGTTACCTTTAGAGATGATTCAAAGAAGAAAGTAGTCAAGGATTCATATGACATGGAAGGTTTACAAAAAGTTCTTGAAACTATGTCAAATGAAATGGTTGAAAATTTTAAAAAGCAGGTAGTTGAGACTTCCACCAAAAAACCTTTTAGGAACTTTAAAAGAAATCAGCCGACTGATCCTAAACCACCTAATGCTATATCTAATGACGAATCTGATATGGAAGATGATGAAGATGAAGATATAATTTTATCAGCTGAAGAAACAAAAGAAGATGAAACAGTTGAATGTCATGGAATATGGGACTTTATCTTACCCAATTTTGATAATGAAAGTGAACAGGAAGCTATCCTAGTAAATGCCAGAAGAAAAAGTATAGCTAAACCTAATCAGGTAAATTCTAAGAAGAAAAACTCAAGTCCTGTTACTAAAGACAAAACTCCCACAAAGAAAACTCCAGTTGCACCTTCCCACAATCAACCTTCATCCTCCAATCCTCCCTCATCATCTAAAACACTAGTAGTTTCAGACTCCATGGATTATAACATTGTGGAAGACATGAAGAAGACTCGAGCAAATATTTCTTTGCATGAACTTAGAGGGCTCAAACATCAACAAAAGTTGCTGCTTAAAGAATTAAATTATGTACCTTCTTCTCCTCTTCCAACTAGTGTATTGTCCAAGGCTGCTAAAGGATTAGGTAAGCCACCATATGATAAGGTAGATGCTACTGTTGCTGTTTTAATTAGGGACAGGTCAAATTCTCATACTCCTCATTTTCTCTTAACTTACGATATTTACAATAGAAATTTGCATAACTGCTTGATAGATTCAGGGGCTTCATCAAATATTATGCCAGCCTCGGTTTGCTCCAAATTAAATATTGAGCCCCAGAAGTCCGCAGTTCACATTATTCAATTAGATCGAACTAAGGTACAAGTTTTAGGAGAGATAAATTCAGTCACTATCAGATTAGCAGCTGATCTCAGGGTTGTCCAAAGAATTGATATATTAATCACTGACATCCCTGAGTTTTATGGTTTGATTCTGAGCAAAGATTGGTCTGAAAAAATTCACGGTTATATTTCAACTAATTGGTCTCACATGTGGCTTCCCTATAATGGGAAACCAAATCAAATCAGAATAGATCGCAAAAAACATTTGAATCATACAGTAACTGAGTTTGAACAAGAGAATCAACCTGTAGCCTTCAATAATAATATTGTCAGAAATTATTCGGCTGAGTCATTTTTGGGAATTTTAATGCTCAGTAATCTCCTTTTCTTGTTAATAGTGTCATATCGCAAATTGAAAATTTCTCTCATGTTGATACCTGAAAGTGTGTTATTGTTGCAGATGAACTCGTAAATAAGCCTTTATTTTGGTCTTTGTATTTCGATGGATCAAAATCCAATGATGGTGTAGGAGGAGGATGTATTTTAGTTAGTCTAGAAGGGGACAAAACTATGTCATCATGTAGATTAGAATTTGAGTGTACCAAGAACACTGCAGAATATGAGGCATTGATTCAAGGGCTCTATAAAGCAATAACTTGAATATCCAATATCTGAAAGTATTTGGTGATTCTAAGATTGTTATTAAACAAGTAAGAAATACTATCCATTGTCTCTTGAGTCATCTCAAACATTATCAATTATTTGTTCAAGATCTCATAACTTATTTTCTGGCATTTGATATTTCTCCTATTCCCAGATCACAAAATGCAATAGCCAACCTTTTGGCTAATGTTGCATCTAATCTCCTTCCACCCGAGGATTATAGTCCAGATATATTTTCAATAGAATTAATTTTTTGACCATCTGTCCCAGATAATGTCACCAATTGGCGTGTATTTAATCACGACGAGGATATCTTAAATTTCCTAACTTCTGAAGGATCTTATGACGAGCAGATTATCGATGAAAGTAATCATGATCTTCAATTAAAACAAAGACTAAATGAAAACCCTATTCCTAGATCTGTGGTCAAGCTAGAAGATCTTTATGATATTAAGGATCAATTAAAAAAGGTCGCTAATGCAAAACTTAAAAGTTCTACTTTAAGGTTTGAATTAGTAAATCTTGGCACTGAGGTCAAACCCCAAAATGTCAATCTAGGACTTGGACTTTCATCAGAGGAAAGATTTGCTTTCATCATATTATTAAAAAAATACAAAAATGTTTTCACTTGGAATTACAAAGATCTGAAAACTTATGATACCTCTATCATTCAACACACAATTCCAATGATTTATGATGAGAAACTTGTATAATAGAAGCTAAGGAAAAGTCACCCAAATTTTGAAAATCAAATCAAAGCAGAGTTAAATAAACTCCTTAAAGCTAAAATAATCTTTCTTGTCAGACATTCTAAATGGGTTTCAAACTTGGTACCTGTGAGGAAAAATAATGGTGATATTAGTATTTGCAAAGATTTTAGGAATCTCAACAAAGTACGTCTGAAAGATAATTTCCCATTTTCAACCATGGAACAGATACTTCAATCAGTTGCTCGCTTAGAGTTAATGTCTTTTCTGTTGGAAATAATATTGAGAGGGGGGGTGAATCAGTATTATCAAGTTCTTTAATCAATCTTCCTTATTTATACTTTGAATTATTTTTGCATGTCAGTACCATAAAATAATGAGCATGAACAAAGAAAATAGATAGTCACACCAAAGAACACCAGATGTAAGGTGGAAACCCAATGTGGGTGAAAACCACCTGCTGCAATATGTCTCTATCTTCTTTCAAATTAGAAACTCCTTTTACAATGGTTTTGTACTGGTGCAGTCCTTTACCAGTACACAGGCTGCAACCTGCAGAGAGCTACAACTCTCTCTCGTTTTCCAGTCTCTCCTGGAAGGGAGCTACAACCCCCTACTTCTTTTCTTTCAAGGACCACTTTTCATAAATTTTCAAACTGGATCCATAAACATCAAGAGATCATCAAGTACAAGTAAATCACCCAGTCAACTGCAGTAACCAGATCAACAATAACAGTAAACTAAACCTAGAACACCTTATCAATAGAAAAATTCAGCCAACAAAAGATCTTTAAGACAGATCCGCAGTTTTCCTTTATCTGGCCTGCGTGGCCCCGCACTTCACCTTCTGCTCCCCTGCGTATACCCGTAGAGAGCCTTCTGCTGCACCGCGTACCCACGCACTGTTTCTTCAATCACGCCGCATACTGTTACTGTTGGTACGCACCCACAGATGCTATCACGTCGCGTACTGCTACTGTAGCCACGCACCCACAGATGTTATCCCTCTGCGTACCTACGCACCTGCGGCTTCTGAAGCGCCACGTACTTTCACTGTGCCTACGCACCTGAACCTCTGTCGCGCTGCGTACCCACGCACTTGCACCGTTAATCACCTGCGTACCTCTGGTTAGGGCCGAATTGGCAGTCCACCAGTGTGCTATAGATTGTCAGATGCCCGGATCTGATCATGCGCTCGAGAGATCACCCTTCATAGATTCGCTTTCAAATTCACTTTTATATAGATCAAGCTTTTAAAACAATAACCCAATATTTCAGATCTTAAGATATTCAATTTGCAAAAGATGCTTAGCCAAGTGATCTCCTTTGCTTTATATAGGCAAGCTCTTCCTAAAATCATGGATCAATACCATAGATAACCAATACAAGGGGCCCAAAAACATGGGGCTCAATAATAATAATAATATAAAACAATACCATGGGCCAAAACCATAGAATCAAGAACGGCGGGCTAAATACCACGGGCCAAACATAAGAAACCCCACGTGAGCGCGCTTCTCTGCCTTGAAGTAAGTGAACTAGGGGTACGCACCTTCTGAACGGGTGACCTGCGTGTGCGGCCACAGTCCCTTCACGACGTACCTGTGGGTATGGACCTTTTGAACTATTCTCCTGCGTACCTCTTAATTTCCAACATTTTGAGAGCTTGATCAGAGCATTGCCACTTGAGGGTGTTGCCATCAAGTACAACATCTGTATCATAGAGCCATACCAGAATCATAATGCCAACAATCTCCCCCTTTGGACTTGATGGCAACCTCAAAATCTTCAACGTCATTCTCCCCCTTTGACATCAAGGGAAAAGGGTTATGCTCCCCCTAAGAACATGCTCCTCCTGAATATAAACCAGATCTGCAAAGAAGAACCATAATCCACCAAACACCATAAATGACCATGAAAGAGATAGAGACATATTGCAACAATATTCAGACCAGTATCCATGATCTCCTTCTGTACGTCCTCGATAATGCTAACAATGCATTATATGCTCCCCCTGAACCTGTGCCATTCGGTCTTCAACCAATCCGCAACCCAGCACATGTACGCATATGCCCCAGATGAGCCTTGCATACAACCAACCATCAGAAGAGATTCAACAAGATGATGCATCAACAACCCCCAGCTTTTTCCTGAGGTATTCAAAGGTCTCCCTGGGCAATGGTTTGGTGAGTATATCAGCAACTTCTTCCTTAGAAGGAACATACTCCAACTTGACCTTTTTTTCAAGTACTTGTTCCCGGAGAAAATGATACTTGATCAGTATGTGCTTGGTCTTTGAATGCATGACTGGGTTCTTTGAAATGCTGATTGCACTTGTGTTATCACATAAGATGGAGATAGGTGGTGTACAAGTGATTTGAAAGTCCTGCAAGGTCTGCATCATCCAAAGGAGTTGAGTGCAGCAGCAACATATTCTGCTTCAGCTGTAGACAAGGCAATCGAACTCTGTTTCTTGCTGAACCAAGATACTAATCTGGAACCCATAAAGAACGCACCACCACTTGTGCTCTTCCTGTCATCCGCGCTTCCTGCCCAATCTGCATCTGTATAAGCATGAAGTGTGAGATCTGTATCTCTAGGATACCATAAGCCATAGTTTTGAGTCCCTTGAAGATATTTAAAGATTCTCTTCACTGCCTGAAGATGAGCTTCCTTCGGATTTGCTTGAAATCTTCCAACTATTCCCACTGCATGCATGATGTCTGGTCGGGTACCTGTCAAATAAAGTATACTTCCAATCATAGATCTGTAGGTTGGTTGATGCACTGCTGCTGATTCATCATTTGCACTGAGGCTACATCCTGTGACCATGGGTGTACATACTGGTTTTGCATCTTCCATGCCATATTTCTTCAAAATCTGCTTGAGGTACTGGGTTTGAGACAAAAAGATCCCTCCTTCCTTTTGTTGGATTTGCAAACCAAGAAAATATGTCAGTTCTCCCAGCAAGGACATTTCGAATTCTTTCTGCATCACCAAGGCAAAGCTTTGACTCATAGCTTCTTCATTGCTGCCAAAGATAATGTCATCTACATACACAACAAGTATTAGCAATTTGTCATTTTCAACTTTTATATAAAGATTGTTGTCTGCTGATCCTTTTGAAAAACCTTGTTGATGAAGATATTTGTCCAAACGATAGTACCAAGCTCTTGGAGCTTGTTTGAGACCATAGAGAGCCTTTTTCAATCTGCATACAAGATTTGGATCATTTCCAAGAATGAAACCATCTGGCTGCTCAATGTAAACTTCTTCTTCCAAGTCTCCATTCAGAAAGGCTGATTTCACGTCCATTTGAAATACTTTGAAGTTTTGAAAGCTTGAGAGAGCAAGGAACATTCGGATGGCCTCAAGTCTTGCAACAGGAGCAAAAGTTTCTTCAAAATCTATTCCTTCTTGTTGCGCATACCCTTTACAAACAAGTCTGGCCTTGTTTCTAATTACTTCTCCATTTTCATTCAATTTATTTTTGAAGACCCATTTTGTCCCTATAACATTCTTATCCTTTGGTCTAGGAACCAACTCCCAAGTGTCGTTCTTTTCGATCTATTCAAGTTCTTCATCCATTGCTTTGACCCAACATTCATCTTTGCATGCCTCTTTCACATTTTGTGGTTCAGTGGAAGAGAATAATGCCAAATAGCTTGAAGCTTCTGCAACTGTTCTTCTTGTTTGTACACCTGCTTCTTTCTGGCCAAAAATCTGAGATTCTGGATGATTCTTCTGAACATATCTGGATGGAGTCTTCTCTTCTATCCTTATCTGCTCCTCTGATTCTTCTTGAGGTTCTTCTTCTTCATCATTCTGTCTTTGAGGGTAGTCTTCATCTTCTTCGATATCTTCATGATTTACTTGCCTAGGAATGTATCCCTTCTCATCAACCACTACATCAATGCTGTCAACAATTCTTCCAAGTCTTTTATTGTAGCACTTGTATGCTTTGCTGTGCGGAGAATAACCAAGAAGAATGCCTTCATCTGCTCTAGGTTCAAGTTTGCCAAGTTGCTCATCAGTATTCTTAATATAGCATTTGCTTCCAAAGATTTTGAAGTGCTTTACCGAAGGAGTCTCACCATACCAGAGCTCATGAGGAGTTTGAGTGCTATTCACCCGGACATTTGTTTTGTTGAGAATAACAACCGCAACATATGCAGCTTCACCCCAGAAAGTTGCGGGAGTTCCAGACTCATCAAGCATAGCATGAGCCATTTGTTGGACTGTTCTGTTCATTCTTTCCACCACTCCATTTTGCTGAGGAGTTCTAGCTGTAGAGAATTCTCTTCTTATCCCATGTTCTTCACAGAAATCGAAAAATTCATTTGAGGTAAACTCCCCACCTCTATCGGATCTGAGGCACTTAATTTTGTATCCTGATTCATTTTCAACCAAGGCTTTAAAGGATTTGAATTTTTCGAATGCTTCATCTTTGTGCTTCATAAGTCCCAACCAGACAAACCTGGAGAAATCATCAATGAATAATATCAAGTATTCTTCTCCTCGGGGTGTCCTTTTCCTGAATGGTCCACATACATCTGTATGTACAAGCTCAAGAGGCATGCTAGCTGATCCTTCCTTCTCTGGAAAGTTAGTTCTGGTTTGCTTTCCAAACTGACATGATTTGCATATGGTGTTGTCTGGAATTTTGATATCTGGAAGACCGCGAACTGCCTGATATTTTCATGCTTTCCTTATTTGTGAAAATCTTAGATGCCCCAACCTCTGGTGCCATAACCAGTGTTCATCATCCTTGCTTAGATAGCATTGTTGTTGTCCTTCTTCAAATATGTACAGATTATTTGGAGTTCTTTTACCTTTGATCACCGTTTTACCTGTATCAAGATCACGAACAAGACATCCATTTGTTCTAAATATCACCTCAGTTCCTTGATCACACATCTGGCTGACACTTAGAAGATTATGCTTCAATCCATCAACATACAAAACATTTCCAGCTTTGACCTTTTCTTTTAACTGAGAAGTGCCTTTTCCTTTTATAGCTGCAGGAGTATCATTTCCAAAAGAAACTTTCTTTCTCTTTTCTAGAGCAGAATATGATTCAAGTTTTTCTTTATCACCTGTCATATGCTTCGAACATCCACTGTCAATGTACCATAGATTTTCCTGTCCCTCTGCATAAAATGCTATCTCACATCTTTCTGTTTGTGGTTCCTTTATTCTCCATGTTTTGGTGCTTGAGGCTTGTTCCTTTGTCTGCTGAAACCTGCTCCTGCATTCAGAATCTTCATGACCAAAATTATTGCAAATAGAACATTCAACTTCATTTTCAAGAACCGAAAAGTTGTTATAGGTCCTTTTTGTAATCTCGGTCATAATTCTTTGTTTTTGAGCTTCTCTAGTCATGATCATTTTATATGCAACACATTGAGCTGCTTTGTGACCAAAGTTATGGCAAGAGAAGCATTGTCCATTGAAGAAACTTCTGCGGTTATCAAATCTTCCGGCCAAACGATTGTAATTTCTATTGTCATTCATTCTTGAAGCAAATTGAGAGGATTTTACCTGTGGCTGGTTGTAGCTTTTGTTCATCCTTAAGACGGATTGCCCTTGGTTTGCCTGATAGTCTTTGTTTGTAATTGGTCCCTGCTTTACCTGGTGATCTCCATTGTGCTTTTGCTCATTCCTTCGTGTTGCATCAAGATAACTCTTTGAGGTGGATGCTTGAGAAGTTTCTCCATTATAACCCAGACCTGTCTTGTTTAGTGGAGAACGTTGTACATTGATGATCTCATCCAGAGTTTCAGATCCTTTGACAAACTTAAGATTAATAGCCTTTGTTTTCTCAATCTCTTTTCTAAGACCAACAATTTCACCTTCTAACTTTTCAAGATATTTTTCTTTTTCATCAATCTGAAATTGTAGAGTATCAATGATCATATTCTTTTCTTCTATACATGTCTTGAGTCTAGAAATTTCTTCATGAAAGCTATCCACATCTATAGCATCCATGTAATCATCATCTTCAAATGCCATTAAAAGTTTATAGTCATTACCTCGTTCATCTTCATCACTATTTGATAGACCATCACTATCTTCATGAGTGTAGTAGCTTTTCTTATTTGCATTCTGTTTCTTGCTCCATCTAGCAGGTTCCTTTCCTTTGTCAATCTTATCCTTATGAGGACATTTCGCAGCATAATGACCTACTCTTCAACAAGCAAAACATTTAAAAGGTAACTTACCTCTGAACCTTCCAGTACCCCGTTGAAGATTTCTGACAAAATTTGATTCTTCTTCTTCTTCTGGCACGTGACTTGCTTCATAGTAGTCTCCTTTGCCTGAAGCCTTGAAAGCAGCTTCTCTCCTGTCTGATGGACCTCCCTTTCTCATTTCATAAGCAGTTAGAATTCCGTGTAGCTGAGACATAGTAAGAATTCGTAGATTTTCCTTTTCTTCTATTGCAGATACTTTAGATTCAAATTTGGGGGACAATGATCTTAAAACTTTTTCAACCACAATAGCCTCCTTTATTTCTTCACCCAAGTTTTTCATGCAATTAACAATCTCGTCTACCCGAAGAAAATAGTTAGCCACACTTTCATCATTATACATTCTGAGATTCTCATACTAAATCCTGAGGGTTTGAAGTTTAGCACGCTTTACCTGTTCATCTCCTTCGTAGCTCAAGACAATCTTGTCCCATATTTCCTTTGTGGATTTATATTGCATAACCTTTATGAATTCTGTTTGAGATAAGCATCCTAGCAGAGTATTGACTGCTTTAGCATTTGTTTCATATTTCTTCTTCTCGGCCGAATCTGTAGGAGTAGCTGAAGGAAAAGTGTAGCCTGTATCTATGATATCCCAAACTTCTGTACCAAGAGATTGAAGATAGGCAGTAACTCTTACCTTCCAATAATTGAAGTTTGTCCCATCAAAGATTGGTGGCCTGATTGATGCTTCCCTCTCGTAGTTGCTCATGATGAATGATCTTCCTTCAAGCGATCAAGCTTCTCTGAAGGACCTGCTCTGATACCAATTGTTGGAAATAACACTGAGAGGGGGGGTGAATCAGTATTATCAAGTTCTTTAATAAATCTTCCTTATTTATACTTTGAATTATTTTTGCATGTCAGTACCATAAAATAATGAGCATGAACAAAGAAAACATATAGTCACACCAAAGAACACCAGATGTAAGGTGGAAACCCAATGTGGGTGAAAACCACCTGCTGCAATATGTCTCTATCTTCCTTCAAATTAGAAACTCCTTTTACAATGGTTTTGTACTGGTGCAGTCCTTTACCAGTACGCAGGCTGCAACCTGCAGAGAGCTACAACTCTCTCCTGGAAGGGAGCTACAACCCCCTACTTCTTTTCTTTCAAGGACCACTTTTCATAAATTTTCAAACTGGATCCATAAACATCAAGAGATCATCAAGTACAAGTAAATCACCCAGTCAACTGCAGTAACCAGATCAACAATAACAGTAAACTAAACCCAGAACACCTTATCAATAGAAAAATTCAGCCAACAAAAGATCTTTAAGACAGATCCGCAGTTTTCCTTTATCTGGCCTGCGTGGCCTCGCACTTCACCTTCTACTCCCCTGCGTATACCCGCAGAGAGCCTTCTGCTGCACCGCGTACCCACGCACTGTTTCTTCAATCACGCCGCGTACTGTTACTGTTGGTACGCACCCACAGATGCTATCACGCCGCGTACTGCTACTGTAGCCACGCACCCACAGATGCTATCGCGCTGCGTACCTACGCACCTGCGGCTTCTGAAGCGCCACGTACTTTCACTGTGCCTACGCACCTGAACCTCTGTCGCGCTGCGTACCCACGCACTGCGCCTTCTTCTGCTCTGCGTACCCACGCACTGCTCCTTCTTCTGCTCTGCGTACCCACGCACTTGCACCGTTAATCACCTGCGTACCTCTGGTTAGGGCCGAATTGGCAGTCCACCAGTGTGCTACAGATCATCAGATGCCCAGATCTGATCATGCGCTCGAGAGATCACCCTTCATAGATTCGCTTTCAACTTCACTTTTATATAGATCAAGCTTTTAAAACAATAACCCAATATTTCAGATCTTAAGATATTCAATTTGCAAAAGATGCTTAGCCAAGTGATCTCCTTTGCTTTATATAGGCAAGCTCTTCCTAAAATCATGGATCAATACCATAGATAACCAATACAAGGGGCCCAAAAACATGGGGCTCAATAATAATAATAATATAAAACAATACCACGGGCCAAAACCATAGAATCAAGAACGGCGGGCTAAATACCACGGGCCAAACATAAGAAACCCCATGTGAGCGCGCTTCTCTGCCTTGAAGTAAGTGAACTGGGGGTACGCACCTTCTGAACGGGTGACCTGCGTGTGCGGCCGCAGTCCCTTCACGGCGTACCTACGGGTACACACCTTTTGAACTATTCTCCTGCGTACCTCTTAATTTCCAACATTTTGAGAGCCTGATCAGAGCATTGCCACTTGAGGGTGTTGCCATCAAGTACAACATCTGTATCATAGAGCCATACCAGAATCATAATGCCAACATTTTCTTGATGGTTTTTTAGGATATAATCAAATACTAGTACATCTAGATGACAAATTAAAGACTACATTCCGAACTAAATGGGGAACATATGCTTATCAGAAAATGCCTTTTGGTTTGATAAATGTTGGAGCTACTTTCCAACGAGCCATGGATATAGCCTTCAAAGGTTTGATCAATAGAATAGTCGTTGTTTACTTAGATGACATAACTGTCTATTCTAAGAAAAGGACCAATCATCTGCATGATTTAAAACAGATCTTTGAACGTTGTAAAAAATATGGGATTTCTTTAAATCCCAAGAAATCATTCTTTGCTCTTAATGAAGGTAAGCTCTTAGGGTTTATTGTATCCAAAGATGGCATATACATTGATCCAAACAAGATAAAAGAGATTTATGATATTCCTTTGCCACATAACAAGAAATCTATGCAATCATTTTTGGGACAGATAAATTTTGTGAAAAGATTTGTTCCTGATTTTTCTCAGATAGTTTTACCCTTGCAATCTATGATTAAGAAAAATTCAGTTTTCAAATGGGGACATAATGAAAAAGAAGCTTTTGACTCGATCAAACAAGCAATCATTAATGCTCCTACATTGAATACTCCGAATTTTTCTAGTCATTTTATTTTGTATACTTTAGCCACTGAAACATCTTACGCTGCTGTTTTAACACAGATCAATGACTAGCAAGTAGAAGCACCCATATCTTTCTTTAGTAATAATTTTCAAGGTGCTGAACTCAACTATTCCAAAGTTGAAAAATAAGCTTTCGCTGTATTTAAATCTATCAAACACTTTATACCATTTCTCGTAAAAACACACACTAAAGTAATAGTCTCATTCTTTGCAGTGAGACAATTGCTAGCTCAAAGGGAAGTAGGAGAGAAGAGAGCTAACTGGGTAACAACTTTACAAGAATATGATATTGATATTAAACCAGCGAAAATTGTTAGAGGGCAAGGTTTTTGAAGGTTATTGGCAGGAGCTTCCAATATTCTAGATCATGAAGATTCAAATAATACTGCACAAATAAATGAGATAAGTATCACTAATTCGGAATCTCAATATGTTGATATGATCTTTTACTTGCAAAATGGAAGAATTCAGTTATAAAAACAAACGTGCCTTAAGATTAAAATCCAAACACTTTGAAATCATTGATAATGTGTTATTCAGGAGAAATTATGATTCAATTTTATTAAGATTCCTTGAAAAAACTGAAGCGCAAACTGTTTTGCAGGAATTACATGATGGCCCAGCAGGTGGACATTTTGGAGGAGACACTACAACTCACAAAATACTACATGCTGGATATTATTGGCCGACTTTGTTTAAAGATGCCCATGACTACGTAAGGAAATGCAAGATATGTCAAACTGCTAGCAGAAGACAAAGGAGACCAACCTTTCCTCTACAACTAGTAAACATTGAGCAACCATTTGAATAATGGGGACTTGATATTATAGGAGAAATTGTCCCACATTCTTCCAAGCAACACAGATACATCCTCACAACCACAGACTACTTCACAAAGTGGGTAGAAGCAATTCCTCTAAAGGTAGCCAATTCTGACGCAATTATTGAATTTATTGATCAGTTCATCATTACAAGGTTTGGTTTGCCTAACGTGCTTATTTTTGAATTTTCTCTTAAGAGAGGTTTTAAGTTAAAATACTCTGCAAATTACTATCCTCAAGGAAATGTCTTAGCAGAGTCAACTAACAATAATCTCATCAAGATTATCAAAAGAAATGTTGATCAAAACCAAAAGAATTGGCATAAATCTTTGATATTTTCATTATGGACAGATCATGTAACTCAGAAGGCCTCAATATGTACTTCTCCATTTAACTTAGTGTATGGAAAAGAAGCTGTAATACCTCCAAATTTAGCACTCCCATCTCTAGCCCTAGTGCAATTTATTGAAGAAATCCCTTCTTCTTCTATTCAATTGAGGTTTGATCAAATCCTTAAATTGGATGAGGAAAGAGAAAAGGCCAAAATTACTCATTCTAAACATCAACAAATCATTAAATATTCTTTTGATGCAAGTTTTGTCAGCTCAAAATCATTACAGATTGGTGACCTCGTTTTGAAATGGGATAAAGCACATGAAGACAAAGGTAAGCATACAAAATTTCAAAAGATGTGGCTTGGACCATTTCAAATCTTTGAAAAGATAGGCTCATCAATGTTTCTACTGCAAGATTTATCAGGAAAAAGAGATTCTCTTCCTATGAATGGGCTTATCTTAAAGAAATTCTTCTCCTAAGGAGGTAACCCCTTCTTATCTGTACATGTTCTTTATGCCATCTAGTTTCTTTTAGGAAATAATGTTGCAAATAGTATCCCATTGACTTTTCACTATTGAAAATATCTTTGAAAGAATATTGTGAATACTTGCATTCAAAAATAGAACCTTTTAAGGAAATGATTACAGTTTTGGAAATTAGATAAAACATGAAACTCTAAGAACCTCTTTAATTTTGTGAAATCTTCCAAACCTTGAAAATACGGTAAATCATTTTGAAGTTTTATACAATTAAGAAAGGTTATTTATAAACAGGTAAATACTTTCTCCAACTAAGCATCCACAATTATAAAATTGTCATCCATAGACTCTTAAGGAGTAAGTCATTCACCGCATCCACTAGGTTTATGATTTTTTAGAGTGTAATTCTAAAATATATCTTATTTAAAAGATAGGAGGTCTCATGACGAGCTTGCTTACCATGATCATAGGGAAATAATTAAACTGACATTACCAATACTGCATATCAAAATAGGGTAATGACTTATAATCATAAGTCAAGGGGTCTCATTACGAGCTAGCTTGTTCAGTTCAATTACAACCAGTGAATGGCATTATCATCATCTGGCTCTCAAACCAAGACAATGGCTTTTATCTAAAAAAATAAAAAAGTAAAAAAGGAATAAAAATACATGTAAAGATATCTTTTGGATTTATCTTCCAAAAAAGTTATACTCTTCGATGAATGGGACAATGAATGACTGATGGTTAAAAGGTAACCCTGTTGAGACTATAGATGTTTGCTGGCAGCAAAGGCACTACCTGTGACAAAAGAGTAAATTTAAAAAGCTAAGTTGGAGGAGCCCCATACTTTATCTTTAACAAATAATCAAAGCTTGAAAAAACCAATTTTTTTATTTTATTTTATCATAAGGTTTTGAACAAGAAGTTTCAAAATTCATATGTTTTTATTTCAGAGTAAAGTTTTATCTAACCAATTCCTAGATATTTGTCTTTTTCCTCAATTGGTTCTACATAATAAAGTTTTGTAAATTTCATTATTTTTCAGAGATAACTAGTTCTCCCAGTGACTCGCCAATTTTTGTGCTAAACAACAACCACCCCCCCCCCCATTTCAATTTTTAAACTCTTAGTCTTAAAATGCCAAATAAGAAATGGGCCCCCTTTAAAATATAAATAAAAGCAATAAATTTTTTAGTATAACAGATTTTCCATAAAAGTCATATGAAAATTGCTTTTAGAGTATTTTAGGACCGCTCATCGCAAATCACATTTCTTTAGAACCTGTGAAAATCCATTTGGAGGGCCTGCAATGCGATGATAGTCATAACAAAAGCCTCATCGCAAAGTTTTATTAAGGTAAGCCTTGTATACACACACTGCAATAAAACTATCACACCTCGCACAACGTTAATCTCACGGAATGATCTAAAACAACATTGAAATTTTGCGATGCGATAAGGCTATCGCAAATTGCATATCGTTGATTCATAGTGAAGCATCAAATATACTGCATTGAAAAATCGCGATGCGATTTAATTATCGCATGTCGTGCTCTCAATAGAAATAAAGTGATAAATGTTATCAATACATGTGGTAAATGGATAAATCGATTACAAAGAAATAACATGATTTTCCAAGATTAAAACCCTCTGTCTCCCTATGCCAGCGCACCACTTATTGCACTCGCAACTATGCAAACAAACCTCTTGAGTGTGGCGCTTGTAACTCTTGATTTGCGACACACGATTATTACACAAATATTGAAATAATGCAATCGCAGATCGCAAATCACAGAGTCATGACACCTATTCTACAAAAGACGGTTACAAGACTTGCGATGTGACATATGGTTCAGCATTAAAGTTTCACGTTGGAAGTTACGGCAAAACATTAAGGAGCAGTTATGGATAAGTCCTTTGAAGATTTCATTTGATATAGCTAAGTACAATATAACATCTCATGCATCTAATGCGCTTAATTGCATTTGGTCTGTAATTTGTATTATCTCTGTTCAAGTTTTTTGACTGTTACACTCCTCTTTCTTATTTTGCAGAGCTGATTGAGAATCACACAATCAGGCAAGATGTCTAAGAAATCTCAGAAGGCAAAGGCCCCCGTTGTAGTGGAAGAAGCACCAATGAAATTGGTGGTAATTGTAGATACTACCTGTCTAGGCCTCGGTAAAATCTTGTGGGAAGGCATCTATGCTTTACTCGAAGCAGAAGATCCAATGGAGATAGAAGAAGAAGAAATAACGGATGGAACCAATAAAACAGAAAGCACGCTCAATGATTTGGCCAGCTCCTTCCTCCATAAAATAGCAGCCCGAGCCAAAGTGTTACCATATAATGATCTAGTGAGATGGGTAATCGAAAGTGTTAATATAACATACAAAGATTTTTTCACAATTGATGGGAGGATGTTTGGGACATTCAAGCCTGAAGATGTCAAGAAGATGTATCACTTGCTGAATCCCCAGCGGCACTACAATAAGGCATTTCTGGAAGCTTTCGCTAAAGAGAATGACATAGAGTCAGACCCTATCAAACAGTGGAGACATTTTCCAAACAATCATAAACACGAATCCTCGGGTATGTACTCTATAGACTCCTTAGCATCTCCGTATTGTTATGCTGCTGCAATGGTATGTAGGCTCTTTGGAAGCCTAGATTCTGCTACGTTTTCTATAGAAATGGTCCCATTAATAGAAGCAACAGTCAACTCTTTTATTATGGATTGGGAAACCATTGTATTAGATAAAATGGCCAGTCAAATATTAGATTATAGAAGAAACAGATTTGTCACCACTCGAGTTGTGCCCCCATTTTATATGAGCGCCTACATAATGGACACAATCTGTTTTAATTCTGAATTTCCCATTCTGGGTTGGAAATGGACTGTTCAAGTTCCAACCCCTATCCATATTTATCACAAGTATCTATGGAAGTCTGACTACAAGAATCACATATATAGAATTTTCCATGGCTTTGTTTTACTTGTTCATCAAGCCATTTTTAACAAACCTGCTCCTCAGGTGTCTGACGAAGCCAGCATTGACTTAAGTTCAATCGGCAGTTGGTTCAGAGAGGAAAATTTCACCTATATTAGGGTTTTTGGGAGTATCACAGACCCTCATGTCCTTCCATTGTATATTCCAGACAAGCTATTAGCTAGGGAAATAGCATACCAGATAGTGGAAAAGGGGATGACTAGAAACCTTAAAGACTCTAAAAAACAAGTATGGCCTCCATTTCCTCTCTGCTGTGGCACTTATACATTGCATGATTTTAAACATGCTGAGAAATAGGCAGAGAAAACCAAGGACCTAAGTCTAGGAGTGATTACTAAGAGACAGTATGATCCAAACAAGGCCGCTTACAATTTCACGAGTCAAGTGAAAATTAGCAAATTTATCCATGAGGAGGATGAGTTTGATGATTTATTCTCTTTTACAAAGTTATTCTCACAAGTAACTCATCTGGCAAGGTTCAAACTAGGAGTTGCAAAGATGGATAAATTCATGGAATACAAGACACAGGGGTTACAGACATTGCCTCTAGATTTATTGAATACTACCCCTACTGTTCAGTAAGCAGAGCACAGCGGGAACAAACTATTGAAGAGATTTTCGGGGAAGGGGAAAGAATTGAAAAAACTAGTGAACCCCTTAGCATAAATGTTAATATTAACCCCATCTTAGTAAAAGAATGGGAGCAGTTTGATCAGCAGATCAAAAGCTAGAGCGACCCCCAGAACAGTATCGCATTAACATCGCCCGCAACATAAGAGCCCGTTTTTACTAAGAGCGCGATTGAAGAGACACCCAGTACAGACACGACTCAGAAAGAGATTGAAATAATCCCTAAAAATACTTCAGGTGAAATAACATTAAATATTGAGGAAATACCACCTTTGGATGTCTTTTATAGCTCAAAGCACAGGGTTGTAGTTAGGAAACAGAGAAAAAAGAGGACAATTGACCAGACATCATCCATAGCTCCTCAATTAGAATTTATGAATGTTATATGGAAGGATTTAGAGGTCAATCCTTCTAAGGATTTGATTAAGTTATCCCAATATGCAGGGGCTTACACAGCTGCCACAATTAATAAGGCCACTGAGGTTAATCTATTAATCAAAGAAAAAGATCAAAGGATTGCTCAGCTTGAATAGAAAATAGTAACAGAAAAACAGAAGATTAATTGGCTTGAGGAACAGTTGGCTGAGGAAAAACAGAAGAACGAGTAGCTTAAAGTGTGATTAAACCTATAGAAATAAAATATTGAACAACATGCCATCCGGAAACAACAACAGTTGTTCCAGCAGCTCAAACAACTTCAATTGACACATCAACAAGGAATGAAAGCTAAAGAGGAGCAAATCTCATAGCCACAACTTTATATAGAAAAGTTCAGAGATTATCCTAAGGTCAAGGAATTCAAGAAGGAAGCCCTAGAAGCAAATAAGGCCTTATCGCAATAGCTCAATCTCCTTTGCCATAAAATATCGCTTGTTGACCCATTATGCATCATAACTACATCACTGATTAATTAGGAAGTTAATACCAGATTAGAATTTCAGGATGCAGATGACAAGGTCACAAATTTCCTCAAATGGAAAAGCACAGTGGAAGGCAGAGCTGCTAACCTAACAAAAATTCAATAGTCGCATAAAGAAGTATTGTTTTGGGAATGGGAAGTGCAGTTAATAAAGGCAAAAAGGGCTAATTCCAGGGCCAGAGCTATAATGAACAATGTGATAGATCTGGTAAATGATAATTTATATGGAGTCAATTTGATTTCGGACTGTTCCCTTGTAAATCTCCCAAAAGTGAAAATGTTAGAAAATCAATGGAAGCAGGATTTGGCCGCCAAAGAAGAACAACTCAGCAGAGTACAAAGCCTTACTGGGGTTGCATTTTGGTCCTTTTTGGTCAAGCCGCACAGTTAACAGATGACCATCAAATGCCTTACCAACGCTGTTGATCTCATGGTTCCCGAGCTTTCAAATGCCACGTACATGGGACAACTACACTCAAGGATGAGTCATCCTTCGAAAATTCAAAACATGCTCTCAATTTGTCAGTTGCGGATATAGGAGAAGAAATAGATAGAATGAATATTTTCAAAGGCAATCGCACTACTATTTCTGAAATACAAATCCTAGATTTTCATATTTACAGTTCCAACAACTCTATGCGATTTTTGTTGATTGTTTGTTTTAATTCTATTATATAAACCCTTTCATGTTATTGAAGAAGAGGTCCTCAATTTGTACGAAAATTAGACTTGAGAAGTTGCACTTTTGCACTTATAAATTTATTTTTTTATGAGCAGTGGATTAAAGTTTCATATTTTTGTGAAAGAACTTTTTCAAGACCTACATTTTTGTATCTCCTGGAAGTTTCTGGAATAAAGAAGTGGAACTGGAATGTTATTTACAGACCAAGACTCAAATGCATGCGGTATTTCTATCACTGTTCTTTTTGTCTTGATTTAATTAGCATTTCATTTAACTTGCTATTGTTGATGTATTCACACACTTCAAGCAATTCTATATTGAGTCACTTCTGAACGATTTAGAATTGTTACATTAGAGATATATATCAGCGATAAATATTATGATGTCATGCAATATGTTTTTATAATTACTTTGTTTAATTTCTTAAACAAAGTAATCATTATTTAAATGCATCTTTCTATGGATAAGTAAATCATCTATATGATTGTTTGTCTGTTAGGAATTATTAAAAATCACATTGTTATAAGATTACCTAGGTTATGTAGGTATATTTGTATATTTTAAAGTCATAGACTAAACCATCTACCATCTTCAATATACATTTTAAAACACTCATTCATTAAACTACACATTATTGGGAAACTGGTCCCATAACCCCTAGTCGGAGCCACCAACCCAAATGAAAAAGGAGTTGTACTAAGGTCTACACCGGATGGTTATCCTCCAATGTTGGTGGTACGATTTTAGAGGCTTCGACACTCACTAAGGAAAAATCCTCTTCCACTTCCTTGGAAGAAGTCCCATCTCTGGTGTTCCTCCTATTCTCTTCCTGCATCAAATCTGACCACAGTTGTTCCCAATCTGGCAGCTTCTCCCGACCATTGACAAAATCCTAATAACTATGCTAACTCTTTAGGAGTCCTAGAAGATAAATTATCACCATATCATCCTCAACAACTTTGATTCCAACACTTCCAAGTTCATCATGACGTTGAGTGAACTTGGTCTAGTAATTTGGAATTGAGTCCCCTACCTCCGTCTTGATTTTTCGAAGTTTATCTTTCAGTTCCAACTTCCTTTGGTCACTGTTAATCTGGAAAACGTCCTTAAGTTCTTTTCTCATAGCATGCAAAGTTTCCTTCCCATGGAGACTCAAGACAATTTGCCCTCGAACTCCCTCAATCATTATCTGCCTCACCCTTACCACACACTTCTTCCATTCGACCAGATTCTGAGCATCTGATGTTGATGGCTTAGGAATGTCCTGATCAATGAATTCCTTCAAGTCATTATCCTCCAACATGGCCTCCATCTTGTCCTTCCAGGTGATATAGTTCGAGCTTCCATCCAAGGCATACTCGAGTCACAAATCGTAGAACGCCATCTGTCGATCTTGAAGTATGTATTGCAATATCGAATTTCACCTATAACCCAAAACTCAAAACTTTGAAATCTCCTCTAGTATACTATTCTCATCTCTGATACCATGTAGAAAATCTTGTAGATTCACAATCTCATGCAATGCACTAAAGAAAAAGACAAGAATCTACTTCTACTTTCAACCAGCGGAAGCCAATAGATCGATGGAAATAATAATAGCAAGAGGAAGATAAATCAATGGCACATAACACAATAAATATCTGGGGAAAGACACAACTCAAAACCGCACTATCTATATTACATTAAATTATAAATACAATATGATAATAAAATGTTTGTTCTCTCAAGAACAATACCATCACTTAGTATAATCAATCTCCTAGCTCACGAGCAAGCCCAAGCCAATCCTTAGCCTCTTCTGCTGCTCTCCAAGCCCCTATTTCCTTGCGCAATTCCTGTGGTTGATTAGCCCATCTTAGACGGAAACCATTGCATCCAAAACTGTGCAATCCCTTCTAGGTTCAGTTCTTGATTGCTTGCATCATCTGTACAACTCAGAAAATTATACAACTGATAGTACATTGTCCCTGCACTCTAATCTCAACTGGGTCTTTCTCAGAATCAACATGCATGAGTTTCTGATGATGGAATCTTTAGTTAACTGGAGTAGCACTAGTTAATGCATTAGTGCACTAACTAACTGTTAACTCACTATTAGTTCCTCAAACAGTTTGGAACTAATTTAACTAAACTTAACTCAGCAAACTGAGTTATCTAATTAAAACTCACAATTAGCTCATCCTAGACCCCTATAATATAGGGAGAACATATACATGACTTCAGAAAGAGTTCCAACTCGAAATTCCTAAGCCAGTTAAGTTAATTAAACTTAATTAAATATTTACAAGTTGCTATGAGAATAGAATTCGATTTTAATTCTCAGTTTAATTCAAGGACAAATTAAACTGTAATTTTTGGATTCTATTTTTATCATTTCTTGTTGCTATTTTCAACATACCCATGTTTGTCAATGACCAGCAACCAATTTCTTGTGATTTCCTTATAGGGAACAACCAAATCCAAGGAAGGTGTATTTGGTACTCTATAGCAACAAACACACTACCACAATAATCCCACACATAATCTCAATCATAACTCATGCATAATCTCTAATATATAATTTACATTGCAAAGTCCATTTGCACCCATAACATATCAATATGAGTCATAATGGTGCACATCATAGACATATATAGTTTACACAACAAGATTCAAATTTCCTATATTTCCCAAAACCAAATATCACCAAGTAACCATTATATTGAGTCGAGATTAACTGTTTATGCTACTCCCAACCAACATATGTAACTTTAATCTTTTATTTACGACATGTTTAGTATGCAAATCTGAATATTTGTATTAAAGCTAACAAGCATCCAATTGACTATTGCTACCATGAATTTGAGCTTATAGTATTGTTATGGCCAAAGAGATTTCTTATAGAGGGGTCCCACCTATTAGATCTCAATGGATAACAAATAATAATGAATAGTTCAAGAGAGAGTTTAACAGACAATGGTTTGTGATTGGGATTAGTGTTGACTATCATCAACATTGGTGACTTCATAGGGAGACTCACGGAGTGAGTCAGAACTTAGAATCATTGGATATGTAACAAAAAGTGATTGTGGAAGAGTAGGTTTCAAGTTGTTCAAAGGGGAGGAAGCAAGGGCAACAAGAAATGGGACTCAGAGATGTAAGTTGTAGTGAGCTATGCAGGTAATGATAGGATCAAACAATTTAATGACTATCTCTTTATTGATAAGGAAGGATGGTACCCGTCCTTTCTATAAAATGATCTCGCTGGAAGAATGTACCTTTCTAAAAATCAATGCTTCTAAAATTCGGTGAAAATATAATTAAAAACACTTTCCCTTTTATATTTGTTGAAGGATATGTTGTAAATAGGATTCCTGACTGTTTCAAGAGACACTTAATAGTAGACATAATCATTCATTTCAAAAAAATAAAGTTTGCAAAGAAGTTGTTAACAACAATCAAACTACAACATAAAGCAAAGTTCTAAAACAAAACATAATAAAATTAAAAGCAAGAAATAAAAGAAACTATGTAGAGAGTGATATTAGATTCAAATGATTTATTCAAATTTCCCTTCCACAAAAGGCTTCAAGTGTGAGCCATAAGTGGTGTTAGGTTCCTATACTAATAGGTTTCATTTTTCATGATTGACAGTGGAAGTGCCAAATCACAATCTTGCTCTTATCTTAAAATCTTTTTGAGACAACTGAAATCAATACCAAAATGGATTCTTCCTTGCTGCAGTGCACCCACTTCAGATCATTTCCAAGACTTATCAAGACTCGTAATCTACATGTTGCATCTCGATCCCTGGAAAGTATCTCCTGTATTTGGGCTAAAATACGCTGATCAGCAAGAGAGAGAACATCGTATCTCTTAAGACAGCATCCAGCAATAACAGAGAAGCATTTTCGAACTGCAGCCCGCTCATTACGAAGGGTCTGCACAAGGGAACCTGAAAGGAAATTTTCCCGTCAAAATTTGTGCAACTGTTGATAGTGCTATTGATATATATTAGCTGCACCTCAATGACAACTCACAAAATTTACAATTAAATGTTTGAAAAAATTTCACTTCTAAGTGGAAAAAATCATAAAAGTTTATACCTAAATGAAGGCCCATCAGAACAACAACATCATGTCTAGTAGAAAAATCAGCAAGAAGGGTCATTGTTGACTCTGCACTCACACAGCAAAGTACCTCTACATCTGCTGCAATAGAATACATGCCATATGCATACTTTGATGGAGAAAATAGAGAGATAAAAATGGCTTTCTAACTCACCAATTTCATCCTGCAAGCAACCAGTCTTTTAGCCATCAGCTGCAGCAGCACATTTTTCTGTGATTATTTTCATACTGCAAAGGTTCCATATTTTGTAAAAGGATTAGAGAGGATTAAAAAATGTAAAGAGGGTATGCCCTAAAAGAAAAATCAAAGGGAAAAAAGAGTAAATTGGTCAGAAAAAATAATAAAAATGAACCCCAAAGAAAGACCAGGAAAGTGGCCAGCCAAAATGCCACTGCTAGCTGATTTGCAAGTTCACAATGTGCAAAGTCTTGTTGTTTATCACACTTGATGGGTGGCCCAAAAGTTCAATTTGGACCAGTCCAAGTTTAAATTGCTTGTTGTAGAATAGAGAAAAAATATATGTCCAAACAGTTTAAGCTTGGCAGATCACTAGCTAGGTAGAGAAATTAAGGAGCCCAACTGCTTAATCTGGGCCCTTGGAAGAAATAAGGGTAGATTTAGCTAGGAGGGCAGCTAAAAGAAAAGAGAACAATCAGGGTTTGCAAGTCTAAGTGCACCCATTCAAAAGGAAGAAAAAATGCTAGGTATATTAGGCACAACAGTTGTTTGATGGCACAACTTTGGAAGCCTGTCTAATTCCCCTTCAATCCCCCTAAAAAGTCTCTTACTAACATCCCCTTAAGGGCCTTGGGATCTGCCCAATAAGTCCTGCTTTCACTTCATTTTTGTCAAATACTGAGTCAAGTTTTGGGTTTTCTTAAGGAAAAGAAACCACATTTCTTGTGTAAAAATCCTCATTCCAAATTCCATTCACTTCTTATATCTAAGTTTTCCTTCATAAACTTAGCTTCATGCCCCTACACTTTCATTTCACAAGGTCATATTAACTTCTAACTCTATTATCTAGCTCCCTAGATCACTTCCTTACCCCCTATTATACAAAAAATTATATAAAAACCCAAAAATAGTAAATATTCCCACCCCTTGGCACTATAGCCCTATAACATAAGTTCGGGGAAATGCTAAGTTCATTTGGGGCTTGGCATTAGCCTTTCCGCGTTCAAACCTGGGGTTGATTTAACATTTGGTTAAGTTAATAACCATTCCCTCCCCCTTTTTACCCGTAAACCTTATTTTTTTACCCTGCGCGCTCACATTTTCGGGTTTTGTTTGAATATGTGATTAAACAATTAAACTCTACCCCCGGCGCATAACCATATAAAACCCACAAACCCAAAGTTCTGAACCCCCGCAGCATTATATAAAGATTAAATATTCGGGCGGGTCCCGTACGTTAACATCCTGCCAGCTCGCAGTCCCGTCAACCCTCCGATCCGCCCTCCCAGATCCGACGGCCCTCGCCGATTTCGGAGCCGCCCCGACGTACGAGGGTTAGCTCCCGATGGAGGGCGGTTTTGCCACCGTACGCGGGGACGCGTGGCCCGTTCTGATTGCATCGGGCCCGCGCTGACACTTACCACCCCCGTACCAAAGGCGGTCCGATAAAACCACTTACCGCCTTCTGTCTGGGCGCCACGTCCCCGTGACGTCACCTCCGCATCAACTCGCCGCTGCTCCGTGTCACCGCCACCTCATCTGCCAGCGTCCCTATCTTGCCACCGTGTCCTGTGCCACGTCATCGCCCCAGTCAACTGCCACGTCACTTTGCTGTACCCGGGACCCGCCGATGACGTCATGTTGACATCATCGCAGAAAAGTGCCAAAATGCCGCAAAAACACAAATTTGCGTTAAAACTCGCGAAAGTGTCATTTTTGTTTGTTTTTTATGCAACTAAACGGTGCAAGCTCTTGCATGAAACTTACGTCCAGTTCGCATTCGACGTTCCCGTCAGCCACCCAGGCGTACTCGACCTGCAACCCGACCTCTTCGGCCTCCGCCTGCAACTCTTCACCACAACAATCTCTCGAAAGAACAGGTATTTACCCGAAAAAACGCCCGTAACCCTGTTTTTCATAATTTCTCTGCAAAATTTGCCAATACACCTAAAAATTCACCTGGAAGACGTTGGCACCCGCGAGCTTCTCCTCTCTGCCCCACTGTATAACCTGATTTGCGACCAAAACCCAGCAACTCTATTATCCCCTGCAAAATTTCCATCAAACTCGAAATTCAGCTCCACTTCTCCCGCAAAACCACTGAAGACTGTCTGCAAAAGTCCTTTTATTTTTCTCCCTTTCAGGTGAACATAGTGCAAAGCCCTGCACAGTCTTCATTTCATTGAGTTTTACTCATCAATAAAATCTCTGCACAAAACTTAAACTGTGAGTTCCTTGCCTAGAAAACCATTATCAAAAATCTGTTCCTTGCTGAAATACAAGCCTAATCCAACTGTAATCACAGTCAAAACATGGAGGCCCCAGTTGCCCTCAATATTGCACCACT
Source organism: Pinus tabuliformis (assembly GCA_031772625.1). Lineage (NCBI taxonomy): Eukaryota > Viridiplantae > Streptophyta > Pinopsida > Pinales > Pinaceae > Pinus > Pinus tabuliformis. Next base: position 674,157,344 of record CM062813.1, on the reverse strand, counting down.
AAATGCACCCCATAGACAGTTAGAATGGATTCCACTGGTAGATAGAGACTATCAAATTGCTGATATGGAAGGAGACAAGCCTCACCTTCAGGCTTTCTGTGAGATAAGGAATAAATTCAGAAACAAAGATGACCCATTGGGAATATGGGAATCCAACATGCCAATGTACTACCTGCCCTCAGTAAATATCTTTCCTGACCTAGTCCATCAATGTTGTTCAAATTATGAGCCCTCTCAAAGGGCAGTGATGGACCCTGCTGGAAAAGTCCTCTTTTACATTACTCCTCAGTCTATCAATGAGATGTTGCAATTCAAACCAACTCAGCCTTTGGTCCCCCTTTCCATGAAGAATCTGCTGGATCAAGCCTCAAAGTTGCCCTCTGCAGAGATTGACTGAATTGCTAAGTTGTTTATGCCACTATACTGTTACTCCAGATTCACAATCCCCTATCTCCATGTTGCATTTACTGAGGAGGGAAAAATGCTTATAGATATGATCTCCTACATCCTGGGATTCAGAAAAAGTGAAATTGTGGACAGCACAATCTTTGCCTTGATGTCTATCTTCACTCTAGGACAGCCCCATGCTGTCCAGTATGATTATGCCACCTTCATAGCTGATAAGATTCATGAGCAATTCATGAACCTAGAAAGGGAAAGGGTATTCAAATACACCTCATATATCTATCATTTGCTGCTATATTATCAGTCTGAAAGTTTCCCAGTCTTCCTCAAAAAATTGGATGCTAGGGGGGAGAGGAGGTCAGTCATATTTTGGTCATCAGTATTCCATCACGTTAGTTACTCCCCATACACATATTGTGAGTTCATTGACCTTTTTGTCTATCCAGCTACCTGCTTATTATCAACAGATCCTCCTCCCAAACTCACTGATGAGATGCAAAAGATTCTACAGCTTTCCAAAAGCTACAACATTGGTGACTGGTATTTTTACCAAAACCACACAGTAATCAGGATTTATGGTTGTGAATTAGCCCCCTACCAACTGCCAAAATATGTCCCTATGAGACTCTTTGCCTTAGAATACTTTCGGCAATTTGGTAATGCAGATATGATTCATTTCCATGGCAAAAGCAAAAAGGCATAGCTGAAAATCAGAGATCAATTGGGCCCCTTTATTTTCAATAAGAGAGAAGAAGCATGGAAGGATGCTGACCAGATTCTGAGAGAGAAACTTAAGCTCAGACTAAGTTTCATTTGGTCACCATATGATCCCAATCACTTTATAAGCCTTACAAGGATCAAATATAAGCTTGCAGGATATGTACATTGCAATATCCCTCAAATTGAACAATATGCCAATCAACAAGAATGGGTAGAGGGCACATTAGTGGAAGAGCTTACTGAAGAAGAGATAACAGAAAAAGCAATAAAGAACCTGGAAAAATCAGTTGACTTGGAATCTTTTGGACAGGTCTTTTTTACAGCTCCTCGGCACCTTGGAGAAGGCACCTCATCTGCCACGGCCCCCCAGCAACCAGCTCAAGAAAGTGCCCCACTACCAGGGACATCTAAGGGAAAAGAGGTGCAACATTTAGAAGAACAAGTGCACAATTTGGGACAGCAAGAAACAATGGCAGATCGGCATACTTCTACTGATGAACAAAGTCAAGGGCAAGACCCTTCTACTCAAGCAAAGGTGACGGAGATCCCAGTATTACAGACACCTCTTAATGAGGAAAGGGCAAAGAAAAGGGATAGACAAGAAGAAACCCCTCTAGGGACATCCACAGTGCAACAAGGAGAAAAAAGACAGAGATTGAATCCTTTTTCGGAGGAAGAAATGCCAGAGGGGCCCACTGAACAGCAAGTTCCCCCAAGCATGGAAACATCTGCCAACTCCTTTCACCAGGAGCAAGAGAGACAACAGGGGGTAGAGGTAACATCCACCAGGCAACAGGGCCGACAGGGCTCTGACATTAAAAAAGCATTCATTGATATCAAAGCTAGGAATGAGCCAGTAAGATTACAGCTGTACAACCAGCTAATAAGGATGCCCCCCACCAATCAACAAAGGCTAATGGCAGCCTATGACATCCAGGAAGGGAGAATGACCCTCGGTCACTTCAGACCTACAACTCAGCAACCCCAATCAGTTGCTGACTATATTAGAACTAATCTGGAAGTGTTCACCAAAGATATCCATTCGATGGACCAGATTGAATTGCACAAGCAGATCGGGGAGATGGTATATTATACTTTAGCAGATAAAACATTGTTAGCCCATAGATTGAAAAACTCTTTGCATAATACTGCTGCCCAGCTAGAGTTGGAGAAAGCTTCATCACAGGCCAAGGACAATAGAATCAAGTCCTTGGAGGAGATCATCATAGAGCTGGGACATGATCCCACTGATCCCAAGGGTGTGCAAGCTTTGATAAAAAAGAAAGATGAAGACATAGCCGCCCTTAGAAGACAAATCAAGCTGTCACCCACATTGCATCCTCAAACTACAAAGGTGGCACAACAAAAGGAAGAGCAGGATGTGGTAGCTTTGCTTACGACCTTACATAAAAGGTTGGTAGAGACAGAGAGTGCCCTGGAGGCATCATTACAGGGAAGACAGGGAGAGTTGGCCTCTCAGCCAATTCAAACAGCTCAAATTCTTACAGCTGCTCCTCCTACGGCCCCCACAACAGTCCCTCTCACTACCCCAGCATCAGAAGCAGGTACCTCAAGCTCAGCACCAATTTCAGCAACTACTACAGCACCTACAGAGCAAGGCACCAGCTTGAGAATGGACAATATGATGAAAGAAATAGAAGCCCTGGAATTGCAAATGGTAGAATTGAAAGAAACCAAGGAAAAGCTGGCTAGAATTGAGGAAAAATATGACAAGTCAAAGCAGGATGTAGCTGAGAAGACAAGGGAAGTGAAAGCCCTGGAAAAAAGAATAAAGGAGCTGGAGAAAGAGCTTACTTTTGATAAAACTCTAGCAGATATCAAGAAAATTTTGTGGGCCAAGATTGGCCAATCCATTACAGACCAATGGCAATCCATTGAAACCATTCATGAGCAAATGGATTTGATAAGCTTGGCTCAGTTTGAAAACCAAAAGGCTAGAGCATCTTTAGGAAATATGCCCGAGCAAGCTAATAGAATGATCCAATTCCTGAATACTCGCACCAAAGGGCAGTTGGCAGCAATAGGAATCAGGAATAGGACTGATACTATCTTGCTAATAAAAAGGGTGTTGACCCTTAGGAATTTTGTGCAGACATTGGAAAGAAAATGCCAAGAAATGCAAGCAGAGGTGGATGAGTTCAAGATAAAGATCACGGCATTACAGAGCAGAGGGCTACCAAGTTTAGTAACCAGTGCTGGAAGACTGCTGTCACATGACCATTATGCCAATAGGGTGAACAATTATGCCTCCAATCAAATCACAGCTTCCTCAAGCACATCAGAAGAAACAGGGCCTCCATCTGGACAGAGTGTCTTTGATAAACTAGAAAATCTATTCTACATTGCACACGAGATAAACCATCTCTTTGAAGACCAGCCAAACTTTTATAGATACACAGAAGCTGATGAAACACTGATAAAGATACAAAGGCATCAGCTACCTACAGAAGATTGGTGGAGAGGAATGATGGAGACATTGCTCAGGTGATTTTGGTTATTAATTCTTTTTTGTAAACTACAGTTCAGCATATACAGATGGCATGCTCCACCTGTCAAAAGGGAAGAAAAGGCAGTGCAAGGCAGAAACAGAATGACCACTACAGCTCAATAAATGCAAAGAGGCCGAGCACCCATGATGAAGACAAAGACAAAGTCAGCAACGTACCAGCATCAGGACAGCACACGCAGAATAAATGCGCAGCAGGCAGCCGACTCATTCAGCCCAGAAAGTCAAAATTTTCTGACAAAATGGACAGCTAGCAAGCCAATATTAACTGCAGCGTTTAATTCTTCATTTACTCCCTTGGTAGAGTTGGTGATGTAATTTATTGCATGAAAACTCATCATCTAGATATTTTGTATCTTATTTTTGTATATATACCTCCCCATAGAACGTATTTGGGGTTGGTTGGTGATTCTCTCTAAGAGCTACGCTGTAAATTTTCAGACTTTTAATACAAATTGCTGGTGAAGTTCATGGTCTCTGCACTGTCTGGATGTGAAAGTAATGAACTGCGTTCTGCTACAGAATTCCTGTGTCGTTTAATGGAACAATAAGTTATTCTAAACCGTGTTTTGTCTTTCTGTGTTTGCAAATTTCACATATGTTTCATGATCTTAGTAACAGAGAAGAAGAATAGCTCAAGACTTGTTTGAATACACCCTCTGCTCAATCTCTGTTTCTAATTGTGTTTTCTTCAGAATTAGTCATAAATATGAATTCTTAATTGCTCATGTTTGAACTGATTCTCTCATTATGGATGCTGTTTAGGAATTCTTAACTGCTCCTAGATAATATTCTCACACTTTCCCTCTATCAGCATAGTGAAAGATCCTTGACTGCCTTTCATTCCCTGATTTCATGCCATCGATTCCCAGATTTGAAGAATTGTTCCATAGATGCCTGTCTGGCTCTGTAGCATTACCTTTTCCACAAGAAACACTTACAGCAGTATACCATCATTGACTCCATTGCCCAATAGTCTAGACTGTTCTGAAACTGCATCCCAGTTCTGCCTGAAATTATCATCCAACCAAATTTAAAACAAAACTCTGTACATCATAACTAGCCTAAAATTACACCAAAACAAAGTTAAATTATAAAGAGATAGCCCTCTCTGTTTGCAGGTAGGCTAGGATCTGCAACTAAAACATTGTTTAGTGGTTACCTCGGCCGTATTCCCTTAGGATCCAGGGAACAACCTGAGTGATAACAAGTGGTATGAGGGAGGATATGATCATTAAGATCTTTGAGTAGATAAGTGAAAGGTCCAACCACCACAAAAATCTTGAAAGGGTGTTGTAGTCACTACAACCACCCCCCAAAATTTTTCCTTAGCTTCGTTTTGGAGCCTCCCTACCAACCATCCTTAGCAACATGTCTTGAACTGTCAAGTACATAGGCTTTAGCTGAGTTTCAGTGGCCTGTCAGCGTATGCATGTTAGCTTGTTTGTCTCCCTCCCCAAGGTCAACACCATCTTTCCCTCTAGAAATTGTAAAAATCTATTGGGTAGCCTGTTGGGCTCAAAAATTGTGCAATGCAACCAGTTCTGGGATCATCATTAGTAATAGAAAAAGAAAAATTTGAACATAAAGTAGATGGACTATACCTTTCTGGTTTCCTTCTTTCTCGAACTGATCTTCTCACAACCAGAGTTTGTGGCTCTTCATATTCTGATTCCTTTTTTGTTGTAGAGTCTGATTCTTCTTCCTTTAGCTTAGACTCTATCTTCTCAGGTTCCTTTGATGGGACTTCATGTTTAATAATTTCTTTCACCTCTCTGAACACCAAATCTCGGCTGTACACAACCTTCCTTGTTACTGGGTTCCAAAGCTTATAACCCTTTAAACCATCCTTATACCCAATAAAGATGCATTTTTCAGATTCACTATCCAACTTTGTTCTTTTCTCCTTTGGAACATGTACATATGCATCACATCCAAATACCCTCAGATTTGAAAGAGAGGGTTTCTTACCGGTCCATACCTGTTGTGGAGTCTTATCCTCCAACACTGATGAAGGTGATCTGTTGACCAGGTAACATGTAGTCTCCACCACCTTTGCCCAGAGTTCCTATCCTAACCCGGCACCACTAAGCATGCTTCTTGCCCTTTCCATCAACGTCTTGTTCATTCTTTATGCAACTCCATTTTTCTTAGGTGTGTATGGAGTAGTTTTCTGTCGTGCTATACCACACTTCTTACAGAATTCTTCAAATTCCTTCTTGCAAAACTCTCCACCCTTATCTATCTCAGCACCTTTATCTTCTTCTCTGTCTGGTTTTCCACTAGAGCATTAAATTCCTTAAACCTGTAAAAGACTTCAGATTTTTTATTAAGGAAATATATCCATGTATTCCCTAATAATTCATCTATAAATGATACATAGTACACTGACTTACCAAGTGATGGAACCTTCACAGGTCCAAACACATCACTGTGCACAAGCTCTAGTATTTGTTTCTCCCTCTTACCACCAGAGGGGAAACTCACCCAATTCTTCTTCCCATATACATAATTTTCACGGAAATCAAAATCTAGAGAGCTATTAGTCATACCTTCTACCATACCTTTACCATGAAGTATTTCAAGGCCCTTCTTTCTAATATGTCCAAGCCTTTGATGCCATATCATGGTCTTTTCTCTAGAGACCACTAGATTTTGTGCTCCACTTTCAGGAACCACAGAACTGTTGCACCCATCAAAAATAGTGCTACCTTGCATCTTGTAAAGATTTCCAATCCAAACTCCCCGCATCAATACCAGTGCTCCCTGAACCATCTTGCAGGTATCCTTCTCGAACATTATTTTTACACCTGCATCATCCATATTTCTTACAGAAATCAGACTTCTGGCCAATGTAGGAATATGCAGAACACCCGAAAGTGTTCTAATCCTTCCACCTTGCAAATTCAACTTAACTTTTCCGCGACCAACGATTTTAGCCTTCCTGTCATCCCCAAGAAGACATCACCATCATCATATTTCTCATACTTGCAGAACCACTTTCTATGGGGATTGAAGTGAAAGGATGCACCTGAGTCAATCAACCATGCCTCATGATCTACATGTGTACTTGAAGAAGCCAAGTACACATCCCCACCTTCATCTGAGGTGATTTTCGCCTCTACAAAAGGAGCATCATCAGATCTTTAGATTTGCAGTCCCTTTTGTAGTGCCCTTTATTTCTGCATTTCCAGCACACCTTTATAGGTTTTCTTAGAGATTTAGATCTCCCACTCGATGAATAATTTTTGTTTTTGTTCTGGGACCTTCCTCGTACTGACAAGGCATCACCATTATGGCTCTCCGTATTTTTCCGTCTCATCTCCTCCGTCAGCAAGAATGAGACTATTTCATTAAACTGCAAGGCATTTGCATTGCTACCTATTGCAATAACCAGACTATCCCATGAATCTAGTAGAGAACACAAAAAACTAATGCACTTATCTTCATCTGAAATTTTAATATCAGCAGATAATAACTAACTTACCACAGTATTAAATGCGTTCATATGCTTTGTCACCTAGTCTCCATATTTCATCCTCAGGTTATACAACTTTTTCCATAGGAACAATTTATTCACCAGAGACTTAGATTGGTACAAATTCCCTAACTTGTCCCACAAAACCTTATCTGTAGATTCCCCTGATACATTCAACAATACTGAATCTGAGACACACAATCGTATTGTCCTCTTTGCCTTCCGATCCAACTTCTTCCATTCTTCATCGGACCCTCCTGTTGGTTTAGGACCCGGATCTACTGTGATCCACTGATCTTTATCTACCAAAAAATCCTCCAACTTGAGTTTCCATAACTCAAAACTGTGACCATTAAATTTCTCAATCTCTCTCTTTCCATTGCTTGCCATCTTCTTTCACCACCAGAATTGATCCTGCAAATCTCCCATTGAACAGGGTCTACCACAAGCTCGAGCAAAACCCCTCAGCAACAAAGGCGTCCCCTTGAAGCCAAAATAGCTCTGATACCAAATGTAGGTTTTAACCCCATACATAAATTACCTGCATACGAATTCTAAAACACAGAAAATAAACAATGCGAGAGCATAACACGTAAAACACATATACACAAAGATTTTCCCCTAGATCCCAAAATTGTGGCTACCAGCTTGATTTTTAATTATATTCCTTTCAATGTTACAATACATGTATACCGAAGCATCCAATACCATGGACCAAAAACCATCGTGCCCAAAACCATGTGCGAAAACCATGCACAAAACCATAGGTAGGTTTGCCAAACTAATATAGGGTCTCAAAATAATTTCCCCGTGGTGCTACCCCAAACCTCATAGAGGGGGGCTAACCTCCCCCCTTAAACCCCCTATGACCCCCCTGCTGCACAATCGACACAATGAATGGGGGGCTCTTCCCCCCCTCTAACCCCTTGATTAACTAGGGGAGCTAGTCGTGGAAAGAATATAACACAACCCAACATGCCTTGCCCGGCTAACGTTGCACATTTCTAGAAGTGAATGTTCTGCCTTACCTCCATAAGTTGCGCAAGTCTAGCCCTACACTGACCTCTAGGCTTGCATTGCGCAATTCTGGGAGGTAGTGCCTTGCTGGCCGAAGAAACTATGCAATGCAGTTTGCTGGTTTGCATGTCACTGCTGACTAAAATTGCACATTGTGCAGTTTTAGTCCTCAGTAGGCCAAGCAGGACTATGCATTGTGCAGTTTCAGCAGTCATTCAGCCTCCCAATAGCTTGGACTGTGCCTTGCGTAGTTCTAGCAGTCAGTCTCCCAGCCTCCTGGTGAAACTTGTGCAATCTTCACAGAAAATCACACATGTATGTTGCATGTCAGTCCTTCAGTTTTTTTTGGTTTTCAACTGAAATATCACTTTCCATGAGTGTTTCTATGTCTCCAAGTATCACAGGTGTTCATCTGCTTCTCAGCAGCTTAGGTACAATGGCTTCTAGGAGAGCAGAGTCAAAGACACCATTGAGAGCGCAACTGGGGATGCAGTCGATCAAGTGTCTATGAACATGCCTATCTATGAAGACATAAAGTTGTTCATGGAAAAGGATATCAAGATGAAACGGCAGTGGCATCATAGCGAGAATAACCATCAGCATTAGCAAAAGGTAGCACACCTGCGTGTGACAAATGCAAGAGGAAGGTTTTTGATAGTGTAGAGGCGGAGAAAAGTTGCAAGTTCAAGCAGATCCACTTGTGATGAAAGCAACTTTGAAGACTGAGGCAATTAGGCGACGACATGACAAAAGGATCGCATGAAGGTATAGAGAGAAATAGAGAAGGATTTGCAGGTGCTGAAGTGGAAACTAAAGGAAGAACAGTTACTACATGGACAAGAGATGAAGTTGCAGCAGGAACAAGTATAGCAGGAGGTGCAACATCCACAGACTAATGAAATTGCACTCATACAGGTTATAGACCCAACCTAGTAGCTGGCATGGAGCAAACAGGGTGATTAGTGTTATCGATCACATGCAAGGGTGTTTATGAGCATGGATGTCATTATGCGCATGCATGTGATCCCACCCATTGGCACACTCACTGAGGCGAAGACAAGAAGTCCGACTGGAGCTGAACATGTATTTCGACTAGTTGATGCGCATGGTTACCAACACACACTTGGATATCAACACATACACTATGCATTAGTATGTTGCTGGTCTAGTTGCACTCAAGATGATGATGCACATGTTATCAGATGAGTTGGATAGAGGAGCCATATCAGTGTACTTGAATGCAACAGAGACAAGAGTTCAATTTCAGTAGGATGTCACCATTGAGCATGCGGACACCATCATGGACAACCAAGCTTGGCATTGGGTCACCACCATCGACCATCATGAGGATGCAAAAGAGTTGGTCCTTCCACAACTGTCTGAGTCTTAGTGATGTCTTGTATGGCTTGCTCAAGACATTTTGTCTCACATGGGTACATGTGCAGATTGTATGTAACGTCTTGTAAAGTGGAAGTCCAAGTGTCGATAGTTGAATGTAACAGTCATAGAGTAGTTGAAGAGTCATGAGGATAGGTGAACAATCACAAAGGGGAATGTCAAGGGTCACCCCACCCTTTTCTATTTATAGTACCTCATAACTCATTGTATGGGATTTTGGTCAGCCAAGCTTCCGATAGGAGTATCTTAGAGAAATCTTGGAGAGTATTGTAATGAGCCTTGGCTTCTCCACAGTGCAGAGCTAGTGCATCTATTTGAAGGAGTAGATGGCAGTGACTATAACATTCCATTATCGGGACTAGTGGTTGGTCATGGTTGTAATGTAGGATTGGAACTTTCACTTTTAATATAACAGAGCCAACACATTTCATGCATATGTTGTTATTGTATTTCAGCTATATTGGTTACTCTAATGATATATGTATCTGTTTGCTTACACATGCATGTATGGACTCTTTCTGTATAAGTATGTATGAATCTCACTGAGATGTGATGTTGTTTTAACCATCACTTTGGATTGTTAGCTTACATCATTTCCAGTTTGTGATGCATCTTCGCTCGTGTGTTCCCTTCTAAGCCATGTGCTTTCACAAGTTTCCAAAGGGTGCACTCAACCCACTTTCTGTGTGTTAGAATCATTCATGCACCTTCCTTGTCTTGGTGCACATGTCACACCCATGCTACCAACAAGGACATCATGCTTGCCTCTGTGCGCAACCGCGGTCAAGGTGATACCATACAACCCACTTTTGGGATTCATACACCAAACAATTTGAGGTCTAGTTGGGACTTCTTACTAGGGAGATCTTGTGACATGTTGGTGGGTCCAACACCATCAACAAAGGGCCAATCCATAAGCTTTGAAATTTGTGATGTTTGCCCTTATCAATGTGAGTTGCATCCCAGAGAAGGACCTTTTGATCAACATAGAAAGTAACACCCTTAGATTTATTATCAAATTATTTCTTAACAGTTTTCATTCTTCTATTCAGATTCTTCAAGGAACAATTTCATTACTGTTCAAAGGCCAATAAAGCAAAAAATCTCTGAGGAATTTCATTTGAGGTCAATTCTTCAGGTTGTACAGTTAGGCGAAGAGATAAGATTTCTAGATCGGGAGGCAGAATGGATTCTTGTCCATAAACACATTAAAAGGGGGAGACACATGTGTTGGACTTAGTAGTGGTGCAGTCTACCCATAGTGAAAATTTCAACATAGTATGCCAGATACGAGGTTTATCACTAATTAGTGTTTTCAAAATTATAATAAGGTTCTTGTTAGTAGATTTAGCCAAACCATTACCTTGGGGATAATATGTTGATGGTATGGAATGATTAACATGATACTTTTCACAAAATCGAGTGAAATTAATAGAAATTAAAGCATGATTGTTATCAAATTCAATTCAAGAGGTAGCCCAAAGCATGAGAAAATATTATTTTTTATGAATTCGATCACTTGTTCATCACATGGGTTTTTCAGGAGGGTTTCTTTTGACCATTTGGTAAAATAGTCGATATAAATCATGATAAAAATGTGACCTGTGAAAGAGGGAGGATTTATAAGACCAATAAAATATAACCCCCATTGATCAAATGGGAATTCAGGAATTACAGGATGGAGGGGTAGAACGTGAAATTTGTCTCTCCCTATTGCTTGCTGGCAGTCCCTGCAGTTTTTTACAAACTTATAACAATGAATAAAAATAGGTGGCTAGTAAAAAATAGATATGAGAATTTTATGAGCAGTGGCCTTGGCTGCAAAATGACCTATATGAAATTCCTCTTGGGATGAACCTAGCAGCGGCTTTATTATCTATGCATCTGAGTAACAATCCATCATAAGATCTACGATACATGATTGTATTTACAATCAAATAAGTAGAAAAATATAAGTGTAAGCGCCTGCGTTGAGATTTATCTAGATGTTCCAGGCATTTTTTGTTTTGAAGATAAAAGATGAGGTCACTACACCAAATTTGATGTGCTACGTCGATCGATTACTCATTGACTAAAACAAGGCAGATAGTGACTCATCATCATCAGTTGAAATACCTGGCTTTGGAAATTGTGCTAGATGTAAGGCAAACTTACGTCCCTTTATAGTTTTGGAGGTTGAAATATTTAGATCATGCTTTTGAATCTTGGCCAACCAATGGGAAATATTTCTTGAGAGAAGAGTTTGTGACAACAAAAATTTACCAATAGGTAAAGGGACCTTAACCTACGTGTGTTTTCCAAGAATTTAATATCATAATTTCTTGATTGCTTTTATAAGTGCAAATGCATGTTTCTCAATCAAAGAATATTTGAATTCTTCATTAGATAGACTTTGAATCATAAAAGTAATCAAATGTTCTTATCCTAGATCACCTTTTTGCATGAGAATTCTAGAGATGAGATCTTCAGTGGCATTAGTGTAAATGATGAATTCTTTAGTGAAATCATGTTTGGATAAAACAGGAGAAGATGCAATAGCTTCTTTGATCTTTATAAAGGCTTATTGAGTAGCGTCGTTCCACTTAAATTCTTGATTTTCCTGGTTAGGTGATGGATATTTTTGACGATCTTAGGAAAATTGTTAAAAAAGATTCTTACAAAAGTAATCTTACCCATTAAAGATTGAATTTCGTTTTTGGAATTAGGTCAAGGAAGGTTTTTAATTGTTGCAAACTCATAAGGGTCAGTTCTAATGCCTACTTTTGAGACAATATGTCCTAGTAGTTTCCCAGTTGTAACACCAAAGACAATTTTTTTAGGATTTAGGAAAATACCAAAACGTCTACAACATAAAAGAACTTGTCTCAGATGGTCAAAGTGATCAGTTTGAATCTTGGAGTAAACATTCATGTCATTGAGGTGAATTTGAATTATTTACCCCATGAGATCATCAAAGGCTAGCTGCATGGCTCTTTGGAAGGTGGCACCCACATTAATTAAACCAAATGGCATACATTCATAAGCAAAGGTTCTCCAATGCTTGGTAAAGATGGTTTTGAATTTATCTACTTTTTTGAGGTGGATTTGGTTGTAGCTAGAGAGCCCATCTAGTAGTCACATCATTTGGGATCCGACAACTTGTTGTAAATTTTGGTCCATGTTGGGAAAGGGGAAACTATCCTTCACACTAGAAAAGACCTATAATCAACACAAGGGTGAATATCCCCATTCTTCTTTCTAGGTGGAACTAGGTTAGCAACCCACTCTAAATATTTCACGAGAAAAATGATGTGTGCATTTAGCAGTTTTCTATTTCTTTGTGGATGGTTGCCTCAAGAGCAGGATTAACAGGTCCCTATCTTTGTCTAACTAGTTTCGTGTTTGGTTTTATGGGAATAGCATGTTGTATAGTACCAAGATAAAAACCACGAAGATCCTTGTATGACCAGGTCAAAACATATGAGAATTCCTTAAAAATAGAAAAAAATCTCTCTTTTTCCTTATCAGAACATTGGGCTCCAATCTACAATATTTTAGGATCATCATGTGTCCCAATATTAACCAGGATGGTTTCAACAATATTCCTTTTTAATTCTTCTATCGGGTTATTTGTTGTTGTAGGGACATCACTAGGTGAAAATGAGTTTTCTAGAGGAGAAAGACCTGGAGGAAACTTGTTATCTTTTAGAGAGATAATTTGATTATTGTCATCAAGTTGGTTTTGAAGGAAAGCACATATACTTTCATCATCTTGGAAAACTTGCCAATCCTCTTCATTATTTGGAAGATGAGGTCTATATAAGGATTGGAAAATGAAATTAGGCATATCAGGAAGTGTTTGTCGTTAGATACTAGAATTGTAGAAAGCAAGTTGATCGACTAAAGCATTTAATTCCCTATGAACATGTGTGATGTTAAAATAATCTAGAATGTTTTCCCAGGTTGACTGAGTATAGCATTTGATGATCTTGTTATTAAGAGAGTAAATTTTCTAGACAAGGTTAACAACAAGTTCAAAGTCACCATAACTAGTTAGGACTTTACATCTGGAAGAAAGAGCTTGCTCAATACCAATGAGGAGGGATTCAAATTCAACTACATTATTAGTACAATCAAATTCAATTATGTAATAATATTGATATAACTTTCCTTGAGGTGAGTATAGAAGGATACTTGTTCCATTTCCCCGGCGGGATGAGACACCATCGAAATTCAAATACCAAAATTGGTCATCAAATTCTAGTTTTGTTGGAAGAGGAATATCATCATTTGTAAAAAGAGAATAAACACCCATGCCTTGTTCAATATAATTAACATGTGGTTGAGGTAATCCTTCAATGTAAGGAGAGATACGTCCTTCCCAGAATACAATGATATTTTTAGCATTCTTTGGAATGGTCATATGTGTCCCATGGAGTGACAGATATCCTCAGGTCCAAACTTGTCAATCTCTACCAAGTAAGTGAGTAGTTAGAGATGGGAATTTCAACTACCTGTATGTTACATGCCTTGATCTTAGGATGGGAAAAAATGACTAAACTAACATCTTTGATAATACATATAGACTCTTGTAGAGAGTTGTTTAAACCTATGATATTCCCAGGGGTATCGTCAGTGCATTGTAATCCGAATTCTTCCTAATGATTTTGGACATGACATTTGGACCATATCCTCCATCTACAAGATAATAATGAGAAATTTTGTCATAAGTCTTCATTGATACATAGAAAGGAGGGGTCCTAAAAGGGATCGATAGGTTGTTAACAACAAAAGTATCTTCTTGACCCAGATTTTCTAATTGGACTTCTAAGTAACTAATTAGTGTTGGAATTCTCCCTTCAAGGAATTGTCTTCATTATTTTTGTTTCTCGGGAATCATGGCCATGTCGAGTAATGAAACATCAAATTTTTTGTTGCCCATTTGAGTAAGGATATTGAAACCATGCAACAAAGTGGAAGAAGATGTCGGGGAAGGATGTACATGTTGGTTGGAAGCAGAGTTATTTAAAGATGGATGATTATGAACATCATCTGAGGGTCTTTTGTTGGATAGTTGTTTAGCAAATTGTTGCTTGGTCATTCAAGTTCTATATGTGATTCTTGTTTCAACTCATAGAAAATCATCTTCATCAACCCAATTGAGATTAGCTACTGTAGTGTCGAGTTTATTTCCAAAGGTAATTTGTCTAGCAACTTGGCGAATTTGACAAGTTTTACCATAATGGTGATCTTCACAAAAGTCACACCATGGTCGTGAAAGCAGGGTGGGAGGTTTATAAATTGGTTGAGCCATGTGAGCATCTCTAGGAGCAGGGTTCTATGGTTGTGGATTCAACCTACAATCATATGATATTAATGTATTTCTCATGTCTTGCATAAGTTGTAAGATTGAGGTCATGCTAGTTTGGTTGATTTGACTTTCAAGAGGGACACATGTTCTCCTAAGTTGCTCTTCATACTCAGGACATATTTGTAAAGAAGATTCCAAATTGGTAGTGTTATTTTCCTCAAGTCACTAACAATAAATAAGAGGTAACACATTGTAGTAATGCATCATAGCATCTTGATTTTGGGGACGAATGGTCTTAAGGATTTGGTCATAAAGTTTAGTAAAGTGTAAATTAAAAATATTAATGTTTTCTCCTTTTGGGAAGGAGACATTGTAATAGTCATGCAATAAATCAGTAGAATTTCATGCTTCCCCATAGGTGGACTTGAACTAGTAATAGAGCTCATCCCAAGTACTGAAATATTTTTAAGTCAATTCAAAAAAATCAGTGGTGCCTTTACTAGCTAAGGAGTAACAAATAATCGCATATGAGTATCATTATCATTTGCCCCAATATTGTGGCAAGTGTTTGATAAAGTGATTAGGTGCTCATTAGCGGTAATCGTGCCATCTACAGATAATTTGGGTAAATGATCTTTAAACATGAGAAGAGGTGAATTCGTAGGAGAAAGGTTTAGAGGAGACTAAATATGCCAAGCGGTGGTATTTGCATCTTCTTCAAACTAAAAGAGTCCAAATTTCATGATAACCTTATTAGGGTTAGTAGTTGACGGATAAGGGTTGAAATAGGAATAGATGGATCAAATGGAGATAGATGGAGTTGCAATTGAACTCGAACTGGAAGAAGATGACCTTGAAGACGTGGAACCTTGGGAGTCACTTGAAGGTTGGCTTTGTGTCCCAAACATGATTCTCCTAGGAAGTGAAGTGGTTCAAGAAGAACTAGTAAGGATTTGGAGGAACCTGTGATAGGTTTCTACCTATAAGACAACCCTACACCTTTGAATTTCATTGATCGAAGTGTATTGAGGGCTATCACCTCTAGGATTTCAGGAGCTTCAGGTTTCGCTACTCATGCAAGATTAATGATGAATATCATGGATGTGTTGGTGTTCACGTTCTCGTTCTTCATTAATGAGAAGCTCACATTGATCAGGTTCGTCAATTTCACAAGCTATAACAAACCAATCATGATTTATTTCTTGGATAGTAAATGTGGTATTCAAGATGTAATCAAGCAAGGAATTGGCAATGTTCCTTTGATCATTTAATTGAGGGATTAGTCAAGGCTGAATATTTGATCGGATTGTCATGAATTAAATAGATTAGATTAGAAATTATCAGGATATCGACATCCTCATCTTTGTAGAGCTAATCTTCTTTCCTCTAACTCAATCTATTGGGAGATAATGGCCCATTCCCTAGCACATTCCTCACTAGAAAGTGAATATTCATGGAACTAATGAGATTTTGAAATATTGCGGGAACGAATAATTCCACAGTGGAGTCACTAAAAGATGTTCATAGTTTGTTCAAAAGGAGGACAGACTATACAACTCCTCGAATCTTTTTATCATAACAAGATAATGAGACAGAGTGCCTGATTGTACAAAATAAAGAAAATGATTTTTTTTTAAATATTTAAAGAAACAAAAGGGTAAATAAATATATACATTTATAAACAAATATTCACAGTATAAGAGCAATTAATGAAGTCAAGAAAATAAAAATTGAAATGACAACAATCTAGTTAGGATTATAGGTCGAGACCTAGAACCCTATAGAGCATAAGTTATAAGAGGAGCAATAGAAAATGTGAGAGGTATGAAAAATACAGATTGTATGAAACAAAAAAATGATATTATTAATAAAGAAACAATCAAATCTCAACAATAGGTCTCTGCGAAGACCTTTGACCAATTCAAAAACTCATACTACTGCAATGTATCAACTCATATACAAAAACCAAGGAAATCCAGTAACTAATAGCATAATTTTTTTTCAAGAAATTAACATGAGTGGGAATCCTTATTTCTGCAAAGAAGTCATTGTTAGCACTACTAAATAGAAATCAAACCTGCAAAAAAAGAATTAAAGGATCATAAAACAAACAAAATACCTCCAACGTTCCTTGAATTATTAAAAGAAGTCACCAAAATTGATCTCTCCTTTGGAGTTAGAACTGCTATCACCATTAAGACCAACTCTCTATAATTTTAAGAAAATAAAATCAGATGGAAAGGAACAACCTAGCTTTATTGTAGTATACCTCTCTCCACAACTTTTTCTCCCCTTTCCTTCATAGTCCTCCTTTCTTTTTAAATAAGTCATAAGTAGTTTGGACAATTTTTAGTTTTGGCATGTTATATTAATTGTCTTCCTAATCAAAATGATTAGGGTTAAGGAGGGAGGCTTCTAAAGGAAAAAATTAAATCAAAATTTAGACCCTAATAGGTGGGACCCTATTTACTATTTGACTAGGCCTTGTTGTTTCCATGAGTTACTTAATACATGTCATAAATATTGGGCATCAATATAACACAACCATGTTATAACCATAGTGCATAAAAAATATAAATGAATCTCATGATATATATAATCAACCAGTTATATATGAAAAAAGAACCATGTTTCTCCTTATCACCTTGTCTCTCATTGTATCATGATGCCATTCAAGGTGGCGCCACTATAGCCACTATATATATATATATATATATATACACACACACACACACACACACTGATGGAACAAGGGTGGATATATATATACACCCTTGTTCCATAAGTCTTCAGACATCATCAAAATGTAACATAGCATCCAACAAGTAACCCATAAAAAGATGTGTCAATGGAACAATAAACAATAACCCATAAACAGATGTGTCAATGAAATAGTAAACAATAATGTCCAAAATAACATGTTCATCAAAATCAATCATAATTTGTCTCCCTATCTATGAAAAGGGGTGAATTTTTCCTATTGTTCTTCTTGTTGCAGATGTGATACAGTGAATGTGTTAATCCATGAGATGAGTCGAAAGACTTGGATTGTGCATTTTTTCCATATTCACTAACTACAGGAAAAGGAATGACATGGGGTTTTGATGGCTGAGCAACAAAGTTTGACATGATTTTACACTGTTGAGAAGGTTGCTTTGCAGGGGAGGCATGATGTGAGAGAGGAGTGGATGCGTGAGGTGCTACAAGAGGTGTGTGAACAATGCAGGATGAATCAGACTAGAGGCAGGATGCATGCACCTAAGAAGAAGTATTAGGAGGTGGAAAATTTGGCCAACCTTGTATGGAGTATAGAGGTTGTGCAGAGATATGAGGTTCCCATCCTTGATTGTCAAGGTTAACTAGAGGAGAAAATATATGTGGGGGAACATGGGTACCAGCTTAAGAAGGATATTGAGACAAAGGTTGTTGTGACCTAGTTTGTGCTCTAGGTTGATTTTGGGAAATCCCTAGCAAATTATCCATTTTAGAACGTAACATATCCTTTAATAATTATTACTTTTAATTAAAATGAACAGATATTCTAAGCCTCATTTCTCTTATGACACCTAGGTGTTGGTTTATATTTGAATTTCCTCTACCCATACCTCTTCCCATATTACAGTTAAATAAACTCATTCAGCACATATACAAAATTTTAAACAAAAAGATTATTACACACATAGGCATGGAGCAATATGTTAGAAAATCAGAAAGGAAAAATATTTGCTTATACTTGATAATTACTTGTGATGTTCTTGACTTTTTATTAAGTTTCTTTTATATCTTATTTATTTTAGTTCATCAAGCAATTACCGAAGAAATAGAACATAAAAAATGGGCACCACATGTAGGCTCATAGCCAGGGACAAAATCCTTTCTAGGGGAAAGCCTAGTAAGTAATTCTTCCTTTAATAATTTTCTGAAGATATTCCAAGACTCTTGACCATGACACAAATTATCCTCCATACCAAGTGAAGCTTCTTCATTACTTTGATGATGATCCTTCTTGACCTAGCAGTAGTGGAAGCACTTTATTCGACACAATAACTTCGAACTTTCTTTAGATACTTTGATCTTTACTAAATTTTTTTTTATCTTCACTCAGAACCTTTGATCTTGGCCCAATACACCTTCTTAAGGTGGCAAATTTCAACATCAACAACTTCGACCTCTACTAGTAGCATCATCACACTACAACTGGCTGTGACATCAACAAGAGAACTTTGGTCTTCCAAACTAGAGTATGAGAGAGAGAGAGATAGTTGCACCAAAGGTTCGATTTTCCATTTTCCCTTCTACTAGACCAAACTCGCACTTCCTTTTCCTCCTTCATCTACTTCGCACTTCTTCTGGCTTCAAGAGATATCGAACTTGCTTGTGTGAGAGTGTGCTTCAAAAGGAATTTGAACTGCTCTATTTATAGTCCTTTGGTGAGGTAGAATAGCCCATTCTTGAGGCCGACTTCATCATCTTAAGGCCAACTTCATCATCTTAAGGCCGACTTTGTGTGGAGACAACATAACTCATATTTTACTCAATACTTAACCTTTTTATGTGATTCAAAAGCCCAAGAAGGGTCTCTTTAAAAGTACAATGACTCTATTGACTTAGAATAAATCCTAGAAGTCCTCAATGGGGACTTTTACCTAAAACAAGGTGACCCAAGCATGAAACCCATGCTTTAATAAGTCACAATAATAATAATAATAATAATAATAATAATAATAATAATAATAATAATAATAATAATAATAATAATAATAATAATAATAATAATAATAATAATAATAATTCTTTTATTTATTGTTTTGACAAGTACATTACAAGATGACTCAAATACATTTAATGCAGACCAAACTTAGTTACATTTTCCAACACTCCCTCTTAACTAGGGAGATATTCATCATATAAAAGTGCAAGGAATATCTCCACTATATGAACCATGAAGAACTTTAGGCACTGCAATGCCATGGAACAGATTCCTGACCAGGGCACTCTATCCATTAGTCTCTCAACAATTTAGGCACCACAATGCCACGGACTAGATTCCTAACCAGGGAACTCCATCTGAGTGGGAATAATATGGACTCAAGCTTTCAACCTCTCTAGGTACCATCAGGCTTACTTTCTAACCATCAACCAAAAGATCTAGGTGTGTATCCAAAAATAGAGCTATATAATTAACACCACCTTTTCCAACTTCAAGACCTAGACATCAACACAAAGTGTCAGCTAAATGTCCTCCCAAGAAATGCTTCACTCACAAAGACTCAACACTCCTTGAACCAACAAATCAAGGATAACCAATATCTCCCAATAAAATGGATTGGTAACCAACATACTATAAAAAACATTCAAGGGATTCACTTGTAAAAGCATAACCCCAATCAATAATATACTTTCATATGAACATAATCAAATACAAACTTATGGGTTATTTCAGACACCACGTGTGGATTCTTATCATAGTAGTAATACCAATTGATTCCTCAATCATACACGTTCCTACTTCTCATGTAGCAACATATCCTCCAAAAAATGCATTCTTCAATCAAAATTATGTTATGCCCTCCCTCTCAACTAGGGAGCTTCCCTTTATCCAAACTCTCTCTTAATCTTAAGGAGATGTTCCTTATTCATAATCCCTCTTAACCTTGGGAGAATAACTTCTTTATTTCGACAGCAGAGAACCTTTTGTGGCTTCCAGTCATTTCATTAGAGTTATCCACACCATGCTTATCATATAAACAAACATCTTCACCATATTGAAGATTGTGTACCTACACAATTTAGATAGCAAGTACAACCAAATCTATAAAAGCCTAAAGTTAGCCATATCAGAATCATGGAAGCATTTCAATTTTATACATAAGATACCCAAACTTAATTACAAACAAGAGACATATACTCTTCAACATCTAGCCAGGGATTTTTTCTTAAACCCTAGACTACTTCTTAACATCTTTCATTACATCTAGGGTTTCAATGTTTCTTCCAAAGGTATGACATACCCTACTACACATATAGAAAATGTTGGGTGCAGCCCAACTTGGCCTAGATTTTGATGAAGACTCTACATGTTGTGGAGTGAAGTATGCAGTGAAGAATGTAGCAAAGCATGAAGTGGACCGCACAACATAGGGCGAAGTGGACCGTGCAACAAAGCACCAAAGTGGAATGCACAATAAATATATTGTGCAGTATATGGGCTTCGAGGCGGGTCGAAGCCCCTCATTTTTGTAAGAAAACATATAATATTGTAAAGGATGAATGGCTTTCGAACCATAGTATCTTGTATTAGGGGAGTCCACGGTATGTGGACCATGGTATTTTGACGATATATCCCTCAATGTAATAGTTTATGTAGGGATCAATAATAAAGGAGAAAATCATATTAGAATCACATCTTGAATAGAACGGCTATATATTTGTGATCTATGGTTTGGGCAAGAAGGTGAGGCTTTGCAGCTGAGTGCGGAGAGGCCTGTGTTTGATGTTGAGTGTGCGGACAACCTGCAGCGGAGTGCGCAGGCCAAGAACTGTTTGCTGTACAAATTTATTATTATAAGCAACAATTCTTATGGACGTAGTACCACATTGGGATGAACCATGGTAAAATTGGTGTCTTCATGTGTTTATTTTCTTTTTATCTGTTGTATCATAGCATTTTATTATAGTTGGATTGTCTTAAAATGCATTAATGATTTATGGGGTTATATGACATGTTTATGTGACTAAATGAATGCGGTGAAGTAATTTATGAATGTTAAGTATAAGAAAACATAATAATACCACATCACATCATCCCTCAAGGCTACAAAAACATGGTTCTGCATCCGCCCATAGTCACTTCGAGTGAGACTGCGATCTTCTTACAGGTCGTTTCCGAGAGGGCCAGTGATTAAGGATTTTGTTGGTGCGTAGTATAGATCGAACCTGGGTCAGCCGAAATCATAACCAATAGAAAACCATATAAACAATTCACACAAATATAGATCTACAAGGCATTTAATAACTTTAAGAATTCATATGTTAGACTTTCACTAGTGTTTCATGTAAATCCTAGATTTCATACAAGAGAATTAATCAATCAAAACCAATCACATCTTAGTAATCAATATGACCAACTTCCACTAGGGTTAGTTGCAAACCCTATATTTTTAATCAACCATCAATCACAACTAAAAATCAAATTTCAACAATCTTACACAAATCACAAATTATCACATTGTCATCATACATCAAAGATTTTTACTTCTATTAAGGTTTAACTCCAAAACCCTAGAATTTCATTTTCACGTTATCAACAATCATTATATAAATAGATCTCAGATTGTTACATACTAGAGAATTTAACTACTACTAGGGTTTAGTTGCAAAAACCCTAGATTTCCAAATATCATCATCCTAGAATCTCAGACAAGGACTTATATTAAACCCTAAGACTCATGACCATCAATAATTAGGTCAACACAGAAATATAGGAAATCATTATCATGCATAAGCATAACATATGTCACACACCATTAATACATTAGACATATACTGACCTAGATCAAGCTAGGGTTTCGACCAAATGTACACATATATATACCTAGGGCTTCATTGCTAGGGTCTTACTTTAAAAACATAAAAAAGGTTTTGATTATAGGCTCAATCAAACCCTAAAGATCTAGGGTTTCATAACTTAGCAAAGCAAACCCTACTATTCCAAAATTTCAAAGGTTCAAGATCTTAGACAAACATTATTTAACCTTAACAAGCTAAGATTTCATGATCATACCAAAATCCCAAACATGACATCATCAACAAGAACTTCAAATAACATTTCACAACAACCCTAAGCATGCTAGGGTTTCACACATTGTCAACATACCCTTAATATAGGCTTTTCTAGAGAACCTGTCTAGGGTTCTATAAAATTAGTTAAGAATATGAGTGGGGTAGATTTATCAATTGATGAATCACCCAAAACAAGAATCAATATGATTCAATATAGCTAGACACAACAATGTTAGTAGTAGATATCCAAATGAATAAAAATTTACTATAAAGAAGTCAATGTTTTATAGTTTAAGACCCATACCTTTGTTTCTTGACAAACCTTATCTTGGGTGGCTTTCTTCCATACTCCTTGAGGATATAGCAGATGTATTCCTAATCAAGACAATAAAGGAAAAATGGTGATTAATATTTAAAATAAGCAAAACTAAATGAGTACATGAAACCAAAAACTGAAAGGAAATGAGATACTTACCTTTGGGAATTGTTGGGGGTTCTCTCCAAATCTTGAGGGATACCTATAAACTTATAAAACAAAAGAAAAAGTATTTTCCAAAAACATGTTAAAACCTATAAATTCTGAACATTAGAAATACAAAATAGAATATCTAAGACTAAAAATAAAGAACTTAATAGTGTAAGTCCCTTATATTAGATTCTTCGGGTTTGACTTTCTTTGGGTATCCTTCTTCAGAACTGTTAACATGATCTCTATCTCTCTTCTTATTCTTTGGATTGTCGAGACAATCACTTATGTAGTGACCCTTCTTATGACAATGATAGCATTCTATCTTGGACATGTCTACTTTCTTCCTTGGTCCTTTTTATTTATTTCCTTTGTGATGAGTAATGCAGACATTTGATACTCCTTTAGGATTGGAAACTAGAGAGATCCTCGATTCTTCTTGACTGCAGGCAATTGCACCCCAAGTAGGTGGAAATCCTAATAGAGCAGTGATCACGAGTTCTTTGTTTGGAAAAAAGTCATTAATGGCCAAAAGGTAATCTTTGATTCTTGATATCTTCACAAGGAAGGAGGCCACTATATCTTCTTTATGTTGGAAATAATACTGAGAGGGGGAGGGGGGGGGGGTGTGGTGAATCAGTGTTTACAATCTATAACTTTCTCATTTCCATATTCTAATTTATATACGCTACTTCGCGCAACTGTATTTAAGGCAACTAGCGTATATCCAACAAACTTATGCTTCAGTTAATTCATCATATGTTGATCTTTAATCAGTGCATCAGTACTTCATTAACCATATAAACAGTAACGAGGTGCAGTAATAATATAACAAACCATCACACATAAGAAACACACATGAACACTAAGATTTAAGGTGGAAACCCAATGCAGGACAAAAACCACCTGTTGTTGTCTTCTTTTAATATAAGAAAAAAAACATGTTTACAATCTTGTACTGGTGCAGACTCATATCAGTATGTAGGCACCCACCTGCAGAAGGCTACAACCTTCTCTCATTCTCCAGATTCTACTGGAAGGGAGCTACAACCCCCTAGATCTTGTACTAGTTGATATGTTTACTAGTACGTAGGGGCCGACCTACAGAAGGCTACAACCTTCTTTCTTCCTCCAGGGACCACGTTTCATGAATTTTCAGACTGGATACTCCTGGAACACAACACCACAATTTGAAGGCCACGTTTCATCCAATTTTCATAGTGGATCCATCAACAACATTGAAACTCAAAATCAATCACCATTGCAATACAACCATCAAATACATCTACATTAACCAATCATTGAAACTCAATCATCAATCTCTTAATCACCCACAACTGAATCATTGAAGGCCCATCATCACTGAAGCAAATCACAATCAACCAACCTGAATATTCAGAATACTGTCATCAAAACACAGGCCCAGAACACGGAGAAGAACTTAGAACTCTGCAACAACCACTAGAACCAGCTACAAATTCAAATATCATATTTCATAATGTATATGCTACTTTGATGAACTAAACCAACGTGTATACACGCTTTTACCAAAGAAAACTAGTGTATAGATCTACAAATATTAACTCATAACTTTGCAACTATTCCAGACATCAGTCATACACAGATAATGACATTTATAGAATAAAACATGCATCAGTAATTCATATCTAGACTATACATGGTAAAACAACATAGTGATAATTCATTTCAGGCATTAAGATCTTGATCCATCATTATATATTATCCCTCATCAACCGCTAAGGTTCATCCTTAGTTCTGATCAAGCAAAGCACCATAAGCCCATAACCTACATACTTCATAAGATATTCAACTTGCATTCTTGGCCTAATGATCTTCTCCTCCTTATATACTCTTAGGTCTTTCTCAATACCTTGGACCAAATACCTAGGGTCAATACCTTGGACCAAATACCTCAGACCAAATACCTTGGACCAATACCTTGGATCAAAATACCTTGGACCAAATACCTCAGACCAAAAACTTGGTTTTCCAACATGTACGTGTTTTTCCTCCTATGAAAGTGTGTGTATATGTTATACGCTCCTTTTGTTCTGTTAACCCGCGTGTATATGCTCCTTGGACAAAGTGAACCTGCGTATACCTCTCTTTATTCATTATTTGGAGTCTAATTTGTAATCCTTTGCTGTTGCACTATGAACTGTCATATGAGTCAGTTGCCATTAAGGACAACACCTATATCATAGTGCCAACAATCTCCCCCTTTGGACTTGATGGCAATAACAACACCAAGACACTCTCCCCCTTTGGACTTGATGTCAATAACAACACCAAGACACTCTCCCTCTTTGGACTTGATGGCAATAACAACACCAAGACACTCTCCCCCTTTGACATCAACGGCAAAGGGTGGACCAAGATATTTTCCCCCTTTGATATACATTATGATTTCCATTCTCCCCCTGAGTACATGCGGAATTCTCTGATTGAGCACCCCCTTTGTACATGCTGAGATGCACTAAACCATCCATGCTCCCCCTGAGAACATGCAGAGTCTGCAAAAATATTTTCCAAAAGAATAACATGACTCTATAAATCAACTAAGTGAGTATGTCCTTCCTATCACCAATGACTCATACATACATCAATCTCCCAACCAAGTGGGGATACACCAATTTTGACTCATCCACCCAACCAAGTGGGGATATACCATAGAAAATATTACATCATCCTTCTCATGCATAGTGGGGTTACAAATTAGGTCTTTTCATGACCTTTACATCAAATGATCTACATGACATTTATAACAAGGAAAACCGATCTAAACAAGACCATGATAGTCATCAGCAACTATCATACACCATATATGATCTGCACCATCAGCAACATCAGCATCAACAGCTTGTATATTTCCATCATCAAAAGGGTCACCTAAATCAAAACAACTATGTGGATATGTACCAAGATCTTCTAATAAAATGCCAACAATGCATTATTAGAAGCATATGCTCCCCCTGAACCTGTGCCAGCTGTTCATTGTCAGATTTGATCATTGCAAATATCAGTGAGAGTCATCAAGGTATCATCATTAATAAGATATACATCAACTTTTTAGCACTAACACATTTCTACAAATCATCAACAAATTGTAACCATCATCAAACATAGCATATAAGTGATTGAACCATATCAGACTCCTTCTCATGAGTCTGTCCCATTGTTTTTTCCTCAAAACACCATATACATGACTGTGTAGCTTCTAACTCACGTATATACACGACTTCTCTTCATAATAGCTACGTATGAAAATTGGAATATTGAAATTTTTACACTTTCAGCTTCCCCTAGGTCTGTTATGTCTATAGATTGAGCTATGCCACATCTTTCTGACAATAATTCTGTCTTCTTCAATACCTTGGATTGTGATGATGTATGCTCCTTTTGGTTTGGTGTCCGAAATTTGCTCCTGCATTCCTTTACTTTATGTCCAAACTTGTTACACACATAGCATCTTACATGTTTCATATTCCTTCTATTGCAATCAATAGCTTTGTGACCAAACATATTGCAAGCAAAACAATATCCCTTAAAGAACCTGGAACGTGATGATCTTTCTGTGTGATGGTCTTGAACCATTCTACTTTTGCATCTGGCTGCAACATGTCCAAAATTATGACATATAAAACATTCAACATCATTCATCGAAGGAAATAACCGACTATCACTTCCACAGTTAGGAGTAAAAGATTTTCTTTGAAGAATTTCTTTCCTTGGTTGTTGATGGGGTTGACTTTTTATCTCCTTGTTGAGCATTTCATATTTTTCATTGGAGTTCCTTACCTCATCTTGTGAGCTAGATTCACCTTCATGAAAACCAAGACTAGTATTTATAATGGGCGAACGTTGAACTTTGATGATTTCATCTAACGTTTCTGATCCTTTAGAAAATCTAAGATTCAGAGTCTTTGTCTTTTCAAGTTCTTTTCTTAGACTTACTACTTCACATTCTAATACTTCATTGTGTTTGTCCTTTTCAGTGAGTTGATGTGTCACTGTGTTTATGACTGTATCCTTTTCTTCCAAACTGATTTTAAGTTGACTAATTTCTTTAAGGAAATCTTCCTTTTCTAAGACATTATTTTCATATGCCACGAGTAGTTTAATTCTTGATCATCTTCATCACTATTGGACAAGCCATCACTATCATCATGAGTATAATAAGTTCTACTACCTTCTGCAGACATCTTTCCTTTGACATGAGGGCATCTAGTAGCATAATGACCAACTCTACCACAAGAAAAGCATTTGAAAGATAGCTTACCTTTGAACCTTCCAGAACCCCGTTGAAGCTTCTTGACAAAATTTACCTCATCTTCTTCTTCTAAAATGTGTCTTGATTCATTGTGTTTTTATTTTTCTTTTCCCTTTGTTGATGCTTTAAATGCGGCTTCTCTCATATCTGATGGTCCTCCTTTTCTCATCTCAAAGGCAGTTAAGATTCCGTGAAACTGCGTCATAGTGATATTTTGTAGATCTTGTTTTTCTTCTATGGCAAACACTTTGGATTCAAATTTAGCAGACAAGGATCTTAAAACTTTCTCAACTAAGGTAACTTCCTTAATTTCTTCACCCATATTCTTCATACAATTGACAACCTCATCTATACGTAGGAAGTAACTAACTATGCTTTCATCACTATGCATCTTAAGAGTTTCATACTGAATTATGAGAGTTTGAAGCTTAGCATGTTTTACCTGAGAGTCTCCTTTGTAGCTTAGAACGATTTTGTCCCATATTTCTTTGGCTGATTTGAGCTACATGATTTTGACAATCTTTGATTTTGACAAACTTCCTAATAAAATAGTGATAGCTTTGGCATTGGTTTCATATTGCTTTTTACCTACTGTGTCTGTAGGAATTACTGTTGGAAAGTTATATCCTCCTTCCACAATTTCCCAAACATTTGTTCCAAGAGATGGTAGATAGGTTGTGGTTCTTATTTTCCAATAAATAAAGTTGCTTCCATCGAAGATTAGCGGTCTGATGGATCCCATGCTTTCATCATTATTCATCTTGATGGATATTCCTTCAAGCGATCAAACTTCTTCTGAACGACTTGCTTTGATACCAATTGTTGGAAATAATATTGAAGGGGTGGGGGGTGAATCAATATTTACAATCTATAACTTTTTCATTTCCATATTTTGATTTATATACGCTACTTCACGCAAATCTATTTAAGGCAACCAGCGTATATCCAACAAACTTATGATTCAGTTAGTTCATCATATGATGATCTTTATTCAGTGCATCAATACCTCATTAACCATATAAACAGTAATCGGGTGCAGTAATAACAGAGCAAACCATCACACATAAGAAACACACATGAACACCAATATTTAAGGTGGAAACCTAATGCGGGACAAAAACCACCTGTTGTTGTCTTCTTTTAATATAAGAAGAAAAAACTGTTTACAATCTTGTACTGGTGTAGAATCATACCAGTACGCAGGCGCCCACCTGCAGAAGGCTACAACCTTCTCTTGTTCTCCAGCTTCTACTAGAAGGGAGTTACAACCCCCTAGCTCTTGTACTAGCCAATATGTTTACTAGTACATAGACACCGACCTACATAAGGCTACAACCTTATTTCTTCCTCTAGGGACCACGTTTCATGAATTTTCAGACTGGATGCTCCTGGAACACAACACCACAATCTTAAGGCCACGTTTCATCCAATTTTCATACTGGAACCATCAAAAACATTGAAGCTCAAAATCAATCACCACTGTAATACAACCATCAAATACATTTGCATTAACCAATCATTGGAACTCAATCATCAATCTCTGAATCACCTACAACTGAATCATTGAAGGCCCATCATCACTGAAGCAAATCACAATCAGCCAATCTGAACATTTAGAATACTGTCATCAAAACACAGTCACCAAAACACAGAGCAGAACCCAAAACTCTGCAACAACCACTAGAACCAAACGCAAATTCAAATATCATATTTCATAATGTATATGCTACTCTGATGAGCCGAACTAGCATGTATACGCGCTTTTACCAAAGCGAACCAGCATACAGATCTGCAAATATTAACTCATAACTTTGCAGCTATTCCAGACATCAATCATACCCAGATCATAACATTTATAGAATAAAACATGCGTCAGTAATTTAGATCTAGACTATACATGATCAAACCACATAATGATAATTCATTCAAGGCCTTAAGATCTCGATCCATCATTAGATCTTATCCCTCATCAACCGCTAAGGTTCATCCTTAGTTCAGATCAAGCAAAGCACCATAAGCCCATAACTTGCATACTTCATAAGATATTCAACTTGCACTCCTGGCCTAATGATCTTCTCCTCCTTATATACTCTTAGGCCTTTCTCAATACCTTGGACCAATTACCTAGGGTCATTACCTTGGACCAAATACCTCGGACCAAATACCTTGGACCAATACCTTGGACTAAATACCTCGGACCAAAAACTTATTTTTCCAACATGTACGCGTGTTTTCTCCTGTGAAAGTGCATGTATACATTATATGCTCCTTTTGTTCTGTTAACTGGTGTGTATATGCTCCTTGGACAAAGTGAACTTGTGTATACCTCTCTTTCTTCATTCTTTGGAGTCTGATCTGTAATCCTTTGCTGCTGCACTGTGAACTGTCATCTGAGTGAGTTGCCATCAAGGACAACACCTGTATCATAATGCCAACACTTTAGTCATCTTTGTGGTCCTTAGTTCATTCTTCAAGCTTGGCACTTGACCAATGTTCTTAATAGTGAATAAATTTGAAAAGGCTTCATACATTTCCTGAGCATGATTGATGTTGCCTATAAATGGGACAAGATTTTCATTTATTCCTTTTGCCATTAGAGTCATGGCCACCAATTCTAATTCTCTGAATCTTAATTTGTTAGCATCACTTGAGTCATTTGTAGGCTTCCTTACTTTTCCTTTAACCAAGTCTCGTACCTTGTTATTTTCAAGGATGAGGTCAATCCTCTTCTTCCAAGACCTGTAATTTGAGGCTTCTTCAAGTTTGTTCTCTCCCTTGATTGTGTTATACATCTTTCTTGAGTATAGTAGAATTCTTCCCTGAAATAACCCTTTTGAATGGTTCCTTGATCAAGTTCTTGAGACTGCCTTTTTCTTCTTTCTTCACCAAATATCTGGTACCATGTTAGAAAATAAGAAAGGAAGAAAGATTTTCTTATACTTGATAATTACTTGTGATGTTCTTGACTTCTTATTGAGTTTCTTTTATATCATATTTATTTTAGTTCATCAAGAAATTACCAAAGAAATAACACATAAACAATGGACACCAGATGTAGGCTCACAACCATGGAAAAAATCCTCTTTAGGGGAAAATCCAATCAGTAAGTCTTCCTTTAATAGTTTTCCAGAGATATTCAAAGACTCTTTACCTTGACACAAATTATCCTCCACACCAAGTCAACCTTTTTCCTTATTTTTCAAATGATCCTTCTTGACCTAGTAGAAGCAACATCAATGGCAATATTTTCTTCGACCCATCAACTTTGACCTTGCCTTAGAGAATTCGATATTTACTGAAATACTTTGATATTCACTTAGAACCTTTGATCTTGGCCCAATACAGCTTCTTGAGGTGGCATCTTTCATCATAATCAACTTCAAACTCTACTAGTAGCAACATCACACAGAAATTGGCTATGACATCAACAAGAGAACTTCGATCTTCCAAACTAGAGCACGAGAGAGAGAGATAGTTGCACCAAAGGTTTGATTTTCCATTTTTCCTTCTCCTAGACCAAATTGATACTTCCTTCTCCTCCTTCTTGTTGGATTGTTGGGGACTGACCCAAGTTCAGAGGTGATTTAGCCAAACAAATCCCGGTACTACTGGCCCTTTCAGAAATAGTCCGTGGAGTGTGGACTAAGGTCTCTCCTGAAGTAGTATGGGAGGGTGCTATAACTAGGTTTCCACACCCTGGAGATGTCTGATGAGTTCAAGTGGTCTGCAATTCAACCCTGCATGCACGCCCCTATGTGCGCTTACCCATACCTCGCAGCCTAAAATGCTACCTTTGCGCAGCCCTACTCGGGGGCCGAACACTGTTATTACCTGAGTCCTTACTGGTATTCCATTGTTAGTTGATTAACTTGGCCTACTTGCATGCATTAAGTTATACTTAGCAATATAAATCATTCATACAAGTGCGCGTAATAAATAAACAATATATTTGCAATTTATATCAAACATGTAATAACTCAAGAACAGATACACAAAATTTGGATAAAACTTCTCTTTATTATTCTCTTCTTTGGTTACAGACTCAACTCCACCCTATGCACTCAACTGCAGGGGTCTACGCACTCAACTGCAGGCAACTAGGCCTCTGCGCACTCAGCTGCAGATCCTTCTCCTACTCTGCAACCCATGACACACTTTTTCACTTGTGTTTCAATCCCTTAGACTTCTTCTCTATCCTCTACTTGGTTCTCTCTTATAGTTAGAGCCTCACTCTATTTATACAATCCCATGGTCCGCAGACCATGGGTAGGCCGACATTACATTACAAACTAGGGCGGACAACCCTATGACTCTAACATACTTTTGTGCCCATAATTCACGGGGCTTTATGACATCATTCGGTCAAAACATGGGCTTTGAGCCCCAAAACATGCTTCGGGGGGGATTCCACACCCAACAGGCCCCCAACACAAACATCGTGACTTGCACTTGAGTCACTCTGTTGATGCGACGATCTTGGCACAAAGTTCCTCCAACTGTCCTTGAACTGTGTTGATGTCGGCAGCGTATTGCGTCGCTACTTGCTGAATCTGTTGCATCCTTTGTTTTGAGACCTCCGTGTTTGGGGTGCTTCTCTGCATTAACGTGTGCATCCCCTGTATTTGTGTGAACTTTCCTTTGATGTTTTCCATGATAGTGAAATCCTCGTTGATCCACGGTTGGACGCGCGCTTTGAGAACTGCCTCCTTATGTCACGCTGCATCCACCTGCTCCTTCAGTGCCTTAGCTTGCTGCATCCTCGCAAGCCACTGAGTGAGGACTATTGTCTACGCAGTTCCTCTGACACTGTCATATTGCTACTGAATTTCTCATGCCTTTGTCTCCAGGCACTAGATTTTGGGGTCCTCCTGCAGAGTGGTGAGGATCTCAAGTGCTCGCTCCAACAAAGTGTTACAATCTTGCATTGCACTTCCAATTTCTTCCAATCCCATTGCAATAGCACTAGCGCATTGTTCTCGAACCTTCGGGGGAGTGGAAGGATGTGCCTTTAACTGCAGCTTGGCGATCTGAAGGTTCAGCTCCAGCTGAACCTTGGTCATCTCTTCTCTAGCCTCGCAGACTCCGGTTACCAACCTATGGATCTGCACCTCTACTGGTAGATCAGTTGGGATGGCTAGCTTCGGGACGTGTCGGCAAGCATCGTTTACCACATGCACCAACTGTTGGTTTTGCGACACCAATTCGTTGCGCTGTAGACTGAGTTGTTCATTGTTTATCTTTTATTCGCTGAGAACTTGGATTGCGCAGCTCTCCCTAGCACGCAGCTTTGCTGTTATCCCATCCTGTAGTAGATACAATGTCTCTCGCAGAAGGGAAGCCAAATTAAGGCCAAGGACTTTGATTATGTTAACTGTAAATCTATCGGTCTCATTTGCTGCTACTAGAGCCCCTTCCGGTAACACTATTGTGTTTTCCATCCATGCGCATAGCATCTTCTTTGTTGCCGAGGATCCTACTGCGAGGTGGCTCGAAAGGATACCCACTTGAGGGGGACGCACCTGTAATTATTGTAGTTGCGCCCTGAGGGCCCCCAAAACAGTCTGGTGCTCCTACATAAAACCCTGAAGAGCCTCATTTGTGACATCGCGAACCATCTCGTCGATGTCATGCAGATCACCTTCGGTCAATGTGATCGAGTCAATGGCCAATTTCGAGGCCTTGACCTTCTTCCTCGGTCCTGTTCTCTCTGTGGTGTGTGGGTGCTTCAGTTGTGTGGACGCGGTCCTTGGGTCCGCACTCCCTTCTGTTGTTTCTGCTTCCTCTGCCTCCTGCCTTGTGAGGAAGTTTCTTGGTTCTCATCCACCTTTGTTGTTGCTTCTTCTACTGCCTGTGCTATTGTTGCTGCTTCTACAACCTTTTTTTTCTCGACGACTTTCTGTGTCGCTTCCCGCACTGCCCTTTCCTTAGCTGCTTTTGTTTCCTTCTGCCATTTCTCGGCCAATTGTGTGACGCGCAGCTTGGCGTTGCCCTTCTTCTTCTGCGATGCCACCTTCTCAATTTCTACCAGATCTGGGGCGCACCATTCCAAAGGCCATGTCTCTAAACAGTAAAAATGGCGTCGTCAGTGGCTACAAAAGGTAGCTTTGTCCATTGCTTCGCTGGATCCTTACGCGCCCTGATAAAAATGTTGTGCATATCAGCTTTAAAGTCTGCAAAACTTTGCAGACTGTTGTACATCGTGGGCGATAGGCACGGCCTTTGATTGATCCACATCCGGATGCTCATCTCCATGAGCACCCAGAATATTTTGGTGTCGCGTATCCGTTTCGCGTCCTTTGTGGCCTAGAGCGAAGCGTACTTCGCAACCTCCGATAATTCTCTATCAATGTTAGGGAATTGATTGTCCTCCGGTAGTTCCCCTGCTACGAGCATTATGGATAACAACAACCACATGTAGTGGAAGGTTTTACCCTGCTCCTGGGCTTCGCGACAATTCTTCAAAAATTCCTTGTAGAGGAATTCAGACCAGTTGAACTGGACCCCCCCCCCATGCACTGCTTAGCCAATGCGACCATCAGCGCCAGTACCTCATCAGCACGGCACTTCCTCATAACTTTGTGCACCAGGATTTGGGTTGCTACGCGTACCCCTTTATCCTTGATGCTGGAGATGGCGTAGCCCCTGTTCTTCTTCTCCAGATTGTATTTTTTCTTCATGGCTTCTACAAGGGCCAAATCACTGCCCTTTCCTTTGGCTATGGTTGCGGGGTCCTTTCCTTTGCAGGGGAGCCGAGAAATATGGTGGATTAGGTCTATCGTGATGGGGATAGGCTCCTCTAGCCATAGATACCCATCATGCACCAGGTAGAGCAGCTGCCTGATGATGAAAATGGTGATGGGCGCACGGTGGAAATGTGGTACCCATAGTAAGTGTAGCAACCCAGCCTTTTCCACACCGCGCAACCACTTCCGTGGCTCTAATGTTGTCACCACCCCATCAATGTTTTGCTTCATGAGGTTCCCAGTCTCTAGGTGAGGGAAGTTCTCACGGCCAGTGCAGTCCCAATCTTCAAACTTCATGGTTGGCATGCGGCCCAGGTGCATGCCTTAAAACACTATGCCGTTTGGGAGGAGCGAGGTCTGGAGTGAACTCTTGGTTTCGTTTAGGTCCTTCAACACTTTGGTCTTCCCTTTCTGCAGAGGGACATATGTAGGTAGTTTCGTTGCAGAGTGTGTAGGTTTAATATCCTCCTCCATATCTTCATCTTCTTCTGTTGTGATGGTCAGGGCCTGCAAATCTTCTTCTTCCTCATCTGTGTCGATCATGATAGCATTCCCTTTTTTCACCATTGATAGCTTGCTGTGTAGTGGGTTCCTCAGGGACACGTGTATGGGGGCCATTGCTTTTTTATCTTTCTTGGGCCTTGGTGTTCGTGGTGATTTCGGGATTTCTGCCACAACCCTAGTGCCTTCTGGAACATCCTCCACCATTAGGGTCTACGCGGCCTCGCCGGTGGTTACCTATTCAATTCCCAAACCATCCTTAGTTGTTATCATCGTATCTAGGCTATATTCTGTCACTCACAAACTTAGGGGCTCAATTACCGCTCGGCTCTCAATTTTCAGTCCTCTGCACAATCGCTTAATTCTCAATTGACCAAGTGTTGTTTGCTAGGCAGTCCTTTGTTTTTTATAGCGCCTTCTGAATTCGAATTCGACCGCTCCCCGCAATTTCAGTCCATTAATGCTTTCTTGGCAGCAGATTTTCCCAAATATTGCCCATAAACCGTGTCTTAAATGCTTGCCTCCTGCTCCATTTGGCCTCAAGTCGTACATCCCATCATGAATAGTGACCTCAATGGTCACTTTCTAGCTAATCCACGCGGCAGCACAGCCCTTCGTGCGGGGACACGGACCCTGCGACGCTTTGCTTCTGCGCGCATCCCCAATATTGTGTAGCTCCGAGCAGAATATTTTATAGTCCTGCGCTTCCTTTCAACTACCTGGAGCACGAAGACTATCCTTCCCATGGCTAGTCAGGTGGTCGCACCACCCATCCCGTCCTTCACCATGGTTAATAGAGAATCCCCACCTACCATTGTTGTGGTCAGCATCACGCACTACTATTTGCAACGCGCTACCCTGGTCACTACGTTTGGCGATATGCGGTCCAAGCCAAGGCAACAAACTAACCAGTTCATGGCGATAGTTCTCCAACTTGTCAGTATGATCGTATGCACCTTGCCTTACCATCCTCAGTTTTTCGACGATAAATGATTCCTTTATTTCGTCTTCCAGCTTTTGGACCTCCGCATCCATCAAAGCACTTTTCTTCCTTAATCATACCCTTCCTTTTTCAAGTTCGCGGAGTCTAAAGTTTCCTCGTCAGATTTCTTCCTCAAGTCTAATGTGTTCTATTTCTTGTGGCTATGTGATTCCTTCATTCTGGGCTTCGCAGATCGTCATATATACGGGTGCTGCTATGCTTGGACTAGGCTTCGCATGCTTCATAGGGATTATAGCCCCTACTTCATATTTCAGCTTTGGAAGTTCTTACATGGTTAGGGTTTTTAACATGGTCCTATATGCCCATAGAACCTGTCAGACCAGGCAGTAACTCCTCAAAATCAATTCGTTGTATTCATTCAAGTTAGTCTTTATTATATACATGAGGGAGAGACTGTTCATTTCATCTCTCGGCGACTCTTCATATTTTCCATTATTTATTTTCATCAGTTACACTTATTCACCCAATAATGATTAGGTGTCAACATTCCCCCCCCTTAATCTGAAGCGATGTTGGTGAGTCCAAGCATCATTTTGAATCTTTCAAGCTTTTCTCTTCCAAGCGCATTGGTGAAGATGTCTGCAATTTGCTCATTAGTGGAACAATGGTGGAGATGGATTGTTTTGGCCTCAACATGATGTTGAATGAGATGATATTTAGTATTGATGTGATTCGTTCGATCATGAAACTTTGGGTTCTTGGCCAACTTTATTGCTGAGGTATTGTCAATCATGAGTGGAGTCGATTGTACTTGTTTTACCTCCAAATCTTCAAGAATTTTCCTGAGCCACACAATTTCTTTTTTTGCCTCAGTTGTTGTCACATATTCTGCTTCTGTTGTGGAATCTGTTGGAACTGATTGTTTGCGTGATCTCCAGGAGACAACTCTTGATCCAAGACTCATAGCATAACCTGAAGTAGATACCCCATTTTCTTTGTCTCCATCAAAGTTTGAATCAGAGTATCTAATCAAGCTGAAGTCGTCCACCTGTGTATACTTGATTCCAAAGTCTTGAGTTCCCTCCAAGTACCTTAGAACTCTTTTTGTAGCAGATCAATGTCCCTCACAAGGCTTTTGCATAAACTTGGAGAGGATTCCAACAGCAAACGAAATGTCTAGTCTAGTAGTAGTTAGGTAGTTGAGACTTCCTACAAGTTGTATGTACTTTGTTGCATCCTCAAATTCTTTTCCATCAATGGATGTGAGCTTTATGTTTTGTTCCATTAGAGTAGTAAGAGGATTGCATTTTGTCATGCCAAACCTATTCAACAGATCTCCAATGTACTTCTTTTGAGAAAGGAATATGGACTTCGGATGTTCAGTTACTTCAATACCAAGATAGTAATGAACATAGCCCAAATCAGTCATTTCAAAACCTTTCCTCAATTCCTTCTTTATGGATGCAATGTAGCTTTCATTGTTCCCCGTCATCAAAAG
Organism: Pinus tabuliformis; assembly: GCA_031772625.1. Taxonomy (NCBI): domain Eukaryota; kingdom Viridiplantae; phylum Streptophyta; class Pinopsida; order Pinales; family Pinaceae; genus Pinus; species Pinus tabuliformis. The sequence goes on along the minus strand of CM062813.1, from coordinate 674,120,285 downwards.
ATCATCTAGATATACCACAAGATATACAACTATTTTTCCAACTTTCTTGACAAATAAAGTTGCATCATCAAGATCATAATGTTTGAAATTGAGTTTCAGAAGATGCTCAATTAGTTTTTCATACTAGGCTCATGGTGCTTGTTTGAGGCCATACAAGGATTTCACAAGTTTGCATACTTTATGTTCATGTCCTTTCACAACAAATCCTTCAGGCTGGGACATGAAAACATTCTCTTTTAGATCTCCATTCAAGAAAGCAGTTTTTACATCCATTTGATGGACTTTCCAACTGTTCTGAGCTTCTAGGGCAAAGAGTGTCCCGATGGTAGCCTATTTTGCTGTGGGGACAAAAGTATCCTCATAATCGACCCCTTCCTTCTGTGCGAAACCTTTTGCCACAAGCCTGGCTTTGTGCTTTTCAAGTGAGCCATCTGCTTTATACTTGTTCTTGTAGACCCACTTGTAGCCAATTGGTTTGGTTCCTAATGGAGGATCAACCAGCTTCCAAGTGCCATTCTTTATCAGGGCATCATACTCCTTTTTCATCGCTTCTTTCCATTCATCATGAGAAGCAGCTTCTTTGAAGGAAGTTGGTTTGAAATCTATTAGCAAATTCAATTCACAATCATAAGAAACATCCATATCAACAAGTGAATCAGAGTCATCTACATCACCTCGATTTTGCCGGTTTGATTTTCTAGTTCCTGTCTTTCCAACCTCATTAGGATGAACACTTTCAAGTGTATTTGTCAGCCACTTTTGGGGACCTTTCTCAAATGGTCTAGGCTGCTCCATTGATTGAGTTGGGATTGAATCAAGATTGAGTCTCCCAATTCTATCAATCACATCACTTAAAGTATCATCCATTGTTGGAGTTTCATGCGGGGGAGAGAGTTCTTCAAAATAAGATTCCACAGGTTGATTTAGTATAGGAATCCCCCCTTCAAGATGTGGAATCTGATTATCAAATTCTTGAAATGATTTTGCATTTGCGAATCTATCCAAGAGATCAAGTTGCCGCTCAACAACATTGTCAGTTTTAGATGTTTCAAGAAAGATTACATCTCTAGATACAACAAACTTTTTATTAACTTCATCATAGAGATAGTATGCTTTGGAGGTGTTTAAATACCCCAGGAAGATACACTTACGAATTTTTTCACCAAGTTTGTTTCTATGTACCTTTGCTATTAAGGCATAACAGGTGGAACCAAAGACCCTGAGATGGTTTACCGAAGGAACGTGCCCATACCACATTTCATGGGGAGTCTTTTTTCTGATAGCATTAGATGGACATCTATTCTTTATATATACAGCACATAGAACTGCATCAACCCAAAACATCAATTTTACATTTTTGAAAGACATCATGGAGCACACCATATTTAAGATTGTCCTATTCATTCTTTCAGCTACACCGTTCTGTTGGGGATTATAAGGCATAGTTGTTTGATGTTTGATCCCATGTTGGCGAAGATAGTTTTCAAATTCATTTGAATTGTATTCTTTTCCATTATTAGTGTGAATAGAGCCTATATGAGATTGTGCATCGTTTTCAATCCATTTATGAAAGTTCTTGAATGTTTGAAAAGCATCAGATTTGTTCTTCAATGAATAAACCCAACACATTCTGGTGTAGTCATCAATAAATGTCATCATATATTTGTTTCCATTTGCATAAGGAACATGCATTGGACCACATAAATATGAATGAATGAGTTCAAGTTTTCTATGTGCTCTTGAATGTGAATCATGAAAAAACTGTTTTCTATGCTTTCCTAGAATACAAGCATCACATTGCTTAGGTTTCCTAGGAATTGTAGGCAAACCAGCAACACCATTTTTCTTCAACAAGCGAAGACTGTCATATTTCAAATGTCCAAATCTAGCATGCCATAATAAACTTGATGGAAGTGTACCTTCTTCATAATGAGAGTTGTATGAGAAATGTTGTGCACAAGCAGAGATAACCTACAACTTGAGAAGACTTTCTTCTTCTATCCCCCTCATGACAAGTGAGTGGTCAGATGCTTTTCTCACCTCAAGCTTGCCATCAAACATATGAATTGAGTGACCTTACTGGCGGATGTGGACCAAGGACAACAAGTTTCTCTTCAACTGTGGGAGATATAGAACATGATGCAGAAGAAAGTCTGGAAGACCAGGTAATTTGAGCTTGATTGTGCCAAGCCCTGATGGCTTGAGTTTTGATTGATATGCAAAGTATACTGCTCCATCAACATTGTCAATAAATTCTTCAAAAAAATCTTTTCTATGAGTCATGTGGCAAGTTTCTCCTGAATCAAGCAACTAATCATTTTTCCAAGAAGCAAGTGAAGCATTAAACAAATCTTCATTTACTCCAATATTACATTGTGCCACAACATAATGAGCAGATTCAGGTGCTTTACCTTTGTTTGTGTCATTAGTTTTACCTTTGGGTTGGTTTCTTTTTTTCTCAATTTTGTCCCAAGGTAACTTGCATGTGGAGGCATCATGTGATCCATTTCTTTTGTAGCGTATGCAGTGTAAATCTGCCTTTTCTCCTTGAGAATGTCTGCCCCCCCACCTCTAAAATATCTTCCTCTTCCTCTTCGACCACCTCTTCCTCTGGAAGAATCTTGGGAAAGATTCTTTTCTTTATGAGTAATGCACACAACCTCTTCAGAAGATTTAGGGGCTGTCTTCTTTCTAAAAGCTTTCTCTATTTCAACGAATTTTTTCACAAGAGAGTCAAAGGTAATATCTTTGAGATTTCCATTTGCTTGTAATGACTCAAGATAATTGGAGTAAGTAGGATAAAGTGCCTTGACAAAAGCGATAAGAGGAATATCCAATTCAACCTTAATGGCTTTGATATCATGCATTATAGATTTTACTTCGGATGCGAGAGCAAGAGGATCATTATTTTGTAATTCAAGAGTGAAGAGTTTAATCATGAGTTCAATAACTTCAAGTGCAGAATGTGAGTCATAGAGTTCTTTCAGCTTTTGTAAGGCTTCAAAAGCAGTTGAGAATGGCGAAATATGGCAACTCACCTCTTCCCTTACAGATGCTGCAATTAATGCATAGGCTTTGCTGTTCTTATTTTCCCAAATGGCGAACTCTTTGTCTGAGGTAGGTTGTTGTGGCTCTTTGTCTCCGTCTCCAATACACACTCCTTTCCACAACTCATTGAAAATGATGGTTTGTTTTATCATCCGGGACCACTCGGGATAGTTCTCCTTGCTAGTGAGAACTATTCCCACAATAGATATGATTGAATGCATTGTAAAATCTGAGTGCTGTAAAAATACTTCTGCTGCAATTTTTATTTTTATTTTAAATTGATTCTGATATATGGAGACAGAAGTATTACTGTACAAAATGTAATACCATACACTGCAATATCATTCAGCGTAATAGCATTCACCATTCATCGACTCTAATATTCAATGCCATACACATATACAATGCAACAACAACACAACATTGTAGCAACAACGATATATCCCACATCTATATATCAATCTTCACCTAATTTGAACCAAAAAATACCATACTAGAACACAACATTGCCAACAAAAGCCACAAAAATATATTCACTATGTATACATCCAGAAAATCTCATCAACAACAACAACAATCACAAAAATACTGTTGCCAGAACACAACATTACAGCAACAATGATATATCATGGAGCGGTCATAGTCATATATATTGCAATAGAGGGAGTGATATACCAGCGTTCCATGTATGGTCAGGTTATATATTAAAAAATGTGTTAAAAAACATGAGTGGTATTACCGCGTGGGGGAGGCCATTGCATCTCCACGCTCATCGTATCTCCACCAGACCCTTTGGGCGAACGATACACGAGTCTTCGAACATCGTCTCGATCATTCTATCCAGTAACCGCTCTGAATTTTCAATCCATGAAGCTAGGGAAGCTCGGGGCAGAAACCGAACTCTGTGCTCGTTAGGAACATCATTCTCACTGTATCAACATAATGTTTTGAAGTTGCCTCGACCTGCAAGTTACCAAATCTTTGATTCTCGCTGACCTATCTTTTAGCAGTGAGCTCTACATAAATTAGAAATATTTGAGTTATAAGAATGGAAGACCCAAATATGAATATAGATATTGGAAGACCAAAGTCTGAAAAGCCAGTGAGTAAACCACTGTATCGAACTAGTACGGAAGCTCAGTTTCAAGAAGTGGAGGCCGGAGTGGACCGAGAAACAAAGAGGCCCAAAACATTAAGAAAGAGTGAGGAGAGTGGGAATTTTGAGGTGAGTTTCTATAGTGTCGATACCACCAAGTTTCCAGCGATATCACTGAGCAGGTCGGACCAACGATACCACTGAGCAGATCGGTTGGAGGGCAGACTGTTCAGAGGGAATATAAAATGTATATGACACTGTATGGACGGTTGGAGTAGGCTTCAGGAAACTGACACCAGGCAAAGGTGTGAGTTTTGCAAAATAGGCAGAACATAGGCAGGAAACTGACACCTGGAGTTACACAAAAGCTAATTTTGGGAGTTGGCTCTAATACCATGTCAAACCAGGAAGTAACTCCTCTCCTAGTGACTCTTCATATTTTCCATTATTTATTTACATCAGTTACACTTATTCACCCAATCCTGATGATTAGGTGTCAACAGAACTGCTAGTACGTGCTGGTCCCAATCAGTGCGTTTCACATGGTGGACCATGTTCAGCACTTCGCACAATCTGTCAAAGGCTTTGTTATATACCTAGGGGGGATAATATGGGGTACCAAGGGAGGTACCCAAGGTAATAATGTAATAATGGGATGGGCCATAGTAATAAATAGGGTGGTTAACCCATATCATGTAAGGGACCACAAGTAGTTAATAATAATGTAATGGGCCCATGGTATTAGTTTGATGGTATGAGGGAACCATGGTAATGATCCATGGTATTGTATGTATGAGGCCTGTATAGAGGCTAGAGACTCCACATGGAGAAATAGTGAAGGATTATTGTATAAACAGGCATATGGCTTGTGGAGTGTTCTCCTTCCTTAAGGAGTGAATGTATGGTGTTGCCCTACCTTAAGGGTTTGATCAATAAAGAATCATTTCATATTATTTCTGGGTTTATTTGCATTGTCTTATATCTTTATATCAGATCTATAATATCCTTGGGTTAGATTTAATTTTTTGCAGAAATTTTGGTGACGGCGGGAGAGTTGCAGCACAGATCTGAAATTATAGTGTTTGGATCAAGATTTGTATCACATGGGAAGATGCAGAATGATTGTTCCATTTCTGGAAACAGGTTATAATAGGGATTCTGAGCAATATTGACGGAATTGTGACCATTTCAAATTTTCGCCAATTTTTTGTGATGACGTGCCTAGATCTGAATTTGAGGGACTTGTATTCATTTGATGGCTCTCATCCAGCCAAATGGATAGCACAAATGGAGAAATGTTTTAGATTGAATTACATCATGGATGATGAGACTCAGCTGAGTGTGGGAACAATGTACTTGGACATTGAAAGATTTCAATGGTGGCAAGGGCATCAACGTTGTTGTCGAAGGCCCTTGACTTGGGACAAATTCACAAAAGCTCTTATGGACCACTTTGACCGTAAAGCTAATCTTGTGGATAAGCTCACACAGACAGACACACAACCTAGCAAAGATTTTATTTTTACAGGAAAGAAGGAAACCAAGGAACCTAAAGGGTTATTTTTTGCTGGTATCTCCTTATTGCAGGTTCATGGATTCATTCAAAAGGAGAAGATCGTTGTGTCTGTAAATCCTAGTTGTAAGCATAATTTTATCAATGTTAATTTGGCAAAAAAATTGCAAGTTCCAACAAAACACATTGAAAACATACAGGTTGATAATGAGGATGTTCAAGTTTATAAAGATTTGAAGCTTTCTATGGATAAGTATGTGTTGCATTGTGACTTTTATACTTCAGATATGGATAACATGGATGTTGTTTTGGGATATCCTTGGATGGAATCTGTGGGTACGGTCAATATTAATGTGCAAAAGAAATTCCTGAAGCTCTGGTATAAAAAGAAGAAAATTACATTACAGGATATTTCCATCAATAAACAGGTAGAGTACATGGAGGTAGAAGCAGAAGATGTTCCAGGGACTGACATATCAGATGATGAGCCTTTGATGATCGACAATCAAACACAAACAGAGGCTGAAGCAGAAAAGGTTACAGGTACATCAGATGAGAGCTCAGTGGTTGAAGTCATATTGGAAAAGAAGACACCACAACAGGCACCACAACAGGGTGAATTAAAGAAAAAGCCATCGTGGGTTAAAACTTCAACATATCATCACCCACATCACCCCGCAAGACAACCATCAATATGGAAACCAATTAGCCACATGGACAACAACCTCCGCAAGACAGATAGAGAGGAGCGAAGATCCACCTACTACACATCAACACTACAGAGCTACCACAGTCAACTTCCATCTCAAGTGAGCGAGGCACCAACGAGACCGAGGGTTCACCTTTCTCTTGGATGGCTAGATGCACGTCCATGGTACCAGTAGACTAATCTTTTGAGTAGATCTTATTATTTGTGTTCTTCCCATGTTTGGGGGACGAAACATGCAAAGGGGGGTGGAATGTTATATACCTAGGGGGGATAATATGGGGTACCAAGGGAGGTACCCAAGGTAATAATGTAATAATGGGATGGGCCATAGTAATAAATAAGGTGGTTAACCCATGTCATGTAAGGGACCACAAGTAGTTAATAATAATGTAATGGGCCCATGGTATTAGTTTGATGGTATGAGGGAACCATGGTAATGATCCATGGTATTGTATGTATGAGGCCTATATAGAGGCTAGAGACTCCACATGCGAGATAGTGAAGGATTATCGTATGAACAGGCATATGGCTTGTGGAGTGCTCTCCTTCCTTAAGGAGTGAATGTATGGTGTTGCCCTAATAAAGAAGCATTTTTATCTATTTTGATCTTGTTATTTATTGGGTTATTTCTATTATCATAATATCTTTGGGTTAGATCTACAACAAGTGGTATCAGAGCTATAACAAGTGGTATCAGAGCTATAACAGGCTTCCCTGCGGATAATCTTCAACGCACTTGGTCTTATCATACTTCGTCGTTCGTGCCCTCATTGTGCCCACTCCTACTTGTTGTTCCTATTTTCTATCATGAGGATAATGTGCATTCGTGCATGTTGCGTACCATACGTCTGTACCCTTCTGGAGAGGTGGGTGCAAGATGTTTCGTCCATCATACCTGGCTTCCATCCGCAGCTAAGGTTTTCAAAATTGTATAAGCATCACCCTTCTACATTCATGCCAGTTCTCAAAATGTTGTTGGCGCATACCCCACCACCTTGCAGGCGTAGTGCGCAGTGCCCATTTCGGAGCGTCGAAATGCTAGTATTCTGATACTTCACTTTCAAATTTGTTCAGGAATTCATCCACCATTGTCAACCCGTCATACATAGGAAGATCCCTTACCTCTGTTGTCACGTAGCGTAGTGATCTTACCATCATGTTGTAATTGAGCCTGGTTACCTCATGTAACCAGTTCTGCCATCGTTCTATTTCCTCATTCGAATATGATGTGTAGGAGCTTTCGCGCTCCCACAAAATCCTGCCATCCGCTGTAGGATTCACCCACTCCTGCTTCCGAGAGGTTATCTTGTAGATACAGTCTAGATCGTTGTCGCTCTCATTGTCATGCACTAGCTCTATGTAGTTTGATCCTTCTGTAGGGTCTAAAGGTATCACTACGCATAGTGATTTTTTCTCAAAACTGATCTTGCACTTCTTTATATTTATTACTCCATTCATGTCAGTGGCCCAATCTTCCTAGTAGCGTGGGATAGGGATTGTTGTCATCCACAATCTCTATCACTTCAAAATTTGCAAGCGCGCTTGCACCTTTGATATCTACCGTTATTCCTGGTAATCTTCCCATCAGTAGGATCTTTTGTTGGTTTGCCATTCGTAATTGAATAGGAGACCATTGCAATGTGGGCCTACTCATGCTCTCTCATGTATGCTTTGGTGGCACGTTCGCGTCTGATCCTAAATCCAGAATCACTTGATCCATTTCATATTCCTCGATTTGCGCAGTCAATCTCATCTCCCTTCCTATTCGCGTTGTGTGCTTCCCAAGCTTCTGGACTACGCGTGGTTCTCCTAACCTAGTGCACCTAGTGATGAGTTCTTATAGTCCCTTTACCACCTTGTTGTTGCACATCAGATTCATGCATGTATCCAGAAAGGTAGTAAGCATTGATGGGTCCATATCTGGTTCTAATTTGTCTTTACTACCTGAAGTGGAGGCCTTCGTGAAGCTCTTCTTAGCTTCCATGAATGTCTTCTTCGCGCGCTCCAAATTGAATTCTGGTTCCTTTGTAGGAGCCTTGCAAACCCAAGCACTCTCTTCGGGTTGCTTGCCCTTGTCATCTCCTATCATGATACCGCTACAGAGCACGAAGTTTACATTCGGGTCCTCTTCGCGTGACTCAGACCTCATCATTTGCAGGTTTTAAGTTAGTGGAGGTTGGAGTGTTTCTTTATCGTGCAAGTACAATATAAACACGATTCTCTTATCAGATTTGTACAATCGCGGGAAAAATGCCCCGGCCTTCCGCAATTGTAACAAATCAGCTGTCTGCGACCTCTTCCTGGTCCCATTCCTCCTCGACGTCATCCGCGCCCCTGAAATCCAGTGCATGCCATCCCTGCATTTTGAATGAGGGCTCACGTTTCGGTCTGAACTTTGTAGGTAGGAGTCTGATCCATCATCAGTTCATAGCTTCTACAGGTGCGATCATCATGGCTTACTGACCTGCAGAAATTACAGAGAAACTGCTGGGACGTCTGCGTATACTTTTGTAATAGGTGACAGTTATTTGTAGTGTGCTTCCCTCCTATCTGACAAATCATGCACCATAATGCAGGCATTGTGCTCGGCCCTACTTGTGCCTTTGGTCTCAATGGCATTGGCCCTCCTCCAGCCAGGTAGTTCACGAAGACTGGACAATGGTCTTTGTCATGCCCCTAGCCCTTTCATTTTATGCACCATACCTCCTCGCGCGCCTCTGGGCAAGTTGTCTTGTCCTGTTTCAAACTCTGCATCTCCATACACAAATTTTTCAGTTGCACGTGGATTCGTTGGACTTCCAGGCTAGGATCTTGTATTGGGGTCTCGTGCAGTCTCATTGCAATCTCCAAAGCTTCGGCCTGGGTGGATAACTTCTGCTGTGACAACGTTGTCCTTAGATGCAGCGTTAGTGAAGCTACAAACCATGTGCGGTGCTGCCCTTCTGTCAAGGTCATGTTGGCTTCGTGAATCGTACCCTTCAGTCTCTAATCTAGCTCTCTAAGGGGGTCTCTCCTAGAAGCATCACGATTTCTTTAAACCTGATAATCGACTGTGTCTCTGATTTTGGCCTGCTAAATTCCCTGTTCAACGCAGCTTGGATATCCGCGATCCCTGTGTTTGGATTTTCATTGGAATGCTTAATGTACCATGTCAGTGCGCGATCCTGCAATGCGCTTACCAACGTTGCCTTCTTTATGTTGTCATCCATGACTCCTTGCGCTTCCCATACAACCTTTACCACGAACCAAAATTGGTCTGGATCTTCGTTCCCTACTCCTTTGAACACCGAAAACTTTATTACGCTTGCCATATTGAACTGTGGTGGTGGTGGAGGTGGTGTGGGTAGCGATGGGGGTGAAGATGGTGAAACTGGTGGTGGTGTAGGTGGAGGTGGTATGTGCAGAATTCGCTGCCTTATCAGACGGATCACACTTCTTGGTGAAAATTTCATGAGTTCTTCCTCGCTTTCTTGCCGAGTCGAAATCAAGGGGCTAGTTTCTATCTTTGCGCTACCATTGTTTCTATAGATCCTCCCAATTCGCGTAGCCCCAAACATCAATTTATTCGCATAACCCGCTTTTCACACAATAGCATTTTAATCCAAGTGTTCAAATATTTAACGTACTTACCTCGCAGTCCTTTGAGGAAGCATCGTTCCGCCTCGCTATAGCTAACTGAAGTATCTACCATGAACTCGGTGATAAACCCTCCTATAATTTGATCGAGCCAATGGTCCACAATGCATGTGATCTTATCTTCTGATGCTTCTAGTCTGCGTACCAACTCTGGAGTCCACACAATCGGTTTGTTGAGCCTACACCTTCCTTGATTGTCTTCTAGCTTTGCGATCCACTCATACAACTCAGAGGGGAAGGATGCAAAGAAAATTTTATGGATTTCCATATATAAGTATCCTTCTAACCACTATTCCTTCGATACTCACGGATTCATGTTTTCCTGCACCGCAAACTCATGAATCTTTCTGTCCAACCACCCTTCAATTTCTTTCTTTGTCGGATTCCAATGACACGACATCAGACATCTCTTATGCAGATCCCAGTCCCGACAACAGAACCATTTGTTGGCTTGTTGGGGCTTGACCCAGGTTCAGAGGTGATTTAGCCAAACAAATCCTAGTACTACTGGCCCTTTCGGCAACAATCCATGGAGCGCGGACTGAGGTCTCACCCAAAGTAGTATGGGAGGGTGCTAGAACCAGTTTTCCGCACCCTGGAGATGTTTGATGAGTTCAAGTGGTCCGCGGTTCGACCCTGCGCGCACTTGCCCGTACCTCGCAGCCTGAAATGCTACCTTCACGCAACCCTACTCAGGGGCTGAACACTGTTATTACTTGAGTCCTTACTAGTTTTCCACTGTTAGTTGATTAAGTTAGCCTACTTTCATGCATTGAGTTATACTTAGCAATATAAATCATTCATACAAGTGTGCGCAATAAATAAACATTATATTTGCAATTTATATCAAACATGTAATAACTTAAGAATAGATACATAGAATTTGGATAAAACTTCTCTTTATTGTTCTCTTCTTTGGTTACAGACTCTACTCTACCTACACACTCAGCTGCAGGGGTCTGCGCACTCAGTTGCAGGGGTCTGCGCATTTAGCTGTGGACAACTAGGCCTCTGTGCACTCAGCTGCAGAGCCTTCTCCTACTCTACGACCCAAGACACACTTTTTCACTTGTGTTTCAATCCCTTAGACTTCTTCGCTATCCTCTACTTGGTTCTCTCTTACACGTAGAGCCTCGCTCTATTTATACAATCCCATGCTCCGTGAACCATGGGTAGGCCGACATTACATTACAAACTAGGGTGGACAACCCTATGACTCTAACATACTTCTGCGCCCGCAATTTGCGGGGATTTACAACATCATTCGGTGAAAACATGGGCTTTGTGCCCCAAAACATGCTTCAAGGGGGATTCCATGCCCAACACTTCTTTTACTTCACACTTCTTCCAGCTTCAAGAGATATCGAACTTGCTTGTGTGAGAATGGGCTTCAAATGGAATTCGAACTGCTTTATTTATAGTCCTTTAGTGAGTTAGAATAGCCCTCCTTTAGGCCGACTTGATCATCTTAAGGCCAACTTGGTGTGGAGGCATCATAATCATATTTGACTCAATACATAACCTTTTTACATGATTCAAAAGCCCAAGAAGGGTCTCTTTAAAAGTCCAATGACTCTCTTGACTCAAAATATATCCTAGAAGTCCTCAATAGGGAATTTGACCTGAAAAAAGGTCACCCAAGCATGAAACCCACGCTTTAATGAGTCACAATAATAATAATAATTATTTTCTTTATTCTTTTGACAATTACATTGAAAGATGACTCAAATGCATTCATTGAAGATCGAACCTAGATACATTTTCCAACATGATAGGGAAACATCCATTAAGTTCAAGAACAAGATATATATTTTAACATAAAACAAAAAGGAATTGAAAATAAAGAACAGGAATAGTGTATGCATCCACTTAGTCAATCTCAATAGTGGAGCATAGTTAGCATATTGATTGTATCTCTTTTTGAAACCAAATGTATATGAAATAAAAATGAAAACCTAGATGTTGATGTCAAGAATGAGGGTCTCACGTTATAGAAAAATTCTTTCATACTAACCAAATAATCAATGGTAGTTAAAAATATGTTTATCTAGATATCATTTTGGATGTCTGGGTAACAAAGAAATTATTTGCAAATGGATTGATAAATATAGGAGGCCTTTGCTTATTACAAAACAAGAGAATGAAAAATATACTAAGTAACAACTTTATGGCAAATTTATAATGAAAATTGAGAAAAATGAAAAAATTATTGTGCATGGCCTTCGTATAGGTTTTTTTCTCAAAGCCCTAAAGCCTTAAGAGCTCCCTTATATGACATGAAAAGTGTGAAAATAAATGGAGCATAAGTTCATCTAAACTGAAAACGAAACAACAATAGGGTTACCCAAAAGAGCGTGTGAAAGAAATTGTATGACGTTTTGAAGTTACACTAATAATTCTGTGAGGCCTCAATATATTAAACAAATAATTTCATAAAGCTAGTTAATAAGCAAATAACCATTGCAATTAAACCTAATAATGTTTGTTTGGAAAATCAATTAACCAAAGAGTGATTAAAATAATGACTATGGTCGTTATAACTAAGGGGAATTCTGTATGCCAGACAATGCAAGCTCGAAGTTCCAGGACCTTTAGGGCTTACATTAGAGAAAAATTGAGATAAATGAGCCTCAAAACAAAAATGTACAACTAAAATCAAATTTATAAGAACCAACAGGATTCAATATGATGATGTCAACCATGGGGGATGATTCCCCATTTTTGGAGTAAAAAATTAAAAAGATTAAGAAAACCTACTTTTTCAACTCGTATTTTCAACTTATCTTCCTACAGTTTTACTCAAATTTTGAGTGGGAGCACTCGTTGGATGCATAATTTAATTCCTCACCCAAAGTGTACTCAGGTTTCATACTTTCGATGGACCCTACTACACAAAAAATGAGAAATACATGAAAACGTGATTGCAATCACATTTTTTCATGTATTTCTCATTTTTTGTGTAGCAGGGTCCATTGACAGTATGCAACATGGGTACTCATTGGATGAGGAATTAAATTCCACATCCAATGAGTGCTTCTTCTCAAAATTTGAGTAAATATGTAGGGAGATAAGTTGAAAAAATAGTTTTTTCTTTTTTCCCTCTAAAATTTGATGACGTAATATAATCTTATTTTATTATTTCCACTACTATTTTATAATATTCCCTAGGAAGCCCATTTTAGACCTTGCAATTTCTTTAATGGAAGTCAAAATGCACAAAAATTGAATTATTCTCATCGAAGTTGGGTAAAGACGACTGCAAGTATATTGAACTAGAAAAACTATTGTAAGCTTATGAAGATGCAAACAACTACCAAACATGGGACCAACTATCTTGATACATTTGCCTCGAAAATGAAGGAGGAAGATAACATGAGAAAGAAAACATAGAGCAATCCATAGAGGAACGAAATGTAGCCATTTCGACATACCTAGTGTGCATGAGAGTTGCAATTCTTATAAGCGACGTCCTCTAGACAGTGTAATCCAACCCAAGTCATGGTGAAAATCCTGAACAATAGAATTGGTTTGTAGAGTAAAGAGGGATAAAAGATGGTGTAAATGGTAGCGTCGAATAGTTTTAGAAATGATCAAGAATCGGATGCACAACTTCGAGGTGGTGGAGTAAATGCAAGGGAGATGGTTAGACAAGTGCATTAACGGAGCCGAACATCGAAAATGTGCCAACTGTGGAATAAGGTAGTGGAATGTCGATATGGAGGGACCTTTCATCATGACCTTTTCAATAGTTAAGAAATACATGGTGATTACATAATAAGATTTTCCAATCAAACTTATGGAGGCGAGTCAATTGTGTTGCCACACATCCCTTCCAGATCAGCTATAAAACTTATCATTAATGCAGTGACATAATTAAAGTCTTGTGACATCCAATGAATATTTAATCGATAGGAACTACAATGATATCACACCATTAAAACAATTTTCTAGTGAATACAAAATGAAAACCCAACAATATCAACTCACGCTGCAACAATCTCACATAACTATGAATTATATGATTTGAGCTTTAAATATTTTGAATGCCAAAGCCATATGTTGTATATTTTGAAGATATTGCCAAACCAAACATTCATTCAAGCGGAGAGCATAACCATCAACATATGCATATAAATTTCATGGTGTCACAACCATACTTTACAAACTTCAGACATATAATTCAACGAGAAAGATGCCTTCATAATCCCACACATAATCACAATCATAACTCGTCCATAATCTCTAATATATAATTTATGTTGCAAAGTCCATTTACGCCCATAGCATATTAATATGAGTCATAGAGGTGCACATCATAGATATATATAGTTTAACACAACAAGATTCAAATTTGCTATATTTTCCATAACCAAATATCACCAAGTACCATAATATTGAGCCGAGAATAATTATTTATGCCACTCCCAACCAACATATGCAACTTTAATCTTGTATTTAGGACCTATTTAATATGCATATTTGAATATTTGTATGAAAACTAGTGACCATCCAATTGACCATTCTTGCCATGAATTCGGGCTTATAGTATTGTTATGGCCAAAGAGGTTTCTTATGTAGGGGTCCCACCTATTAGGTCTCAAAGGATAACCAATAATAATGAATAGTTCAAGAGAGAGTTTAACACACAATGGTTTGCGACTAGGATTAGTGTTGACTATCATCAACGGGTGGGATTGTGTTGATGGCGTTTCTATGACATGCATCCCCCATACCCATCAGATCTAAGCCTTCCATGTTTGCGAAGTTGTCTTCTTTGCCCATTTAGATATCCTTCTCAGGCTGAGAGTTGGTTTGCTTCTGTAGGGCTATGGGTTATGCCTCCATTCGAGTTTTTCCTTTGCCTTCACTATTTTGTTGCTCTGATTTGCCTGGCTGATTAATTTTGGTAGGTTTTTGAAAAGGTTATTGGGATTCCTCTAGAAGATCTCCCAGAATCTCGAAGTTGGTACTAGTGGGTTACCACTTGGAAAACGAGGTGGAGCCAATTTTCTTGGTATGCCTCTTCTTACTAGGCATTTTAGTGAACCCCTCTATATCCACTAACTTCTTGTCCTTGGGTTCTTGTTTCAGATCATTCAAAGGGCAATCTCTAAAAGAGATGCCTATGTTGGTGGCATTTTTTGCATCGAAAGTGCACATGCGCATAGACCAAGGTTTGGAACCGGTTGTTGTCTTCTGATTCAAGGGCTATAACTTCTGGGAGGGAGCTAGCTATGTTCATGTAGACGCAGATCCTGACATAAGACATGTAGAAACCCTACTTTCTCTGCTCTAAGAGGTAGATGCATTTGCCTAACTTATGTTCGATTTCTTGAAGAATCTCTGGATCCCAGTATTAGTATGACAATAAATACATGTCGATCAAGAAAAGGGCCCAGGAGAAGAACTCCTTATTTGGAATAAACCTTGTCATCCATCTGTGCATATATTAGACTGCTAAGTTGAAGAAGTATGTGCCTCCTTCCAGTACTGCTTTCAGATCCTCCTGTCTTGAGAAAATCACTGTGAAGAAGCCATCAGAACCTAGCTTGACATACTAATGGGCCTTGGGCTTCCAACGTTGTGTGATCCAGTACAAAAGGGTTTTCTCTATTGGCCAAATCCCGATAATTTTGCATATTAGGGCATGGTCCTCCATGTGTTGAATCTTTCTGTTCAGCTTGGCAGGGAGAATATACAGACGTGGGATCACTGTAATTTTTCTTTGCAGTTACTAAGTTTGTATTTGTGCAGGGATTTCAGGGTATGTGTCGTCAACGTTCACAAGGGGATGCCATCAACAGTTTTGGCATTATTTGGGTCAGAACTTGCAAAGGAGGCAATCAAAAGCGCTTGGAGGAGAAGGTCAAGAGCAAACGCGTTAGGTCCATGTGGTGGGTTGGAGGGGGTGCCCTGCCCCCACCCTCCGTGTGTGGCCATTGAAGTTTTGCAGCCCAATCAGAGAAGGTGAGGCAACGATTCAAAGAAGGGTTCTGAAGAATAGAGGTATCTAGGTGCAATGTAGAGTTGCAAAGTGGTGCATCACAAAACCAAAACATTAATCATGGGCTTAGAAAAAACTAAATTTTTTAATTTTAAAATCAAAATTTTCATTAACTAACAACTATATTCCTAGATATCATTTTGGGATTCAACTGCGTTAAGTAAGATCATTCACGTATGACCATTTCCATGAGAGGTAGTCGTAACTGACTAATTTCTCATGATTTTTGAATAGTTCACTTAGCACTCATTGCATCGGGTGATGCTCACAGGGGTGAAGAAGTGGGATTGAAACTAGTGAAATGTGGAGAACGAATCACATAGCATCAATCATCACTTCCGGGGCTTGCACCCGGTAACCAGGACTTCCCAGGAGGTCACCCATCCCAGAACTCCTCTGGCTCAAGCGCGCTTAACTGTGGAGTTTTTCCCCACAATCAAGCCCACTTAGCTTGCTACCCCATTTGCAAAAACCTTAGCAAGTATTGTGCCTCATGAACCATTCAAGTAGAGATCCCTTGAGCCAGAGGAGTTCTGGGATGGGTGACCTCCTGGGAAGTCCTGGTTACCGGGTGCAAGCCCCGGAAGTGATGATTGATGCTATGTGATTCGTTCTCCACATTTCACTAGTTTCAATCCCACTTCTTCACCCCTGTGAGCATCACCCGATGCAATGAGTGCTAAGTGAACTATTCAAAAATCATGAGAAATTAGTCAGTTACGACTACCTCTCATGGAAATGGTCATACGTGAATGATCTTACTTAACGCAGTTGAATCCCAAAATGATATCTAATATAATGCACTGCGTAAAACCCCCATACTTAAACTATATTCCTCTTATAATTAATCAGAAATTAAAATACATGATTTAAAAAACTTAAAAAAACAAAAATAATAATACATAAATGAGCACTCCGCTCTCCACATAAATGAACGAGACTCTCACATAAATGGGTGAAAAGAATACCCATCGTGGGAAGCGTGATTATGGCGATTGGCACTGACAGGCGAGCCTTAGGTTTCTCTATAAATAAACCAGTAAAAAGAAAATGGAGATTTGATTAAAGATGGTCATTACTAAATGTCATTGTCAAATAATGCAACCAACAGAAGTACGGCAATCTACGTACTCTTTCTATCTGCGCATTAGATCGATCTATATGCACGTTACAGGGGGAAAACATGGTGCGTTGAATTTGGGATTGGTCTTTAGGATCTGTATTTGAGTTTTAAGTTTCACTGAAAGTTCAAATAGTCTGGTCCCGTAGCTCAGTTGGTTAGAGCATTGGTCTTATGGCAAGAATAAGAGCAAGCCGAAGGTCGCGGGTTCGAGCCCCGCCGGGACCAGCGCTTTTCTTCCTTCTTCTGAACAAATGGCCACTCAATTCTGAAGCATAGTTATTTTGACAGTTTTGAATGTGAACATTGAACATTTGTCATCAGATATTGTAAAGATTGTGGGAAGATATTTTAACTAATCCATCCAGCGGAAGAGTCTATGGCAATAGACTGGAAGACAGGAAGAGTCTATGGCAACAGACTGGAAGACAACTGAACAACACTGCTAGGAGGATTTTATCCATTTAAAACTCATTCATCAATGAAGAGTGGCATGTGGAACTTCATTTTACCCTCATTGTAGTTTATGACTTCTCTATTACAATGAGACAGTGTCAGGTTCTGACACAAAGAGTATTTTCATAGCCAACAATATTACTAAATAAAAATATAACACATTTAGGGCTCCCTGTTAATCATCTTTCTGCTAGCATTTGAAGCCTATATTCCACCCTCAACATCCAAATGCCTTCGAAAAATCCAAATATACTAAGTGCACTTCCAAGACTAACCCTTGTACAGAAACTATAATCTGGACACAGCAAGAAACCATCCCCTTTTTAAGATGTGTATATTGGCCAGAGGTCAATATACACATTTAAAATAATAAATGTAATAACTTGTGATCCTTACCTTAGCTTGTCTAGCAGTAAGAAACAACAGATACGCATTCAACACCTATCATGGCCTCTTGCTCGGATCCAAGTACCATTGGAGGCAAAATAGCTGCCTTTCTCTCAGGTATCTTCGAAATTTTCAGATTGGGATTGAAAAGCGTAGTTCACTAATATTCATAACATTCTAAAACTTTAATGGATATGAGTAAACTGTTTATCTTCACTCATAGCTATTAGATATTGGAAATCTGTAACTCTACTTACCCCTGAATTATCTGACTAAAACAACAATGGTTAAGGCCACCACCAGTCTCAAATTGGCCCTGGAAGATAATTATTCATTTTGTAAAGCTCCTCTAGTGGAAGAAGGCTTTAGCCCCTTAATAGAATCTACAATGGTCACTTCAGATCCGGAGGTTTGGTGGATTATCCATTTGAGTAACGTGTGGCCTTATTAAGTCCTTTACAATGTATAGTTGGCGATTTATGAATGGGTAGTTTTCTTCTAGAAGAAAAAGCAGTATAGTTTATTAAGTCAATATAAAGAGCTACAATTGGAGGCATATGAAAGGGACTTGAGTGGATATCAAGTCAAAATAGAGAAGGATCATGTAAATAGGATGTCACATAGCATATATCTAGGAGTATGATGGATACAGAAAAGGAAAACATATAATACTAGATGGACTGAGGATGTACATATACTTAGACATTAAGTCAAAATAGAGGGAACAGAAACATTTTAAAACAAATATATTAGACGCATAAGCCTGAGATAGCTTCAAAACTAGTGCAGTACTTATTAAAGCTAGACTTTCTAATAACGGTTTTACAGACTATTAATAGCTATACTGACAAACTAGTGCAGTACTTATTAAAGCTAGACTTTCTAATAACGGTTTTACAGACTATTAATAGCTATACTGACAGTGAGTCCGTCAACATATTTTATGGGAGTGCCAATTTGCTTTCCTATGTTCACTATACAACTCATTGGAAAGCAGTGCCAATTGACGATTCCAGATTACACATTCTCTCACTTTTTGCTGGCATGTGGTATTGCATTTGCATTATAATCATATGTTCAATTTGAAAAATGCATTTGCGAGTGTATATTTTATGGCTCTAATATTATTGTCCATTTGTTCCTAGGGCAAGACGAGGTATGTGAGATGCAGAAAATGAAGCTGTTTTATTGATTTGAGAAATTTTTTTTTAGGGTTCTAACATTGGTTACATTACAAAATGAAATTTTTACGACTAACATTATTTTCTAATGTCGACTTATTCTGAAAGTTACAACAAGATGAGGTATGGATGTAATGAAGCTACTTGATTGAGTGAGATATGGGTGTAATGAATTACTTTATTGATTTTATATTCTTTTATGGTTAGAGTTCTGGAATATTGGCTCACTCTCAAAATCAGATTACTCTAATCAAATTTTGTAAAGAAATCATAATCTTTCAAATGATGTAAAAATAAAATTTTTATACTAAAAGATATATTGTTTAACCTATCTTTAGTAGGTTGGTCTACTCAGTTTTAAAGAGTTGTATAGTTTTTTTTAAGAGAAGTTTTTTACAATTCAAAATAAAGGAGATGTATAATTCTTTCTATCTTCAACATAGAGTTTGACACTTCAAGTTTATAAAGAATATTAATCACATAAAGCTATTTTAATGTTCGTTACAAATTATATATATATATATATGAGAGAAAATATTTTATATTGGTTCAAGAGAATTTTTAGCCCATCTTTATGTCAATTGCAGATTCTTTTTATCCAATGTGGGTTGAGCAAAGTCAATAGTTGACTTTGATTGTTGCATCTAAAAAATCTGCAATCACTTAGGAGCCTTTTAATAACTGAGAATGATGGAAATATGCAATTCCTTTTATTTTTAATATAAAGTTGACAAGGGTTATTATTGACTTTCATGTAAAAATAATTTCTCAATTTGCTTCAAGTCTGGGAACAACAACAATAATCAAATAAAATTTCTATCCCTCTAAAAATAAATTGGAAATAACCCAGAATCTCAAACTATCCCGATCAATGTTTTTGAGGACTCTATGTTTGCCCTATGAGAGTTCACTAAAGAGTCTCGGAAGCAAATGAACATGGTAACTGGTGATTCTTGTTGTGTGTTCCGGAGATGTTTTTGGTTATGTAGTCAAATATTGTTAACTCTCTCTGT
This sequence comes from Pinus tabuliformis, assembly GCA_031772625.1. Classification (NCBI taxonomy): domain Eukaryota; kingdom Viridiplantae; phylum Streptophyta; class Pinopsida; order Pinales; family Pinaceae; genus Pinus; species Pinus tabuliformis. The sequence goes on along the minus strand of CM062813.1, from coordinate 674,100,122 downwards.
TTCTTATAAATGTATATTCATTTTTGAGTCTTTATTGTAGAACCTACGATTGTAGTCTTTTCTATATAAATTAGCCAATTATAGTTTTATGAGGCATACATACTCTACTCCTCTAGTTTTGAGCTTATAAATTCTTAAGAGGAAACACATGCTCTTAACTATTAGACCCACTCAAGCCGTATAAAATTGACAAAATACTACTATTCGTTATGTTGAAATCTTTTATAAAACTAACACATAATATTTACAGAAATTATAAATAACAAAAAAAAAACTATTTCAGATACACACAATAAATAAAATATTTCAAATATATTAATATAATCTTTATATACATACATATATATAATTAAAAATAAAACTATTTTTTATTGTATTGAAAGAGAATTGTTATAATGATAGATAAGGGAAATGCATAATTTTTCTCATACTTATATAATATTAATGCGTAATAATTTTAAAAAATATTTAAATATTTGTAATAAATAAAATATTTTAATATTAATTTTATATTTATTATAATATTAATGTGTAATAATTTTAAAAAATATTTAAATATTTGTGATAAATAAAATATTTAAATATTAATTTTATATTTATTATATATATGTACTTTTTTTTATATTTAACATAAAATTGGATTGTGATATTTAAAAAGTAATATTAAAAGAAAATCAATATCAATCCTAACTATAAATCTATGGGTTGGTTTTCTTGGGTGTTTAAGAGTTATATGTGACTGGGGTTCATTGCTCTATGTGAGTCTGAGTATTTGTTTAATGGAGTTGGGGAATGGGTCCTCTGCAAAGGCTCTCGTGACCTATGTTCAGCACTCACGTGTTTCATTCGAGTCTGAGGTGTATGTCATGAGTTTTGGTAACAATTTAGTGGGTCGGAGCTTTGGTTATTTGGTGGATGTGTCTAGCTTTATCTCTTATTTTTTCGTAGGTAGAGTTAGTTAGAGTAGTTATCGTAGAGTTATTTGTAGTAGTTACGATGCTTGAATCACCCCAATTTGACATCGTATGAGGAAGTTATCGCGTTCTGAAGTTTTTGACAAACAATAAAAAATTCAACTTGCAGGGTTGACTAGGTAGACTATACAGTGATGTGGCACTGACGTCAACATGCTGACTAGGCGGTATGATGGTCAGAAGGGCCAATCCCGTGAGGACATGTGGCATGGTCATACGTTGGCAAATGGTGTGATTTGATTGGTTGGTGGTGTTATAGATTGGAAAAATCACAGAGTGACATGTGGCCCAATCACTACAGAGTGACACGTGGCTCAATCACTAGGTGCCATGTGGCATTTCAAATGAGGCCAAAATTTATCTACGGTCTAAATGAGCCTCCGCGGGGATTGGACTCGGAACTTATCAATAGCTAATTGGACACCTTACTGTTATACCACGAGCACCACTTATTAATACATAGTGGCCCTGTTTATGTTAAAGTTCTATGTTTCCGTCGTTTGGGGGGGTGGGGGGAAGCGCAGGTTGACAAGCCAGGCCCCAAGTCACATTGTTATGGCATGATTGTTGGTTAACCGAGAGGGTGTGGCGCGAGGCACCTGACCCACACCCTAGCCTAGGGTTTTATTGTGTTACTGTAACCACCGTCGAAAGACGAGAGGGGCCAGTGCGTGGCACCCTCCCCATGCCCAACCTGTGGTTCCTTTATGTCTCACATGACAAAAAGTGGGACCGGTGAGGAGCGCGTGGCCTCTGACGCATGCTCCAAGTCACATTGCTTGTCATATAACTTATATGGGGGGTGAAAGAATAGGGGCAAGACCCTATTGGTGCGCCTAACTATCTGACAAATTGCACCCGACACAGTAGGTTTCGTGGCCAAACCTGCAAAAAATTATCACCTTGCATACCAGCCCAAGAGGAATTTCATTTCCAGTTTTGACAGAGGGATGAATTTGCAGAACAATTAGCATAGAAATAAATAAGGAGGCCTAACTTGGACATTTTTTCAGCCTTTTTGAGCCCAAGAGGAGCCTACGTAGGGGTTTTTGGGTGTTCTCGACAAAATGGCAATGCTATTTTTTGCAATTTGAGCTTTTTCTATTGATGTAATTACATATTTGAGCATATTATTTAAAGGGCCAACATTTAGAGCTGGACCCGAAGATGTAGCCCAAGAGGGGTGAACTCCGTCATCAAATTGTTGTTTTGTGATGCTGCTTGTTGTCTATTTTTCACTGTTAAAATCTGCAAAATTTAAATTATTTTGTGTGCTTTTGCAATATTGATCCATTGCCCATAAGACATAAACTAGCTTGCAAACTTTACATGAAACCTTCAATTTTCAATTTCAGATTAGTTTGGTCTCAGAGCATGGTCGTTGTGAAGTTTTGGCAGTTTTTGCAAGTGTTTTCTTGAATGATTACAAGGTCTAAATTGATAAGAGGAGAATGAGTGCTTGAAGAAGCAAACCCTCAAATTGGTTCAAGGAGGTCACAAACTCCACTAGTCATGGTACATGAAGAAGGAGAAGGGATGATGTCTGAGGATGAGAGAGCTTTTAGAAAGGATTTCTATGATATGTCTAAGATGGTGAAAGTGTTGTATAATGAGAGGGAAACAAGGTTACAAGGAGAAATTCAAAATCATCCAAAAGGTAATGGTGGTAATGGGAGAAAGCCTCCAACTTCGCCTCCTCCTTCACCTCCATCTACACCTCCATCTACACCTCCATCCTCACCTCCTTCATCTCATAGACCTAGTCCTCCTCCATCTCCAAAACGACATGCTAAGTCTCCTTTGATTAAGCTTGATGTCAAGTATGAATTTCGTATGTACAATTGGGAAGCAAATGCTGAAAAGTTGGATAATTGGGTTCGTCAAATTGAATTTTATTGCAAGATTCAAAATATTAATGACGGTGTTACAAAGATACAACTTGCTTCTCTTCGCTTAGAAAGTGTAGCCTTCATCTGGTGGGAGGCCAAAACTCAAGAATATTTGAAGAAAAGTGGTAAAATTATATCTTCTTGGAAATTATGATTTTATAGCTGCATTAAGAAGGGAATTTTATCTATTAGCTTACATGCAAAAAGAAATTATGGATTGACAAAATTTTAGACATGCTAAAGGTCATAGTGTCGAAAGCTACACACAAGAATTTAGAAGTAGAGCTTTATTTTTGGGTGTTGATTTTTCTTCACAAGATACTCTCCTTAAATACATAGGTGGATTACATAGTTATTTCAGACATATTATAATTATGTTTAATCCCACCAATCTAGAAGAATTATGTGTCGGGAAAATCATTTAGAATCAAGATTCAAGAATGTTCCTCAAGGTCCTAGCAAGAAACCTTTCAAATTTGGAGACAAAGGAAAGTAGAAGTTTAAAGGAAAAGGAAAAAATAATGTTACGGTCAAGAAAGAGGGAGAGAAACTTACTTGTAAGAATTGTTCAAAAGAAGGCCATGATGAATACCATTGTTGGAAATTACATCCATAAATGAGACCAAAGAAGTTCAATAACAAGGGGAAACAAAAGACTACTACTACAACTCAACAAGATCTAGGATTTGATTCAGGTGATGAAACCAAAATCAAAACCATGTGAATGAAAGGTATAGCTTCTAATGCAAGTACTAGTTATTCTAGTAAGCCTATAGAATCTCAAAATGATAAAGAAAGAAGTGAGATTTTTCATATCATGGTCATTACAAAACATACAAAATTTGATACATTATTTGATAGTGGATCCCAAGTCAATCTTATCTTTGAAGCAATTGTCAAGAAACTAAATCTACAAACTACACCTCATACAAAACCTTACCCTTTGGATTGGGTATGTTATGATGCCAAATTACAAGGGACAAGAAAATGTAAACTCAAATTTGCCATCACTGTTAACTTTATAGATGAGGTAGAGCTTGATGTTGTACCACTTGATATTTGCGATATTTTTTTAGGGAGTCCATACTATGATTGAGAAGCCATATTCTATAATCATGAGAACAAATATCATCTTTTTAAATATGGAGTTGGGTATATTGTTAGAACACATCACAAGAAGATGAACTTATCTCTTGTTAGTGTTGGTCAGATGAAAAGGCTTGTAAATGTTAGTAAGAACTTTGCGTTGTTGATGATTAAAGCTAAAGATATTATTGAATCTGAAGCTTTCACAAGATGTGATTCTAAACTCAAGCATGAATTGGTTAAAGTTGTTAATACTTATGACAGGATGTTTTAGGAACTTGAAGGGTTGCCTCCTAAAAGAGGAATCCAACATGAGATTCACTTGTAGCAAGATGCACCACTTCTAAATATTGGCATGTATAGAATGTCAATTCTGGAGAATGCAAAAATCAATAAGCAAATTCAAGAGCTGCTTGACAAAGGGGTCATCAGGTCTAGCACATCTCCTTGTGGGTCTCCTATTATTTTTGTTCCAAAGAAAGATGGTACATGGCGCATGTGTGTGGATTTTCGAGCTTTGAACAAGATCACGATAAAGAATCATTATCCTCTTCCTCACATTGATGATTTTCTAGATCAGTTAAAGGAAGTTGTTTACTTTACTAAGTTAGATTTGAGAAGCGGTTATCATCAAATAAAGATTGTTGAAGATGATATTTGGAAAACTACTTTCAAGAAAAAACAATGTTTGTTTGAATGGTTAGTTATGTTGTTTGGGCTTTGCAATGCATCTACAACATTCATGAGAGTTATGAATGATGTGTTGCGACCATTCCTTGATGATTTTTTCATAGTCTACTTAGATGATATTCTAATTTTTAGTAAGACTCGTGAAAAGCATGTCAAGCATGTGAAAAAAGTTTTAGATGACTTGAAAGAGGAAAAATTGTATTTAAATATGTCTAAATGTGAATTTGGGAAAACCTATTTGGTTTATTTGGGTCATATTGTAGGAGGGGGTGAATTGAAGATTGATCCCTCAAAAGTTGATGTCATTGTGAATTGGCCTAAACCAACAATGTAACAAAAGTTAGGAGCTTTTTGGGAGCAACCCAATATTGGAGAAAATTTATCGCTAACTTCTCACTCATTGCAAACACCATTACATGCTTTGACAAGTGTGAAATAGGTCTTTCAGTGGGGAGGCAAGCAGCAAAAAGCCTTCGACACTTTGAAAGAGAAAATTAGTACAGCACTAGTTCTAGCACTTCCAGATCTTAAGCAACCATTTGAAATTCAAATTGATGCAAGTGAATATGCTATGGGAGCAGTTTTGATGTAGCATGGTAAGCCAATATGTTATCATTTTAAAACCTTTACCAATGAAGTAATTAACTATCCAACTTATGATAAAGAGTTGTATGCTTTGGTACAAAGTGTGAATAAATGGAAGCATTATTTGATGGGTAAAGAAACAATTATACATACTGACCATCAACATTTGCAATATTTACAATCACAAACCAAGCTACAACAAGCTAGACATTTCAGGTGGATAGGATTCCTACAACAATTTCATTTGGTAATCAGGTATAAGAAAGGTATATACAACAAATTTGTAGATATGTTATCAAGGCCTATTATTAATGCATTTGTCATTCTTAAGAATAACTCAATCATGCATGAAAGCTATATTGAACAATATGCTCAAGATCAAGATTTTAAAGATGTTTATGCAACTTTGAGTCGAGGAAATCATGTTGAAGAGTTGGATTATGTTGTTCATAAAAAGTTATTATATCATCTTGGCAAGTTATGTCTTCCACAAGGTGAAAGAGTCAATGTCATAAGGGAAGCCCACACTTCTCTTATTTTTGGTCACTTTGGTGTAGGAAAAATAGTTGCTCAAATTTAGAGGTATTTTTATTGGCCTCGCATGAATGAAATTGTTTCAAGATACGTAAAAGGATGTTCCATGTGTGCTACTAGCAAGCCAAGCAATAAGAAATTGGGTTTGTACACCCCAATTCCTATTCTTTCTCGTCCCTGGGAAAGTATTTATATGGATTTTGTTGGGGGACTACCAATGTCTAGGAAATGTCATGATTATCTATATGTTGTTGTGGATCGTTTAAGAAAAAATTGTTTGTTGATGCCATGTAAGAAACATGTTACAGCTGAACAGAACGCAAAGATGTTCTTCCAAAATGTATGAGTTCAATTTGGATTACCCACTTCTATTTTTTTTTTATCGAGATTCTTGATTTTTCGGGAAGTTTTGGTCAAGTTTATGGGAACTCACAGACACAAAATTGAAGAAGAGCACCGCATTTCATCCACAAATTGACAGAACAATGTAAAGTTTGAAACGAGAACTGATACGAGTAGCCGTTTTTTCAGGTAGCAAAAAAATCATTCGATTTTGAAAAATGTTGATTCAGAATACACCTTTTTTTATTTGGAGCATATTTTAAACAATTTAAATTTTCTTCTGAACATTTTTTTAAAATGTTAATGATTTTCATGCTGATTTTGAAAATTGTTGCTGAGGCATCAATCCCTTAAATTTTCTTATGAACAATATTTTTTAAATGGTAATGATTTTCATGTTGATTTTGAAAAGTGTTGATGAGGCATCAATCGCTTTTTTAGAGCACTTATTTTTTACAATTTGAATTTTCTAATGTATTAGGTGTGAATAATTTTTTTTAAATTTTGGTAATTTTCTTCTGGATTTTGAAAAGCATCAACATTGTTTTTAAGGAATATTTTTTACACTTTAAAATTAGTTATCAAATTGACAAATAATGAGATCGGATTGAAAACAAATACAAAAAAACACAAGAAGTTTAAAAAATAATAACAAGTAAATAAAAAGATATATTAAAACATTAAAAAATGAATTAAAAAAAAATTGAGACCATTTGATAGATGATAAAAACCATCTCTTTAATGTCTTCAAGAAGAATGGTTATAGTGAGTTGCAAGGTTTCAGGGCCTTTTTAAAATCTTGTCGGGGACCTAAAACTAAAAAAGAGGTTGGGGTGGCCTCTAATGTCTAGCTTCCCTTTATCCAAGGGACAACTGACAACATTGCTAGAATTCTTTAGAAGCAAAAGATTAGCTCCACCTTTAGACATTTTAAAACCATTCGTAGCTCTTTAAGATCTATCAAAGACCCTATTGATCCCAAATGCAAGAAAGGTGTTTATTTAATTGCGTGTTCTTATGGAACCCCCTGCATTCACTGGTCATTCTATTTCACAAAGGATTCAGGAGCATGCAGAGGACCTTAGGCACTGTAGGACTTGCTCCTCTGCTTTAGCCGAGCATGTTGAATTAACGAAGCACCATATTTGCTTAGAGGATTCTAAGGTCCTCGCGAGGGTTGATCAATTCCATCACCGAAGATTAAGAGAAGTCATTGAAATTGAAAAGAGGAGTAAAACTCTTAATAGGGATGATGGATGGAAGTTAAGCAGCGCATGGGTCCCTTCTCTTTGTTCTTTCCCCCATTAGTTTCCTTCTTCTGTCTTGGAGTTTTTTTGTTTTTTTTTGTTTTTCTAATTGATAATATAGTTGTATTTATTGATAATATCATTTATTTATTATACTTTTTATTCTTTTTTTTAAGCAATCCTTTATTAAATTAATAAAATTCTAATATAATTGTATTTATTAATAATATTAGTTTTTTTTTTGGTATCTTAAAAATATAATAAATAAATTATAATATAAAATTTGTTAATAACAAAATATTAGAAGCTTTCAATTTTTTAAAATTCAATTTTTTTTTGATAATATTGTTGTATCTTAAAAATATAATAAATAAATTATCATATAAAATTTGTTAATAACAAAATATTAGAATTTATCATTTTTTTAAAATTAAAATTCAAAATTAACTAATTTGACTTTGGTCCTTTAACGTTCATTTTTATAAAACTTTAAATTTTTATTCTTTAACCATTGGGAATTTACCGTTGCATCTCTGAGATTTATATATTTTTGGTTAGTTGATCTTGCTCTTCATCCTGGTCCTGATGATGAACCTAGATCTAGGTTTGAAACACATCAACCTTTTGTTCTCTATGTGATTTCTCCGGAAAATCTGAGCGTTAAATAAAAACTAAAACAAACAATTAAAAAAAATCTAATAACAAAGAAAAATATATATTAAAATATAATCAAATTAAAAACATGGCGCATATATATATATATATATATATATATATATATATATATATATATATATATATATATATATATATATATATATATATATATATATCATGAAAAAAAAAGAAAAAGAAAAAACACATAAAATTGTAAAAATAAAATAAAATTAACTTAAAATTTTTTAAAATTATAAAAAAAAGAAATAAAAATAAAAATTACATGAAATTGTTTCTAAAATAAACAAAAAAATAACAAAAAAAATTATACTAGATAATTAAAGAAAAAAATGAAATAAAAGATCATTAAAAAAATAAAAAATAAAAAACATTAAAAATTAAATATTGAAACCTATTTTAAAAAAAATCATAAATAATTTATAAAACATAACCCTTTAAATAATTAAAAATTAAAAAAATGTCCTGCTAAGACTCGACCCCCGTGCCCCAGCGCCCTCTTGCCACACCCCTGCGACCCAAAGTGTCACGCCTAGGAGCTGGCATTTGCAATGTGCAACGGGCGGTGGCATGACTTTCGATTAAAGGCGACGAGTCGTTGTGTGCGATGAGTTGGGTGGTCGGTTAAACGCACCTGAGACACATGTGACAAAGTATGATGGAGGGACGAGTTACGACGAGCCAACATGAGGGTCGAAAAACCGAGAAGGCGAAATTTGGCTAAGTGTGGAGAAGTGCGACGAGTTTATAGGAGGAGGAAATAATGGGCGAGTTGGTGAAGCTGACGCATAGTATGGGTGAGCCGACTTGACTTTTATAATTCGGTGGTCAAATTGTATGGTCGGCCTGGGCAGGCCAACCCACCATTATCCATGGGAGAACACATATATATATAAGGTGGACGCATGGAGGAAAGGCATCAAGCAAGCACTCAACACTTCCAAGCATAACCAAGATGAACTAGGAAGCAAGGAGGACGAGTGCATAAGGATTGGGTAGAGATGTAGGCGGACCGAGGGCCGAAACACCAAAGCCATAGGAGAACTGAACGCAGGGCAGCAGGTTATGTGAGTCGCAGGTGGTAAGGCGGAAGGTGAGTCAAGTGCAGGGCTGCAGGTTCTAACCGCAAAGCGAGTTGTCACAGCACACGGGCATGCCTACCAGAAAGTCTGAACAGAGGCAGGCAGAGGTTGTGAACGACGAGCCAGATGGAGTTGTGAACAAGCGTACCAAGCAGATTTTGTGAACGAACAAACCGGGGCGGAGTTTGTGAATGAACTAGTCAGGGCTGAGGTGAATGGATGAGCCGGAGGTGAGTTGAATGGTTGAACGAGTGTGTTGGGCGAGTTGACTCGAGCACTGGGCTCTCCTTCCCACAGGTTGGACGACATAACATGACATGGTAGTGCAGGCGAAGGAAAGTGCGGGCATGGAGGTGACGAGCTGGGCGCCCTGCCCAACGACGAGTCGTGTAGGCAACCCGAGGGCAAGGGCATTCCTGCTCGAGTGCGAATCAAGCCGGGGCAAGGCTGAACGAAGGCCGAGTTGGTGAATTTGGCATTTGTGAAGGTGAATTTTGGGGTTTCCTTACAAAGGCTGAATATTGTAAATGCTTGTAAAAAATGTATTGTTATATTTATTCGGCCAGACTCTAACCAGGGAGTTTCCCCTCCCTTTGAAAGAAGTATTAATCCGTTGTGCATACTTTTAATGATGATGATGATGAATGTTTCATATGTGTAAAAGAATGATGAATGCTTAGTAAAGTTGAAAAATATTCTAAGTATTGAATGTTAGGCGTAGTCCGTACTCGAGAGTATTAGTGAAAAGAAATTGGGTAGCAGTGCCACACCTACCTATGTGCAGTTGAAAGACTACTGCCAAGATAGGGGCGTGACAAGTGGTATCAGAGGCATAGTCCTTTGATCGATTTGCAAAATTTGGAAGTTTGACAGGGGCAAGCAAAGGGCCAAGTTGAACGATAAAGAAGTATATGGTCGCTACTAGATCACAAAGGAAGTTGATGGCAAGTCAAGCAGAGGAACCTCAAGTTATGACAGGGGAATCTAGCAGGGATGTTGAACCAGTTCTTATGGATCGAGTGGTGGATAGGATTGAGGAATTGGCTTCTGACTTAGCTTTGGTGAAGTCTGAATATTCTAAACATCGGGATATGGCAGCAGGGTTGCAGGTTGAGCACACAAAGTTGAAGGAAGATTTTGAAGACCTCAAAATCCGATACGAGTATACAGAATGGATGTATACACAAACAGATAAAGAAGTCAAAGAGATTGGAGCTGCAAGGGACCAAGGTTTGGAAAAAATATTGAAGTTGCAGAAAAATCTTGGAGATGCTCAAAATGAGATAGCAGTTCTGAAGAAGGCAATTGGGCAAAGCTCTGGTGGAGGAGTTGCTCATGTGAAGGTCAAAGAACCCGATTCTTATGACGGGACAAGAAGTGTGAAAAATCTTGGCAATTTATTATGGGATATGGAGCAATAATTGGAATGTTTGGGTATGTTTGATGATGAGGCAAAAGTGAAGGTAGCTGCTCAATTCTTGACAAAAGATGCTAAGATGTGGTGGTGAAGAAAGATGGACTAGATTGCTAGTGGCGATGTTGCGGAAATCACTTCGTGGGATGACATGAAGAAAGCTTTGCAAGCTCATTTTAGTCCACAAGACGAAACATGGGATGCAAGGATGAAGATAAAATACATAAAGCAAACAGGGAGTCTCCAAGCATATCAACGAGAGTTCTCAAGTGCAATTTTGGAATTACCTGATATGGTGGAAAGGGAGAAGGTGTTCAATTTCATTATAGGTTTGAAACCTTGAGCACACAATGAGGTGTAGAAGCAAAAGATTAAGACACTAGAAGAAGCTGTTGCATCAATTGATCACTTTGTAGAACGTTATGATGAAGGAACCAAAGAACAAAAGAAGAAGACTGATAAACCGAAAGAAAAGTCTACGAAAGAAGATCCTTCGAGATCATATGACAAGACGAAGATGAAGAAGCCCTTGAAGTGTTGGATTTGTGAAGAACCACATACGGTGAAGAATTGTCCTTCAAGACTGAAAGTGGCAGCGATGGTACAATCCGATGAGAAGAAGAATAAAGAAGAAACTTTCGTTGGAGTTATGCAGATTTTGGGAGTTGCAGTGGCTATGGAAGCAATCTCACGAAGAGATCCCGAAAGGAACTAGTTGGAATATGTGGAGATGAGGATTGGGAAAAGCATTGTTCTCACTTGGTGGATAGTGGTGCAACTCATAACTTCATGAGTGAAGATATTGCGAGGAATATTGGGCTAAATTTTATACCAGTTCAAGCACAATTGAAAGCGGTGAATTCTCCACCTGATTCTATGATTGGTGTAGCTGAGAAGGTCGATGTGAGCCTAGGTGAATGGATAGGCAAGGTTGATTTCACAGTGGTGCAGATAAATGACTATGAAGTTGTATTGAGCATGGAATTTATGAAGCAATTTGAAGCTATGATAGTTCCACACATGAAGAAGTTGTAAATTTATGATGGGCGTGAGGAGGTACCCATTGGTATACCAACCATAGGGGCTACAACAGCTGAATGTAAGTTAACAACGATGAATGTGGAGGAGGTCAAGCGAGATGAGGAAGTCTATAAGAGGTTGTCTTCTACATAGGAAAAAATTATGGAGCAGTCACAGGTGATTAGAGCATTGTTTGATAGTATCTTGGATCTATCAAGCAGACTAGAGGCAATGGAGAAGGATGAGGATGCTAGACCGGATGATCAGACGGAGAGTCGGGAAGCATACTTACAGAGATTAGAGGTGGAAGATCCTGATAGATGGATTGAGCTGATATGCGAGGAAGAGGGAGAGCCTTCAGCCTCCACTTCCTCCCCCTCTTCTTAGACTGACATGGGGATGAGGCTCATTGTTAGCTGCTCATGGCAGTGAGTCTCCAACATTTTGAGCAAACATCTGGGGTGAGATGGACATGATTGGAAGCAGTGTGCAGAGATGAGTCATGATGATGTAGGGGCATGCGTTCTTATGGAGGCGATGTATGGTTGGATTAGCTACCCAACTAGTCACCAACATGAGGGGTACCAACACATGATTTTCTTGCAGAGTTTGGCATATCGATGGCACGAGGCAGGTCAGAGGTGGGCACATCTAGATACCCATACACATATTTGTGTGGATTTATAGTCTTGGCGATGATGGTTGCCGAGATGATGTTGTCGAGGATGACAACGTTTTAGAGTGGGGGAGTATGTCATGCCCACGAGTTGGCGTTTGCAATGTGTGACGGGTGGTGGTATGGCTTTCAGTTAAAGGCAACGATTCGTTGTGTCCGACGAGTTGGGCGGTCGATTAAACTCACTCGAGACACATGCGATGAAGTGTGATGGAGGGATGAGTTGCAATGAGCCAACACGAGGGTCAAAAAACTGAGAAGGCGAAATTTTTCTAAGTGTGTAGGAGTGCGACAAGTTTATAGGAGGAGGAAAGAAGGGGCGAGTTGGTGAAGCTGACACATAGTGTGGGTGAGCCGACTTAAATTTTATAATTTGGTCGTCGAATTTTATGGTCAACAGTGCTTCCAAGCATAACTAAGACGAACTTGGAAGCAAGGAGGATGAGTGCATAAGGATTGGGTAGAGGTGTAGGCGGACTGAGGGCCAAAACACCAAAGCCACAGGAAAACCAAACGCAGGTTAGTAGGTTGGGTGAGCCGCAGGTGGCGAGGCGGAAGGCGAGTCGGGTGAAGGGTTGCAGGTTCTAACCATAGGGTGAGCTACCACAGCACACGGGCACACCCACCCAGAAGTTTGAATGAAGGCGGGCGGAGGTTGTGACTGACGAGTCGGGAGGAGTTGTGAACAGGCACACCGGGTGGAGTTTGTGAACGAACGAGCTGGGGCGAAGTTTGTGAAAAAATGAGCTGGGACAGAGGTGAATGGATGAGCCGGAGGCGAGTTGAACGGTTGAACGGGTGTGTTGGGCAAGTCGATCCAAGCGCTGGGCACTCCTGCCCACAGGTTGGACGACACAAGACGACATAGTAGTGCGGGCGAAGGCAAGTGCGGCTACGGAGGTGACGAGTTGGGTGCCCTGCCCAACGACAAGTCAGGTAGGCGACCCGAGGGCGAGGGCACTCCTGCCTGAGTGCGAGTGAAGCCAGGGCAAGGCTAAACGAAGGTCGAGTTACTGATTTGGTATATGTGAAGGTGAATTTTGGGGTTGCCTTATAAAGGATGAATATTGTAAATACTTGTAAAAATTGTATTGTTATATTTATTCAGGCAAACTCTAACCAGGGAGTTGCCCCTCCCTTTGAAATAAGTATTAATCCGTTGTGCATAATTTTAATGATGATGATGATGAATGTTTCCATTGTGTAAAAGAATGATGAATTCTTAGTAAAGTTGAAAAATATTCTAAGTATTGAATGTTAGGCGTAGTCCGTACTCGAGAGTATTGGTGAAAAGAAATTGGGTAGCGGTGTTGCACCTACCTATGTGCGGTTGAAAGACTACCGCCAGGATAGGGGCGTGACACAGAGGGCCCTAGGGGGTGGAGATGCGATTTTGAGAATCGAGCCTCCACCCCTTGGGGCCCGTTGGGCTGCAGGGGTGGGGCAAGTGGGCTACACTGGGACGCAAGGGTAGGGCAGGAGGGGCTACAAGCAGCCCCTCTTAGCCCACCCCCGCAGCCCAATGGACCCCATCGGGTGGAGGCCTGATTCCGAGAATCGGGCCTCGACCCCCTAGGGCCCGTTGGGCCACGGGGGTGGGGCCATGGTGGGCCATTTTTTAATTTTTTTTTTTTTAATATTTATGTTTTCTAATCATTTTATGATTCAAAATTTTCATTTTTTTTTGAAATATTTTCTTTTTAATGTTTTTTTTTTAAGTTTTTATGAATTTTTTTAATGATATTTTTTTCTTTTCTTTTCTTTTAATTATCTTATATCATTTTTTAGTTTATTTTAGTAATAATTTCTTGTATTTTTAATTTTTTTTATTCGTTTGTATTTTTTTATATTTTTAAATTAATGTTGTTTTTTTTTTTTTTACATTTTTATGTTTTTTTTTCCTTTTTTTGTCTTGTGTATATATATATATATATATATATATTTCCATATTTTTAATTTTATTATATTCTAATATATATATTTTCTTTGTTATTACTTTTTACACTTGTTGTGTTTTTTTTTTCAATGTTTTAATTTTTTTTTTCTTTTGTATTTTTCATTTTTATCTAATTATTATTTTGTTTGATTTTATTTTTTCTTGCAAGGTCCGTGTTGATTTTTGACTACCAACCTTATCTCATTATGTGTCAATTTGATAGTTGATTTTAAAGTTTTGGTTATAATGTATCGAGTTTGACCCCACAATGTGTCAATTTAATGGTTGGTCTTTAAGCTTTCATTAGAACATGTCAGTTCGCCTACACTGCTTGTCAATTTGATTGTTTATTTTTAATTTTTGTTGCAACGTGTCAAATTGTCTTAGGGTAAGATTTTGAAGTTGTTATACTTTTAGCATTTGAAAAAAAAATTACTTTTCGTATAATGACTCTTTCATTCAGGTATTCATTAAAAAAAATAGACAGAAATTTTCATAATGCCATGGTTGAAATATGTTGAAAACTTAAGGTTTTTTGTAGTCATGATCTTTGGTTTTAATTCCATGGTTGAAAAATTGTAAAAATTTTAAGGGTTTTCTGAGTCATGACATTTTATCCTTAACGTCATTGCGAAAAAAATGTTGAAATGTACTTTGAAAAAAAAGATGTTATTACAACATCAACACTTTTTGTTTTCAGGGTGTTTTTTGCATAAAAAAATAGGTTTTTAATGGTTTTTACTACCACTTTTAAAAATTGTTGAAAAAAAAGCTTATTCCAGCTCCACATTTTTCATTTTCAGGTTGTTTTTCATTTTTTTTGGGGTCTTTTTGGCTAGAGTTCTCATTTTGAGTTTACAGTTCCCGTTTCAAAGTTTACGTTGTTACGACTAGATAAAGTAGTAAACATAACAATAGTGCATCTCCTTCCAACATATTGTGGTAAGAATCCTAAACTTTGGGATGAGCATTTGCATTACATCCAACATGCTTACAATCATGCCAAGCATTCATCTACAAAAATGTCTCCATTTAAAGCTTATTTGGGTTATTTGCCAAAGTCTCCTTTGGATTTCATCTTTGGTAAAGATATTGCAGTAGATGGACATAGGGATGTGGAAAAATCCAAGCATTTCATTGAACAAATTCAACTTGTGCATCAAATGGTACAAGAACAACAAGAGAAAAGCAAAGACAAGTACAAAGAAAGACATGACAAGCATCAGGTTGATTATTATTTCCAAGTGGGAGATCAAATTTGGTTGTACATCAGCAAGGAAAGACTACAAGGTGAAGGTAAAAATCTCAAGCCAATCAGATACGGTCCTTTCAAAATCTTGGAGAAGATTGGTAACAATGTTTTCCAATTAGATTTGCCACCTTACATGTAAATTTATTCTGTTGTGATTATGGGAAACTTGAGATTGTATGAGCCTCCAATGATTGATGATAAAGAAAAGAATGTTCAGATTCCATCTATTGAATATTTTTCTCTTGAATACTTAAATGAGTTGCAGGAAGACTCAATTCTTGACAGGAGAATAAGGACTTCATTCAGAGGCGGTGTGGAGTATCTTCGATTGGGGCTCAAATGTACCAAACCAAGTAAGCAAGGTGAATTGAGATCAAGAAAGTGATGGAGTTGTAACCACACTTGCTTTCTGAGTAAAAATAGACTTTTGGTGGTCCAAAACCTTCCAGTGGGGAGGAATAATCCAGGGGATCAAAAATATGCTCAAAAAACAAAGTGCTCAAAACATCCCGAAACTAGTGTCAAATCATAGATATTGCCATTTTCATTCCAACAACGCTTGAATATCCTCAATCCGGCATTGTATGAGGAATATATCGCATTCTGAAGTTTTTGGAAAACAATATAAAAGTCAACTCGCAGCATTGACTCGACAGATTTTACAATGATATGGCACTGACGTTAGCAAGCTAACTGGGTAGTATGATGGTCAGACAGGCCAACCCCGTGAGGACATGTGGCATGGCTGTATGTTGGAAAATGGTGTTATTTGATTGGTTGGTGGTGTTATAGATTGGACCAATCATGGAGTGACACGTGGCCTAATCACTAGGCACCTGGTGGCACTCTAGATGAGGCCAAAATTTGTTTATGGTCTGAATGAGCTTTAGCGAGCATCGAGCTCACAACTTATCAACAACTAACTGAACACCTTACCATTATACCATGAACACCACTTATTAATACATAATGTATCGGTTTCTGTTAAAGGGCTCCATTTCCATCGTTTGAGGGGGGACGGGGGTATGACGTAGGCCTCGCCACTCGCCTAGCCCTAAATCAAATTGTTATCACATGACCGTGGGTTAAACGGAGAGGGAGGGGTGTGAGGTACCTGACCCATGCCCTCGCCCAAGGTTTTATTGTGTTACTGTAACCACTGACGAAAGATGGGAGGGGTGGGCATGTGGCACCCTACCTGCACCCAACCCGTGGTTTCTTTATATCTCACACGGCCAGGAGCGGGATCGGCGGGTTTGCTCACACCCCAGGTCACATTACTTGCCATACGAACGACCTAGGGGTGAAAGAATATGAGCGTGACACTATTGGCGCGCTTAATTGTCCAACAAATTGCATCTGAGACAACGACTTTCGTGGTCGAACCCGTGCAAAATTAACACCCTGCATTGTAGAAATTTTGAATAATAAACACTTATTCAACAGAGATTATCCCGATTATACACTATTGCAGAAAACATGCATAATACATAACCTCCTCTACGTCGATCATCAATTTACAGAAGCAGAAACAATAACATGCCCACGTAGAAGCATCAATCACACATATCAACACAGTATTTTCCCGGGGAAAGCATCTCGCTAAAAACCCCAACTATCTGTATATTATATTGATTGAGAACATGTAAAAAACATAGTACAATACTCCTCACAAGTACTCAGTACTATCTCCACTTGTTACACACAATACAGCTCAGATCTGATCTCCAAATCTCCTCCGCTGCTTGCTTGCCTCCACTGCACAATACCTGCTGAGAATGAATGAGAATGGCTGAACCAAACTCGTTTTTACCTTGGAGAAAGTCACCCACACTGGAAATCACGTGAGCACAAGCTATATTTCACTTGGTATTGGCCCACACTACGCAAATATCATTAGCATAACTCAATCCCATGCATGTGCACAATCTCATGCACAACTGATAGCAATCTCAACCTCTAACACCTGTCTCCACTGAACTGTACATGCACTGAGTTAACTGATGTACTCTTCAGTTGCATTATGAGTTAATAATTAGTGAATTAATTAATAACTAATTCACACAACTCATCACTTAGTCTATTGATCAGTTAGAATAAATACAACTAGTTCAACTAAGTCAAACTGAACACAACTCCATTAACTGCTCATCCAACTCCACAGAACTCAACCACATGAATTCTAACTGATGTTCTGCATGCAATAGCTCAACTAACACATAAGAAAAGCGTATTTCCTTTTGTTAGCTACATGTGCCACATCTGTAGCTCAAACTGAATTGCTCCAAGAGAATAAGATAAAGTTTATAGTCTAAATATTATTATGAGACAATAATATTTGACTTTTCTATTTTTGACTAGCTGTCTAAAAATAGACTCTGATCACTCCTGCTGTGATCACTCCTACTGTGATCACTCCTACTGTGATCACTCTTGCTGTGATCCAAAAATAGACTTTGCGCCATAATTTGCCTGCGGACCCACTTAGTGAAGGCGACTCCTTTCCACTAAGCTCCATCATCTTGTTGCATTCTCAACAAGCATTTCTTGTTGCACACTTTTCAACACTCCCTCTCAACAAGAAAGGCTTCCTCTCAAACCCGATCCTGTAACTTTGGAATGTTCTGCATGCAACATGATTCTCCGCTCCACTTGCTCCAACAACACTTGGAACAAAAACACTCCCAACTGACCACTCCGTTGGGCTAGGAACATACTTTGATGCTGAAGCTCTACCTGCTGTTGACAAGTGCTCCCTCTCTGACATCTGCGCTACTGCAACATCTCCATGCATCTCACACCATTGCACACCTCTCTGTGCCACCTAGCACTGTGCAAAACACTTGTTCCTCTCGCATTGCTGCAGCCTGCATGCTATGCGCTGTCTTGGGATTCCCTGCACTGTCGCTCTCTCTGCTGCTCCATCCACATTTATCTCTACCCAATCAGTCAGTTCTTGCTACTCCACATCGGGGCTCCCGTAGCAAGGTCTCATCCAAGAGGTTGGGTACCTCAAGGATCTTGCCCCTCCTCCTTGGGACGATCAATCCACATCACCCCACCTCCTACCTAGAGGTATGGCTGCATGCAATCCCTCAGCCCACCTGGCTCGAAGTTTCCCCCTACTGGAGGTCTTTGCATGAATAGATGTCTCTACTCGATCTCCTCTCAGCTTCCCTTGTTGTGGCTGCTCCACAACCTCCTGAAGTTGCTGCACCAATCGTGGCTCCTCCACAATCGTCTAAGACTTCTTCTAGCTCTGCATGTTAAGAGGTAATATACGCTCCCTCTCAACCACCAAGTCTCCATCAGTTGCCTCGCTGCTCAAGGCTTTGCATGCATCTTGAACCTCAAGAGCAGGTTCTTGACCAGTGAACCAATCTGCTTCACCTATCTAGTGATGATGTGTCTAAGGAAAACCTTTCCCTTACTAAAGACTACATCATAGGCATCATCGCAATCAACACCAAGTTTCTCTTTAGTCCTGGTACATACTTGAAATCGGTCAAGGTAAGGCGAGCTCCATGCTCCCTCTAAAAAATAACCGTGCCTACACCTGAGACACTATACTTCTCATCATTACCCATCCCTAAGAGTATCTGGAGATCTTTCTCCTCCAAAGTACTGAACAAACCCTTATCACCGGTCATGTGGAAAGTAGCTCCACTCTCAAGAAACCAACCACTTTCCACCATGGATGAAACCATGCATGCGAAGAGTGTGAAGTCCAACTCAAACTATGAAGCAAGTGAGGCTGCCTCACCTTCATATCCTTCCTCGGATCCCTTCTTGGACTTCTTCTTTGGGAAATTAGTAGCATAACGGCCCAACTCATGACAACGAAAGCATCTCACCTTCGACTTGTCAACCTTCTTCCCATCATTGGAAAACTGGATTCGGAAAGAGAAACCTTCCCCTTCCCCTTCTTCACCTTACTCGCTAAGGCACAGTTCTCCTCATCATGCATAGATGAAGAACTGTCTCTGGTGCGCCGTCTAATCTCCTCTTGCACAAGATCTGACCAAAGTCTCTCCCATCCTGGCGATTTCTCGCTTCCATTCACCGAGTCTTGGTAGCTATGCCAACTCTTAGGAAGGCCAAGGAGTGCTAGACTCACCATATCCTCATCCTCAACAATTACCCCCACACTTCCCAGCTCATCCTGGCATTGGGTGAACTTCGTGAGATACTGGGGCATACTGTCTCCATTCTCACACCTAATGTTTCTGAGTTTATCCTTGAGCGCCATTCCACCAGCTCAAAACTCAACTGCTTCTGATCTAAAATTCGCGAGAACAAAGTATTTCTTGTACAGAGATCGACTGTATGGGCATTCACAAGATATCTGACCTTCCAAAAGAAGGATGAATCCAAAGGCTACCTGACCCGATTACAGACTCTGCCTGAAGAAATAAAATGTAAACACTTTCTGAATAATAGATCTGATGATCAATACAACATTGATATCATGTAGAACTTCTTCTACAAATCAGCTCGCTCTGATACCATGTAGAAATTTTGAATAATTAACACTTATTCAATAGATATTATTCCGATTATACACTATTGTGGAAAACATGCATAATACATAACCTCCTCTACGTTGATCATCAATTTACAGAAGCAAAAACAATAACATGCACACATAGAAGCATCAATCACACATATCAACACAGTATTTTCCCGGGGAAAGCATCTCGCTAAAAACCCCAACTATCTGCATATTATATTGATTGAGAACATGTAACAAACATAGTACAATACTCCTCACAAGTACTCAGTACTATCTCCACCTGTTGCACACAATACAACTCAGATCTGATCTCCAAATCTCCTCCGCTGCTTGCCTGCCTCCACTGCACAATACTTGCTGAGAATGAATGAGAATAGCTTAACCAAACTCGTTTTTACCTTGGAGAAAGTCACCCACACTGGAAATCACGTGAGCACAAGCTATATTTCACATGGTATTGGCCCACACTACGCAAATATCATTGGCATAACTCAATCCCATGCATGTGCACAATCTCATGCACAATTGATAGCAATCTCAACCTCTAACACCTGTCTCCATTGAACTGTACATGCACTGAGTTAACTGATGTACTCTTCAGTTGCATTATGAGTTAATAAGTAGTGAATTAATTAATAACTAATTCACACAACTCATCACTTAGTCTATTGATCAGTTAGACGAAATACAACTAGTTCAACTAAGTCAAACTGAACACAACTCCATTAAATGCTCATCCAACTCCACAGAACTCAACCACATGAGTTCTAACTGATGTCCTGCATGCAATAGCTCAACTAACACATAAGAAAAGCGTATTTCCTTCTGTCAGCTACATGTGCCACATCTGTAGCTCAAACTGAATTGCTCCAAGAGAATAAGATAAAGTTTATAGTCTAAATATTATTATGAGACAATAATATTTGACTTTTCTATTTTTGACTAGCAGTCTAAAAATAGACTCTGATCACTCCTGCTGTGATCAATCCTACTGTGATCACTCCTGCTGTGATCCAAAAATAGACTTTGCACCATAATTTTCCTGCGGGTCCACTTAGTGAAGGTGATTCCTTTCCACTAAGCTCCATCATCTTGTTGCATTCTCAACAAGCATTTCTTGTTGCACAATTTATGGCGCATTTGTAGAACAATTAGTAGAGAAATGAAGAAGAAGGCCTAACTTGGCCATTTTTTAGCCCAATTAAGCCCAAGAAGAGCCTATAGAAGGGTTCTTGGGTGTTCTGGACACAATGACATTGTTATTTTTTTCAACTTGAGAATTGTATGTTTATGTAATTACATATTTAAGCATATAATTTAAAGGGCCCATATTCGAAGCTGTAGCCGGAGATGTAGCCCAAGAGGGGTGAAATCCGTCATCAAATTGTTGTTTTGCGATGTTGCTTCTTGTATAAATATACTTATAGATCAGCTAGCTCTGATACCATGTAGAATTTCCTGCAAATTCTCTACAAATCTACCTCTTAGATCTATGTAGAAAATCTGATTGTAGATTAACTCGATAATGCAATATACCAAAACAAAATACTATAATCTAATTCTACTATCAAACTTGTAGAAGCTTAAAGATGGAGCTGAATCAGAGTTGAACACATATAACCAGAAGAAGAAGAATCAATGCACATGAAACACAAAAAATACTCAGGGGAAAGCCTCAGCTAAAACCCCCCCTATCTGTATTATCATATAAGGTGAAAATACATCAGAATTATACAAAGCCTTAGCTCTCACAGCTAGCCAACTCTCAATACAATCCTCCTGGATGCTCACAAGCAATCAAATCTTCTCACAAGCCTTCTCCTCTGCCCTCCAAGCTCCTATTTCCTTGCGCAGTTCCTCTGGGATGTTCTCCTTCACCCAGTGGAACAATTCTCTCACACACTGCTCTAACACACTGTCAGAACTGCGCAATCCTCAAGGAACCTTCCCTTGACTGCATGCATGAGTTTCCTTTATAGGAAAACACATGCAACTGATAATACACTGTCCTTGTCTTTAATCTCAACTGGGTCTTTCTCAGAATAGACATGCATGAGTTTCTGATGAGGGAATCTTCAATTATCTGGAGTACACTGGTTGAGTGCATGCATGCATCAATTGACTGATAACTCACAATTAGTTCCAAATAGTTTGGAACTAGTTTAACTAGACTTAACTCAGTAAACTGAGTTAACTAATTACAAAACAAATATAAGTCAATCTTATCTCCTTAATTAAGGGATAATCTCCTTAATTTAAGGGATAACTCTTGCATGAATTCATAAAGACTTCTAACTTAAATTTCTCCAACTAATTAATCCATAATGAATTAATTAGTTATTTTCAAGCAGTTGGTGAGACTAAATTTGAATTTTAATTCAAGGACAAATTAAAATTTGAATATTCTGGATTCTATTTTTTTCATTTCTTGTTTCTATTTTCAACACTCCATCTCAACAAGAAAGGAATTCAACTCGATCTCGATCCTGAACCTTTGGAATGTTATGCATGCAACACTTCTCTCTAGTGTTGTTGCTCCAACAACTCTAGAAACAAAAAAAACATCCAACTTGAATCACTATGATGCATCTATCATCAAAGTTTCTTACTACTATTGCCTCTATCAATTGAAAACTTTGCGCTTCGGCTGACTCTGCCTTTTTGCACTATTATCAATCCTTCTATGTGCTCTTTAGTATCTGATTGCTCTAGCCTTTGTCACTTTGATCTCTGACTACATCAATCCCACTGATTCCTCTTACTACTATGTACTTTGGGCTTCCGTAGCAAGGTACGATCCATGAGATAAAACCTCTCAATGGACCTTGCCCAATTTCAGCCTTCTTGGGACTATCACTCCACATTGCCCCACCTCACACTTGGAGGTATGGCTACATGTGATCCCTCTGCCCACTTCTCCAATTGTGGCTCCTCCACAATTGTCTGAGACTTCTTCTGGGACTGCATGATGAGAGGTAATTTACTCTCTCTCTCAACCACCAAGTTTCTAACATTTTCCTTTCTCCTCAAGGATTTGCATGCATCTTGAACCTCAAGAGCATAGATCTATTTGACCTGTCTCGTGGTGATGTGTCTAAGGAAAACCTTTCCCTTGCTGAAGAAAACATCGTAGCATTTGTCCTCCAACATTGTGACTGATACCCAGTTCTTCTTCAGTACAGGCACATACTTCACATCTGTCAACGAGATAGAAGCTCTATGCTCCCTCTGAAAAGCAACCGTGCCCACTCCTAAAACACTAAAATTTTCGTCGTCACCCATCTCTATGCGAATCTTGAGGTCTTTCTCCTCCAAGGTACTGAATAAAATTTTATCGCTGGTCATGTGGAATTAGGCTCCACTGTCAAGATACCAACCACAACCCATCAATAATGACACCATGCATGCGATGAGAGTAAAGTCCATTTTGAACTAAGAGGCTAATGCCTCAGCTTCCGATCCTTCCGAGGATCCCTTCTTGGACTTCTTCGATGGGAAATTAGTTGCATAATGTCCCATCTCAATATTTTTTTATTTTTATTTTAAAGTATGATATGAATTCTATTTGCACCTGCAACCCCGAACTTCAAACTTCAAATTCTCTTCTCTGTATACTGTTCACATCTTTAATAAACTTGGCTCCGATACCATGTATAAATTTCTCTATAGATTAGCTAGTCTGATACCATGTAGAAATATCTTTATAGATGAGCTAGCTCTGATACCATGTAGAATTTCCTGCAAATTCTCTACAAATCTACCTCTGAGATCTATGTAGAAAATATGACTGTAGATTAACTCGATAATGCAATATACCAAAGCAAAATACTATAATCTACTTCTACTATCAAACTTGTGGAAGCTTAAAGATCGAGCTAAATTAGAGCTGAACACATATAACCAGAAGAAGAATAATCAATGCACATGAAACACAGAAAATACTCAGGGGAAAGCCTCATCTAAAAATCCCACTATCTGTATTATCATACAAGGTGGAAATACATTAGAATTATACAAAGACTTAGCTCTCACAGCTAGCCAGCTCTCAGTAAAATCCTCCTGGATGCTCACAGGCAATCAAATCTTCTCACAAGCCTTCTCCTTTTCCCTCCAAGCTCCTATTTCCTTGCACAGTTCCTCTAGGATGATCTCCTTCGCCTAGTGGAACACTTCTCTCACACACTACTCTAACACACTGTCAAAACTGCACAATCCTCAAGGAACCTTCCCTTGACTGCATGCATAAGTTTCCTTTATAGGTAAACACATGCCACTGATAATACATTTTCCTTGTCTTTAATCTCAACTGGGTCTTTCTCAGAATAGACATGCATGAGTTTCTGATGAGGGAATCTTCAATTATCTGGAGTACACTAGTTGAGTGCATGCATGCATCAACTGACTGATAACTCACAATTAGTTCCTCAAACAGTTTGGAACTAATTTAACTGGACTTAACTCAGTAAACGAAGTTAACTAATTACAGCTCAAATATAGCTCAATCTTATCTCCTTAATTTAAGGGATAACTCTTGCATGACTTCAGAAAGACTTCTAACTTGAATTTCTCCAACTAATTAATCCATAATGAATTAATTAATTATTTTCAAGCAGCTGGTGTGACTAAATTCGAATTTTAATTCACAATTTTAATTCAAGGACAAATTAAAATTGGAATATTTTGGAATCTATTTTTATCATTTCTTGTTGTTATTTTCAACACTTCTTGTCTATTTTTCACTATTAAAATCTGCAAAATTTAAATTAGTTTGTGTTCTTTCGCAATGTCGATCCAGTGTCCATAAGACATAAACTAGCTTTCAACTTTACATGAAACCTTCAATTTTTTAATTTCAGATGACAAATCAACACTTCTACTTGGATAGGTTTGATTCTCGCCTTGCTCATGTGGAGGGGCATATTGCATGTGAATCTAATAGCGGGGATCTGCCAACTATACCAGGTTCGAGCATGAGGGTGTTAGCAATGAGTTTGCCCTTAGATAATGATTAAAGTTGTTGTTTGTTTTCTTTGTACTTCTATGTCCTTTGAGTTTTGGTTTTGCCCAGTCAGAAGGAATTTTTGATTTACGATGTATTCAATCTATAGTAGTCGATGTGATGGATATGACGCAGTGTTGTGTTTTATGAATTTTGTATCCAATGTTGTATGGAGAAGTGCAAACCTACTAGTGTCAGGAGTAATAGTTTGAGGGAGATTAAAATATTTAGAGTGCAATCTGACAAAACTATGTAATCTTGTTTTTTTGGCAATACAAAATATCAATTTACAAAAAAAAAACTACAAATGTGTTGCTCTTCACTTTAAGCAAAATATTTCACATCTGCTTTCAATTATTTAAAAAAAATGAAAAGAAAAAGGTTCTTATAATTAAGACATTGATGTGATATCCAATTCAATATGAATATATGTATTTCTTTTTTATATTTAATATAATGTTGAAAAACTAGATTTTTTTTAATTAAAATATTGATATGGTGTGCTACTCAATATGGGGATATAGAAGTTTTTTATGCTTAATATAGTGTTGAAAAACATAATTTAAAACATATTAATAATAATAAAATTATTTTAACTTTATATTGAAAAATAATTTGATGTATTATTTTTTAATGATATAGTGCAAAATGTTCCCCCAATGGGGGTGGACATACGATGGACCAACTGGTCTCTGGGTTTTCCCCTTAAGGCATGTAGCGAGCATACTCCTCATTAAGAAGGGATTAATGGGATGGGATGGTAGGTGTATCAACTCTCCAGAAGAGGTGGTAGACATTATAATGGGTTGCAGACATTGTGGCATGGCTGATGAGAATTAGGTGATGAGTAGTGAGTGCATGGTGGTGAGATTGAATGCGGGTGGCCATGCGTGCTCGCCCTGGAAGCCGAACAACCGATAAAGAACAACAAAAAACTGTTATGCAGTAGTTTGTTTCAGGGATGACTCTCAAGCATACATCTGGGACCTCGGAGCACACTTGATTTGCATCTTAGACCTCCTTTGCAGGTTTGAAACTGAGAGTGGGAGCTCTAACTTCTATGAGTGGTGCAGAGACCCTTTGGCCTTTCTCTCTGTGACTTACATGTAACCCCTTCTCTTTGGTTGTGGTATTCCTATGTAGTTTTTTCTCTTGTGGTGTTAGGATTATGGTTGCAAGTGTGTAATATTTTGGGCTCGCATAAGTGATTTTTTGTGGGTTATGCATGCAGTAGAATCCTCCCAGTGGTATTTTGCTTATGTGGTGGACTAGGTGCATCCAACGACTCTTGGGTGGAGAATTATTTGTGTCTCAGGGGTATATTCCTTTTCTGGTGTTTGTAAGTTTTAGGAATTTTCATTACTACCTTCCCTCAGACCCGGTTATCAGTGTATTTTGTCTTAGGGCTACAACCACCATATATCAGCCCTAGTTGGGTAATTATGTGTTGTGTGTAATGGCTTGGAGGGTGGGGTGGGCGAGTGGTACGAATTGGTGATAAGCATATAGAGGTTATTGTACGCCAAATGACATCGAAATTCTTAATTTCAGAAGATGGAATGGCTAATATTTTTTCACCGGGGTATCCATGGGCTAAAAACCCGTTAATTTCGAAGTTTTCAATTCCAATCCAATTTTTAGAGATCCAGGACCCAGTCATTCTTTTTTCTTTTTACATTTCTCATTTAGAAAATGAATCGAAGAGGGGTTACACATGATCATGCTTGCTGAAAGACCCCCTGATGGTAAGTATGGGTCCTCATTATCCATTGATACACATTGTTCTTCGACTTATTGATCTCAATAATGTTGGTTTGTTAGCTATGGGCCTAGCAAGAAAAAGATTTGGATAGGTTATTCTAAGAATTCACAATCTGTCATTTTCTTTGTTGGTGGTGAACACTGCCTTGAGTCAGGCAAGCACGCATCCACCCCTGAGTTGTGTGGGTTATGTCATGACATAGAGTGTGTTTCCCCTCCTTTGTGTTTGGTCCTTGGGTCTCTTATTTGGGCTCTGACGGGAAGTGTCTTTGTGGGAGTCATTTCCCCTTTTGAATATCTAGTTTGGGAATTTTGTGGGAATATATTCATGCCTCGATAGAGAGGTCGGCCTCACAGAGATGGAGATCACCAAGGGCCAGCAGTGCATCATGCCATCAACCACTACTCTTCAATTGCAAACTCGACAAGCGTGGAGCATGA
Organism: Pinus tabuliformis; assembly: GCA_031772625.1. Taxonomy (NCBI): domain Eukaryota; kingdom Viridiplantae; phylum Streptophyta; class Pinopsida; order Pinales; family Pinaceae; genus Pinus; species Pinus tabuliformis. The sequence continues at coordinate 674,073,006 of CM062813.1, read as the reverse complement.
GGGGGAGGTAGCCTATGACCAGGGCCACTCCTTGGGACATGTGGATGCACTGACCACCCTGGAATCAATAGCCAAGGAGTTGTGAGGATTCCATGCCAACTTGGATATCCTCAGGGAGCATAAATATGAGGATAGGAATGAGTTGGTGGCTTATATGAATGACATCCATTTCAGCCAAATGAAATTATGGAGCAGCCGGATAACATTCGTCGGAGCCAACGTCTTACCAATGATTTTCTATATGATTTGGAGGCCAGAGTAAAGCATATCGATTTCCACATGTGTGAGAGATACGACCTATTTGCAGCGCCTCATGTGCTCCCTCTTTATCCACCTCCATGATATTATGCTTATAGGTTATTTGTTCTTTTTGTCTCCTTTTTTGTTTGTATGGCTAATAATCCTGTCAAAAATAAAGGTTAAATGGAAACATCTTATTCATACTCTGACTCTTCTAGCTAACAAATCCAACCAGAGTGAAGTTGGGCAGCCATTGAGACACATTTTGTACTATGTTTTTTCATGATAATATAATAGAAGCCCTTTGACTGGAAAAAAAATGATATAGTGCAAAATGATTTTGTGTATTAAATTCATTAATAATACACTTAAATAATAATATTAGTATTTTTCCATCAGAAATTTCCTTATATTTCATATGAGGAATATGCATGTTTTGATCCTCGAGGGAATGCTCACACTCAACAACAAGGCTTGAAACCATTATAACAAAGCTCATCTTAACACTTGAGAAAATCAAACAACCAATTTGAAGGGATAACAATATTAGTATAAGAATAAGTTATATATATATATATATATATATATATATATATATATATATATATATATATATATATATAAAGATAAAATTAAAAACAAACAGAAATAACATAATGTGAAAAAGAAATAAAAATAAAAACAAATAAAATACATGTGATTAGAATATAATAAAAATACATAAATAAAATGTCTACAAATATTTACAAATACGATATTGATTTAATGAATTGTATGTATAATTAAAAACAAATATGCAATTAACATATATTATTGAAGGATTATATAATGAAATATATTATCTACTTGAAACTTAATTAACATATATTATTGAAGGATTACACAATGAGATATATTATCTACTTCAAACTTAATTGTGTCAATAATTAAACCTTTGTGTTGAGCCATTTTAACTCCAAATCTAAAATACATAAAAAAATCAAATTCACTAAGGTATAAGTATTTTATAAGTTTCTCTCATTAAAGGATTTGATCTCCTTAATCTATAATGAATCAGAACTTTTTTTTGTTTTTGGTATCTCAGAGGAACCCAACAGCCTATCTGACATGTAACTACTAGTAAACCTTTGGGGGTCTACGGCCTATTCTCCTCTTCGTAAATGGGTCACAACCAAGGGGATCTGAATCTTGGGTCTCTCAGTTTTCACAAATTTCACATTACTTTGATCACCAATTAAGTTTCTCCTTGGGACCAATGGATCAAAACTTAAAATAACTTTTTATTAATTTTAATTTAATTAGATTTTATAAATTACTAGTTGTTATTATTATAAATAATGATAATTTAAACATTTTAATGAAAATGAAAAAATATTTCTAAAAATATTATCATTCAACATGTAAATAAATCTCTACGAAATAAAGTGCATTAACAAATGGACACAATATATCCCTTTATACGAATGATGAGCTTTATTGCTCTGCGTTTGTCGCTCCCCTAATTGATCTTTGCATCTACTTACATGGACACAACTACACGGGGATGTGAGGTCCCCTCCCCCCCCATCACACCAAAATCATCTATTTTTAACACCTTGGTTTCAACTAGGCCAAAAACTTAGAAATCAAAGCCCTCTAAGTTTGTAAAAAAAATGGATATTATCCCTAATGTGTAAGTTAACCCAGGAAAATCGAGGTCAATGGCTATTAGCCTAGTGAAAAGAGGATTATTCTATCAATTCATGGGAATATGACCATCTCCCAAAAAGCTTTCACAGTGGGTGGATAAAACTTGGATGCTGACAATTAAAGGACAAATAGATTGTGCTTTCTGCGGAAAGTGTTTCTTCACATTCTTGTTTGAAAAGAAGGAAGATATGGATTCAATTTTTAGAAGAAACCCCTATTTTATGGGGGATTAGGGGCTCTATCTTGATAGATGGACCCTTGACTACAATCTTGAAAATGATGTTCCTTTAGCCATGTCCATCTCGGTTAATATTCCTTATTTTATGTTTCATCGTTAGAATGATAAGACACTTGAGAGGATTGGAAATGCTATGGGTAGATTCATTAACAAGGTTGAACCCAAAGAGTCAATGTTTTCTTTTGCGTGAATCTATGTGGAAATCAATCTTAAGAAGGGGCCCCCATAAGTAATCTAATTCTCTGGATAACTACCTCATTCATTCATAAGGTGGATTATAACTGGATCCCATTCAAATGAAACCATTTTCGTGATTATGGGAACTTTGCAAAAAGTTTCTCCAAGTCAGAAGAAATCTAGAAGAAATAAGAAGATGGAGGCCAATAGAAAACACAGGAAAGGAAAAAAAGGCAAGCTCATACAAATAACCAGAGAAGGACAGGCACACCCGATATAGTGTTGTTTTCTCCTCCAAAAAGGTTGCATGCATATTAGGGTTCAACTTCTCACATGGATGCCGATACAAATCTAACTGGAAACAAATTTGTTATGATAGAGTCAAGGTTGGAAGAGGGAGAAACTATCATGAATGAAGTAATGGGTCCAACCCTAGATGAAGAAGGTATACTTCCCACTTAGGAAGAGGACAAAATGTTGGATCTTGAAGATGCCCCTATGGAAAACATACCTCAAGAAGAAGAGAACTCCGATGAAGAGGAATAATTTGCATTACCCAACACAGGAAATCCTAGCAAGGATCCTTTGCTTCAACAAATTAAAGATATGAAAAAGAGAAATATATTCTGAAATTAGGAAGAAAAGTAGTCAGGAAAACAAATCAGGAGCTTAGAATGCATCATGCAGAGAGGGGCACAAGAAAAGGCACACAACTAGTGATCAATGCTCCAACATTAAAAAATATAAGTTATCAAAGGAAACCAAGTTTTGCAAGTCCCCAGGTAGGGGGTCCATGAATTCAATCAGTAGATAATGAGTATATTCTCTTGGAACTACAAGGGGATGGGGATTGAGAAAATAGAAGTAGAAATCAGAAGTTTGATCAGATCTAAAAAAACTCCTCGTTCTCCTTCTCCATGAGATAAAAATGGGGGAGTAGGAGGCTTTCACTAAGAGAAAATAATATTGGAAAGAGGAGCTTTGGGAAGGGTATGTTCTTTATGGGCTTCTTCATTTTGAAGGCTTCTCAATGAAGAAAAGTCTTTTCATTGGATTATTACTAGCCTAATCCATCTTCCTTTAAACAAGATCCATAACATTCTAAATGTTTACATGCCTAATGCTTAAATGATAAGGTTGAGTGTTAGGATTTGATGACATGTCAAAAAGATTTTCTCCTTAGCTCCAATTGCATTTTCGGAGGCGATTTTAATGTCATTATCCATTAGTTGGAAAAGAATGGAGGCAATATAGTATAGGACCTCTTTCAGGAAAGAATGGAAGATTTGATATCTCATCTAGAGCTCATTGATGTTAGGCCAAAGATCTCAAAATATACATGGAGAAATAAAAGGGTTGGCCTTGTCCATATTTTGATGAGGTTGGATAGATTCTTGGTCAATAGCTCCATGTTGGATCAACATATTTCTCATTTGATGTCCCACTTGGCATGGAGTGGCTCAGATCATCGTCCCATTAAGATTCTAATTGAACCAAAGGAATATATCAATCCCCTTCCCTTTTGATTCATTCCCCTTTGGATTAAGGAGGAATATTTTTGGGATGTGTCCTCCCATGCTTGGTCAAAGTGGATCATTGGATCACCCATCTATATTTTGGAGCAAAAAATTAAAGGTTTGAAAGAAGAGATAAGGAGGCGGATAAGAGAAGCAAAGGTATGAAAAAGGTAAGGTGGATCAACTAAAGCCCACCCTAGAGGAAGCCTTTCAAGAAATGGAAGATCATATGGTGGTAGAAGAATTATTATTAAAGGAAAAGAAAAGCCTTCGTTGACATGCACAAAAAAGTCAAGAAGGAGGGAGAGATTTGTAGATTAAAATCAAGGAGTTTATGGCTCAAGTTAGGGGGGAAAATTACCAATTTTTTCCACAAGCAGGAAAAAATGAGGGAGTGGTGGAAAAAATGTAATACTATTAGAGTAAATGGAAAACTCATTTTAGACAAGGAAAAAATAAAGGAGGCAACTTTTCTCATTTCAATTCCTTGTACAAATAACAAGGAAGAGTCTCAGAATTGGTCACATAAGAGCTTCTTTCCCATATTCTCAACCTACTTGTGGAAGAAGAAAACAACAAAATAATGAGACCCATCTTAGAAGAAGAAACCAAAAGGGTGGTATAGTACTTTGAGCAAGAACGAGTTCCAAGCTCAAATGGTTTTACAAAGAATTTTTATCAAAAATGTTGGAGTATAATAAAGTTATATTTATGCAGATTGGTGGAATTCATTTAGAAAGTAGGGAGGATAGATGACAACCTCAAATCCTCCTTCCTAGCCTTGGTTCCTAAAGATGTAATTCCTTCTTTTTCTAGATTCAAACCAATTTCCTTATGTATTTTATCTTACAAAATTATATCTAAAATTATTTCCCAAAGGATCAAGCCTCTTCTTCGTCACTTGATCTTTGAAAATCAAGGTGCTTTTGTTAGCAAAAAGAAAATAGTGGATATCATTGTTTTTGTCCAGAAAGCAATCTATTCTAATAAGAGTATGGGAGATAAAGGTACGTTTAAAATTGGATGTGGATAATGCCTTTGATAATGTTAGGAATTCTTTCCTCTTTTCTACTTCTAAAAAAACAGCTTTTCCCAAATTTTGATTGGATGGTTGGCAACTTACATATAATGCCCTTGGATTTCACCATTAATAAATGATTGTTTGGTTTGTTTTTCATAGCATCTCAAGGACTTAGTCAGGGATATCCTCTCTCCCGTATTTTATATATTATAATTGTTATAGCTCCAAATCTCACTCTTATGGTTTGTGATGTTGTACTCATGGCCTAGGGCAGCCCCTCCTTCCAGACCTGGTCCTAAAATTTAAAAAACAGTGTTTTATCCCTTATACGCGACATTGCCCTGAGTTAAACGGTTTTATACGCGGGTCTGTGTATATCCAACCCGCGTATATGTATTAAAACACTTAAAAAAATATAAAATTCCTTATTTTCGGGCGGAGATCGCGAGTTTTACCTGCTGATCACCTGTTAGTGCCCGTGGCCCAACTGTTCCCAACCAACTCCCAACTAAAAAACTACTTGGGAGAGGTATAAAAAGACCTCAAAGGGAAGGCCTAAAGGAGGAGAGAAGGGAGAGAGAGGTTATTATGCTGAGATTTTTTCCCTTGACCAGGTCTGAAGTCCCTTGTGCCTTCTGCACTTCCCCCATTTGTCCAGGAAACCTTTGTTTCCTTGTGTGTTGATGTTCATCCACCATTTATGACATCATGGAGAGAGTCATGGAAGGAGTTTGTTAAAGGCTTGAGGCTAGAACGAATCTGGAAGGAAGCTTTGCTTGGAGCCTGCTGAAGGTGATTCAGGTGAAAATATTCCTTTTTATGTACTTTATTTGTCTATAATAAAAGAAACACATGTCTTGGTTCCCGAAATGAATCTTCTTTATGTTAATGATATTCATGTTTAGAATTCATATGTAAATGGTTGTTTGGATTTTATAACTAACTACCTTTATTTATAACATGAAGATGGTTTCTTTATAAGGTTTTGTCCATATACTGCTGTGTTCTTTGAATTGGTTGCTTTGCAGGACGAAAGAGAAGAAGGGAACTCCAAGAAGGGTTTGGACCCTAAAGGCCTTCTCAAATGTAGGACCTAAGCTACGTACCCTTTCCAATAGAATTTGCTTATAATAGCAGAATGGCTGTGTGAATGTGTGCTTCTTTGAATAGACAACTTTCAGTCTACTAGGGTTTCAACCCAAAAAGCCCTAGGGGAACATTTCCCTCCATCAGAATTGGCGACTCCACTGGGGACAACACTCTTGTTGTTCCTAGTTTGGGTGTTTTTCAAGCCAATCAGGGCTTAGATGCCTGTTTGTTTGTTGTTGCTGTCTGGTCTGTTTTTGAACTTTAAGTTTTTCCAGTTTCTTCAGTTTGTTTTTTATTTTTCTTGAAACCTTTTATATACACTGTTTTTCTTAGTTACAGAGGTGTATGTACGCATGTTACTTTAAGTGAACCCGTGTATACACAGGTTTTTTTAGTTACAATAGCGTATACACACATTCTGTACATAAGTACAGTCGCGTATAGCTTGCAATTTTCAAGATTTGTAAATCTTTTTGTCTCTGAAGGTCTGTCTGGTAGTTTGACTCAGTCTGAAACAGTCATTTTCCAGTATCAATTATTTGTTTTACAGCGAGCATCTTATTCCGAATTCTCTCTGAGTATAAGAATTATTGGTCTTGTTTTTCGTTGATTGCAAGCGTCATCGTTTTTGCTAAAGCACACAAGATTTCTTGCTAGGAATCTTGGCTGCTCTGATTCATCAGGGTAGGAAGATTGATCTCAATCTTTTTGTTTACCTTGCTTTTGGTGACTTTTTTTTTGCTTGACAAAAACCGCTTTTTGTGACCATCCACTTCTTTGTTTCATGAAAAGTTGTTGATTGACACTTTCTTGGAATTTGTCTTTTTTATCTTTTTGGTTTTCATTGCCAAAGCTTTCATTGTTGCTTTTGATTGTTAAGAGCACTTTTAAACACATTTATTTTTGTTGAGTTTTCATCCGTTGTGTGGTGTCAACTTGCAAAAGTGTTTGATTGCCTATTCTTTAATCACAAGTTTCAGTGTTGTTGAGAGCATTTTTTGAAAAGACTCTTTTGTTGTTGCTTTTGAAGAAAATCTTTTGAAAAACTTAGTTTTTCTTTCTTGAACTTGGTTTTCATTTGGTTTCCTTTTAGTGAGTGAAAGTGCTTTATGTTTGTCTTAGAACTTGTTTTTAGTGTTTAGACGAAATGAATAGTAGCATCTCATATTCCATCTAGACATTTTAAGTGGCAAGATAAAGATTGATAAGCAAGCAACTTTCATTTTTTGTTTTTAGAGTAGTTTTAAATCTTGCATCCGCATATATTTGTTGCATTAGGATAGATTTGCATACCTTTTTAGGCATACATAGAGTTGTTAACTTTTGTGAGTGTGAAGCGTGAATTAACGAAAAGAAAAGAAAATTTTGTTTTATTAGAAGTTCCTCTGAACCCTATAGAAATTGCTCTTCATCGAAAAATGAAAAAGTGCATGTGCATGTAGTTAAGTTTTTATTAATTTCTTTTGCGTCAAAAAACACCACTAGTTTCACTTCCGTTACCTTGTGACTTAAAGAACAGCCTAATTTAAAATCAAGCGCTAACTAAAATTCACTAGAACTTTTTGTTTTAGTCAGTTACACCAACAAGTTTAGGATTTTAGGGCCTTGGATTAGGCGAGTGGAGAGTTAACTCTCCAAGGCCATATAAACGTCAAACGTAGGAGTCTGAATAACGAGAGAAAATCCAATAGCGTTAGGAAGACCAGGAAAGCTCTGGATCTGGGAGTTAAGCACGAGGGTCTGTGAAGACAGGGAAGAGAGATACCCCCTCTCCTACTTGTTCGAACTTACCTCACGATTGTTCCGCCTGGCTTCTGCGACGAGTTGGCATCCATAGTTGCTACTCCTAGGGATATACACAGGTGGCTGCAGAGGGGAATCCCGTGGCACCTGAGGTCGACGTTGCATCACTCTCGACAGTACTACTGGAGGGCACCCTTGCGAAGCTTGGGGGCTTGCACCGGCGCAGGCTGTTGTTAGGAGGTCAGCGTAATTTCCTCTGATACCTTCGCTGATAGGGCTGGGCCCTCATCATCCCAGACTATCTTCGGAAGGCCCCTTAATTCACTTTCTTGTATTTTGGTGTTTGGTCCTAATCACCCAGAGCAGAAATACTTGGAAGTTGTTTGACTGGCTGTTATCTTTAGGGACTTTATAAGGTGTGCTCTGTGCTCTTAGTTGGCCTAGCTTTCAATTTTTTGAGTATTTAGTTAGATCATAACAAAAAATTCAAAGTGGCTGACCGATCTCCTAGACGGTCTCGAAGACTTCGTGGTCTTTCACCACCAAGTTTAGAGCCTTCTCCTAGAAGGCGCAGAGGTAATACTACCGGTGGGTTCTGTCCCACGCCGGTTGACGCATCGGGGATTGATCCTCCTCTCGGGGGCATTAGTGTTCAAGCAAGGCCTGGCACTTCTGAACAAGAGAGGGACACTCCAGTCCTTTCTCGAGTTCTCTTTCAAGCGGAGAATAACATAGAGGTAGAAGAACTCTCAGAGTCGTTAGCGGCTCGGTATTCTCCACTACCATATGGTCATCCAGATGTATTAGAATACGTTGGGACTCCGATGCATAGACCGTCAAGTCCAGGTTACGCTACGCGCTTACCATCGATGACCACTACTGGAAGCATGGCTTCTACAAGTGCTACGACTATGCAAACTCCAACATCGGTGCAAGGAGGAGGAACGATTTCCATCTCCTCTGCTTCTTTGTTTGGATCTTTTGCTAGCACATCTTTAGTTGGGTCTACCTCCATTTCGTCCACGAGTGGAAATGCCCAAACCAATGCTTTTGGTACTGGATTCTTCCCATTTGGCACCCACTCACAGGGTATTCCATCGGTTCTGTTTAGTGCCGCTACGTCCATGATGCGCGGATCGACTTCATTCCAGGGTTTTCCTTTCGGAAGTGGTCATATACCACATTCCAACCTGACGATAGGATCCATGCCTTTTTCTTCTGTAGGACAAAGCAGCAATCCTTTCCAAGGATGGAATAACCTTGGGGTTAGTGGCGCGGGAACTGGGAAACCGTTTATCGGCCAAAAAGGGAATAGGCCGTACTCCACAGTTAGTTCGTTTCAAAGTATTCCTCCCCTAGCTTTGGCTTGGAATCCTTATCAGGGGTTATCAACCCCTTATAATCCTTTAGGAGGAAACTTTGCTGGGTATGGAGGTTTTGCGGCCGAAGTTGGTCAAACTCCGAATTTTGCTGGATCACAAGGTTTGCCTTTTGGTTCAGCCGGTTCTACGGGTTACTTCGGGCAGCCTGGTGCCTCCCAAAATCCAGGACAATCTTTTGAGAACTTTGGGAGTTCTGCCCAGTCTAGGTGGAATCCCCAAGGTCCTCTTAGGCTTCCGTTTCTGGCAACGTTGAACTTGCCAGATCTCACTAAGTTAACAAATGACCCAATCAAATACAATTTGGCATGGCCTCTAGTCCCAACCAAACTCCCTTCGGACATTCCAAAATTTGAATGGAAGAGCGGTGAAGACCCAGGCGACCATGTAACCACATTCCATTTGTGGTGATCATCTAACTCCCTTATCGATGACTCGATTAGGTTGAGACTCTTTCAGCGCACCTTGACTGGTAATGTGGCCAAATGGTATATAGAGTTGCCAGGGGGCAGCTTTACATCTTTCGCTGACTTATCCAATATTTTCTTAAATCATTTCCAGTTTCCTGTCCGTTATGATGCTGGAACTGAACTTCTGGCCACTTTTCGTCAAGATAAGGCAACTCACATTTCTGACCATATTCAGGAATGGAGATGGAGAAAGAGGCTCATTAAAGCCGAAATCCCTCCGAAGTACCATCTCGAGTGGTTTTTCAAATCTTTACAACCTGAGATCTCCAAGGATGTCTCCATGTCTGGAGTCTATTCTGACGAGCAAGGCATTTTTAGGGCCCAACAATTAGAATTGATCTACTCTCAGTCTGGGATCCTACAAAAATACTTGCCAGATGCTCCTTGGTCTAAGGTTGACGTACCTAAGTCGAAGCCAGGTCCCCACGCAGATGGTATCATTGGGTCAGTAGACACAACTACCGTGAACTTGTTGAATCAATTGCAGCAGTTGTCCTTACAAACTGCTTCTAACAACCAAGTCACATTGTCTAATCCCCCGGCTTCCCAAACTTCTTCAATTAATGCCGTCCAATCTGATAACCCCAAAGGAAATCAAAATTCCAATGGGAAAAAGAAAGGATGAGGTAAGAAAAAGAACCAGGATGGGAAGCCTGATGCAAATAAATCTGGCAACAACGCTGGTGGTGGTAGAAATGAGTCGAGAAAGAAAGTCAAGTTTCCATGCAAGTTGTGCAGTGGAGACCACTTAACTCATCTCTGCCCTAAGATTGAAGATGCTCAGCGCTTGTTAGGACAGCAAGGGACTTCTAGTTCTCAAGCTGTGTTAACTAACCCGTTTCCCCAAGGGCAGCAACTTCTTGCTGGCGCGAGTTCAAACCCTGGAACCTCCGCAGGGGGCAACCAGGAAGGGGAAAAATCATCGAATGTTTTCATGATGGGTTCTAACATCCATGTGGCTACTCGGTCACGTGATTATGGTGAAGCCGAAACTTCCAAGGACAAGACTGTTCCCGGAAATACCGACCTTCATATTGAGCGACCCCTTGTTGAGACTATACCAAGGATACCGAAAGGTTCTGCTAAACACGCGACTATTAATCCTAATGCCAGGGCCACCCAGAATTACTCCATTGTGGAGGATCTGGCTCAGAGTCCATGCGCCATGTCCGCTTTAGAGGTTCTCTAGTCGTGTCCGGCTCAGCGAAGTGCTTTACTTTCCGTGATTGGAGCAGTCGATCCAGCTAATTCTTTAGTGCTCACTTTTGACATGTTAAATGTCAAAAAGCGACTCCCTCATCATATGGCTTTCCAAATAAAGTCTACATACCGGAAAATCAATATTTTTCGTACTGTTATAGATGAAGGAGCTTCCACGTGCGTCATGTCGATGTCATGCTGGAAGGCTATTGGATCGCCTTCGGCTGTTCCTTCACCCACCGTCTTGACTGCATTTGATGGTCATTCTCATAAACCACATGGGATTATCCTGACCTTTCCTATATGTGTTGGGGGGAAGGTCGTCAATATTGAAGTAGAGGTCATAGATGCTAACCTAGACTATAATCTCCTATTAGGAAGGAACTGCGTATACGAAATGGATGTCGTTTTTTCGACTCTGTTTCGTGTCATTTGCTTTCCTCATGAAGGGAAAATCGTTAAGGTTGATCAAATGGATTATTGTCCAGTCGATCCTCAAGCAAGCTCTAACTTTATTGTTCCTTTAGTGGATAACCCTCGCCTGCCTATTGAGAATTTAGGAGTGGGAATGTATTCCTCATTGATGGGTACCTTTGATCTTCCCTCTCCTTTCACTAAAATCAATGCCATTTCATCATCTAAGGAGTCCCCTCGAGAAGAGTCCTTTTGAACTCGTTATTTTTCATACCCTTGGACCTTGCCTTCACCTACGACCACATTAGTTGAAGGACAAGTAAATGGAATGGCATTCCCTATATCTACAACTGAGCTTAGATATCAATCTATCGTAGAATCTGCAGACAACCACCCTGCTCCTTTTTCTGAAGAGGAGTTAGATGGTGATGTGGCCCCAGCTTGGAGTCTTGATTCTACCTCTGCCTTGGACTGCTTAGATCCGGTTTTACCTTCTGAAGAAGCAATCCTCGAAGCAATGGTGGGTATAGATCGACCTTGGGAAGACTTACACCATCGTTCGTACTTTCTTCCTCCATTGCAGCAAGTAGAATCTAGATTCTCCGAGCTCTTTACTAGTGATGTTTGTACGGTGTCAAATCCTTTGGCTCCAGCACACATTCGTGCCGAAGGTAATATGTCGGTAATTTCAAAAACGATACCTATAAACATCTCTAGGGACCCTAACGTCATCGAGAATCTCTTCATCGAAATTGAGTGTTCCCCTGAAGAAATTCAAATTTACACCGACCTATTTAAGGAATTTCGAGATGTATTTGCTTGGTATTATGAGGAAATGCCTGGCATTGATCCTTCTATAGTTCAACATGAGATCAAGACGTATGAGAATGCCAAACCGGTTCATCAAAGGCTTCGGCTGGTTAACCCTAGGAAAGCAGCAGCTAAAGGCGGGTTTCATATACCCTGTTCCTCTTACTGATTAGGTTTCTAATCCAGTCCCTATGGATAAAAAGCAAGGAACAATCTGAGTATGCATCGATTTTAGGGACCTAAACAAAGCTTGTCCGAAAGATAATTACCCCATGCCATTCATTGATCAGATTATCGACGAGTGTGCGGGTAATGAGATTTTTTCCTTCATGGATGGTTTTTCGGGTTATAATCAAATTTCTATCCGTCCTGAAGATCAACATAAGACAGCCTTTATATGTCCCTGGGGTACCTTTGAATATAAAAAGATGCCTTTTGGTCTTAAAAATGCTGGAGCCACTTTTCAACGGGCCATAGCATATGCTTTCCATGACATCAAACATGTCATCAAGGCATACTTGGATGATCTCGCTGCTCGTTCTTGAAAGAGAACTGATCACCTTAGTCATCTTCGATTGGTTTTCGAGCGATGTCGTTTTTATAAAATCCGGTTGAATCCCAACAAGTGCGTTTTCGCGGTTACGTCCTGTCGGTTGTTAGGGTTCATCGCGTCCGATGAAGGGATTTGGGTTGATCCCTTCAAGGTTGAGGCGATAGTTCAGTTGCCTCCCCCGTCCTCAATTCGACAACTTCAAAGTCTTCAAGGGAAGGCTAATTTCTTAAGACAGTTTATAACAAACTATGCCGATATCACTAAAGGGTTCATGCGTTTGCTACGGAAAGGGGTTCCATTTGTGTGGGATGACTTTGCGCATCGATCATTTGATGCTTTGAAAATGGCATTAGTCTCTGCCTCACTTTTGAGTCCACCGGATTATGGTAGAGACTTCGTTTTATATCTCGCTACAGCAGAATCAACCATTGGTATGGTTCTCGTTCAGGAAGAGGATGCTCTCGCTGAGCATGTGATTTATTATTTGAGCCGAGGTTTAATAGGTCCTGAACTTTGCTATTCTCCGGTTGAGAAGTTAGCCTTGGCAGTTGTCCATGCTGTCCAGCGACCCCGTCATTATATCCTGCTACGCAAAACTTTTGTCTTAGCGGCGGTCAATCCATTTCAATTTGTCCTCAGTAGGCGAGTGATTGGGGGCAAATATAATAGATGGATAGTCATTTTGTAAGAATTTTATCTCGAGTTGTTGTCTGCCAAGTCTAAGAAATCCATGGTTTTCGCGGAGCTAATTTCTGAGCTACCTTGTGGAGAGGATACTGTTTATGAGGAAAGTTTTCCTGACGAACATTTATTCCTCATCTCTTCACTCGACCCTTGGTATGGAGATATCAATGTCTATCTCCGGACTTCGAAGTTTCCCTCTACTTTCTCCAAGGATGAATGTCGAAAATTACGTCACCTGGCTAAAAACTATGTTATCATCGGTGACACGCTATATCGTCGAGGGGTTGATTCAATCCTTCGGCGTTGTTTAACCTTAGAGGAAGCAGAGTCAGTGCTCAATGACTGCCACAGTGGAGCTTGTGGTGGTCATCTATCAGGGCTTGTTACAGCCCAGCGCATCTTACGTGCCGGCTATTTTTGGCCTTCACTCTTTAAAGACTGTGTGGAAGCGGTCAAACGTTGTCACCCGTATCAAATTTTTACTCGGAAAATGCAGGTGCGTCCAGCTCCTCTTTTTCCTATTGTCACTGTCGGTCCCTTTACTAAGTGGGGTATCGATTTTACGACTTGTAATCTGCCTTCAGCGGCGAATCACAGGTACATTATCGTGGCTGTAGACTACTTTACGAAGTGGGCTGAGGCCATGCCTAATTATAAGAACAATAGTGACATGTCAGCATTGTTTCTTTTCAATCGGCTTATCTCAAGATTCGATATCCCGAGAGAGATTGTCACTGACCATGGCAGTCATTTTCAGAATCAACTGATGTCCGAATTGGTTCTCAAATTGGGTTTCCGCCAAGAGCATTCGTCTCCTTATTATCCTCAGGCCAATGGACAGGTCGAGGCAGTCAATAAAACTCTTAAGATGATACTCCAACGGAAAATCGATAAAAATCGGTCCAATTGGCACGTTATGTTGTATTCGGCTCTTTGGGCATACCGAACCTCCGTGAAAACAGCTACTGGTTTTACACCTTTTCAGTTGGTTTATGGGATGGAATCTATCTTTCTGGTTGAATGTGAAATTCCATCTCTTAAATTGGCTGTTGAGCTCCTTCCAGAGACTTCGAGTCTTGAAGAGTGCCTACTTCACTTGGAACATCTCGATGAGCAGCGTCGAGATGCCGCCACGATGAATGAGGCTCATAAGAAAAGGGTTAAAACGCAGTATGATAAATCTGTCCGTCCTCGAGTCTTTTCTGAAGGTGACCTTGTCTTGGTCTATGACCAAGATAAAGACACCTTGGGGGCAGGAAAATTTAAGCCTATGTGGTACGGTCCTTTCATTATTAAATGAGTTTTAGAAAAAGGGTCGTATGAGTTAATCGATTTTGAGGGAAACAAGCTGGCGGAGCCCCGAAACGGGCTCTACTTAAAGAAGTACTTTGCTTAGTTTTGGCCAGGCAATGGCTTCTTTGTACTTTATGTATATTTGTACATATATCGTCGAGAGTTTTCTGATATCAGCACTTTTTGGTCTGCTGTGGCAGGTGTTGATGGATGATTTGGTCTATTTTGGGTTCGCCGATGGTGCTAGTCGGCACACTCGGAATCTCGCTTCCGCAGCTTGGGTACTCTATTATCCAACTGGTCAATTGATGGCATCAAGAGGCGTGTGTATCAGTCCTGCTTCAAAAAATATGGCCGAGTATACTGCCGTTATTAATTTATTATCCGAGGCAATCTCTCATGGGATCGACTCGTTGGTAGTATATCTTGATTCTCAATTGATAATGTCTCAATTAAATAACATTTATCGGGTACGGGATCCATCTTTATATCGCCAGTATTTAAGGGTGAGGTTGTTGCAAAGATCATTTACTTATATTAATTATTTTCATATTCCAAGATCTCATAATTGGTTAGCTGATTTTATCACTAATCAGGCATTAGACTGGCATATCAATCATTCATCATAATAAAATCAAGCATCAAAAAGTCGAACTGTATATATATCTATATATATATATATATATATATATATATATATATATATATATATATATATATATATATATAGATATATATCATAAAGTGTCTCGAGTGTACATATGTGTGTCCAAAAATATACAAAATTTTGGACTCAAATGCCCATAATCATGTCCGGCATATCTAATGCCTCGGCTCAGGATGAGCGTCTAAGTATGTAGCTATCGCATTGGCCACACGCTGAAAAGTGCAAACCCAGTCACGTGGCATGCCAACCACATGACGCTGCATATCCTCAGGAACTTCCTCTATGGGGGCCATCAGGACTCAGTAGCTCAGCCTCGCCAAGTGTCGTTGGACGTTGTTCAGAGTCCGTTCTATATCCGCAACCACCTCTTCGGCTCCTCTGCCGCGCCGTCCATGCCGTGGGAACCCATCTGGTCGTACCGACCCAATATCTGGAACATGATCATCATATCAGTCATTTGAATCTCATTTAAAATATTTTTCAAAATACATCATTATATTTGAAAAATCCAAAAAAAATCATAAAATCAAAAAATTCTTACCAATCTCGCCCCATGCTACGTTCGGTGGTAACACTAGATCAGGATCTCCTCGAAAATCTAGCCCAGCATAGGGGTAGTCATCCACGGCGATGATCTGCTGATCCCACCACGTGGAGAAATCATCGTCGAAGGCAGTCCTTGGGACCTCCCCACCCCCCAGACATTTCATCAGATCGGCCCACCGGCCCATGCGTGGATCGCATGGGGTGTTGATGGAAACTGCTACCCTGGGGCGGAGTGCGGGAACCTTCTCGAAAAAGAAAGTACACAGGATAGTCCCATATCCAAAGTTCTTGGTCTATCCCCTCCTGATAGAAGTGAGTTGGCTCTTCATGTTGGCCAGGAGAGGAGTACACCAGTCGAACACAGTAGTGAGACAGTCAACTGCCACGCTCATGATGACCCGTGACGCCTGATGCAGAGAGGATGATCCGTTCACTCGAGCTATGGTGAACAGGATTATCCTAAGTGACAAACTCGCCACATGTGTGATGGAAATCTGGCTCCCAACCTTCTTGGGATGTCTCGGGCAGTATATATGTACATAGTCCTCTATCGTGAGGCTACTCCGTGTCCTGCCCCGGGAATGTACTACCTCTCCCCTTCGGGAAAGGCTCGTGATAAAATAGATATCCTCCACTTCTACCCTGAGCGGCATCTGATCGATCATAAAGGCTTCCTCCTCAACGTCCCAATAATCAATGAGCATCTCAAGCAGACGCGCGTTCGCTTTCATATTTGGCAGTTTGAAAAATTTAAGCAAACCGCATTCCCGTAGGGCATCTAATGCTTCAGGACTGTTCATAACTTCATTATCTACCGCTGCGTGCTCTCTTTCACGCCACATGACAGGCATCCTGAGAAAAAATCGACTTAAAACCGTTAGTTTTTGTTTAAAAATGGTTCGGGGCGTATACGCGGGTCCCTATGCACACAGTCACATATAGGGCCCGCGTGTACGCGGGTTCAATATTACCAACCTACGTATACGCCGCGGGGAAATTTTTGACAAAAGTTCAACGGTGAAACATCAATCAAAAATCTTAAAACCTATCACAATCAATTGCAAGCTAAGTATAAGAGTTACCTGGAGGTCTTTGATGAATTTGAACGGTTGAATCCGGCTGAGGGAAGTTTGCTCCTTTTGCTCCAAATCCTTTGCTCTCAAACTCAAATGGTAAAAATGGTGAGTCCAAAATGCTTTCTATAAGTTTTGAAAATGCAAATTTTTTTCAAAATTTTATTTTGTTTAGCCTCATGTGACTTTTAACTTGGGAGCTTGGAATGTCAAGAATGGTTTGTTTTTCAGGACATTTTGGACGTTTTTCAGTTTCAAGACGGTTCCATGACTGCTGACCCATCATGGCAGGTATCGTTTTCTCACTGGCATATAGGTTAGGGACACCATTTTTTCATTGCATTATGCATACTAGCCTCCATTTGTCGATACATATGCCATAGGGTCGATCCCATCGTGTTATCGTTTGTAAGCCATCTTCCCTCGCCAATTCTTTAAATCATGACACGATGGTAGAGCTATCCTTTACATGGGCATCGTAGTTATCACCTCACTAACATTTTTTGCCCATGCTGCTCCATTGGGTAGGTTCGGGAGTCCTCTGTAGTCCCGCCATGACTTATGCGTTGAAGACTCATTCCTCTTAGCTTCTCCGCTTTGTTCTGGCCTTATACCCTAGAGGCTCCTTTGTGTTGAGTTGTACTATTGCATTGCATGTTGACCACTTGAACCTTTTGGCCTAGAGCCGGCTTCACTTAGACTCGTGTTTAAGCCAACTTTTGACCATGACGACTGCAAAATCAACCTTGCATACCTTTGACTTCTGCAGCTTGACACACCTTGACCCGTGGAAGGCACACACCTTTGAGTGTCACTGACCAGTTTTCACCTCCCTGCATTGAGCATAGGAACATTCCATTCCCAGGAACTAGATCATCTATTTCACCGACACTCGTTCTTTCCACTGTACCATAGCATTCTTTTATTATTTTTCCAGCTTAACAGAAAAAGACAAAAAAATTAAATATTCCAAAAAGAGTGGGAACGGGACAGTATTTCCATTTATTGTTGGTAGCTAGAGTCAGTCGTGTCGCCCTTGAACAAAGCACTCAAAACAAAATCTCCTCTGCATGGGTGGGATTTAGTTTGACTTAGGTACGCCATAACCTTGTTATTGAGTCAGTTCTCCCCCGATTGGTTATCTCTTCCAATCATATGGAGGGTTCGTTCGTGCCTCCTGCATGGCGAACTTATACAGAGTGATCATATGCTGCCACATAGTCACATTGAGTCGTGCTTTTGTTCAAGGGAAGTTAGCCTGAGTCGACCTCTCTGCGGTGTCTCTTGACTCATTTTTCAGTTGGCCATCCCTGGTTGTTTGCATCATGTCTATCATCACATCAGCTATATTGGTCCTTTACTCGTTCCGGTTTGAGAAGGTCCCCATTGACTTCTTGCTAGCGGGTCTTGTCCTTACCGACGACGACACCTTGCTATGAGGACAGGCATAGAGCTGCACCCTGGCCCTATTTTCATTATTGATAGGTCACCTTGTGCTCAGCATCGATCAGTATCATGGGTCTTTGACTGAGTGGTTTCCCTTGTGTTCGAAATCAGCTTACATTATCACACATTGGGATTCGTGCAGTACCTTGGTTTCCATTTGACCCTCTTGGTGGATACCTCACCTCTATGTCAGCTTTCATTATTGGTTGGTTCAAAGGGTTTCTGTCGTGCGCTAGCCACATCTTGTGTACGCCGGAAACATACTTCGGTTGGGTTACTACATCTTTTTCGTCTGATTCCTTCCACATTATTGGCCTATAGGTTACACTCGCGCTAGATTGATGAAGGATACCTTAATGCCTTCCTTCTAGCGGATCTTTCCCTATCGACTCCGACTCATTGCTCTGGGGCAAAGATCTAGAGTCCATTTGGTAGTACCTTGGGGTTTGCAGTCATTAGTGGCAGATCCTTCGCTATCGACAGTGGGAAATCATCATTGTCTCTTGATCAATAGATTCTTACAGGTGTTCGACTCCAGCTCATCTATTCACACTTGTTAGATTGTATTGGGTACCTTGACGCTCATTATCATTATCGGTGAGTAATATCGCGTTTGTTAATGGTATACATCAATGACCGGTAATCAAACGATTTTTCACATGGTCGACTTCAGATCATTTATTCCCATGGTGTAGAAATGTACCACAGCGGTCGGTGAAGACCTCAGGTTGTATAAGCATTCATTGGTTCACTTGACAGTTGCTCCTGTTGCTGCTAGTTGATACCACTCCACTTTGTATGTTGCAGTCAGTCATGGTGACATTTTATATGCTGGCACCTGAGTTTGCAGTGTAGTACCATCCTATTCCATCATGTTTAGTTGATACCTTTTGGGATCAGTCTTTGATATCAGTGGTCCATTGCATCTTTCAGCTTCATTAACAGTCTTATATGTGATATTCAGACATGTACTTGTTCCTTATGATCAGATGATCCATTATGTATATTTCAGTCATTTATACTTATATACTTAGTGGATCCGCTTGTACTTGATATGCGGACATGCTTTACTTTTTCTAAGCATGGGTATGCTCGCCTCAGACAGTGTTTCTTTCTGATCTCCTTTGGTGGCTTGGCAGGCTGAATTCTGGTGAAGTCCTCCTCGGTTTTTGACAGACTTCCTTTCCATGTACTTGCATAATATATTTCGGCCATCATGTACCCCTTCTGACCTCATATATTAGGGGGCATCTTTTATAGCTCCAAATCTCACTCTTATGGTTTGTGATGCTGTACTCATGGCCTAGGGCAACCCCTCCTTCCAGACCTGGTCCTAAAATTTAAAAAACAGTGTTTTATCCCTTATACGCGACATTGCCCTGAGTTAAACGCGTGTATACGTGGGTCTGTGTATATCCAACCCGCGTATATGTATTAAAACACTTTAAAAAATATAAAATTCCTTATTTTTGGGCGGAGATCGTGAGTTTTACCTGCTGATCACCTGTTAGTGCCTGTGGCCCAACTGTTCCCAACCAACTCCCAACTAAAAAACTACTTTGGGAGAGGTATAAAAAGACCTCAAAGGGAAGGCCAAAAGGAGGAGAGAAGAGAGAGAAAGGTTATTATGCTGAGATTTTTTCCCTTGACCAGGTCTGAAGTCCCTTGTGCCTTCTGCACTTCCCCCATTTGTCCAGGAAACCTTTGTTTCCTTGTGTGTTGATGTTCATCCACCATTTATGACATCATGGAGAGAGTCATGGAAGGAGTTTGTTAAAGGCTCGAGGCTGGAACGAATCCGGAAGGAAGCTTTGCTTGGAGCCCACTGAAGGTGATTCAGGTGAAAATATTCCTTTTTATGTACTTTATTTGTCTATAATAAAAGAAACACATGTCTTGGTTCCCGAAATGAATCTTCTTTATGTTAATGATATTCATGTTTAGAATTCATATGTAAATGGTTGTTTGGATTTTATAACTAACTACCTTTATTTATAACATGAATATGGTTTCTTTATAAGGTTTTGTCCATATACTGCTGTGTTCTTTGAATTGGTTGCTTTGCAGGACGAAAGAGAAGAAGGGAACTCCAAGAAGGGTTTGGACCCTAAAGGGCTCCTCAAACGTAGGACCTAAGGTACATACCCTTTACAATATAATTTTCTTATAATAGCATAATGGCTGTGTGAATGTGTGCTTCTTTGAATAGACAACTTTCAGTCTACTAGGGTTTCAACCCAAAAAGCCCTAGGGGAACATTTCCCTCCATCAATAATGACATAATCATTAAGTAGAAAATTATATTATGAAAGACGAACATAATCACTATTAGGAATTAGATACGTCGAAGGCATAAAAATTATTAATCACACCCATTTTGTTGATAATACCATCCTCCCTGTGGGAGCTTCAACTATTCTTGCATCAAGGTTTACGATTGCATTGGAAAATTTTGTATCAACATCATGAGGAATGATAAATGATATCAAGAGTCATATGTACTCAAGAGATATCAACAAATCTTTTCATAGTAAAATTTTAAGAATTTTTGGCATCTCTAGAAAGGATGATTGAACCAGTTTATGAAATTTGGAAATGCCAATTTTCTTGAAACCTTTTCCCCATCCTTCTTGGAATCATGCTGTGGAAAAATTTAAAATCAAATTTGGACCATGGGGCCCCACAGTGGCTCAACCTTGATGGGAGGCTAATTTTAGTCAAATATATGCTATCAACTTTGCTTCTTTATATTTTTTCTATATTTCTAGCTCCTATGTCAGTAAGGATGGATAGGTTCAAGAAATTAGAAAATTCCTTTGGCATGGAGGTAAAACAAACACAAAAATAAATTCATCTCATCAGCTAGAGAACATTTCAACTTCCAAAAGCTATGGGTGGGTTGGGAATTAGAGATACTGTTTTAGTGAATGTTCTTTTAGGCACAAAATTAGTTTGCCATTTGGTTATAGAAGCCAATGATTGGTGGAAGTAAGTTATCCACAAAAAAATATTTATGTGGTGAAAAGGAGTCTTCACTCTTTCACATTCCTCAAAATAGAGGAGGATCCTAAATTTGGAGATTGTTGGCAGCTTCAATTCCTCTTTTTAAATCCAAATTGACATGGATTATGGGAAATGGTAAGAAAATTGTTTGAAGGGATGGGATTTTGGGTGCCCCACCTTTGGGGTCGAAGGAGTGTCTTCTTCCTATGCATGATTGGCTTGTTGCGTAGATGAAGTCTTCTTTATTTAACATCTCTACCAAACTTAGTGATGATCATTGATGTGGCTAGCAGTGAGCACAAGTTCCTTAGCATTTGTTGGCCACATGCAAAGCACTTAAGGCTCATATTTTAGGTAATTCCCCTCTTGATGTGAAAATGGAGAACACTTATGGTTGTGGAAGGGAAATTTACTCTTCTCTAGTCCCAGGGCTTTTGTATCTAATTTATGGATTAATATTTGTAGTTCTAATTGCTTTCCCAAGATAAATACATTTTGTTGGGCTCTCACCCACAAGAAGATATTAACAACTAAAAATTTAATGAAATGAGGTATAGTGGGGCCATCCTAGTGCATATTATGCAAACAAGAGTAATAAACTATTGATCCTTTATTTTTTATTTTGTACCTTCACTTTAGTTGTTTGGGAGGATATTCTTCCTTGATTATGGCCAAGAATAGACTAGCTCTCTCAAATCCATGATCTTTATGGAGGTTGGGGGAAATTATCCTTAGGATATTTCAAAGGTAAGAACCGGTTGAAGAGAGTACGAGAGTCTATCCCAGAATTTGCTTTTTGGAAGGTCTGAATTGCTAGAAACAAAATGGATTTTCAAGAGGAAAGAATGGCAATCATGAGAGTAGTTGGAAGAGCAACAACCCTTATTAGGGAATCTCTAAATGCTAGGGAAATAAAAGAAAAATATGAGGTTGGCCTTGATGAAGTAGAGTAAAAATGGATGAGTCCATTCAATATCTCAATAGTTCCCCAGCGAAACCCCAATATCCAAGAAAAGTGGAAAATCGGGCTCACAACGGAGGAGTTTAGTAGGTAGATTTCATCTCAGCAGCACCATATTTTGTGTTTTGATGGAACAATTAAGAGAAACCCCAGGGCGGTAGGAGAGGGTGGAGGGGTGATTTGTCACCCTGAGAACAAAAATAAATATCGGTTTTCTTAGGGATTAGGAATTGCCTCAAAATAAACGTTTCAAATGCATACGTTCTATACCAAGGATGTTTCAATTGGTAAATTTGAAAGTCCAAGTGTGACTGTTATATGGAAAATTCACTTATGCTATAAAAAATGAACTCCCTAGATCTAGTGGACTAATCTAGAACAACAGAGGGAAAAAGTTCTATGTTTGCCTTAGAGAGATTAGAATACGGAAAAGAGACCTACCTGGAATTTGTAGTAAGTCCTCCTCTTCTCTTTGCTTGTAAGCTCCAACGCTAGTTCCACATGCTATAAATGGAACCTACAACAATAACTAAAACAAGCGAGAGACTACAATATCCACATAGCATAATCCAATATATCTAACCAGTGAGTCAACATGGCATTGAAATACATAAGCATCAACATGACGCAAGTATAGGAAAACATAATTATTTTTGTATTAATAGATAAAGGAGAGAGTTACAACCATATATAGAAGATGACTTTGTAGATGTCTCCCCAATTGTCTTGTCCTTCCTTTCCACAAAGTAAACCTTCACCCTCAACCTTAATGCACAAATGGATGATGATTCCTTAAGCTCAAAGCAGTAGCATGAGAGCACTAGTAATCTCTAAATGCCAACCTGGTAATATCCAAAATCCAACCCAGACTCTATGGGAGGCGGTAGATTTATAAGGTAAAAGTGGTAGTTTATGGTTTACCAATCTAGGCTTGAGATCCACATATGAAGGAGGATAATATATAAGACTTCTAGAGTAGGAATTTGAAATCTTTATCCATGGTAAATGGTTAAAACCGCCTTAGAAGCTTCTAGAAGGAGAAGATTCGATTTTTTTTTAATTTTCCCGAAATTCTAAAACATCACACCAACAAAGTAGATCAACATGTGTTGGTTAGTGTAGGTGCTCAGTTATGCAAATTGCAACCATTGTAGGTGAACAGGCATGCAGGGTGTGTTGGGGCTAAAAACAATGTTTTGAGTTGATTGACCCAGAAACTCAGACTTTTTTGAGAGATGATGCTTAGGGCTTTACAAAGGGATTATGACAAAGTGTTCAAGGATGTTGATTGATCCGTGTCACACGGAATGAGTTGTTGTTGCGGACAAAACCAACCTCCCTAGTATCTAATGATATCTAGTGACAAGAAAGCCAATAAAAAACTATCTTTCTCTAAATATGCAATTTATAAACAAAGGAAAACAAGTGTTTTAGGCCTACCTTGGGTCCAATGCAAGTTTGTGGAAGCCTCGCTCCTTTGATCCAAATGAGCTCCGTTGTAGCGAATCTGGAAACACAAACAAGCACACAAATTAAATAGCACCTGAAAAGCCAATATCATAAAGCATACTTATCATGATGATCGAGGAATTCATGAAACAAATGACATAAGATAATTTGCTGAGAAAAATGAATCTGATTGTATTAATTCAAATCAAAGAAGAACTTTACAACCTGTGCCTTGATGTTGTACAAGCTCCTCCCAGGGTCCAACAAGAAGTCTCCTCTACTTTGACAAGTTTCACTCTCTTCCCAATGAAGCCAAAAAGGTATGTGATCTCTCCTCTCAAGCTTAACTAAGAAGTCTCAATTCCACCAGCATTTACCCTAAAAAATGTTCAGCTTCTAACCTCTCCAGCAACCAGCCCAATGCCTTAATTTATAGTGCAATGGAGGGAAGTTACTAGGTCCACCTTCAAAGGGATAAAGCCCTCCTTCAAAGGGATAAGCTCCTCTCATCAAGGGATTAGCTCCTTCAATTTTGGGATGCATGAACCACCTAGGAGCGAACCATCCATGTCAAGATTCCTTCTAGAATCATCTAGAATTAACGCAAAGTGACTTTTTAAGGATAAACTTGTGCCTTTTTGACTTTCACGGGGGTCTGTACCCACTCCTTTAGAGACAAAGTGGGCAGGTCCACAGGTAACATGAACAAGGGGTGCGGGACCGTAGGTAACAGTGAGAGAAAGTGCGGAACCAGAGCTTTATTGATTTTTAAGGTCTTTCTCTCATTCTCAAAGCTTGACATGAAGAGCTGAGGTTTGAGACTTGCTAAGGAGGACAGTATGTCAAATGATGATAGACCCATACTGACTGCAAATAGTCATGGTGACAATATTTTATGTAACAGATTGCTCCCTAAAGTGCAAAGTCTGTAGTAGATGAGGATTTCATTTATCATCTAAGAAGAGTGAAGTACTTTATCATTTCGAGGATCATCTTGTGGAGAGCCCGTTTGGAACCTATAAAAACATTCAATGCAATATATATATATATATATATATATATATATATATATATATATATATATATATATATATATATATGAGATCATATCATCGCTGAGGTAGGCATTCCCATACTCAGATCAAAACTAACTAGAAAACTAACTACTGCTCTGATATAGGAATGATCTTGTAATAAATCACAAGTATAGACACATGTAGACACAGTATGGATGCAGCCATCTGTTTATGAATAGTCCACTGTATAATGAACACAAAATTCCTCGCAGCCTGGATAGTGGAAACTAGATCTAGGGTCTTGATTTCTACTTCCTGAAATAGTACGATTCTAACCATGTGAATGAATGTGTCAAAGTCGAACATGGTAGAAACCACTTGATTACCAGTCAATGATGTAAACTGTTAACAAGTGTGAGAGAAACCACAAGTAATGTCAATGGCTCTCAAAGTACTCAGTACAATCCATGAGATGTGAATAGATGTGTTGATGTCGAACATGTCAAGGAATCCTTTGATCGAAGGTCAATGATGCAACCTATCGTCGAAGGCGAGAAGCCTGCCATTGAGGAATGCAGATCCCAAGGTACTGATGATTTCTAGATCATCTTCCTAGATAATGAGCTAAAGTCGATAGAAAGCGATCCGTCGTGGGCAGGCCCACAACACGAAATCATAGACCAAGTTTGAAGAAATTTAGTTGCAAGGACTGACTCAGGGATGGTCAAGATGGATGACAGATATTTTGTAGATGAATGGTTAATTTGCACTGACCTCTTGAACACATAACGACACAGCAGATGGTTTGGTGACAATTGCAAATTTAATATCCAGAAACCGGCTGAAGACTTTCAATATGGTTTGATCAACTATTAGGCAAAGGATTTCCCAACCCAGGTGAATAAAAGTGTTGTGTTCAAGAGTGGTCACAAAGTATGACAAACAAGCTCATTTTTCTCTCTTTTCCCCCACCATTTCTGGAAAGTACCTCTTTTTTTTTGACAAGCTTGAGGAGGATAACATTTGCTTGATTATAAGCTCATCCTTCGGATGAGTCCAACTTAGTTTAAATTTGAACCCTAAGAAGGAGTGGTCCGTTCCTGTTTGTAATTGAACAGGTCCTTTACTGTTAAATTTTAACGAGTCCAGTATAGGAGAAACTCGGCGTTTTTCAATTTTAGGGAGTCAGAAGAAAAACTTAAGAAAACTCCATAGTTGTCCTTTTTCGTAAATTTGTGTCTCCCAAGCCCGAAAAAGTATAAAATAATACTTGAGAGAACCGCTTGATCATTACGACCAAGGAGTACTTTTCATATTTAGTGGCCCTGACCTGAAAAAGTAAAAAAAGCGATCAAAGTCACATCGTTTTATTACCAATATCGAACTTGAAACGACAAAAGTCCGACAATCTTTTCATGTTTATATGGTCAGAAAAAGAGCTGTAAGTGGACCGTCTTTTTGATTCCGTTTTAACGAGTTTAAAAAGAGAAAGCTCGACAATCTTTTCATATTTTAGGAGTCAGAAAAGAGCTTAAAGAAGACTCTAAGGTTTCACTTTTTCGTAAGTTTTAACGAGTTTGAAAAAAGGATAAAAATGTACTCATGGTTTTCACTTTTTCATAAGTTTTAATGAGTTCGAAAAAGGGATAAAAATGTACTCATATGGTCGACTTTCAATTTAATTTACGAGCAGGAAAAGACGGAAAGAACTCGGCATTTTCATTTGTTTTACGAGAATGAAAGATAGCAAAATAATCTCGGGATTTTCATGAGTTTAACGAGTCTTGAAAATAACTGAAATTGACTTGAGATAGGTTTCATTTTTACAAAAGCTTGAAACAGAGAAAAAACTGTGCTTGATGCCCCCTAAGCATAACTGCTAGACCGCACACTACAACAAAACCAGCGATTTGCGCCAGATTTAGCGCCAGATTTTAGTGCATTTTTTTTGTAATTGTGATGAGCAACCTGGCGCTAAATCTGGCTCTATTGTACAATTTTTAAAGCGTCCTTTTTTGCACCTGATTTTGCATCCTTTTTCACGCTAGATTTTGCATTATTTTTTACACCAAACTATGCATCATTTTTTGCGTCAAATTTTGAACCAAGATTTATATCTTATTTTATGACAGGTTTTGCTTCTAGTTTTGTGGCATTTTTTGCATCTATTTTTCATTCTCTTTTGCTTCCTATTTTGTGTCATTCTTTGCTTCCATTTTTGCACCATCATTTGCATCAATTTTACACTGTATTTTGAATCCAATTTAACGTCTTTTTATGCATCCATTTTGTGTTAGTTTTTGCATCTAGTCTTACGCCAGGTTTTGTATCTAGTCTTACACTAGTTTTTGCTTCTATTTTTGCACCAGCTTTGGTGCCTATCTTTGCACCATGTGTTGAATTTGATTTAGCACCAAATTTTGCATCCATTTTTGTGCCCATTTTTGCATCTTTTTTTGGACCATTTTTTACATCCACATTTACGTTTGATTTGTCTCCATTTTTCCCATCTCATTTTGCACCATATTTGCGTCATTTGTTTCATCCAATTTTGCATCATTTTTAACACCATCTCTTGCATCTAATGTTACATCATTTTGAGCATCCAAATTTGCATTTATATTTGCATCTTATGTTGAGTCATGTGTTGTGTCCACCTTTGCATCTTATTTTGTGTCTAATGGTACATTCAATTTAGAGCCATTTTTTACGTCTACTTTTGTATTTGTTTTTGCACCAAGTTTTGCATCCAATTTTAAGCTATTTTATGCCCCTTTTTGCACCATTTTTTTGTGTCTACTTGTGTCGAATGTTGCACCATTATTTACACCGACTTTTTCATCCAATTTTGCATTTTTTTGGTGTCTAGTTTTACATCGTTTTCACCATCCAAATTTGCATCTTTTTTTGCCTCATTTTGTGTCCACATTTGCATATAATTTTGTGTCTGAGTTCGAGCCTAAATTTGCATGTGATTAGGAATCATTTTTTACATCCAATATGGCATCCTTGGTTTCACCTTTTTTCAGCCCCATTTTGCATCTTGTTTTATGTCTTTTCTTACATCTTTTTTTTTTCCTTTTTTGCACCCAAGTTTGCATCCCAAATTTACACCATTATTTGCATCATCATTTGGCATATTAATTTGTAATGTTTTTTGCTTCTTTTTAACGCTCAACTTTGCATCTTATTTTACATCTAGTTGTTGTCTTTTTTTGCATCTAATTTGGTGCCCATTTATGTGTCCTTGTTTTTTCCCAATTTGATATCCTTTTGTATGCCATGTTTTGTTCCCTTCTTTGTGTCAACTATTGCACAATTTTTCACTTCTAATTTAAAACACTTTGTATGTCAATTGTTTGCATTTTTGTATTAATTCCTAGTTTAACATCCAATTTTACTTTCAATTTTGCATCCATGGTTACATCCGCATTTGACTTCTTATATAGAGTATATTTTTCTTTACATATATGACCCCCTTTATAGATTCATAGTGAAATATATGATAGTTTCTAAATATCATTAAAGCAAATATCACAATTCAAAATCATTTGTAAAGAAATTTAAGAGAAATTGACAACATCCATCCAAAAAAATAACAATGTGTCATTAACAATTTTCAAAACATGTATAAAATAGCAACATAATACTAATAAAATCAGTATTATTTTTAATCAAAACAAGTAAAATTCAAATATGATTAACAAATCAAAATATTTCATGAATATCGTTATTCTACGATAAATTAACAACATACATAAATCAAACTCATCGTATGATTACAAAATCAAAATGTCTCATTGATATAGGGTAAATTCACAACACCCATCTCAACATAGCAATGTCATTCTACACAATAATTTCTTCATAAAAAACAATGCATGTGCATGCATAGCTACCACCACCAAGATCATCCTCATGATCATATTGACCATCCTCATTACTCTGATCCACATCATCACCAACACCGCAACTATCATCATCATCTCCTCCTTCACCACCATCATCCTCATCCTCATCCTCATCATCTCCTGATATATGTTGAACATAATTTGGATCATCATCTTGGCAATCATTACCTATAGCATTCTGACAAAAAAAATCAATATTACATGTTAGTATTAATTACAGAACGCAACGCATGTTTTTGTTATACAATGTTAACCATAAAATGAGGTAAGATATAATATCTAATAGTACTAAAAAATAAAATGAAAATATGGTTTAAAAGTATATTGGAAATCCAACTAAGATTACATACCATAGAGTCCATCCAAACAACAAATTCAACCCATCTCTTTTGCTGCAGCACCTCCTTTTCCAAATGATTTGGAGGTCTTCCATATTTTAGTTCCTATCAATCAGTAAATAGGGAGAAATTAGATAACAATGACTTTCTTCTAGTACAAAATTTATTAAAAAAATATCACATGTTTAATATACTTACAAAGGTTGTTATCAGTGCTTTTAAACCTTTCTAGCCACTACGATAAGTGACTTTTGTCTTGGTTAACCTCGCCTTGGATGCCTTGTCCTTAAACATAAACCAATTCAATTTATTTTCACACAAATACATGTCTAAGATACTTATAAGTATTAATACATTCTAAATAATGTTTAATGAAAAATTCAATACCTGAATGCTCTCATTGCCGGCTTTTCTTTGTGCATCCAACTTCTCATATGATTTTACAAGTTCTTTCCATACTTTAAAAGGTATGTCAATAGGTCTTTGTTTCAGTCTTTGATCTTGAGGCATTTTTTTAATTTTTCTTGTTTGGTTAAAAATGTTGGTTAAAAAAAACCGAACAAGTAATTCACATCAATGGCATGGGGACTCTATGGATATGTGTAAAAAAATGGCTATAAAGAAAACATCCAAAAAACATATGAGCTCTCCCTTTGATGGTCACTTGGGGCATATGGCTGGAAAGGAACAACTCCATTTTCGAAAATGAAGGACAATCCTTTCTCAAAGTCCTTCCTAATATTTGCTCCAAATGTCTTAAAATGAAAAACAAAATTCAAACGTCATCGTTAAACATCTCCCTTAAATATAACGTTGGACCATAAATTCTTCACTTTTATTGTTATCGGCTCTGGAATGATTTTTCTATATGCAATTATATAATGAAATATGTGTGCACTAATGAAAAAACATCGAGTTTCATTTTTCATAATCACAAACAATGACAAAAGAATCACACGTAACTAGCATCATTTTGGAAATTTTATATTTATTAAAAATCTTTAACATGTTTTCCTCCCATATCTCATAAAAAGGTGTGAAATTTTTTATATACTCTCCAATAAGCACTACAACAAAACCAGCGATTTGGAGGTTCTACACTAAGTTTTTCAACATTGAGCTTACTAGGGCTTGCACCACCTAGGTTATTAGTAAGAATCTCATGAGGTTTGCATAGCCATGATTATTAGAATCAAAATAGTAGGATTTGCACTAAAAAACAGTTCATAGAGCTTTCCTGCTGGGGAGAAAATCACAAGTTCAACTTCTGCAGTAGAGAGCTCGTAAGCTTTCTTCAGCAATCCACCTACGTTTGGAAAATGTAGCCTGCCTGCTGGCGATGTTCTCAATCCTCTTCCTCTGCATCTTTCCCCTCACTATTCTTGTATGTCCTCTTTCATTTTTCCCTCCAAACAAACCCTCTCAAATTGAGAAAGAAGAACAACTCACTCGATGAGAATCCGAATCCAATTATCGCTTCTAACAATAACCCAATACGATACCAGAAGTGATTACACAAAACCTCATTGACTCTTCATTTGTTTGGAAAAGAGCCAAGCATATACTTCTGACGAGGGTTTCCGTCTCAAGTCTGGCTCGCAGGACGTCGCTTAGTCAATTGCGAGAAAAATTTTCCACCTGCCTGTCACATACGGTTTGTCACACTATATATTAAAATAAGGTTGATCATACTAACAATAAGGTTGTATAGTTTAAAAGGAGGGCTCCCCTGACTGCATTTGGTTGGTTTATAGAAAAGATTGCTGGAATGTGTAATGTGAATGCTCTGCTAACTGTTTTTTAAGCATTTGGAAGTATTAAAACCCCCTAGGATAATTAATGTAAGACCTGTTAATTAATGTGTAAAGATGGCTATTGTCCTTGGGCTACCTTAGCTGTTCGTGTTTAGTGATCTGTGGTATTATGACTCCTCAAGTCACTATTAAACCATGAGAACCATGCCCAGGCATACTAGTGTGACATTGTGGATGAGAACCAAAACTAGACTCCTATAACCTCCTTTTTCATCCTTTAAATTGCAGAATTAACTGACTGTTCTAGTAATCGTTCTTGAGCACCTGAAGATGTGCACCCTAAATAATAAGAATAATACCCTGTAACATATGAATAGTCCATCCTGTGCATGTAGGATATGCACATGAGGTCCAATAAAATCACTAACCAGAATACCAGGTGTTATTAAAGCCTCTACAGGTTGATATATATGAATGTTACAGTGTGCAGGAGTATGATTCAATTCCATACGAAAATACAAAACATCTGATAGGATTTCCTTATACCTCATAGGCAAACAACCATTGTCCCTTCTATAGATGAGCAGAATAAGTGCTTGGTTCTCTACACTAAATAAAGACAAAGTATAGTAATTATTGCTGACAAAATAGGATTTAAATCGCGGTTCAATTGCTTGACATTCAGCTGGTCACATAATTGTAGAGTGCATAATCATAAGTGATGTTGAGAGCCTCATTGCTCAAAGTCTAAGGGTCTTGCGAGCCATAATCACAGCCATGTATGGCATATCTTGTGATTATGGCATTTTATGAGGTCAATTCTTGTGAAGACATTTCAGTTTATAATAAATTTTGAACCTCAACAGAGTTTTGGCAAGACCTGGCTGAGCTAGGACATCAACAACACAACTGATATGAATGACATAATCTAGCCTCAAGAGGGAGCCTCTTTTATTTCATCACTCTAACAATCTATGAAGTGGTGGAAAGCATAACAACTTCCCCTTGAATATGACACCTAAACTGAGTACAAATCCTAAATGATGCAACCCTTGGTGCATGTCTCTCAAAGTATCGATATTTCAAATGTTGAAAGCTCTTGTGCCCATTTGATATGCATTCGATTGCAGTTCCCCTGAAGAAAGAATCTTATAAAGGTGAGGCCATGGCCAATATGTTAGCCATATCCATTGGAGTTGCCATTGCTTGACAACTTTAGTGTGATCAGTCCCACCATGATTCACATGGGCTTCTACTCAACACTAGCTGTTGCTATTGTAAGAGTCTTCAAGCTCGTTGAACCCATAGTATTGATAAGTGTATTCTTTGGGTCTCTGGTTTTCAAATTCTGCCTATGTTTTCCTCTCAGTATCATTATTTCACATGCTGAAAGCTCTAATTCCCATTGCTGTGTATTTGATTGTGGTTTCCCTGAAGAAAGAAGCTTATAAAGGTGAGCCCGAGGCCAATATGTTGGCCATATCCATTGGAGTTACTATTTCAGCTTATGGGGAGGCCAAGATGAATGCATGGGAGGTGATTCTCCAGTTAAGTGCAGTTGCATGTGAGACTACCCAATTGGTTCTCATACAAATTCCACGAACATCAAAAGGGATTAAGTTGAATCCCATCACATCTTTGTTGCTCCTTGTTGCCTTGTTTTTCTCAGCACCCCCTGGGCCTTAGTAGAATACCCATTTCTAATAATCAGGGTCTCTTCCTTTGATTTGGATTACATGACATTTCTGCTTGTGCCTTGGCTCTTAATCTTGCAGTATTTCTTCTGATAGGAAAGACTTCAGCCTTGACTATGAATGTTGCTGGTCTTGTCAAGGACTGGCTGCTCATAACATAATCTTTTTCTGTAATAAATGAAAAGGTTACAGTCATAAACTTGAGTGGGTGTGGACTGGCTTTTCTGGCTGTCTGTTACTATAATCATTTGAAACTTCAAGCTCTCAAGTCCAATGACAACCAACCAAAGTACCTCAGCAGTGCAGCTGATGCCAATGATGAAGAAGAAGGTTTGATAATGACGAGTGGGAGATTCTCAATCAGAGATTCAGAACCAGTAGAGAAAAATCAAACTCAAGCTTCAGGATTAGGTATTTAGATCATTAATATTGTCTTGTGCTAGAGATTACTGTTCTTGGATTGGCTCCTCTATGCCCAGATCTATTTGCAGGGAACAGGCCAATCATTCACAGTGAAGAAGATAATGACAAGATTAGTGTATAATGATGGACAGGATGGTGCCATGGTGCCAACCTAAATCTCAAGTAAGGAGACATCTGTTCATCAATTTGTCAAGAAGCATGGCCTACAATTCAATTGCTCTAAGCCTGTCAAATAAATTGTTTCCTGTTTGTTTAGTTTGACAAAAGCAACATTGAAGAAGAACGTATTTTCACTTGCACTAGGATTTGTAATTTTGTATATAATTGGACTTAAGAAAAGGATTGTTAAACATGTAAATCATAGATTGTGGAGGAGTTCTTTATGTCCAACCTTTATACCATGCAACCACAACCACTAGACATCTCATCTATCAAATCATAGACTAGGCAACCCATCAAAGGGAACAACAAAGTGAAGAAGAACCAACGACACATTTGATCAGCCACAAAAACAAATTTCCAAATATGAGAAGGTATTTATGATGCAGGAAACATGGCCCGCCCCTGCATACCAGCTGCGTTTTCATATCGAGTCACTAAAACACAACTAAAATGCTCTTGAAACACATTTCAATTCATATGAAATGTATTTTCACATGGGAAACGCATTTCAATTCATATGAAACATATTTCACATGAGAAACGCATTTCAATTCATATGAAACATATTTCACATGGGAAATGCATTTCAACATCTGTACAATGTGTTTCTAAATGAAATTTGTTTGATTTTGCCTTGATTTAAATGTTGGGAACAACATTTTTTTGTTTTAATAACTAATTAGAGGATAATTATGAATTCATGAGACTTTTAGAAACTTCATACACTAGAAATATTTATTTAAGACTGGGTTTCACTCTCAATTTGTGTTAAAATGATGGCAATTAATGGTAATGTTAAAGTCTTAAAGTAAAACCTTTACTTAAATTTTTAACATTACCATTCATTGTCTTGAGATGTTTAAAAGCGGTTCCCATCTCCTCTAACTTCATATCGAGAAAGTAGAACTTCATATCCCATTCAAAATTCAACAGAGTTAACATTTTTCGAGATTTCAGGATTGGCAATTAATCAAAAGCACCAAGTGCTTTATGTACCTCAATGTTAGTGATATTGCTTATTTGACTACTCTATCATTGCCTTAGCAAAACTGTACCCTTCCCTCAAACAAAAAATCAATGATTGGGCACACTAAGCTTTTCATACCATATTTTAAAGTTTGGATTACGTAGTTTCATCATGTTAAAATCGGCAACTAGGGCCAAACTCCACATGGGTCATCTTATTTATGACAACTGATATTTTTCTTGGATTCCTCTCTCCGAGAGGTGTAGGAGTGATCTAAAGATCATCTGATTCTGACATGTACAAATGAAGTTATGAATTTACTTTGATTATGGACAAATTGTCAAGGTCGGCCAACAAACTTATGTAGGCTCAGAAGCCCAACAATCACGTCTATTCATCCTCAACGTTTGCTATAAATACATGATGCCTTAGCCTCATTTGGATACACTCATCTTCACACTTCTCTCTCTCTCTCTCCTCGTTCATTGGGTACAGATTTCTAGGCATCTCTCTCTCCACACGTCTGAAATTTCAGGAAAGCAAAATTTCAAGAGGCCGAAATTTCAAGAGACCGAATTTCTGGACAGTTTGACCAAGCGTTGACCAACATGAGTTGACCTCCTTTGACTACGTTTTGTGGGGGCTATCTCTATTTGGGCAAGCCGCATTTCTAGGCACAGAAATTGAGGCCAAACATTGACTTTGACCAACGTTGACTGCAGCTAGGGCTAACCACAGGTTGGTTGTTTGACCAAATTTGACTGCGCTGATTTTGGGTTCTTTTGAGGGTTGATTCATCTTGTTGTTTGGAGGCCGAAGTTGACTGAAGTTGACCAATTTATGAGGGTCAAATCTGCCCTGTTGACCAGCAATGACTTTTCTGGTTAGGTCTCTTTTGCCGCTGTCATTAATTATCAGATCTGTAAATTGTAATATCTCTCTCTCTCTCTCTGTTGAATTATTGAAGAATATAAGAAGAATTGATCAAGAGTTTCCCCACATTGGGGTTAAGTGATGGTGGAATATTGCTTGTCATTTATGTTTGTCATGTAAATGTTCTTGCTCATTTATTCATAATGATTTCTTTCCACATTTCAATATATATATATATATATCTATATCTATATCTATATATATATATATATATATATATATATATATATATATATATATATATATATATATATATATATATATATATATATATATATATATATATATATAAGTGTGGAAAATAGTAGTGAGTAAGGTCTTCTTTGAATTGTGACTTAGTCAAAGAGACCACAAGCAATCCTATCTTTGACATGCACGAGTTCCTAAAAGTTAGGTCAAGTTCCTAAAAATTAGGATGAGTTCATAAAACAGTTTAACTCGTGCGTATAGTTGGAGGCTCAATTGTTTGTCTCCTAGTGCGAATTATATTTGGAAAAGGACAAGCAAGTGAGCTTCAGTATCTAAATTGAGGCAGGATGAGTTACATGACTCAGTTAGACTCGGTTAACTAGTCAATCACAAGACCGAGATTCAAAAATAAACTTGCTATATATACCTTATGTGAATTGCTTGTAAGAAGGACGAAGGCACAAAATTGAATCATTGTTTTGTGAGCACAAGGTTGTGAGACAAGACAATAGAGAACACGAGTTTTGTGTGTGAGCTAGCAGAGCTAGGAAGAGTGTGAAGGAGAGGCCTATACGCAGAGTTTTGGCACAGAAAATCCTTGTTGGTGTATGCAGGAATTAGGAGTAATTCCTAGAAGATAGGGCCACTATTGCGCTAGGAAATAAGAGGCTTCCAACGAAAGGAAATAGGGGCAAGCCAACGCAAAGATTTAGGAGCTAGGGACAGGGTTGTTGCAAGCAGGTTTCAGTTAAGTGTCAATAGAAAGAACAGTGTTGTTCTCTAGTGAAACAATTTGCCTTGTATTAATTCTATTTGCTCAACTTTCTCAATAAAATTCTATAGCTAGCAGAGGGTTTTCCTAGTACGGTTCCCTACAAAAATCCTGTCTTGGTGTTACAAATTAGTTTCAAAATTGTTTACTACAGCAGTTGCAAGATTTTTAAGGAAATTCTACATGGTATCGGAGCAAGGAACAGAATAAATACCAACACAAGTTGATTGGCACATCCTAGTGCAACATCATAAGGAGAATCTCCCTGAAATAGTCATAGCCCAAAGGAGCCTAGCAAAGTGGAGAAGAGGATTGGTTTTGGTTCGTTTTTCTTGTAACTAATTAGGCCAAGTTAGGCAGGAGCAAGTAGCTTGCAAGAGGAGCATTTTGGGTAGTCTTTTTGTGCATTATTTGTGGTGCAAACAACTTGCAAAACAGACCAAGTTTTTTATGTGTTGTTACAGGAGAGATTAAGCCCTAGTTTAGGGCTGGTCTATGTTCTTAAGGAGCTGGAACAACAATATATAAGAGGACAAGAGCTAACGCATAGAAGAGGAACCTGTGGAGAAATGTTTGCAAAGTTTTGAGGCAACAAACTATGGGTTGACGTAGGTGCAAGATGCCCTAATCAGAGGGTCGAAAACTTCAGGTAATTGCACAGGGGTGTGACCTAGAGAAGCAGAAGAAGTCTCTATTGGTTAAGGTATGTTGAATGTTATTCTCAAGTTGATGTTCTACTAAGTGGATGAGGTCCCATTGGACAATTGTGTGGGCAGCTTAAGTGTACAGGTTGGAGGGTTGTTAGAAGTTGCCCTATTGTGCCCTAAGTACAGCCTCTTGTGAAGGACTACTAAGCTATTAGTGGGCAGGTGTTGGAGAGCTCTCTGGGAAAGCAGGACGGCGTACCAAGGTTTGAGAGCAGATAACTGTTTAGAGGGAGCATCAAACTTCGTTTCATGGAAAGGGAGGATCATGATAGTTTTGAAGGATAATGGGGTGGGAGAATTTGTGAAGCAGGCTATACCACCACTACAAGATCCCCAACAGTTGACCCGGCATACTAAGAATGATATCAAGGCAAGGACGATTATTCTAGAAGGGGTCAGAGATCATATATTTCCTCATATCCATGAGAAGAAGACAGCTTATGAGATGTTCAAAACTATTTTAGATCTATATCAGAGTACCAGCGATACCAAGAAGCTTGCTCTTAAGGAGAAGCTAAGGAGTATCTAGGTGAACAAGGATGAGTCCATTGTCACGTATTTGTCAAAATTCACTCATGAGTATACCAGAGCATGACCTTGTGAGTTTTGCTCTTCTACGACTTCACAAGTCTTGGTATGGGTTCCAGGATGTTGTCAATGACAGAGATAATTTTCCTAGTTGGGAAATGCTATTGACTGACTACGTTCAGGAAGATATCCGAAGAAGGACCAAAAATGGTAGATCGATGAAGACAGAGGACAAGGAGAAATTTTCCATAACAAGCAAGAGTAGCAAGACCAAGGGCACGGAGGGCCAAGGAGTGGTCGAGTCTAGTCAAAAGGGCAAGTAAAAGGATCTAAGAAAGGTCAAGTGCTTCCATTGCCATGAGTTTGGACACTATGCCACTAAGTGTCCTAAGTGAAAGAACGAGTCCAGTGAGGATCATGTAGCTACATCAACAAAGCTAGATGCATTTTTTGCCCAGTTCGAGAAATATTTATCATTGATTGCTTGCATGCCAAGCTCAGCAGACAGCAGTGTATGGTATATTGATTCGGTAGCATCCTTCCACATGACATCCTTCCACATGACCAAAAAAAAAGAAAAATTTTAGACACCTGAAGGAGAAGGACGTGTAGTTTCAAATCGAGAGGAATTGGTACTCTCAGTTTTCAGAGGGAGTCAAGTAATCCCCTCCATCTCAGAGATGTCTTTTATGTTCCAAGATTAAAGCAGAATCTTGTTTGGATAACTACCCTTGAGGACAAGGATTATGATGTCATTTTCAGCAAAGGTAAGGCTTACCTCCAGCACTTAGCTTTTGGATGTAAGAAGCAGATAGGTGTGAGGATGAAAAATCACTACAAGTTCTAGGTAGAGACAAGTGCAACCTTGAGCAGCAAGGCAAGGAGAGCTCAGAGTAGAGAATTGATGGTTGAGGAGAGCAAAACCCAAAGGGAGTCCTTAGAGCAAGAGCAGATTAGAGTACCTAAGAAAAGCTACTCAAGAGTCAAGATGGAGCCTCAGCCAATATGTCTGTTTAAGTCTAAGGAGCCCTTAGAGCAAGAGCAGATTAGAGTACCTGAGAAGAAGCTACTCAAGATGGAGCCTCAGCCAATATCTCAGTTTAAGTCTAAGGAGTCCTTAGAGCAAGAGCAGATTAGAGTACCTGAGAAGAAGCTACTCAAGATGAAGCCTCAGCCAGTATCTCAATTTGAGTATAAGCTAGTTGGCAGTTGGGCCAACCAACAAGATGATGAGGAGCATAGCCGAAGGCGAGTCGAGGCAGCGACTCAAGCAATGACTCCCAGCATAGGGAGAGTTTGAGCCAAGTGGGCAAAGGATTTGTTTAAGGGAGATCAAGGGAGAGTTGGATCTTCCAATATCACCTTCAACCAAAGGAAGCAGCCACAAAGGTACACAGGGTGCATGGCCCTTATGACTGAAGTGATAGACTCGCAGAGCATGGTGGGAAAGAAAAGGTCTTATCAGGTTCCGCAAAAGAAGGCAAAGTCTTCTAGTTCAGCGGAAGAAGCTGCAACAACGGAGAACGTGGTAGTATTGGAGATAGATCCAAGTGGACGAGGTTCTTCCAAAAGCACCTTTCTCGCTAAGAGGGAATGTTGAAAATAGAAGCGAGTAAGGTCTTCTTTGACTTGTTCCTTAGTCAAAGAGACCACAAGCACTCATGTCTTTAGCATGCATGAGTTCCTAAAAGTTAGGACGAGTTCCTAAAAATTAGGTCGAGTTCATGAAGCAGTTTAACTCATGTGTATAGTTGGAGGCTCAGTTGTTTGTCTCCTAGTGCGAGTTATCTTTGGCAAAGGACAAGCAAGTGAGCTTCAGTTTCTAAATTGAGGCAAGACGAATTACATGAGTCAGTTAGACTCAGTTAACTAGTCAATCACAAGACCGAGTTCAAAAAATAAACTTGCCAAATTTAGTTGATGTGAATTGCTTATAAGGAGGACGAAGGCACAAAAATGGATCACTATTTTGTGAGCACAACATTGTGTTGAGAATATAGTACCAAGGAAGTGTTTCCTAGGAATTTATCCTTTTGGCCTAGGAATACACATTAATATCCTTTTCTCTAAGTGACATTATGTGTTTATTAATGTCAAGGAGCTAAAGAAGCTTTTATGAGTTGTGTACCTTGTAATTCTAATTTATTAAAGTCACATGGGTTATTAAAGTGACTTTGTGTAAAGTACTAAGTCCACTTTATGTTAATAAGGTAACCTTTATATTTTAAAACTCACTTTATGAGCGACAAAGTGACCATGGTACTAAAACATTAAAAGGTTAAGTGAGGGGTCATCATGAGAAAGGGGTCTAATGGGAGCTTGATCTCAACTATAGATCTCATTAGCTGAGATTTAATCTCAGCCCTTGATCTTTAGCCTTTAGGGTTAGGTTTCCCTCTCAAAAGAAAAACAGAAGTTAAAGGAAATGAATGATTCTTCATTATTCTTCTCAAAGGAAAGAGGAGGGTGTAGGGAAGCTTGAGAGGAGATCGAGACAGCTAAAGGAGGAGGCTGTGTTCCAAGGTGAACTCAAATCAGAGCAGAACGCAACCATGTTGTGGAGCTTGCATTTGGAGGCAGCAAGGAAGAGCTCCTTCATTCAATCCTCTTGAGAACTATTGAGGAGAGGAAAGGAGATAGGAGGAAGAGAATTTTTGTGAAGAAATTCTACAGCAAGAACTAGGAACAAGACCACAGTTAATCAAATCCCTAGAAGGCCGAGTTAAAGCTAAAAAGGGAGCACGAAATTTTGGAAGACTGTCACAGCCAGTGGTTGCACACAGGTCAAAGGCTTATTAGGAGTCAAGTTTGGTTACTCCTCACCGTAGGCAAGTGTTTTAGCAGCATATTTCTCTGCCAGCGTATTTATGTGGGACACAGTGAGATTCTTGGGCCAAGACCAGCAAAAATCTCAAGCCTGGTTTTAGTGGTATATCAATGATATTTAGAGAGTTGTTTTGGAGTGTATTTGCTCAAATTCCAGGGAGGTTAAACGCTGATAAAAAAACCTGTGCATATTTGCTGTGATGAACCCGAGTTTCAAGGAACCTGTGACTGTCAGTGTGGCTTGAATTCCTAAGAAGAAGGAGCATTTCAGAGGACTGTAATTTCAACATGAACATTTGTTGAAGACAGTTCAGAACTCAGTTTGAGAATGGGATTTCAGTGATGCTTCGTCAAAGAAACAAAATAAAATCCTCCTAGAAGAACTGGTTTTCCCCGCTGCGGGGTTTTTCTAGGATCATGTTGACCAAAAACAGTGTAAAATTCATGTGTGTGCTTGCCTTATTTTTTCTCTTATCAGCTGAAAGTGAAATGTAGAGTACCTCTATGTTGTTTCAAGTTAAATGCAGAAAATGATAAAATGATGTGTATATCAGTCATATGCTATTGATGGGTTTTGGGCATTAAACCTTGCAAGAATTTGAAACTGGGTGGGCTACAGCATGAGCAGACATTAATTTTTTACAGGTTGTGAGACCAAACAATAGAGTGCGAGTTTTGTGTGTGAGCTGGCAGAGCTAGGAAGAGCGTGAAGGAGAGGCCTCTGCACAGAGTTTTGGCAGAGAAAATCCATGCTAGTGTGCGCTAGAAATCAGGAGTAATTCCTAGAAGATAGGGCCACTATTGCACTAGAAAATAGAGGCTTCCAGCACAAGGAAACAGGGGCAGGCCAGCACAAGGATTTAGGAGCTAAGGACAGGGTTGTTGCAAGCAGTTTTCAGCTAAGTGTCAGCAGAAAGAACAACCTTGTTCTGTAGTGAAACAGTTTTCCTTGTAATTAATTTTATTTGCTCAACTTTGTCAATAAAAATCTACAGCTAGCAGAGGGTTTTCCATGTAGGGTTCCATAGAAAAATCCTGTGTTATTGTATTGTATGAATGTGTTTTTAACTCTTTTTTATTCCGCTGCAAAAGAGTAGAGAAACTCTGTGTCTTGGTGTCACAAATTAGTTTCAGAATTGTTCACT
Organism: Pinus tabuliformis; assembly: GCA_031772625.1. Classification (NCBI taxonomy): domain Eukaryota; kingdom Viridiplantae; phylum Streptophyta; class Pinopsida; order Pinales; family Pinaceae; genus Pinus; species Pinus tabuliformis. The sequence continues at coordinate 674,031,979 of CM062813.1, read as the reverse complement.
ACAGCAGTTGCAGAATTTTCAAAGAAATTCTACAAAAAGGTGCTAATGGTTCCCTATAACGCTAAATCTGGGCACATTGCTCCATCATGATAAGAGGAAGCTGGTTCAAAAGAAAAAAGTCTGGAAGTAAGGTTGCCCTCAGGTGCAAAATCATATTATAGCAAAGCAAGAGGTTACAAAATAAGAAAACTCAACCAAGTGAGACTATCAGATAAAGCATGAAAGGAAACTGTTTGAGGAAACTGATCGGCCCGATGTTCTTGCGCAATGTTAATTTTCTCTGTTTTGTTTTGCTTCCACCAAGTAAATACATGTAAGTGAGCGTTTATGATATCACAATATAGCCAGCATTGTTTCTCATATTCTACTCAGAAGCACCTTACAATCCTAGTTTCAGGATATGTGCATTAATTTAAAAATAAAATCAAAAAAATCCTTTGCAAACGACAAAAGCATTACCTCTTTGAAGAAGTGTCTAAAGAACAAATTAAACATAACTGCAATTCATCAAACGCAACTTTGTCTTGAAAAATGTGTCTTCGGGTACAGATTATCTTGTCTAGAATTACCATTAATTGTTGTCGACCAGAGAAATATCTGCCTCCGATCCATTCATCTGCACCTCAAGATAGCTATTTTGATTGCAATGCTGTTGTTTATAGCCCTTTGGAGGAAACTTTGGAATTTTGTGAAGTAAAGACAAATATGATAATGTGCATTGTTTTATTTGGTCAAATGAACCTATCTCCGTTAGATACGAAACATTATACATTTTGAATGTTATATTGGAAAAGTCTAACATGTTATTTCTATTCTATGCTTGCTGATATAAGAGCAATAAGCCCTCATAATCCTGACTCAAAAGAACAGAGAAAACAGAAATTTGTGAAAAGACTGAAATACCATGCCACAAATGCACCACTGTGATTGCCAAGAAATGCATCCAGATCTCTCTTTGCCTGATCCTGTTGCTTTCCATGACAGACAAGTACAGCAACATACTCCTGCAAGTGGAAATTCAATCCCATTTATCAGTTCATCAAGCTTCATCCCCACTATTCCGATGGAAAGACAAAAAGCATGACTGGATGAAGGAAAGTGTATTTAATTTAAAATAGAAAGGGAGCTTATATTGCTTGTGTATATGATCAACGCTCGCTGAAAGAATGACAAACCCTCAATTCTAAACCCTAAGATAAACCTAAAGCTCCCGTGGTTTGAATTCAGAACTTGTTGTTTCCGGAATTCCCTGTTTTTCCGATTACAGAACATTGCGAAGGAGTTCAACAGTATTGAGAGCAGAAAAGACAAAGCAAACTTGATGATTCAGTATGTGTTCATATCTCAGGAAGTTCCATAAAGGTACTATCAATATTCGGGTAAATTTTCTCTGGTGTTCAGAATTTCATGCAATATCTTGCGAAGAATCCAAAATATAACGAATTCGCCATCAAAGCGCATCAAATCCCACCAAAAATACACAGAAAAGCAAAACCCTAATTACCCGATAAAACAAACCATAGCCCGCTAAATGCATCTACCATAGAGTTTCTTCAGCACCCCATTGAAATGACAAATCTGATCATCATCAACAGGCGAACAAAACATCGAGAACCCGATAAAAACAGATCTTACTAAAAAGGAGAAAAATTAGAAGTAAATAACTGCCCAAATGCATCTTCCTTATAGTCAAGGTCCCATTTATGTGCACAGGAAAAGGGCCACCGAAGAGGCCATGAAAACAACTTTCAACTGAGAAAACAAAATCATGAAATAGCCATGGATTAAGAAATTTACATGTCAAGAAGGACATCCTCCTCTTCTTCGCCCGTGGTGACAGTAACCTCCTCAAGCTTAACAATGGGTGCAACCTGAGCTCCAGTGTCCTCTTCCTTTCCGGCATCATCCTCGTTCTCTCTCGAATCGTCATCTACTGCCCGTGTAAGAACAGGATCCTCCTGAGTTCCAGCCATCCCAATACCAGATAGTGCACAGAGGGAGGGCTCGAATGAAATCGATGGATCCAAAATATGCCAGAAACTCGCCCAATATCAGACACGAATGCGAAACCCCGAGGATTTTGGACAAAGGATTTAACTGTGCAAAAATGCTTTGAAGGCAAAGGGCAAAGAGGTCGACGGAGAGAAAACACTCTATATAAGGGTTTTTGAGGTCGATGGAGAGAAAACACTCTATATAAGGGTTTTGAAGAGGGAAGGCCGGTAGCTGTTAAAGATTGAGAGTAAAAGTAGCATCGTTAAAGATAATATAATAAATTATTACAGGGATGGTTGGGGGGTTTCAAAGGGAGAGAAGGCCATGGAATAACCCCTAAATCATCTCCAACATGAGAGGCCTACTTCATTCATGTTGTCATGTTGGGACCAGAGGTTGTTGTGCGTTTTTTGTTTTCGCAATTTTGAACTCTTTCCTCGGTGATATATTATTGTGTTTATTGTAATAATAATGGGATGGGGTTGAGGGGTTTGTAAATGAGATAAATATGGAAAAGTAATTAGAAATATTGGTTTTAAATTATTATAATAAGTATTGTTGTGGTTGATCCATGATAAGTTGTAGGGTAGTTGGTTTGTATGGGGTTTAGTTGTTACGAGGTCTTAAGTTCAAATTTCATGGGGAGGGGTTGAGAATGGAAGTCATTTTGGGGGCATCAAAACTATTCTAAGGGGCATCTTCCACTGAGCTTTACACAATCCTCGATGTTGAGGATGAAAATAATATGAATATGCCAAGCTCACTCTACAACCTAGTATGGTTACAGCCATGTTTGTCCATCATTCCAAGGGGCATCTTCCACTGAGCTTTACACAATCCTCAATGTTGAGGATGAAAATAATATGAATATGCCAAGCTCACTCTACAGCCTAGTATGGTTACAACGATGTTTGTCCATCATCAAAGTTGAAATTTTGCTAGTGTCGGCCAAAATAAATTTAAAAAAAAAAATAAAAAAAAAAAAATACAAAACATTTAAATAATGTTTGCTCATAAAAAATAATTGCCAATGAAGAAATTGGATCCCTCTCCGCTCATATTATATCTATATTTAAGATGGGTCTATGCTAGTGGATAACACAAAAATCACAAAGTGAAGAAGAGTTTAATTTCAAGTCAAAGCAAAACTTTGGGACTAGCGCAATTCATCTAACTTCTATTGAAATGCGGTATTTATACGTGTAATGTGATCTATATATATATATATATATATATATATATATATATATATATATATATATATATATATATATATATATATATATATATATAGATGTGTAATTGCTATTATGTTGTTAAATGGTTGTTTAATTAATGTTGGTTATTCGATGGCAAGATGGTTTTGTAACTCTTAATGATGTAATTGTTCATCTTCTTGGTTGTAGTGTGCCATGTTGTTGACATACAAATATTGTAATGGAGCCAAAAAATAATGACAGTAAAGCATAGTAGGAAGTTATAAGTTTATCCTCCTGGAAAAGCAAAATTGTGGAGTTAAAGAACCACTTCTAGGAAATCAATTTCCATCACATCCATAGGGAGCTAAATACAACTGTAGATTCTCTCTAAAAAAGAATTATTTGTCTGGAGACAGGTTACATATATTATGATGAATTAGTTGGCAACCCAGTTCAAAGTTCTCATTCGATGCCCATATACTAATATGGATCAGCTTTAAGTCAAATTTTCAATTAGTTATCAACTAGCTTACTATAAATTTCAAGTGAGTCTACATTCAGCTTTCAATTAGCCTCAAATACAATGTCTTTCTTTTTCTCTTGACAGGGGCCTCTTCATGGTTGTATAATACACTTTCGGGAATTTTTTGTTACAGGCTAATGTCATTTCTAGTCACTGTCTTTGTTTTTCTCATAGTAGGGCCCTCTTCGTGGTTGTATAATACACTTTCTACAATTTTTGGTTGCATGCTATTGTCATTTCTAGTCAGTCTTATAATTTGCAGAAGAAAAAAAATTGTAAAACCCTGGTTTTACGACAACTTCTTTTTCTCTTCTTCTGGGTCGTGATGCCTTGTCTTCTGGCAACCCATTGTAATGACAGAAGTTACAATCTTTTTGTCAATGTTTGTGCTTTTTTTCTTCCTCGTGAATAACAAAAGGGTCCTTTTTTTCTATAGTAATAAGAAGAAGAAGAATAAGAAGAAAGATATTGTAATGGTTATGTCATGGTTGGCATTCCTAAATATAAGCAGATATAGGATAAGCATGCATGCATATTAGAACTTGGTGCGCATGGATGGAATTCAATGTGCCAAATGATGTAGATGTTTCACAAGCATGGGGTGTGACATTTCAACCCTAGTTATCAATAGTGATGAGAGGCCACCAAGGACAATACCCCTTGGACCCTATGATAAGTGTTGCACATTTTGGTGTTAGGAGTGGAAGGGTAAGCTTGGTTCGAGGAGGTTGGTTATGGGATGTTTTTTGGTGCACATGAGGTCGTGCATCAACTACCATGGCTACACTTGAATTAGTGGGTCTTTACAAAAATAAAGTGGGAGAGTTAAGTTTTGTGAACAAAAGTAGCCTATGGGTGATATTTGCATTGATCACTTGTGTTAGGAACCTTTTTAGGCAAGTTAACTAATACTTGGAAGGTGTGAACCATGTAATTGAAATAATTCAATAGTGTCCTCCTTCCTTCAAATGAAGCAACAAAGCCAAGAACGTGACTATCAAATAAATATTAGCCCCTATTGAGCCCTTGTAGCACATTTACAAATTGCTCAGACATTGATGTCATGGTGTTTCACACTAAGTATATCTAAGATTACATGTGATGGTATATGCCTCATTTTAGTACTAACAACTTCATTAGTTTTGTTCTTATATATTACATACTTTTTTTATTTGTGGTTGTTATGTATGTGATGTTTATAATAATTACAAAACTAACTATGTGAAAGCATCCCTAACATAAATTTTCATTTGGCACTAATAATATTTTCCTTACAACCCCCTTCCTTCATTGGCGGTGGGAAGGAAGCTGATCCTTCCTTCCCCCCACACCCCCCTTCCTTCCTTTGGAAAGAGAGGTAAGAGCAAGAGTTGGAAAGATGCCGGAAAGAATGCCTACCTTTGGTAGTTGTGTTGTCGTATCGAGAGAAAGAAAGTCAGTTACCTGTCGTCCTCCCTTCGGTAGATGAATGCCTACCTTTGGTAGTTACCTTCGGTAGGAGAGAAAGAAAGTCGGTTACCTACGCTTCGCTTCGGTTGCCGTATCGAGAGAAAGAAAGTCGGTTACCTACGCTTTGCTTCGGTTCGGTAGGAGAGAAAGTCGGTATGAGTACTTTGGGTGTTGTTGGTTGTTCTTTTTTTTCGAACAACTGTTACTTGTTTGAAGAAAGAAGTCTATCTTACTCTGAAAGAGGTAAGGGGCGGCACTGCAGGAGAACGAACACTCTCCGGAGGAGCCATCAAAGGTACGAGTTCAAGAAAAAAGATAAGCGGTAAGCGATCATAGGGCGAGGATAGGGGAAGGCACGCTTGAGGGCCGTCCGGGCGAGGGTGGGGTACGGGTAGGGAGAGGGGGGAAAGGACAGGGGAATAAGAGAAAGGAGAAAAGAAAAAAGAATAAGAGAGAGGAAATAAGGGAAAGGAGAAAGCAGTCGACATTAAATTCAAAAACTAAAAAGAGGCTCTTTGAGCCATGGCTAGCTCTCAGAGAATTTCATTCTCTTCGAGCTCTATACATATTATACTCGTCTAGACATATGATACTCGCATCTCTACGTTTCACTTCTTTACTCTCTTCTCTACCGAGATAAAGATCTAGATCTAGTATAACTTAGCCATTCCAATAGCCAATAGTCTTTGGTCCTATTTAGTACCCTTCTAATAGTCCCCTTGGCATAGTAGGTAGATATTGATTCCTTGTCCATGCATGAAGTTCCATAGCAAGATATTAGACCCACTTCACCATTGACCTTAGCATATGGAAGGAAGGAGGTGTAGATGCCAGTCATAAGGCCAGGAGGTGCCCTTCTAGATAAGCCCATAGCCGATTATAGAGGAATCCCCTGTTTCATCGCAGATTGATGCTTAATATTGAATTTTCCAGAATGTTCCTTGCTCTCGACACGACACTGGTGAATAAGAAGCGGGGGGGGCTTGACAAAGCACCCAACCCCTACTTTAGCCCATTGATCGGTGAGGCATCCAACCCTTCACCTTCTCTCTTTGACCCTGCAGCGCTTAACTACGGTACTCTCTCACTTCGCCTAGCTAGGTTGTTCCTAAACTTGACCTTGCCTAGCCGGGTTGTGAGCCTAACAATTGGTTGGTCGGGGGAAAACCATCAAATACCAGAATTTCTTAGGTAGGGGTTGTGAGCCCTAGCTTTCTATCTTCTTCTGTGTAATTTGAATAGAACACCATCAAATACCAGAATTATCAATTCCCATTCTCCAAAACTTTTAAATGTGTGGAACTGAGACAGAAATCATTCAATCAAACCACTCGAAATGCATCTAAATGCTGATCCATTAACTTAAAGAACTTCTTCCCAAACTCTGCCATTTTTTAAACAAAATTTTGAGCACAACCTTGTCTAGTCCATTTATAGAGAGCGTTAGTTTATGAAATCTTGCCTATAAGCCAAAATAGAGTCAAAATTTTCCATTGAAAGCTCAGAATAACTGAACTAGAATACACAATTCCCATCCACTTGAGCTCAATTTTATCTCGCAAAACTTCATTGGGATCTACCTAAACACATATGCAAACATAGGTGAAAATGCCTTTCAAAAGTCTTTCCCTGTCTACTTTGACGAATCTTCCAATAAAATTGCCCACTTTTTCTAAGAGATCTAGATGGGTAAAGTGAATGGGAAAACTGGGAATCTTACCCATACTAGAGTAGTCATCGGCAACATAGTGAGAGGATTGAAGTTGGGAAACCATGGCTTCACTAGAAGACCAACTCATCCCCAAAACCATGGACCTTGGTCAAGGATTTTTTTCTTATCCTCAAGACATTTGAAGATCACCACAAAAAAACATGGGTCTACATCCACCCAAACCGGCGTTCATGATCCAATCCTATCATAATCGAACAGAAAAACGCTACTTTTTCAATAGAAAATGGGGAATAAAAGTATCACCCAAGGATAATGACCATCACATCAAGCGCTCAATCATAAGGGAGGAGCAATAATTTGACAATCACACGTCCTTGATTTCTGTTGATTTAACTCTGAACACTCACGTAATATTCTCTTGCTTGGCGAATTAAACACCACTGCATGGAATGGACGAGGATTGAGCCGAACCCTGGATGAAGCCCACTTCATTCTCATCTAAACACAAAACTATATATACGTCAAAGCTATTACAATAGATTCTGACTGTCAACACCTCAAGGTTTTGTTTATATGTGGCTACCTTTTATGGTTACTATTGAATGTGTGATTGGCAATAGTAATGGCAACTTAGGGCTGCCAAATTTCCTTCGATTCCCTCACTACATCCTAACGCAAATAGTTGTTCAATGCCTTGGTTGTCTTTCAAAACTGGTAGGCAGCATCTTCTTTGATATTTCTCGATGGTTTTAATTCCACTACAATCACAACTTTCATTTACATAAACTTCGTGTTTTCGCATGAGCGACGATTGTTCCAAGGTGAATTGTCACTTGGATGGTTTCAATGTTGTTGACCCATCATAACTAACTAACGGATATGCCCATTACAATTTTATACCACCCCATTATCAATATCAATTATGCATGGGAACCAATTAAAGCAACTTTTCACATTAATTTTATATGAGCATGAGAACATGTGTTAACAAGCAGCCCATAAAGCCTCATTTTGAATGCCATAGTCACTTAGAAGGAATTCCTCTTGTAGTAGCATCCTCCCTACTAAACTTTGCTAGTGCTAACATTAGAACCACCATTACAACAAGATATTTTTCTAGTGTTGACAACACCATTATAGTAACATACCTCAAGAGAGACAAAAAATTTAAAAAGTATGATAGTAATACGTATCCAGAAGATGGTATTGAAACTAGTAATTGTTCACGAATCCATAAGATTGTAAGTTCATTCTCATTATCATAATCATTGTCATCATCATCACCATCATCCTTGTCATTGTTATTGCCATCATTACATTATCATCATAATCACCATTCATGCCATCATCATCATCATTATGGACATTGTTTGCAATTGTTCATAATTGTAGATGTTGTAAGAAATATCATCAACCCAAAAAATGTGATCAGTGCTAGAAAAGGGTTGTTTAGGACACATTGATATACGTAAGAGAAATAACAACTCTATTTTTGACAGATGATCGATGATGATCATCATCACCACCATTATCATCGTCATTGTCATTTTTATCATCCCCATCATCATCATTAATGTAATTTCTATCGACATTGTTGTAATCATGCATCATCATCATTCATGCCATTATTGTTTTTGATGATGACCTAGATGAAAATGATGATCATGACACCAAAGATAATGCTTATGATTATGACAATGACAACATCTAAAATTGGGAAGATTCGCCAACGTCATTAGCATCGTCATCATCATAATCATTGCCATCATCATCATTGTCATTGTAACCACTATTGTCTTTATCATCATAATCACAATTCATGTCATCGCCATCATCTTCATTTTCATCGTTGTCAATATTATTGACATTGTCATCAATTGTTCATAATTGTCAATGCCATAAGGAATATCATCAATGCAGAAAATATGATGAGTGTTGGCAAAGGGATGCAAAAGCGAACATAGAAATGGGGGCAACAATAGAAATAAAATTGGACGAAAAGTGGATACAACATAAGTAGATGCACAAAAACATGAAAAACCTGACACAAAAGTGGATGCAAAAGTAGATGCAGTTGTCAATGCAAACTTGGATGCAAACATGAAGGCAAAAGTGGAAGCAAACATGGGTCCAATGGTAGGTGTAAAACTTGGCACAAATTGTGGTGAAACAAATGTGGATGCAACAACGGAAACAAAAGTATATGCAAAAATGGATGAAACAAAAGTGGATGCAATAGGGGATGCAAACGTGGAAGCAAATGTGGTTGCAATGGTAGGTGCAAGATATGGTGCAACAAAAGTGGATGTAACAATAGACAAAAAATATGCAAAATAAGATGCAAAAATGGATGTAAAAGTGGAAGAAAACATTGATGCAACAGGCAAAACAAAATTGGATGCAAAAAATGGATATAATGTAAGTAGATGCAAAAGTAG